>JAECWJ010000678.1:947500-1582857 GCA_018150375.1 Drosophila sturtevanti
TGGAAACGCTCACGCACACGCATGGGACGAACCCATGCATAAACAACATTTTTGTTTGACCCAAAGCCAAGTTGAAATGTGGGCAAAAAAAAAAAAAAAAAGCAGAGAAAAAAGACGTGTGAAGGCATCTTTCTTTCGTTCACTCTTTATTACATTTTGATTATTGCAATCTCGTTTTCGTTTTGTCTAGCCAAGGGACCAACTTCAAAGGCTTTTCTATTCTTTTCTGCCGATAAAACTGATTTACAGTCTTGAGTGTTTGACTATAAAACTAAAAACAACATTAGAGAAATCACATAGAATCGCACGAGTTACACATTAAGTTGGGTAACTTTAAAAGCATTTTTTTTACACATAAATATAAATATGTTTATATGTATATGTTTATATATATATATGTAGCAGATATTTAACATTGTATATAAATATTAATGCGCTTGGCCCGCAAAAACGATTTGTCAAAAGTGGTTTTTACTTGTGGATTATGAATACTTTGCTTAAATTTAGCTGACAGCAGAAAATTATTACACAATGATTAATATTTATTTGTTTAGGCCACTGAACGCAGTCGCCACAGACCACAGACCAAGTCCAAGTCCAAAAATGATTTCATCTTCAAGTCCAAGTCCGAGTCCAAGTCTAAGTTTTGTATCCGATTTCACTGGCCACAACAAGTGACAACGTGCTGAATATTTTCTCTGTTGCCGCTCAAAAAAAAAAAAAAAATAGGAAAGAAAAAAAGCACGAAAAGAAATATAAAGAAAAAGCAGGCATTTAATTTAGATTTATGCCCCAGCCGGTATTGTGACAGCAGGACAGGGAAAGCATAGCGAGTCCTTTTGGAAAATTATGATATTTGCCGTCTTGGGGGCCCAGATTGTGCTCCCATGTTTGCACGACGCCTGATAAGTTATCGAACAATAAAATAGCCTCAGGCCCAGAAGCCTGTCAGCTGTCCGGGCAGAGTACTGGGAATGGGAGGGAATAAGTCGACAGATACACACACACACACACACACACACAAAGTAAATAAGGATATGCGCAAATAAAATGGCAATAAATCAAAACGATTGACGATCTTGGGATGCGGCTGGCCTCACCGATTAAGGCTTCAATCTCAGGATATAGTAGTTGCGATTTCTCATATAAATTGTCTTGAGGTCGAAAAGTGATTTTGATTGTTATTTGTCTGGCCGCAGTCAATAAGCCAATCAGTTGTTGGTCACATTGTTATTGTAGTTATCGTTGTTGTTGTCGTTATTGTTGTTGCTATTGTTGTTACTGCTGGTATTGCTTAGTCGCGAAATAACTCACGTTTTGACTTAGCCTGTTGTATTGTTATGTGCTTATTGCTTTCCGTTCATTGCAAATATTGTTGCACATAATTTATGCCAAGTTGCATCCATGACAACCGAAAATCAATGCAGCGAAAATGCGGCCAATAGCCGGGGGAGTCTCCCGTCTGCCATTGTCAATAAAGAAACATCATTATAAATTATACAACTGACAGTTGCAGCCAGACGCCAGAGTAGAGAATAATAATACATAATAATCAGACGTCAAGACGATCCAAGTAAATGAATGGCAGCTTTTACCCACACCGGAGATGGTTTCAATCTGTTTTAAGCGTCATAGACGAGCCAAGTCAAGTCAATATCGAATACCAAGCCCCTGGAGGCAATCAGCCAACCAACCAGATACAACAATTTTTCTCTGCCATACTTAATGGTCATTGGAAATGATTGTTGTGTGGGTGTGTATGTGTGTGTGTGTGTGTGTACTCAAAAATTGTTGTATAATTGTACGGGAAATTAGGATGAGGCAAAGAAGCAGAGGCAAAGTTACAACAGTCTGTTGCACTATCCCTTGTACAATTGTTATATCCAGATCTGATAGACGGAAAGGGACGACGTCAGTCCATGAATCACATAAAAAGCAAATGTCGCATCGTCAAGTTAAAAGCTTTATGCAAATCTTTTTTTTTTGTCATTATTTTTCTCTTATTTTTCCTGCTGTTTTTTTTTCTTTCATTTTCATTGAATGAAAATTGTGTTGAACGGCATCGGGCGGCAAGAGGCGGTGAGGTAGAAATCAGTCGACTGTTGAATGCGGAAAATTGTGTGTGATAAGTGCATTTATAGGAGGTGGTTGTGGGAGTTAGTGAGAGGTAGGAGTGGTTGCTAGTTAAATGCAGCTTGAGAAAAGTGTTTGCAATTAGATGCAATTGTTTGCCAGCAAGTGCTATTGAGATTCGAATAATGTTGAAATTGTATGATCTATAATTTAGTTTCCACTCACACAGTTTAACATAAAGAAATGATTATTTCTATAATTTCTTACAAGTGGAAAAATCAATGCAAAGAATCTGTTTAAATTTGATTTCGAATCATTGCAAATTAATTTGTTGACATTTGAAATAGACTCTATTAATCTTTTGAATGGGATTAATAATAACTTATTTATTTTAATAACTTTTAATGAGGGAATGAAGCATCTTCTTTAAATAAAATGTATGTGTTCTTGATCGACACGACGAGCTGAGTTGATATAGCCAACCATATCAAGAATTGAAACAAATTTAATTCTCTTTACCGGAAAAGAAAAGTAGTTTTAATATTAATAATGAATCGGTTTTAATTCAACAATCCTTAAAATACAAAATCGTCAAATGGAAAACTTACAGGGTATAAAAACTTCGGCTCTAGTCTAACATGCTATTTGTGTGCATAAAAGGCATCACGGTTTAGTCTTGTTTATATTTTTATTTTAAACATCATATCCTTTGAAGGGCATACCGACAATTAAGATGGCGTGTCTGCCCATTACCACCGCCCACGTTTTATGGCTGCCATTTTAAAATATATTAAAAAACAAAAAAAAAAAAAAAAGAATAAAAAGAGAAAATCAAGAAAATAAAGGAGAACAAATTGAAATGCGTGCCCAGGCAAGAGGCGACGTATTCGTTTGTTTTATTGGCACCAGCAGTGAAAGCCGACATCGGCATTGACATCCCTCTACTCTGTCCTCTCCTTCGCCTTAATAGAGGTGGAGATGACTGCGGTTACTGGACATTAGGAGGCATTTGAGCCCAGCGGTTGCCAATGGCATTGCCAGGCCCAGGATCAGGCATACGAGCATTATGTTGGAGCGTGTACATGATATGGCGTCATTAAATACACATTACCATGCAGCATACCACAAGAGGAAGAGGAAGATGAAGGCGGGGGTGGAACCGATAAGGATACGGGGCAGCGGGCAGTAACATTACAATAACAGCAACAGCAACAACAACAACAACAATGCGATGCGAACTAAAGCTACAGCTATAGTAGAGCAAATGGCTATTAAAAAAAAAAAAAAAAAAAAAAGAAAAAAAAACCTTATAGAAGCAACAGTAAGGATGAGAAGGGCAGAAAAAGCAGACATAACAAATTACAGCATTTCGACAGGAATAACAGGAGCAGGAGGCGAAGCGTCATGTCCTGTAGCTGATGGTGTTGCTCGATGGCACCAATGGCAATGGCCACCGTTACGGTAACGGTGACGGTGACGGTGTTCAGTTTCAATTGTGCTCGTAAACGTGGCTCCAAATTGGCTCCCAGCGAATAATTCATATGAAACACTTTCGCACCGTGCGCGCCTTGCCATTAGCCATTGCCATTGCCATTGCTATTGCCACGATTCCCATCCTTCTATCGGCCTTCCTGTAACCAGTCTTCAACACTAGCCATGCCCGGTTACGCCCCATATAACCCCACGATTGCATTTACAGCAAATTATTTATGGCTGCGGCAGACACGAACAGGAAGCGAATATGCGCTGCCAACTTTACGTCTATCAATATTTTATGAAACTCTGTCTGCAGGACTTTAGCTCTTTTGCGTTGTTCGCAGCCGCAGACAAGGATGAGAGCGAGAGTGCGAACGACTAAAGGACGACTACAACTAGGAAGTGGGTATCTGCTTACATAGCATCCCATCCCCATCCTCTAGCTACTTGCCGCCTGCTGCCTGTCGATATCCGGTTAGATGAGTATCTAAATTGCCTTTACTGTTGATGAATTAGCGCCGGCTGCCGCTCTTAGATGAAAAGAAAGGGGAGGAAGGAGCATAGGAACCATTGCAAATGTGTGCCTTGTCTTGAGTTGCCTTGCGTTGCCTTGCCTGCTTCTCTAAGATAAGCCAACATCAATGCCGTCAGCCAGCCCTATAATAGAAATTTCAATTTGTTTTGAATGATTTCGTGTACATCAGCATAGGAGGCATTATAGAAGAAGTCAAGAAGCCAACATGGGAATTGCTACGACCTTGCCAATAGGCTAAAATCGTCTATACATTTTAAATTGGATGAGAAATGAGAAGCAACAAGGTATCATAATTTATCAATATTAGCGTTTCCCTATATATATATATATATATATATTTTTCTCTTCATAATTATTTGCAATCTATACTTACAGAACAATGAACAAATTAGTTGGCTAATACAATTTCTTTAAGCATGGCATATATATTTAATAAAATTAAAAATTGAAAATAAATTTAACAATATTTATCAAATTCATTTACTTCATATTCGATAGAATTATGCTTTATTTAAGGTTTCATAGTCTTTGACTATTATTTATTAAAATTATGGTTAAATCTTCAAAAGAATGTTCCATTGAGTGTTTTTAACTTTATCTTGATATAAAATATATTGAGAACGTGATGAATTTTATTGTACACAACAACACAAATTAGTTTTACGATTTTCAACTGAAATTTCCTGTATATCAATTGCTTATTGTTCCCCAATTTTATTACTTGATAAGTTCAAACAAATTTCAATTTTGTTTTACGAAAATCTCTAAAAAAAAAACCAAAATGAAATCCAGAAGTATGTAATGGGAAGAAAAAATTCACTTTTTAAAAGTTATCAAAATTCAAATATTATTTGCTGACATTAAAACTTTATTAAATACTATATAAATTATTTATTATATTTAATTTTGCTTTGCATAGCATCCAACTAATAGAAGAATAAAATTCTTTTCATTGAAGATTTATAAATTTAAAATTTTTAAAAGTAAAATCAAGTTAACTTTGAGCAAATATGCATATAATATGTATAAAAATTTTAAGTGATAACAATGATTTCCCGTAAGGAAGTTGTTGCCATTGTACTTTTATTAATTGCGGTACGTTCTGATCTTTAAATGTTTGTTTGTTTTTTTTTAACGTTTGTCTTAAATCTTTCCATAGTTTATATGTATAATTAATACGGCTGTATTTGGCAATACTTTTCCCCTATATATAAGTTATGAGCAATTGGCATTTCAATGCGTTAGTATTGGTACCGCCTATATATGTCTTTTATATTCATTAAGTACCTGGATGTATCATTCAAATTATTCACGACCAAGGCGCCAAATTCGTATAGTGGTGGGTTGACAAAAGACTTATCTAACATACTGTTCTTGAGTGTTGTTATTATCCACAGCTTATGATCATGCTAGTGATCATGATTTTCAGCAATTTTGTTACATTTATTTTATATATGCATGCCTTAAACATGTCTCAGCTAGCGGCTTCCACAGATACCAGTGAGATCTTTTCATCCTTTGATGTTACGAGTAGAACAATAACTCTTGTTTTATCAATAATTACGGTTGTACTACTATTTATAGTGGCCATGATTATAGCCGTAACATTACTTAAAAATAATCAACAGACTAGTAAACGTCGCAGGAGCAAGAGTATAGATGTTTTTTAATAGCTTTCCATGATTTTTTTCTGTATTGATGTTCTCACATTCATTTTGATTTCATATGAAATATCGTTATTGCAAGTGCCCCTGATGTAGTTATGATGCGAATGCATAAAGAAAAAATTTGGTTCTCATGCAATGGCAAACATTTCGTGACGCGGCGACGGTATTGCAATAATATATATATATAAATATTATATGTATATCGTGTGTGGCACTGGCACAGGCAACGAACGGCACAAGCAACGACATTCCAGCCACCAGGATACAGCCCAGGTGACTGTCTCCGCATTTTCTTTTGCCAGGTGATAAAAATATAAGAAAAACGAAGGTATGTGTGAGAATAAAATGTTATCATTACCTTAACGAAGACTTAATGCTCTTGAACTAGTCATGCTTCAATATTAAAATTGAAACGAATAATAAACAATTGGTATAAAATAAATATCTACATAAATTTCGCTCGTTTGGTTGATCAAAAAAACATAAAATTTATTTTATATAGTCATAAAGTTTATATAACTTTTTCAGTTCTCAAAGTATAAGTACCATTTCTGAGAAGGGAAAACTCATAAGACAGTCACACACGCACACCACACACACACACATGCATATATATTTTTATGTATGTATGCATGTATTGCATTTTGCATAATGAAAACGCACAGACAGAACAATTTTTCAGTGCCACACAAACGAAGTTAAATAACAACTTAAAGGCTTTATAAAAACTCAACTTTTTTAATGCGTAAAAAGTTAAATTTCAAGTTTTCATTTGCGTGGAAGGAGGCGAGACAAGAGTAGTAAGGGGTAAGGGGTAAGGGTAAGGTAATTACGCTCGAATGGTTTGCCCATCAAAAGTGACATTTCGGTAAGGCACTAAAAGGATGTTAGCAATTCAGACCAATTTAAGGCAGGGCAAGGGCTTACAATAAAATTTCCAGTTAAGTTATTGCCGCGCCGCTGCCAAATAACGAACGCGAGAAAAGTGACTCGAAAGTAATTCGAAATTTAATTGCGTATAATTTAGAATGGCGTAATGTTTGCGTGCGTTTAATTAACTGAAAAATAAAACAAATGAACAAATATACAACAACAACAACACCAACAGCAGCATAAAACGACAACTAAAGAAACAGACAGACAGAAGAAAGCCAAACGGCAACAACGGGTTTAAATTATTTGGCCCATCACGAATTTTCTATACCGTTTTGAATTTTACATTAAAAAGTTATCAATTTAATGGATATTGAAGTATATATCAATGCCGATATAGATAGAGAATTTTGATATCAGTGCATTAATTTTTTAATAATACTGTGGAAAGCCAAGCATTTTATATTTGTTTAAATATAGGAACGATTATTTTCCAAATTGTTGACTTCCAATCAGTTGCTAGCACAAAAAATAATATATGTATAAGTATATACTACGGTAAAAGGTTAAGATAGCGCCGCAGCTGTATTTACTCATTTTATTTGCTTTATCAAAATAATTTGAAAAGATGGAGACTTATTTTTAAAACTTTCTAAAATTCTGATGATTTTCAATAATTTACTTTCATAATCAAAATAATCACAATTCTATGAAAAGTTAATTTTAAATAAAACATTCTATTATAATTTATATCATTTTATTATATATTTCAAGACAAACTGCTTCTTAAAATGAATATACTCCTTGACAAGGGTATGAAAAAAATTAGCTGAAATGTTAAATGGCAACTAATTAAATTTTGGACATGGCATGGAAGTCGAATTTCTGTTTGGATTCTGAACTCGAAATTTATTGTTGCATTTAATGGCCTAGCGTATGTGCTTGTTCTTGTCCTTGTTGCTGTCGCATTTTTTCTTTTTACACTTTTTATACCCTGTACCCATAGGGTTCAAAAGATGGCCAACTTAGAGCCTATAAACCATTGGTAAAATCCTTCAAAAGAAGGACAAATCCTTCGAAGGAACCTCTACTTCAGAGGGCTCCAATTCAGTCAAATCTCTTCTGATTTTGAAAAACTATGTGTTTATATGATAAAATTTATAAATTTATAAAATTTATATTCAATTAATGAGGATTTCGTCGGAATCTGGTTTTATGAAATATCTCTTATTGGTACAGGGTATACTCCAAGTCGGCAGGGACGACTTGCTTACTTAATTTTTATTGCGTATACGCAGTGTATTACAAGTAAACTGTTTTTAGCATGGAAATAAACATGTTGGTGGGCACTGACATATAATGGAGGAGATATTTGGGGGGCCATTGCAGAAATAAATAATCAAATGTTCCACAACCACATGCACCACAAGCACCACTGAACTGCATGGCATGCGATTGTTATTATGTCTCTCAGTGTGTGTCGTGTCAGTCTCAGTGTGGTCATCAGGCCAAATGAAGCCAATAAATGGATATGCTGGCACACTCATCCACACGGACAGACAAATTACGATAAGAGTCCGCAATATAATGATAATAAATGTAAGCCAAAAATCGTGTGAAAAAGTCACTCTTTCACGTAAGCCGATAAAGATTAAATATTATTTTTACATATTAATAATGTCGTTATTAATGCTTGCTACATTTATTGTATATATATATATATATATATATAGTTGATACACTTGAAAAATATTGTCCACAAATAAATAGTTTAACGAATTTCAGTAAATATATTTGCAATGTTAAATTTATCAGTTTTGATTTTATATAAGTTTTATTAGTCATTTAATTAAGTATATATGTGCTTTGATTAGGAATTGACATCTGCTTCGCATATATAATGTTCTAAGTTTGTACACCATTTATTGTTCATGAGGCCCACACGCGTTACTAATTCAACACAGTTCTCCCTATCTGATGGAGGACTAGGCTCTCCTCCATTCCATTTTAGAAAATTCGCCTCTTCACCGGTCGTTACTGACAAAAATAAATGATCTTCTATTTGATCATGTATGTCCAACCAAATTTCATCGCCGATATTGCTTGACAATTTCCTTAGAGTCTCAAGTTCTTCATCGTCTTGTGGACTCGCCAGATGAGCTCCTAGACGTAGACATGAATGTAAGGCCTGGAACCATGTTTCCTTTTTTTCACTTTCAACATAATAATATTTTGATCCAATTTGTGTGAAATTACTAAATTTCTCTTCCCTCTTTTCCTGCACGTTTCGTGTATTTTCATTCGTTGTTTTTGATTGTAAAGAATTCTTGAGATTCTGTAGTCTTGCATCACATTCATCATGTATTTTATATTGTTCTTCACACTGGTTTTTGAAAAATGAGACCTTTTCCTCTAGAGACTGAATTTGCTGATTTGAACGTAACTCCAACAAGTTTAATTCGCCTTCTATTTGATTTAATCTCTCCTGAGGATAAGGTGCTTTAAGCCCCTCACAGTCTTCCAAAAGTTTATGTATTGTGGGTATATATGATAACAGCGGTTTTGAAACAGAATAACACGATTCAGCACATTCGGAATTTTGTTCGTCCAACTAAAAATTTGAAAATTATATAAAAGCTAATTCATGTCATAATGTATTGACTTACCAAGACTTCGTTTGCGTAGACTAAATTAAATATAAGGAAAAGAATTAAACAATACATTTTCGAACTGATTGGAGATTAAAAATATACTAAATTTTATACTCAGAATGAAGGCTTTATATACCCTGACTGTCGGTCAATCATCTACAAAACAGTGCCAGCTGATAATGAATAATTTTAAATAATTCATTTGTGTTAATCTCATAATAATTTTATTTGTTGCTAGCTTAGTATTTTGTGTTATCAAATTATATAATAATCATAAGCGTGTCTTTTTCGAGAAGAAATTATAAAATAGTTTAAATTGAAAATACAGAAGAATTTCTGAAAACATAGAAATGAGGAAAGATTGTTAATTTTTATTCAGGTAGAAAAGTGATTGATATATTAGCACTTTATTTTATTCTGTACATTAATAATTAAGTAATGATTTCTTATTTGGCAATTCAAGTTATCAATTATGTACAAAGTGCCAAAGATCATCTGGCACTATCTGCCTATGTTGACATTTTTTTAATGATTATTAAGACAGATGAATCAACTTTATGTTTATAAATATTTGTACATGTAGTTTATACATATTTGTACTTCAGGGTCGCACGCATCATCCTAAAATTTAAATTGTTTAAATTGTTTCTCTACTAATCGTTAATTTTAGCTTAAGTGACTAAATATGGTCTAATGAATGGAAATGCCCAGCGATTGTTACATTTGATTGTTTTATAAAATGCCGATCAACTAAAGACGAATCACCAATTTCTCTATAATTGCTAATAGAATTACTTCAAAGTACAGATAAATTATTCTGCCTTATATAAAGTAATGTCGACTGATAAAAAATTATGGAATTGTGTTAATTTTTATCTTCTTTTAACCACGATATTAAATCGTTATTATCTTTTTATCAAATATTATAAAAAATTCATCAGCCCAGCGCTATTTTTATAAATAATATTTATTATTTTATACTTATTGTATTTTATATGCAGATAACCTTTTGGATCCTTAATCCAGTTCTAACTCTGGTTCCATTTAAAGCTTTTCTTTTTGATCTTTGATGATAAGAACTGAGTTTTATCCACATGGAGGAGGGTGGAATTGCACATGTTTCTCACTTAAATGCCTACAATTTTTTGTTCATAGCCGGTCACTGCCTTCTATATATACCCTACACATAAGAGTATAATTTGAAATAAGAGTATCACGTGTTTAATATGCGGAAAAAACAGACTTCATTGTAAGTCATTCAACAAAGATTTAGAGAAATACGTGAAAATATAGTCGTAATGTATATGCGTATATATCTTTATACATTAATCAATCAATATATTAGGTATCTGTCAATACCAAGCATACCATTATTTCCTACGACCAGAATTTGTGGAAATAAATTAATCAGTTTTGACTTTATAACAATTTTTATTTTGTAATTTAATTAAGATTTTAAGTACTTTGATTAGGAATCAATATTTGCCACGCATATATAATTATTATATCGGGAGCATGATTGATCATTCATAAGGCCTAATTCCGTTAGTAATTCTACACAGTTTTCATCGTCATTTGCTTTATTTGGTTCTCCTTCATTCCATTTCAGGTATTTTGCCTCTTCACCAGTCGTTGTGGAGATAAATTTACCTGGTATAGCATGTATACCAATCCAAATTCGCATGGAGAAAGTTCTTGCAAAATGCACTAATATTTCCAATTCGTCTTCGTTTTCCGGACTAGCCAGATGAGCTCCTTTACGAATACAGTCTTGATAGGCTCCAAACCATGAGTCTTGATTTCTTTTATCAGCATAATAATATTTTGATCCAATTGGTAAAAATTTTCTAAATTTCTTTTCTCTCTCTTTCTTCTTAAGTTTGTGTTCTTCGACTTTTGATTTGCACTGTTCAAGTTTTTCTTCTTTAGAATGCACTTCGATTTTTATGTCTTCTATTTGCTTTTGATAGCCGGCAACTGAATTATTTAGATTATGTTGGTTTACTTCACAATCGAGATATGTTTTAATTTGATCTTCACATTGTTTTTTCAATGATAAGGCCTGTTCCTCCATAGACTGAATTTGCTGATTTGTACGTAATTTTAACTGGTTCAATTGACTTTCCATTTTATCTAATCTTTCTTGAGGATAGGGCGGCTGTAGCCCCTCGCAGTCTTTCAGGCGTTTATGCATTTTTGGTATATATGATAAAAGCGGTTTTGACACAGAGTAACACGATTCAACACATTTTGATTTTTTTTCGTCCAACTAAAAATTTGAAAATTAAATAAAAGCTGATTCAAGTCATAATGTATTGACTTACCAAGACTTCGTTTGCGTAGACTAAATTAAATATAAGGAAAAGAATTAAACAATACATTTTCGAACTGATTGGAGATTAAAAATATACTAAATTTTATACTCAGAATGAAGGCTTTATATACCCTGACTGTCGGTCAATCATCTACAAAACAGTGCCAGCTGATAATGAATAATTTTAAATAATTCATTTGTATTAATCTCATAATAATTTTATTTGTTGCTAGCTTAGTATTTTGTGTTATCAAATTATATAATAATCATAAGCGTGTCTTCTTTTGACAAGAAAAAGTAAAATAGTTTAAATTTGAAATCGAGAAGAATTTTTGAAAATTTGTAAATGAGGAAGTAATGTAAATCTTTATGCAGGTAACATGGAAGTGATTGAAATATTAGCACTTTATTTTATTCTGTACATTTATATTTTCAATGATTTCTAATTGGGCAACTCAAGTTATCAATTATGTACAAATTGTCCGATTTAATCAACTAATTTATACATATAAATATATGTACATGTATTTTATACATATATTTGCACTTCAGGGTCGCACACGTCATCCTAAAATTTAAATTGTTTATTTTGAGTTTCTACCAACTGATAATTTGAGCATAAGTGACAAATGCTATTAACAAGTTACTTATAATATTGAACTTTGAAAAAAATGTGGATCATTAATGGAAATTTACGAGCTATGGACGAGAGAGTAATAGCTCCTTCTTTTGGCATGATGCCAAATATATTAACTAAAAAACTTTGATGAGTGATCTCAAGACCATTCAGGTTTGCAGGAAAACCATTTAAATTAAGTCCAATGGCATAAATATATATTCTATATATTATACAACATAAATGTGCCTTCAACATTAAGCCCCAATTAAAGTTTTTGTAAGATAAAATTAATCAGTTTAAACTTTATAAAAATAATATTATGTAATTTATTGAAGTATTTATGTATTGCCTCGATTGATTAAAAATCAATTTTCGCCTCGCATACATAATAATTTTTTTTTGAGCACACTTCATCATTCATGAGGCCCTCTGTTTGTTTTAATTCTACACAGTTTTCATCGTCATCTGCATGATTTGGTTCGCCTTTAACCCATCTTCGGAAATTCGCCTCTGAACCGGTAGTTGCGGACAAATATAAATTCCCGTTTATTTTATCGTGTATATCCAACCAAATGTCTGCGCCGATATTCCTTGACAAATCCGTTAGTATGTCCAGGTCTTCTTTGTTTTTCGGACTAGCCAAATGACCTCCGAGACGTATACATGAAAAAATGGCTGGAAGCCAGGCTTCTTTTTTTTCATTTTCAACATAATAATATTTCGATCCAATTTTTTGGAAATTAGTCAATACTTTTTTCCTCTTTTTCTCTTTAAGTCGACTATTCTTGATTTTTGATTCGCACTGATTAAGTTCTTCCTCTTTAGACTGCATTTCGATTTTAGTGTCTTCTATTTGTTTTTGATAGTCGGCTAGTGAATTGTTGAGATTGTGTAGGCTTGCATCACATTCCACATATTGTTTTAATTTATCTTCACATTGGTTTTTGAATGATGAGACTTTTTCCTCTACAGACTTAATTTGCAGATTTGTACGTAATTGCAATTGGTTTAATTGACTTTCCATTATACCTAATCTATCTTGTGGATAGGGAGATTTAACCCCCTCACAGACTTCCAAACGCTTATGTATTGAGGGTATATATGATAACAGCGGTTTTGACACAGAGTAACACGATTCAGCACATTCGGATTTTTTTTCGTCCAACTAAAAATTTGATAATTATATAAAAGCTAATTCATGTCATAATGTATTCACTTACCAAGACGTCATTTGCGTAGACTAAATTAAATATAAGGAAAAGAATTAAACAAAACATTTTCGAACTGATTGGAGATTAAAAATATACTAAATTTTATACTCAGAATGAAGGCTTTATATACCCTGACTGTCGGTCAATCATCTACAAAACAGTGCCAGCTGATAATGAATAATTTTAAATAATTCATTTGTCTTAATCTCATAATAATTTTATTTGTTGCTAGTTTAGTATTTTGTATTATCAAATTGTTTAGTATAAGCGTGTGTCTTCCAAGAAGAAAGTATAAAAATAAAATTTAAATTCAAAATGCAGAAGAATTTGAGGAAACAGAAATTTTTATTCATGTAAAAAAGTGTTTGAAATATTAGCATTTTATTTTATTAATACATTCATATTTATGTTATTATTTCTTATTGGGCAATTCAAGTTATCAATTATACACAAAATGTCAAAGGTCATCTTTTACTATCTGTATATGTCGACATTTTTGAATGTACATACATATATATATATATATAAATTATTCTATGTTTTGGTTGATGTTTTTTTGTCTTCATCTTTGTTTTAGTTTTATAATGGTAGATTTGAATTTGGTGATTAATATTACAATTATTTTTGCACGTTAAGTATTTATTTTTTTTTTTTTTTTTTGGAAGTAAACAATTTGCCTTTTCACTCACTAGATACATAGTATATTTGAAAAAAAGGTATTCTTAGTTTTCTCAAATTTCTTCAGAATATTAAAAAAAAAAATGGATGTAGTTGACCCACCCCAGGAAAGGAATATACGGGCTGAACAAATAAGATTGCCAGCAGCTAATATGGATCAGCGGAAACCAAAAAGCAAAGATGTGCAGCATTTAATTGAAGTTATAGATGGTAAATTAATTTAATTCTTGTAATTAATTAAAAAAGTAAATCGTATGATTGAAATTCCTCTTACAGGCGGTGCAGAGAAAGAGGAAACAGATATTGATAGCCATATTGACCAAATTGAACAGTCTGTTGAGGATGTTCCAATGGCAGCCAATGAGCAGGAAGCGAATATTGTTGCTAATAATCTTGTAGAGATTGGGGAAACTATAACTGACTCAACAATTGGTAACAGCGACGAAGGACAAGAACCACATTCGGTATTACGACCTCATCTGAATCATCAAAACCTGGCGCCGTATGTGTGTAATATTTGCAAGAACTATGTTCGAGGTGGTGTCATTACCATATGTGGACATTTGTTCTGTTGGACATGTTTATGGCCAGTTTTAGAAAATCTAGTTCATCCAAATTGTCCTCGATGCCTAAGGCGATTGAACATGCATGAAGATATATTGCCATTTCATGGAGAGGGACCATATGCGGCTGCCACCGATAGTAATGCGTTTGCCCAGCCTGGTGATGTGCCACGCCCATCTGGCTTTTATATAAACCACTATGGTTGGGAATGGTTTTCTGTTAACGAATATGAGCGTGTTGTTATGAATACAATAATCGAAAGCGAAACCGAAAGAAATTTATATAATGTTTTAAGGAAAATTCCTATCAATCATCCAATTATTGGATCATGCATAAAGTTTTTGAATCGCATCCAATATATTATCATAATTTTGATGTTCATCTTGTGGGGCATGTTTTCACTGCACTAAAACTGTCCCTTTGCAGTATCAAAATTCTTGAGTTTAATTGAGTTTCAACATACATATATATATATATATATATAAGTATATATATATATATGTGTGTGTATGTGTTATATACATTTTCGACTTTTGTTATTAAATAACTCGGCATAAATCTTAATAAATTTCTGTATATTTCAGTATATTTAAAAATGGTTAAACAACAACAACAACAAGAACAAAACAAAACTTAACTTTAGTTGCAAATAACTTGTTATTATTGTTGGCAACATCTGAAAGCAGCAAAACCAAGTTGAGGCAAATAGTTCAAGTTAGTTGCATGAACCAAAGGACTAAGATGCCAAGATGAAGCCTGGTCATGGCCAACTGAAACAATACATTCCGCAAACATTTACACAAAACTTTAGAAAAAGCCTTAAAGTACATATAACTTTGATGCAGAATTTTGCAAAGAAAGTTTTTAAGATTTAAAATACGAGGAAGTTGGTCATATTAATTAATGCAAGTAATTGTTAATCGAACAATAAATTTATCGTTCAATTTATATTCAGGACAATTCAATCAAATGGCGGCATTAAGACGTCTTTTGGCGGTTTCTCGGCCATTTTACGCTAGCCTTGAATTGTGGTTCTGGCCAATATTTATCATTAATTAGGGCCGTCATATATGTATGCTACAGGCTATAGCATCGGCACCGGCATCGGCATCGGCATCGGCATCGGCATTGTCAAAGCCAAGCATCAGAAGTTAATGCGTTGGAGCCAGCACAATGTGAAGACTGTAATGGTGGCAACGGCAAAGGCAACTAGCAAGGACAACTGGCAGCATCCTGCATCCTGTGATTCTGCTTTATTATTGCAGCTTAAATGGCATTTGTTGGCTTCGTGTGTGCGTGCAGAAAATCCATTGTCTGCCTTTTGGGGGCAAAAAAAAAAAACATGGCAATGTCCTCGGTATCAGCTTCATCACGGCCACCATCACCGGCTGCAGTGTCACACAAAATTGATGCGTTTTAAATTGCATTAAATTTCATGCAACTTAATCCCTCAACACTAGCACACAGACACGAACACATGGCGTAAAAGACTTCCCTTTACGTTTCATTTTGTTCGCTCTGTGCAAATTAAATTAATTTTGTTTGTCTTGTCCTTTTGGCATCGTATGTATTATAACGGCAACTGGAGATCCCATCTAACTATATATATATATATATGTATACATATAGTATAGTTACTTCTCAAACTTGATTTCTCAATGAAAATATTTTGCCAATAATGTACTTTCAGTTTTAGCTAGTTTGTTGATGGTTGGGCCAATTTCTTGTAGGAACTTTGATCGAGATGCATCAAGTGGCGAGGCATGGCAAATATTTAGCAGTAATTAAATGAAATCAACGAGAGCAAAAATAGCAACGGGAAATGGGAAAATCGGTAAAATGGGGAAATGGCAAAAGGCAGAGTCAAGCTAAGAAGAGGAGTGTACCAACCGCCGACAGCATCATTAAAATCTTCCGCTGACTGCACAACAAAGAGCAAGTAAATTGCTTGGCAAGTGAGTGTATGTGTCTGCCTGTGTGTATATATATATGTGCTTGTTTGTATATGTATTTGTGAGAGTGTGCTTGGCTACTTTTTCTTTTTACCCGGCTTTGACAGACATTTTGCTCAATTTATGCTGCCATGTAACACATGACGTATACATAATTACAATTTACCCTACGCATTCTACACAAATGTGAACAGGTTATTGAAACGGCAGGAATAGAAATCAGTTAATAGTATCTGCAACAAATTTATTAAATCCAACCAAAGGGAGAACTACCCACAGATTTGAATATACATACATAGCTACTCTCTCTTGACTATTAAAGTTTTGCAATTAAATGCTAAATTATTTAAACATTTTATGAGATGAAATGAATTAGTTTTACTTTGATCTGCATAAATTGGCTCTCCCTGTTCCATTATAGGAAATTCGCCTCTTCAAATTTACCCAAGATTAGCTAAATATAACCCGCTAATAAGAGATTTGTGTTAATTTCAAGCAACAAAAACATAACGATGACTAATTTCTACAATGTATTTGAAATAAACTTTTTCTTTATAAATTCACGATTGATCTTTTTGTTGATGTTGTAGTATTTGATAACATTTAATTAATAATAAATACAATCAGCATTCATTGAAATCAAAAAGATCTGCACCAAAATTATTATACCTCATCCAATCACACATTTAGCTACGGCTGCTGAGTTATTCTGCTTTTGCCGGTGGCAAAGTTTCATTTCATTTCAATTGCAGTATACATCTCACCCAAATATATGATGACTAGTGACTAGGGGTGACATGGTGCCAGGAGAGACAATTGAGGACTCTCAATGTGGCTTTTATTCATTACATAATTACTGTTATGTTTGCACTGAGGCATGTGGCTGGAGCGGGGGGAGAGTAAGGCGTTGCAATTGGATATGATTATGAGTAATTGTGAAGGTTAGTTAACAAGCTCTCAGCTGTGGCTCAGTTAAAGATGATTGTTAAGTAAATTTTATAGGCCATACATTATAATTTATACTTGGACTATTGTTATTAGACAAATTTAACTTCTTGGAGTGCTTAAGGCATTCAAAACCCATAACATAAATAAATGTCCATTGTTATAACAAATTTTTCCAACAAGAGTAGACAATGCCAGACAGTGGGGACTCACATTCAGTTGGTCTTTGTCTCCCTACTCCATATTATGTGCAAAATAGCATGCACTATGCACACTTCCGTTTCCGCATTTGGAAGCTTTGCAGGCGTTGCAATTGTCGCTTGTTGCAACAACAGTTGTGATCTCTCTCTCTCTCTCTCTCTCTATCGCTCTATCGCTCTGTCCCTGTCTCAGTCTCTGCATTTGTATCTGTGTGGGTGTTACAGTCTGGCGCACATGGCGTATACTTTATGCATAACTAATGGCTGCTTAGTATATTGTTTAATTTATCAAGCATGAATTATTTATGTCGATCTTTGTGTCGTCCCTTGCAATAAACTGTATGCTGAAACTTGAACTTTGGCTACAGAGTTGCCTACACTGAACACAATAAATTTGGCCAAAGAATGGTCTAGTCTAAAGAAGCAAATATAGTTATTTCTATTTCGAATATTTTAAAGTGTATGGTTTATGTTAATATATTTTGTATACTGTTGGACATGTCGAACAAATCAAATTTATGTGTTATAGAAGGGTCGCATAGAAGAGCTACCAATGGCTCTTGGTGGCCTTATGCCATAATAAATTGTTGCATTGTTATTTGCAACTTGTTACCAAATGAAATTTTCAATTGAATTGCGTATTGTGCAGGTGTCAAGAACTTTAACTTGCTTGGAAGTTTTATTTGATTAATTGCTGATAGAGTCAAAGCAATTTACTATACTATGTTTACCACTTGACAATTGCTACAAAAAGTCTCATGTGGTTAAGCAATTTCCTCCAAATATGTATGTATGTGTGTGTATATCAAAAAGAATGTACATATAAATATAATAGCACCACCGAAATACAGTCACAAAGAATTATAATGACAAAGAAGTATGCCACAATATGTGGTATACTGTTAGAACTAACGAGATGTGGTTTAAAAAGACAAAAAAAATTGTTTGAGAGCGAGAGAGAGAGAGAGAGAGAGAGAAAAAGAGTACAGTTTAACCACCTCAGACATTTTACCGTGTTCACCATAAGCCTCATTGTGTAGAGATAACGTGTCTATTCAGACAAAAACTGATATGACTACAAAAACAGATGCAAAATACGACGACAACAACAACAACAACAATAATAAACCAAAGTTAACTTCCTCCGACAACAAGTTGGCCAAAAGCTGGGACAAAAAAAAAAAAATAAAAAGAAAGAAGAAAGATGAAAGAATGAAAAAAAACTGTTGCATACTTTTATGCTATGCCACAAGCTACCAGACCAGACGACAACCAGTTTCTCGCCCTCATTCAACGCTTATCATTGCAAAAGTTTTTCCCACTTTGGGGCCCAAAGTCAGAGATGGAGTTGTTTGGAGGTGACTCTGGACGATTGATGCCATCCCATGCCATGTGCCCGGTCTGTCAACGCTAAAAGTTTTTCCAGTCTGTCAGAAGTTTGATCTTTAAAAATTCACCATTAAATTATAAATTGCGTTTCTGGTGGGCCACATAGAGTACTTTGATTGTTTTGGCCCAGATTGACAAGACCTGGCCGGTTTGCTGTCGAAAGTTTTGCAAGTTCTCTTTTAATTGCGATTATGCCTTAAAAATGTATATAGCTGAAAGTAAATTCCAGTTTCTACCCCCAAATGATTGAAACACTTGGCAAACTCTAATTAAAACTGACAACTGATAATGCATTTGCATACCTTTTTTTTTTGTATAATCCGATAGTGAAATGCATCTACTATAATACACTTTTTCAAAATTAATGTGTATTGTCAACTTAAAAGGTAAAACGAGTCACAGTTTTCGCTTTGACTTGCAGATTAGGTTGAAGCCAATTTTCAATCCCCGCGTTGGACACTAATTTCGAGGTCAGCCTTTTTTGGGTTTGTTTGCTTTTACATAAATTGAATAGCACAATGTCTGGCCTATTCCCCAAAGTGGGTAAGGGAAAGCCATTTAACTTTTAATCCATCAAAATGCTTTCGACAACCCTTGTCGCCTTTTTTCAATGTCAATGAGTATGGAAAAAAAATTATTTTAACGCCATGATAAAAGCAACAAAAAAAGAAAAAATAAAGACAGAGGAACACAAAAAGAAAGAAAAAAAAAAAAAAAAAGAAAGTGAAAATGGGGGAAAAACAAGAAAATGAAAAGAAAATCCAGACAGACAACAGACTATCTGTCTGCAATATTCCACGTCGAAGGCTAAAGGCATCATCATCATCTCATTCTATTCAAAATATTTTACATTTTCACATTTTAAGCAAATGAATTTGCTTTCCCCAGAGACAATGAAGCGACGCGACTTGTGACTTGTTGTTCTTGTTGCTGTATTTGCTGTTGTTGTTGTTGTTGTTGCCAGAGAATTGTTATAAATCTGAGCGTAATTGTGTAAAACTTTTTGGCAAGCGCCAGTGAAATTATTTTACTTCTTTTTTTGCTGTCTTTTCTGGGTAAATTGGATTATAATTTATTTTAATTGGTGAAGAGGCAAATGCATGCAGAAAACGAGAAAAATAAACAAACAAATAAGGAAACAAATAGACAAACAACAAGTAGGCACCGCAAACAACAAAGAACTGAAAGAAAATGGCCATGTTTGCATATGTATATGCCAGACGAGATGAGGCCCAAATGAAAATTGGCCACAAAATTACGCAGTCTGATGCCGCTTTCATTAGTCTAATTGTGACTCTTGGCCAGGCGTGCGTACCAGTCGACCCGGCACAGTGATTGGCCTTACCTTTTTGGCCAAAAAGGTTTTTGGACACAAAAGCCGGCACGAAACGATGCGTGACAGTGTTAAATTGTAACCCCAAGTTGCTCCTTCTTTCCCCCTCACTCTCTCTCTCTCTCTCTTACTGTGGCTCTTCTAGTGTGTATGTGTGCGGCTTTTAATTAGAGGCAAACAAAAGGAGGCACACAGCTCGACGCACACCTTTCACAACCTTAGGCTCAGTTACATATTAACATACATATGTACGTCTAAATGGTAACCAAAACTTAAATGGCCAACTGTGAAGGCTTTTGACACAAGCCAAGCCAAAGTCCAAAGAGCATGATATGGTCATATGTATGTGTGTGTGTTTGGAAAACTACCCAAATATCTGGCCACAATTAGGCGACTTAGTTAGACCAGGTGAGTGGGCGTTAGTAGATGTTATTGTGCCACTTTCAGTCAAAGATATATGTGCGTACGTATGCGAATGTGTACTCCCAGAACTCTGAACACCAAGACAAATAACCGTGCCAGCCACTGCATAAACATGTTCACAAGTTCCTAAAGTTTCTGTTGCTATTCCAACTTCAACTCTAGATCTAACTCTCCTCCTCTAACCTTGTGAGTGGTAAACATGAGCACGTTTGACTGCTTTTAACCTTTGCTTACATTTGTTTTGTGGTACTGAGTGCTGTTGCTGTTGCTGTTGCTATTGTTGTTGTGAAAGGTGGTTTTTGGCGGTGGTGCAGCTAACATTTTTATACTAAATTGCACTGTTGCTTTTTCCCACTGGTGTTCAGAATCTCTGTGCCAGTTATAATTTGAAATGTGTCCATATTCATCATACCAAACGCAACTCGTAAACATTTGGACAAAACTAAACCATGCCACAAGTTCCGACATCTTTTCTTTAGTAACTTTGAACTAAAATTTATTTGGCTTAGATTAGAAATAATTGGCATATTTAAAGATAGGTTAAACTCCTTTTGTATACAAGAAGTAAATACATATTACTATATTTACATATATTTAAAAGGAAGATACATTATAAGGCAAGTACTTAAAAGAAAAAAATACTATAAACTTGTAAAGTTTTTGCTAGTAGAAATCCGAAAAATATTTTCAAGGAATGGATTTACTTGCAACTAAACCAGATTTTACCTAATTTATTGATAATCTTTCGTATATCCAAATCCCAAAGTGCCTCAACTGAAAATAACTAAAATATTCACAATTCAAGTAATAATTCTTTTAATCTCTTCCCCATTTATTAATATACAAATATGACAAATTCATTAAAGTTCCTGAACAATATATATTCTAATTGCTTCATATAAGCTGATATTTATTTAGTTTTAGAATAAAATTTTTATAAATTATTATTATATCTAAGTCATTCAAATTGTTATTTGTTTGAAATATTTTTATAGAATTTATGAAAGGGAAACTGATGAGATTTTCTATGCATAAATTTCTTGAAACTAGATTGCAATTTAGACTAACGTACAATATGAATTTGTTCATAAAGAGTGAAAGGCTTAAAATTATATTAACATACTCAAAGTATGAATTCTGTGGTTTATTTTCATCTTAAGATATCGTCTCGCATGATTATGCTTAATATGCAAATGTGCTTTTAAATTTTAATAATCTGAATTATACTTGCTGTATATATTCTCAAAGATATATATTTTATATATATATATATATATATATATATATATATATATAAAAGTAAAAATATTTAATGTGCACTCATCTCTGTGTCCTGTGGTATGCATTATGAGAACTAATTGAAAAGCTCGCACCCTCACATTCAAATCAGCTGGAATCAATTAAAAATTTAACATTTGGTTCATATGTCAGTTGGAGGAAAAGAAAAAAACCGACAACATATTCAGGCAATCCCCAAGTGGCGCACCCTCGCCCTTAAAAATTTTCATAAATTTATGCACCCTCCGAAACTAATTTTTGCCAATTTCATTGGGGGAGAATTTCCATGTTTTTCCTCCCCCACCATATGTCTTCTCCATTGGTTCATGGTTTTTATTCAGATATTTTATATACGGATGGCCAGCTCTGAACGGTATGGACGAAGTGGTCGGTTTGTTATTGGGGTGCAGTGACCTCGACAATATTTTGCAGTTTCAATTGCCCTTTTTTCATGGATGTAAGTGCCATTTAAATGCAGCTCACAGCCCCAGTTTCTCACCTTGTAGATTTGACCCAGAAGTTAGAGTCGTAAATTCCAGGAGTTGCCATTAAAAAATTACAATTGCTGACAGCAGGCACGTTTTGGGAAAGCTCTATCCTTGTTCCCCAGTCCACTTTTTTGGTCCTTTGTGTTCGTTTTATTTATTTATTTATTTATGTATTTATCATGGCAATGTGTGTAGACTTTGACTCTGTATTTACTTTATTTTGTCATACGTGTGCACAAATAAATATTTGCAATTACATTCTATATATATATATATTCATATATGTATAATATATCGCATTTGTCATAAAAAGTGTGTCATCAAAGGTGCCTGCTGGGATTTTTTTATTTTTTTTTGGATGCGGCCTCATAATTGTTTACTCTCCAGTAAAAGTACAAAATAAAAATAAAAAAAAAAAATGCAAATAAATCTGTGAAAATTTTTAGCAGACGTCTGCCCTGCGATTTCCATGTACATTAAATATTTGATTTTGTATAAATTTGCATTTACATTTTGTCGGAAAACCGAAAGAAAAACACATGGCAAATTGATTGCTTTTACGGCTCATTTTACGAACGAAACTGTGCTCGTTAAGATATGTATTTCATCTCAGCACCACATAAAGATCCTGTGATATACATATGTTGGCGTTTTCATTTTCCTTCTTCTTTTTTTAACATTACGTGTGCCTTTTTTATGCCGTGTCGTTGGGATTTTTCTTTTTTTAAGTTGAAATTGTATTGAGAGTGCCATTGTTCATAGACGCCTTTCGATACATTGTTCAACTAAATAGTTTGCACTCCATCTAGCCCCCATTCCAGGATCAAACTATTCAACATTGTGTTTGTTAGTGTGCGTGAGTCATAAATTGATTTTGCCAGCTGACCTTTTGTGTGGTGCTTCATTTTCGATTTAATCGCTCCTTTTGACGCCTTGTTAATGCTTGTTTTGTTGTGTTTTGTTGTTGGCATGCTTAATGCATTTGGAGTGCTACGACGATTTCTAATTCGTTTGGCGTTTCCCGGTCCCAGTGATTGCCACACCCAATTCAACCATCTACCCACCCATTCCTCCGCAATGTTGTGGCATTGCGGTAAGGTGGCAAAGTGTTTGGTTTAGTTTCGTTTTCAGCGGGGCGCATTGCGTGCAGGACGCAATTTATTGCAACGCTGTAAACACTCATTTGCCACGCCCACTCATCAAATTTCTGTGTGACCCAAACTCCACACACACTTTGTAGTTGAAATTTCAATTGAAAAGTAAACACGCACCACCATGATGGGTGGCTTTTGGGAGCATCAAATTAGTTTACATGTTCGTTTTCATTTTTTTCCCCTCTGTGTGTGTGTGTGTGTGTTGTTTTTTATGCGGTGGCGCCCCAGGAAAAAAAGGAAACAAAAAAAAACAACAAAAAAAGCAGAAAAAAGAAAAGGTATGCAGCAAGGCTTGTGCATAGAGCAACACGCCCCTGCCTGGTCTTCTTTTGCCGAGTCCAGGATGGCCGGCACGCAGCTCTCACAAAAATGATTTAATGGCCGTAATGTTAGTTGAATGGTTAATTCACTTACGTTTATGGGCCCGTGCCCATCCACTCATACTCACACACACACAACATTCGTATTCGCATTTGGAGTCGAACTTGGAGTGTTTCTCTCCTGGGAGCCATCATTGAAACATATGTACTTATGTTGGACTGCATTGGGCACTGAGGTTGCCCAACCGGACTAACTGCCTGATCCCGGTCGCATGTGTAATTATTGTTTAGATTTTATATTGCTGTCTCTATCTCTTGTATGTGTGTGTGTGTGTGTGTGTGTAAGTGTGCGCCATTAATGTGTTTATAACGTATGAGGAATGTAAGTCCTTTTGCGGTTCCTTTTGGGGTGTTTGACATTCTTGTAGGATGAGTTTAGACGTGCTGATGGTTGATTTGCAGCTCTCTGGTGTTCTTTTTAATTAGACATGAAAGCATTGGACCGTTGATGCCTTCCCTTGTCCCTCTGCTCGTCATCATTGTGTTTGAAGAATGTCATCAATCTCTTACTTCTGGCAACGCCTACCCCTTGGCAGTTCATTTATTATTCGAATAGGTCTAATGTCTGTCTCATAGTTTGTTATTGCCCATCTATATATACATATATATATATATATATATATATGTGTGTGTGAGCTTATTCGCTTTTTATGTATGATTGAATACAGAGTTTTGCAGATGAAATGGAAAAAAGAAGAAAACTTTGTTTTGATTTCTAAAATGTACACTAACTTAAAGTTTAATTCAACTTCTGAATTTATTCATGCCTTTTCCAAGAACTAATCATAGTGTTTAGCCTTTCTTAATTTAAGAAAAAGATATCCAACCAATTTAATTATACTCTTTGAAAGGGTATGAAAAGACTATATTAGTTTAGTTTTTTTTTCAACTTGAAAATACATATTTAAAATATTGAGTAAATTTTTAAAACTTTTCATTTATTGATTTAGAATTTTTGCTTATCGGCTAAGAAAATTTCTTCTACATAAACGACTTCACCAAATTAATTCCCAAAAGGTTCATTTTATTCTCAACATATTAAAGATTAAATAGAAAATATTTGAATATATTTGAATTTTGAAATGCTCGTTGAATTCAACAATCAAGGCCATGGGGAATACCCTTCCTAAATTTATTGATTTGGTTTCTATCCATCTAAATTCTAATGCCATATGCAGATCCCGGATATAAAAAGCATTTAAATAATCTACAACGGAAGCAGAAGATCAACTGTGGTTACCATCAAGAAATCGTACTGCAAATTCTGTAGCAAACTCATTCAAAAGTCAACATTTTCATCTCAAACTCTTGTAGTGTATGTACCAAATATATATATATCTACATATGTATGTGTCTGTGAGGTGGCAATAAAAAACTTTTTCATTAAGTTGAAGAGAACAAACAAGGAAACCCACACATATTTGTAGGCGACATATTTCTTGTACTCGTTATTTCTGCAGGGATGAAAAGCATTTGTGTAAATGAGAGGGGATGGAAGAGGGCTTTTATATACCAAACAAATTCCTGAACGTAGTTTCTGAAAAAGCATTTCACGTCAAAGTCAGTCAACAAAAGTGACAATTGCCAATGCATACATTCATCTAAGCGAATGTGTGTAAGTCTGTGTGTGAGTGTGTGTGAGTATGTGTAGCTGTCGGTGTTGATGTGACATACGCGACATGCATGACAAATCATCTTCCAATGGTTAGAGGACAAATAAAATGCTTATCTATATCTCTGTGCGGAAATCTAAGTCGGTATCAAGTGCATATATGCCTAAGTGTATAGGTATGTAGCTAATCAATAAAAAACCGAACTCAATTGAGTATTTTTTCCTCTTTCTTTTATTTTAATGATAATAAAAAATCTGTTGCCTGCCTATTACATATGTACATATATGGTGATCCAAAAATATATTGCATTCGTTTTTTCCATTTTTAAAATTATAATTTTATTTGCCTGTCTCCATATTGTAAAATCCAATAAGACTTTTATTAGGCACAATTTACATACAGACTCTTGCCATTATATAAAATTTGTTCTTCTCCTTTTTTTTTTATTTTTATTGAATTTTAAACATCTGCCATGCCAAGTATAAGTATGTGTATGTGTGAGTGTGTGTATGTCTGTGCGACAGCTGTATGAAATTGTTGCAATAACAGGAATCTGTCCAACAAAGTGAGAAATAATGCAAATATTAAACGTAATAAATTTAACTCTGCATTATATTTCATATTGCATAAATATATTGTCAACAAAAATTATTCTAATTGACAACCCACAATGACACTATACATTTTTGGGCATTTGAAAATAGCGGATACGGATGCGGATGCTCACAATTAGCATAAAACGGAGAGGAAGTCGAAAGGGGGAGTGGTAAAAAATGGAGGCAATCGCATCCGTAACTGTCGCCGTTTCAAATTAATTACGCCAATGCACATGAACAAGAACTGACTCTAGGGCAACAAATGCGACACATATGTCACTTTTTGCAATTTCAATTGACTTACACACACCCAGCCACACAAACACACTCATATACACACACCCATACACATATGTATGTATAAGACAACCACAAAAGTTTACTTGCTGAGCCGCTTGAGAAATTTATCCAATGTTCTGGCATTTGCAACATCCGCTGCAGACTTTGGGGCCAACATTTGGTGCAAAACTTTACAAAATCAAAAGGTCTTGGCCCTTACATGCGAGGGGGGGGGTTCAACTCCATTATTTACTGTTCAACAAGTTTTGCGAAAAGGTCTAACCACTGAAAGTGAAATGTTTGGCAAACAATTAACGCTATAATAATATTGTCCATATTAAACCAAAGTCATATTAAAGGAATTTCAGCATTAAACTAGAATTAAACTCAAGTTAAGCATGCCAGACAAGAAGATGTCTCGATGCACATACATATAACCGAAATGCCATACAAATTCCAATGAGATAAAGCTGTAGAATTAATTAATCAACTTGATATGTGTTGGTCGGCTTGTTAGAAATGCAATAAGCCAAGGAATCATTGGCATTTAGCAATATAACAAATATGCACTAACTGGACAATGGAATAGAGTGAGTGAGAGGGGTGAGCAGAGTGTAGACTATCATGAAATAACGTTTGTCTTAAATGAATGCATTCATTGAATAACTTTATAGTAACATACACGCACATACCTATTAATGAGTTGAAGTTTGAATACTGAAAATGAAGTTCGGAGTTCAGTGTAAAGTCTGGAAGCTTTAGTTGGAGTGGTGAAGTTCTCGAGAGCTTGTGAGAGAGGGGGGGAAAGGGGGCAAATCGAGCATTGCCATGGCAATCCATTTGCAATCGACCGCACCATCAAGCGATTCATGTTTTCATTTTAATTGGTTTTTCTTGTACAAGTCAATGCCTCATAGTCTGTGTGTACATACAAACGAATATATATGTATATATACATTTATATCTCCGGAAGTCTGTTTCGTTTTTTACATTTCTTTTTTAGTGTTTTTGGCCCCGCTGCAATTGCATCTATTAAAAGGAAAAGGATGTTACCCATAATGAAACTCAGTAAAATCAAAAAAAAAAGAACCGAAAAAATGAAAAAACAAACGAACGAACCATTAGAGATGTTTTCTCTTTTGTGTATTTGCATTCAAGGATGCCTTATATGACTGTTCGTTACATCCTTACAGCTAATTGACAAAGGACACTAACTAGCTACAACTGAAAATTACATGGTATGGTCATAAATCTTGCCAAAAATATATATATAAAAAAAATAAAATAAAATCACCGCACTGATTAACGGACGACAAATGCGTCAGCTACGTGTTGAGAATGCTGGAGAGTGCAGAGAGATATGGAATGATGGAATACGAATGATAAGTGGCAGATGATAAAGTGACTACAGACCGACAGACCGGATTTTGCCACCCACAAAATTGACCAACATATCTACGGTGTGTGTATATATATAGAGTTATACAATATCTATGGTTGACCTTTGATTAGCCACAATAAAAGTGCTGATTGCTGGCCTGATTGGGTTACCAATTTTGGTCTCAGGTCTGCGGGCCCAGGGCAAAATTATGTAGATTTGATGAACACATTTTAGATTGAAAATAGAATTTGAACAATATTTTTGTACAATCAAGGCAAATGAAACTACATCAGCAAGTCACGGTTACAGGAAAAAACCAACCAACTCAACCACCCACCCACACACCCGGCACACTAGAAAACATTCTCATTCCAATCATAAAGCTGACTTTGTAAATTTTACTAGTAGTACTCAGTTTGCATTTTAGGGTTTTTTATACCCTGTACCCGTAGGGTTCAAGGGTATATTAAAGTCGCTAAAATGTATGTAACAGGGAGAAGGAAAATTTTCCGACCCCATAAAGTATATATATTCTTGATCAGCATCAACAGCCGAGTCGATATGACCATGTCCGTCTGTCCGTCTGTCCGTCTGTCCGTCTGTCCGTCTGTCCGTCTGTCCGTCCGTCCGTCCGTCTGTCCGTCCGTCCGTATGAACACCTAGATCTCAGAGACTATAAGAGCTAGAGCAACCAAACTTGGTGTCAACATCCGTCTAGTCCATACGCAGATCAAGTTTGTTTCAAATTTTGCCACGCCCACTTCCCCCCCGCAAATTAGAAAAACTATAACTTGAGTTATATTAGAGATATCATAATTCTTTTTGGCAGACTCAATTATATAGCCAATATGTACCATCTGACCGATTTTGACCGAAATCGGTCAATAAATATCGGAGATATACACATATATGTTTTGTACTGAAATTCTATGGGCAGCAGCAACTGAAAGGTGTGAGCGAGATAGCATGCTCATGTTGCTTTGTACCGAATGACGCATTAGTTTCGTTCACTGTTAGGAGTGAGCGAGAAAGCATGAATTTGTTGTTTTGGCTTGTTAAGAGAATTTTATGAAAAATTTTATTCAATTAATGAGGATTGCGAAGGAGTCTGCTTAAATGAAATATCCTTTTTGGTACAGGGTATACTCCAAGTCGGCAGGGACGACTTGCTTACTTCATTTTTTTTTTGTTTCTCTTTCAGTTTTTGGCTTTTATGTTTGATTTAACTGGAAGCTTGCTTTTCAGTTTGCCTCTGCCATGTGATTTGTGGCAGGTCCAGACCAACTTCAATTCGAATTTTTCCATACCCACAAATCGTTTTTCTTGGCAAAGCTACTAAAAAAAAAACCTTAAACGAAAAAGATTTATGGAAAATTTGACGCATAAAGTTTAACAAAAGAAAACAACACTTTTATTTTGGCTTCCCACATTGAATTTGGTTTGTATGTATTTATTTTAACGTTGCTTTTCCTAAACAAAAAAAATATGCAAATTCTACGAATTTTTGGTAAAACATTTTTACGGCAGCATAAATTACTCATACGCCACAGGAAAAGCAAGTAAAAGTGAATTTTACACCCTAAAAAAAACAGAGAAATTTTAGGTTAGTGAAAGGACGAAAATGCCAAATGTCAAGGGTAGAGGAAAACGTAGAAATTAAATCTTTTAGTATATCTAATATTTCACTTTAGTGATTACCTTGTTGCGTCCATTCAACAAGTATATATATATCTTTGAATTAATGTCTCAATTTTCACTTGGTCCAGTGGCATGCCAGTTAAGTCTTCTCCTCGTTCACATCACGGATCACTCAATCAGAAATTGTATGCTCAGCATTTCAGTGAAACTGTCTGAATGGACAGTCGGCACTTTGTGCTAATGACATTGTTGATGCTCTGACCCCCCCAAGTGACGCCAATGCTCCATTGGTCAAAGTGTTTCGGATGAATTATTCGCATGTTGCCAATTTGTGGGGTCATGTTCAAATTGAAAATAATTTACACTCATGCTTTTGCAGCCGTTGTCCTCTGTTTATCACTCCCAGTCTCACATTCTGCCTGATGAGCATTTAATGGCATTGGCCAACTGTTAAGGTAAGTAACATGGCAAGATTGGAGTGGCAAAACATTTTCTATGGTCAGCTTAAAAACGGCAACGGCTGTCTAACTACCGCAGACACTCATAAATAAAACCAGTAGGTAATTTCAAAGACATTTCAGAGTGTTTTATTTGTATAAATGTTGGTCCTTTGATTTTTCAGTATGGAGACCAAGGATGTGGGATAATATTACCTCCACTTGGCTTTTTAGTGGCTTAAATGCGTTGCCCTTCGTTTACGATTTCATGGCCAACGGCGTTCCGGTATGCAAAGTTCAAATTTCAACTGCATTCGATAAGTTTGGGATCAAGGGAATTGAATGGTAAAGCTAAAGCCACCAATAATACTCCAAAAATGTTATTTTTCGGTTTGATTTCGCTTCTCTTCTACATCTTCCTCTCTCTCTCTTTCTGATTCTCGTTTGAAGTGCCCATTCATGAGTTTTCATTTCATTTTCGCTTATTGCTTACATTTTGTGTTTTGTTGCGTTGTGTTTCCTATTTCTAATTTCGTTTGTATTTCGGTGTAGGTGTGTGTGTGTATGTGAGTGTGATTGTATATGTGTGTGTGTGTAGTTTTCTGTGTGCCTGCATTTGGACCCCAGCACAGAGACACTGAATGGCTGGCTGACTATCCAAGAGGTGGGAGTGTGTGATATCTTTGCATATAAAATAAAAGCTTTGCTGAAATTGAAAAACTTTTCCAATATGTGTTTCTTTTTCTTTCTTTCCTTCTTTTTTTGATTGTATTAAATGTATGTATATATATATATGCATGGCATATACATTTTTATTGTTTCATTTCAGTTGGTTTTTATTCCTTTGTCAGGAATGGGGCATTTATGATTCTTTCAAATGTGCAGCAGCTGCTTCCATTTTCAATGCATCGGGCGGAATTGCAAATCCCAGCTCAACTTTAAGCCTCAAATAATGGAAAACAAACTGCCTCAAGGCAGTTGAATAGTTTTGATAACAATAACAACTTTCATATATTATTAAAGTAGGTTGAGAATTAAAGCGACTGCAAATCGAATGTATAAATGAAAGCAAAATATTTTTCAAAGAATTTGTTAACTTTTCTAATTTTACATAGCATACTTTTAAGGGTCTTCACTGTACAAATTACGCTATCAAAAGCTGTCAATGGCAAAATAATATTTTTAAATATAATGACAATTATTCAATTGCTTTTGAGCTGAACTTCAGCAGACACTACCTTAAAATCCTTAATAAATTTCATTACAAATATTCTAAAGAAACATTGAAAAATACAACATTTTTAACTATCAAAATCAAGTAAATGGATTTTCATTACTTTCAAATAGCCTGCTAATAATCTAACCGAAGTCCTATTAAAAAATATTTAAGAATTCAACATGTATCGTTTATTCACATTATCTATGGTAAAATGTTCCTTAAAAATTAAAAATTACATGAAATTTTATAAATATAAATAAATTATATGGCCAACAAAGAGGTTAAAGTTTTCCGTTAATTATTTAATTCGAAAAGAAAATCATTTGACAGGGACTTCCAATTGAAAGAAATAACAAAATCACCACAAAAATGAAAGGGCGAATCCAAAAAAAAAAAAAAGAAAATGAAGACAAATAAAATTAATGCGGGTAAATTCATAAGCCGCCATACAGTCTCTTTTTGGGCTTTGAAACCTTTTTTTTTTTTGCCAGCTCTCGACTTGGCAATTTGTGGCACTTTAAGCGAACTTAATTACATGCGGTCATTTACAGTTTTTTTGTGTGTGTGTGTACGTTTTATTTATTTTTGGTTGCTTTACGAAAATTTTTCGAGTGTAAACACAAATATTGCGTTTTTCCTCTGCTGACAGCTGCATCAAATTGACGTTAGCATTTTTTCTTCGTTCTTTGTGAATTTTCACTCTTGCATTTTCGCCATAAATCAGGGAGGACAAGCGGCAAGTCCGAGATCCAGTGGTTCTCTTGGTGTGACAGTAAACGACACTCACAGCCATTCAGAGTGTGTGCGTCACATTTTAATGTATGACCGAGCGTATAAATAAAAGTTGCCCTGGCCATGGCCTCTGTCAGTTAATTTCACGCTGCCAGCCTCTGTGAGTGGGCCCTGAGATGATGAAGTGTGTTTGCCCTGAGATTCAAAAGATTGGAGAAGGCAAATTATAGTATTCATACATACATATACATATATACATACTTATATATGTAGATACGTAGTAGAATATATAAAAAGGTCGTAGAGTAAACAATATAAACATAACCATAACTGCAAGTCTACTTGTTTTTATTTTATTTATTTTTGTTCGTTTCTTTTGTGTATTTTACAACTGTCGTGCAATATGTGCGACAAACGACATTTGACAGCAATGTTTGCCTATCTTAATTTCATGTCACAACCAAAATTGACACCCTATTGTGTGTGTGTGTATGTGTGTGTGTACTATGTGAAAATTTATAGCCATTCCGCCAACCCTAAAACAGAATCGAGTGTTACATTGGGGACAGCTAAACGGCAAGATAAACAGAACAATTAAAACTGAAAATGAAGTCGGTTTTTTATGTATATAGATAACCCATGCAATAGAAATGGCATTTTCCATGATTGCCCTTCTGTGTGTGCTTATCAGAGAGAGAGAATAAAGTTTTCCAAAAAGCTAAAATCAAACTGCAAAAGTTTGAGGTAAAAGTAAAACTTGCTCAAGTGGAAATACCTGCACAAGCAACGACCTTGAGATAGTGCAAGACTTTTGCAAAACCCCAGCACATATATGTGAATAAATATATATATAAATACCCAAGCACACACACACACACACACATGGAAAGTAGCATTAATTTTAGTACATGTATAATAATAGTTAACTAGCATAATAGCTTCATATTTATACTATATACAAAAGCCTCTTTGTTTCGTTGTCAAACATCCGCATTAATTGTGCGTGGGCCTTGTTGCATTCATTGGCTTATTGTGAATCATTAAGCAGACACACACGACACTCATGCTTTTATCTTTAACTGTACAAGAACATATATATATATATATATATATATATTCAGCTATTAGTTCTTCTCCTTAAGCGGCTTTCAAATTCAGCCTTGTTATTCAGCTATTGCTTACCACTTCAAAGAAGTCCTGACCATGCGCAGTAAGGTATAAATTTCCCTTATTTTATTATATTTTACTCTTAAGTAACATTTGCTTTACTCTTTTGTTCATTTCAGTTATTATTTGAATATTTCCACCCAGTCGAAAACTTGATTTTCAATTTTACAAATTCATCTTAGTGGTTTTATTTATTTGATTACTATTACTACAACTAACTGATTGATGTTAAATGCCAACTTATTGATTGATATTGAATAATTATGTGAAATTCAAACATTTGATACAAATATTCGTTTGTGATGAACTGGCGAAAAATTCGATTCGTAAACGATTCTCAATAATTTATATAGTACATAATTAATTTGCAACGTATGGCAAAAATGGATGATTTTGTGTTGCAATATGAGCCTACAATTTGCTAAGATCTAAAAAAAAGGAGAAAAATTATAAAAGATAAGATATTGCCAGAATCAATGATGACAATTGGAATATGGGTGGGAGGGAGGAAGTGTGCGGTGCGTGGGTGGCGTTTTAAATGGCACTACATAGTAGTTATTACTGCTGGGCACTGGCCTAATACATTGAACGGCAAAATGGAATGGAATTTTGATAGAGACGATAATGTTAATATAATTAACCGCGCCACGTCAATAGACTCCAGCCACGACTTGGTTTCTGTGTACTGGATGCTTCTGAAATCACCATTGGCTGTTCCTGCTCCCCCGCTGGTCTTTGATTCTGTTTCTGATCTATATAGGTGCGTAATATGGTATGCTTATGTACTGACTTCTCAAATTCCGTTGCGCTTGGACGGTATGCTTCAAGTTTGTGTTTATATTTGCCGGATTGCCATTGCGCCTGCTGATTGCTCTCTGTGGTATAGGCGTGGCTACCACCGCGCGTTGCTGTACCAAACGAACTGCCACCGGACGACGACGACGGGGACGCTGTGGCTGCTGCTGCTGCTGCTGCTGCTTGCTGTGGGGGGTAATTGGGGGGGAGGCAGATGGATTGTTATAGTTGTTGTTTTTGTTGTAGGTAGCTTGTGGGCTCTTGTTAATGTTGTTAGTCGGCTTGTTGTTGTTGCTGGTTATAGCTGAATTGTAGCTGTAATCATACGTTTCATAGACACTGTTGCTGATAGCTGGCGATGCGCCAGGTGCTGCACAAAGTCCTTGATAACGCGATGATGGTTTCATTCCATATGTTGAACACGATGGTTTTCCCACCTCATAGGGATTATAACCAACCACATTGCCACTATAATAAAAAGTAAAGAAAAATCTTAATTATCTGTGTTACTCCAAAAATTAAATAGAAACTTACCCTGGTCCATAGTTGCAGACATAAAGTTTATTATATTTGCTTGCATCTTTATATTCAGAAAAACCACAACCCACTAGACTTGTCTCTCCCCACACTAATTGTGAATAGTGACCAGTCTTGGGTGACCAGGCATCACCAAATGAATATTTCTGCACTTCATTGAACCAACTTTGGATGCGGGATGGAAAATCACCATCATCGGCTTCCAGTGGAGCAGTGCTCCAAATGATGGCCAAATTTTGACCCATTGTGAAGCGATCTATTGAAAAAAAAAAACAAACACATAAAACAAAGTAAATTTCATATTAGTTTCTTTGTAATAAATCACAAAATTGATATAGAGATGTTTAACTAATGCAAGTGCTTGTTCATGCTGGGTTAGTTTTAGTATTTTAAAAGCAAAAAGTGCAAAGAAATTATGACAAATCAATGATGAAATAAAGAAAAAAAAATGTATATATAGATATTATATTTCAGTTCACAAATCCATAACATGCAAATCACAAACCAAATAAAATGCCACGTGTCATTTAACGGGCATGGAGCATATCTTAAACGGATGGTAGTGGAATTGGGATTGGGATAGATGATATCAATCTCCTTGATTGTGAAGATGTGGAGTTCCATGCAGTTTATTTATTATAATAGAACCAGATAACTTACTTATTGTACGATGGGGATCATGACGAAATTGACAATTGTCAGCCCATTGTTGGGCACGGTTGGCTAGTTCATCATCCCAAACAATTTCACGCATATTCTCAGCACCTGGCTGGCCGGGATACCTTCCAGTGGCTACAAGCTGTCTGAGACGATTGTGTTCCTGCATAATGATTGATTTCTCTTCAGCTGTGATGCCCGATGCTGAAATGATTAGGTCAAAATTTGCATAAATTATAGACATTAACTGCGGGCCATTTAGAATATAAATATATATATATACATATGTATATGTCTATGCTTAATATAGGGGGACTTTGACTTGATTTTATTGATATGCTATCATTTCTATTTTTATTCAATAATCAAATGTTTTAAAAGTTTCATAGATTTCTTTATACTCCTTTGACATAAGCTTAAGACCAAGTTTTATGCTGTCTTTTTTGTAGCCGGTTTTAATTTATGTTTTAATATTTGTTAACGATCGTTTACATTGTTTTTTTGTTGTTTTTTTTTTTAGCCAAGTATTTATTATAATACATATTAGCGTTTTACACGTGCTATTGATCCACATTGTGTGCGGGATTCGTTTCAGTTTGTTTTTTATGTAACTAGCCGGTTAAACGATTTAAATCGTTAAAACATTTATGTCACTTTCTTTAAGCCAAAAGTTGAAACCGGTTTAAGTTAATGACCAGCAAATTAAAATAGAACAGAAACAGAAAGCCAAAAACAGTTGAAAAATCTAAGAGGAGGTATCAATAAAATTTTAAATAAAAGAAGAAAAAAAAAAAAAAAAAAAAAAAAAAATGAGAATGAAAAAACCAAACCGGCGCGTGCTGTTCAAAAGGCGTCAATTAAAAAGGCAACAGTTTGCCATTAGCCAATTTTTTTTTGTTTTGCCTTTTTTGTTTTGGATTGTATATACATATAATATTGGCGCCTGACTCATATGATTTCATTCGCTTTGTTAGTGTGTCAACAGGCAAAATAGAAAAAGAGAGAGAGAGAGAAAGAGAAAGAGATAGAGAGGGCATTGGAAAGATTGCTACCTTTATGGAGAATTTATAGAGAATTGCCTTAGGGTGTTAATTATTTAAACTCACAGCAGGCGCACGTGAACTTCGAATAAAAAAAGGTAAACTCAAAAATTAAAAGAAAGATCAGAAAACGGAAGACAAAGAATGGAAGACAACTTGGCAAGTCCATTGAATCCTTGCCCGTACAGTGGGCGTGGTGGCCATTTCATTTAAATAATTACGCGCGCTTAATAATTTTTAATAATTATAATAATAGCTTTAGCCGATGGATGGGCGCTGATTGCCCATGGAGACGTGAGAACATTTAAGCCAGGTCACCATCAACTCGTACACCAAGTGTGATTCAGATTGAGATTCCAATACGAAAATACTAAACTTGACCATGGCATCTTGTTGGCCGGTCAAGTGCCGGGACGTGTCTGTCAAAATCAGACAACTTGACGCGCCCAATGGGCAAAGACAAAAAGAGAGTGAGATTCGTTCAACAAATATGGGTCTAAATGTCAATACGTATACCATTAAAATCTGTGTATATCTGAGTGTGTGTGTCTGACTTAATCTTAATACGACTTCAAGGTTAAGAGACTGAAACTAAAAATAGCAATGAGAGATCGTCTTAAATACAAAAGACGAAAAAAAACGTCAACCGCAGCTGTCAAATTATGCTACATTTATATCAATATAACTGAATAAAAAAAAAGAAAAAGAAAACCGGTAAGCAAATCCAACTTTATGTATAACTTTTATGCCCAGAGCTGTATGTTTAAGTCGGCGAGCATCAATATCAATCATTTTGGACTTAAACCGATGCCTAGCAAGTGTTTTGGCTAACTAAATATGGCTATCATCTGGCTTGTATCATTTTGTATTACACTCACTCATTGGCAATGCAATGATGGGGCGCTATGCAAATTTGTGAACTACCTTCGCTGACAAATTGCACATAAAGCTGTCGATCAGTTTCCGCAAAAGCCGCATTTACATATTGCCAATAAAATGCAAAAATAACAACAGCAACAGCAACAAAAATAACAATATAACAGCAACTGAAACCACAAGTGCTGCCGCACTCGAGATGTAGATAATGTTGACAACGAAACGTCAACAGTTTGCAATAATTTTTGCAGCATGCGAAACGAAAGACTTAAGCAACAAACTCCAGCACGGAGACGTGCCTTCTGAGGCCAGACAAGTAGATAGCCAAATGCCGACAATATGTTAACAAGTGCTTAACTGCATTTTGAGTCCAGGCGTTGATTTCACCTTGAACATTGCAGTCACAGAGAGAGAGAGTGAGATAGAGGGGGAGAGGGACAGTATCTGTGTCTCGGTCTGGGCATGGGCATGGGTTTGATTTTGGGTTTCGGGTACTGGTTGCAAGTTTTACAATCTGAGCCTAAAGGAAGTACTCCTTGCACGGAGTTGCATTTAGCGCGAGTTAATTTTCATAGTTATGCTTTATGCTTCGTTTCATTTTCATTTATCATTTACTGATTATCACCAGCTACCCTTGTTTCATGTTCTTCTCTCAGTTGTTGTTATCGTAGTTGTTGTTGTATACGTTGTACATATCTACATATTTAATTACATTATTAGCACGTTAAGCTTTTGATTGATGCCGCAGCAAAAACAAAACGTTTCGGCCACAGACAAATAAAAATCGTATATATAAAATATATACATACATATATGCACATATATGTACATATGTATGTAAGCACATTTATGCATATAGGAAACTGTGAAATCGTTCATTATAGCATTATTATTATGATGTTAAATTGAAATCTATTTAATGAAATGTATTTTCTATTGTTAGAAATTGCGTTGAAAAGGCCACCAAATGGAGATACATGAGAAACATAAAAGCAATCATTAATCAAAAAACGCACACGCGCACTATAAAAAATTTGTATTCTTTTTTACGAGTATCGAACAACTGGAATTTGTTTTCTTTATAAAGGCCCAAACTGGCGCCCGTGTTTATGCAGAACAAAGAACGTTAAAAAGACAAAGAAATAAACAAAATAATAATAAAGGGCCAAAAGAAAACTTTGACTTAGGTAATTTAATGCTCTTTAAAGAAATTGAAAACTATATTTTATTAAGAAAATTTTGTAAGACAAATAAATAACAATCTTTCCACATCTTTTTTATATAATAATTTACTTAACTGCTGATTTGTATATGCCCTCTTTAAAAAGAGTATTTGTATGTTAATTGTTTGGGTTATTGGCTATTTCTACCTGCTCGATAATGAACCATTTTAAATGAATTTGATTTTTTAATTTCAAATCATATTTTAAGCGTTTTTATTGTAGTAAATTTTGTGTTCTGTTGTGTGTGTTTTCAATTTGTATTACTTATTGTTCAGATGGCGCCTGTCATCTTGGTCAAGTTCAGTGAGCTCTTGTCATATTTTAGCCTGGTTAAATGTTAATTAAATGGTTTCAAATATTTGTACTTGGCTTTGGCAAGTTGATTGGCCTTTAATTCCTTATGGGAAGTTCAGCTACCTAATTTATTTAATTTATCTCTATAAAGTTTTCGAAATAAGTATTTAATATATATATATATGAGAAAACTGGAAATTTGAACCGGTTTCTTTTTTCACCCCACCGAAACTCTTAAATAATATGCCGCTAATATATAGTTGTTGCTTTTCTAAAACTATTTATTATACAATTCATTTTTTTTTTTTTTTTTTTATTTTTATATAACAAATGTCGACAAAAGAAAGACAACTCCAGTTGCCAGCTCGTGTATCTATTTTTAGTTAAAAGTTTAACTGCCAATGACCATTAATAATTTACATATATTATTTGGGTATAGCTCAAAGTTCTGAAACTCACCTCGCTGGCATTTAATGCGTGAAAAGTATAGGTTTATCTAAGTAAAACCTTCGCTGACCATTTAAACGTTAATTAAACAACAAAACATTTTGTTGGCAAATATTTACTGATATACACAAACGGCGCACTTTTCCCATCACAACACACACACACACACACACATATATATACACAACTCATAAAACAAAATGACAGAAACGTGGCTAAAGAAATATAAAAATAAAACTACAACAAATAAATCCAAATTGAAATTTAAATCAAAATCAAAAAAAAAACTTTACTCTCTATGCATGCAAAAATAGTATCTTAAAGTTTGTTCCGTATTTCTTTTGAATCTTTTTTAATGACCAACTATAGCTGAGCAGCATACAAAATATTGAAATTTGTTTGAATGAATTTTTGCTTTGGGTGGGGTTGAATTTTGAATGGTTTTTTGGCCAACTTACCTATTAACTTTCCATGGCAGGCCAATGTCACTCGACAGCATGTGATCATAATGATGGTTAATAAAATTAATGCATTTTGCTGCACCATTTTTAGACTTATATTATTTAATGCACTTTATTTTCTAAAATATCACTTAAGTCTTATTTTATTTATTTTTTATATTAAATATAACCTTTTCATAAAAGACAGTGTTATATTTAAAAATTTCATACACTTTAATTTTGGATTTCTTATTAGTTTCTTTAATTTTTTGCTTTTTGAATTTTGAGTTTGTAATGATGTAAATGTATTTATATCACACAAAAAATTATAATTTGTGGCTAATCAAAAGAATTGCCAAAAGCCGAAAAAAAGAGACACGAAAAAATGAATGCCGACGACTCCAACTCCACTCTCGTGTACGTGCAGCTAGACTTGAAGGCGTCGTCTGTTTGATTGGATTCCCAGCGATGTTGACGTTTTTATACCACCAAGCCAAGCCGATAACGAAGCAGAGGCAGAGCCAAAGAAGCTGCTCCTGCCTCTGGTGCCGATGCCGATGCCGATGCCGATGCTGCTGATCGGCAGCCACCTGATGTTGCTATCTATGCTTGTGCGTGGAGAGCTTGACAAAAATGCTAAGACTGCGGCCGGGACTGAAGCTGAAGTTGAGAGTAAGAAACGAACTGTCTCTCTCTCTCTCTCTCTCTCTCTCTGTGTGTAGCTAGCTGAGCAAAATGAGAGATTGAACGTGTTTGTGTCTGTGGCTCTGGGAGGAATTCCGTTACTGTGCGTTTGTCAACATGCTGCTAGCTACATGTTGCCCATTGCCGATAATGTTGCCAAGCATTGTGTTCTTTAATAATTGCCCTGGCAAAAGAAAAGACAATGATTGAACTTAATATTAATCACGGCAATGTGATCGCTTCTGATGCCGCCTGGTTCGGCAACAATCACTTGCCCCCCATTCATATCTACATATGTAAGTACATATGTACATATATTAATATATATATATATGTATATATTTATATGCATGTGCAAGGGGTGTGGCAATATCAAGGGACTCTGTGAAAGGGGAAACAACAGGTGCCCTGGGGCCAAGAGTCGAAGTTTCGATCATTTCGCGTATCATTAAAAACCAATAAAAACACCCAATTAAATATAAACAAAATAAAGCAACTTATGCATACATGAACAAATGCCCCCTGATCCTTTCACCAGCAAGCGGTCAGTGAATCGAATCCATGATAAAGTACCAATTCCATACCCCAACCCCTCCCCCCTCCCCAACGACTACCCCTTCTTTGTCAATTCACGGTGCCACAGAATTCGCATTTCCGCTTCGCACCGATTTTGCGCTTCTTGCCAAAATAATTACGCGTACAAAGCCATTAACAAGTACAAACGATTGAGCCGATCGTAGCCAGATCCTGGTCCTGGCCATTGGTAACTGGTTCTCTGTCTCTCTATTCGCTTCATCTCGTTTCGCTTCGTTTCGTTTCGATACGATTCATTTCGTTTCCTTGCAGTGCAACAAAAAAAAAAAAAGAAAAAAAAAAGAAACAACAGGCCACACATGACGTTTGGATTGCCATCGGTAGTAGTTTGGGCCAGTTTGGTCCATTGACGTCTCAGCTATACTCAGCTGATTTATTTTATTTCACGAAAAACTACATAAATATTAAAAAATTATGCTTTACAAAAATATGAAATAAACATACAACCAACCAACCAACCAACCACTGGTCATCACTAGTATGTCCCCATGTTCATGTCCATGTCCATGTTTTGGCTGTTGTATTCCGGATGATGATGACGATGATGTTGATGCTGTTGTTTGTTGTTTTTTAAGGCTAGTTTACATTTCCTACTTAACCGCGTCCGCATACACTTCAGAGAGCTTTATTTGTGCTTAAATAATATATATGTATTTATATATATATATATATATTGTATGTATTATAATACTATGTGCTATATGTGTACATACAGATATACTTATGTATATGTATTTGCAGCTAAAATTTAAACAAACAATATTGGCCTTCGATTGGCCGGCCTGTCCCAACGTCAATATTCCATTCTCCCATTCTGATTCTGATTATTTGCATTTATGTCTGCTTATTGTGCGTGTGTGTGTGTGTGTATATCAGAATCTGTGTATATATACATTTATGCGCATGTTAAGCTAAATACAAAAATTCCCAACACCTCATTTAACTCAATTTAACAGCACTTGGCATCATATGTATGCCTGTTATCGTTGTTATTCTTCATTTTCTTTTTCCGTTGGCTTTTTGTATAGTTTTATGACTCAATTTAATGTCTTTTGTTAAGTTGCGCGTGCTGTTCATTTAATTGCCGATTGACCACCCAAACCAACCACCCAATCACTTTGTTAACATATTGTCAGAATTTTCATATATATATGTATATACATGTATGTATATATATGTATGTATGTATATATATGTATATATGTATATACATATATGTATATACAAACATATATATATGTAAATATTTATATGGTATATACAGTTATATATGCGTAATATTTAGAAAATGATTCACTGTGACACAGTTTATCTGTTTTTAATTATTCTTGGTTTTTTTCGATCCAATGAAATGTCAACTGATTCACTTTTGAATTGACATTATAATATAATATGTGAATGAATTGTGAAAGAAATTGAAAGGGTATATATGTATGAATCAGACATTAATAATTAAGGGATTCTAAGGAATTAATGATTGAATCAGACTTTTAAGAAACATAAGATGAACATGAAACATATTTCTTCAGTTACTTTATAAATTAAAGAAAGTAAAATTATACTATCCAGTTATTGAGATATTTTTTTTTGAAGACAGGTTTGATCATTCATTTGAATTCGTTTAACTAGCTTCAGACATCTTTAAGCAGAAAGCCATTTAATATAAATACTGAATAAATTAATCGGATAGTTTTATGAATATGTATTTTATATTATATTTTATCGCTTCAAAATATATGGTTCGGGGAAAGTCATCTGATATATGTACATATGTTCTGAAAAGGTCAACAATGTCATCGTCTAATGTATTAACACAATATTTCCATTTATTCCTACCATTAGTGACAAGGTTATTGACATTTTCTCCAATCAGTCATAGTTTCGAGTGCAAATACAAAATGTTTACTTAGTTTTTGTCTATCTCTACATAACATCAACTTGCGGAACTACTTACTATCTAACTTTATCAATATTTCTAGGTGCTTCATAATTGCAATGCCACAATGTTGTTGATATTGATATTGATATTGATATGAATATCAGCAGTATGTTCATGTGAATGTAAATCCAAGTGTGAATATACATACAGTATATCAACGTCACTCAAAACGATGTCACATCCTCATTGTGATTACACTTCCGATGCTACATAAATCTTCCTCGTACCCAATTTGCTCCACCCACTGCCACTAGATATGCCAATTTGTTTATGCATAATTTTATTAGAGATGCTCAGATTGATAATTGTTAGATTTATTTAAAAATTTACTCAATAAGTGGATTATCTAATGTTAGTAAGTATTTATACTTTAAGACTTAATAGTCCAGGGATAATTTGGTATATAGATCTCGATATAAATCTATGATCTTTGGTAACTTGTTATTGATTATTGGAGAGCCTTTGCCAAATATGTTTCATATTTATGTGGGAGAATCACCAGAATAGAACTAATTTATTTGTAAAACTGTTTCTCTAATTTATTAAATGGTGCTAATTATTTTAATGTTGCTTACAGATTTATTTTATTAGAGGTTATAGGTTGGTAAATGGTCCACTTTTGCTTTGACTTCTAAGGAAAGTATTAAAATTAGAATGCAAAAGTTTTGGCTTTATCTGTTCAGATTTTTACATATTTAAACATATTGATACATACTTCGATTTGCTCATCTCAATTGCAGTCTATGACAAAACATTTTCATAATGTTTCAATTTTATGCACTTGACGGCAACCGATTGCCAACAACTGTTATTAAAATATTATTAATTACAATGGAAAATCTGGTCTGCTGTTGTTGTTATTGTTGTAGTTGCTGCTGCTGCTGCTGACTGTTGGATACGGCAGGCAATTTGACAGCAACATAATTAAAATGTCATACAGATTGTTTTTATGATGAAGCTGTGCGCGTGAGAGAGCTCCATTAACAAATTGCGGAATTGGTTTTCAGCTTGAAATCGGAATTGAAATTGGTAACAGACTTATTGTGGTCATCAAAATTTCTTATTATATATATATATATATATATATATACTGCGTATGGAATATCAATGACGATTCACACAATTAAATTTTAACAAAAAAATAAGTCAATAAGCCATGTTCAACACGTGTTTGAATGAATGAATGAAATGGCTATAAAAGATGAGGCAAATTTTCATTAGTGAAACGTTTTCATTCTTATGCTAAAATAATGCCAATTCATATGCTGATCAATTTGTTCATGACATATGACATATAGTCAACTCTATTGGATAAATACAGGTTGCTATATATACATACCCACATACATACATACATATACATATATACATATGTATATATGACTTTTTTTCTCTCTCTCTTTTGGTTTTTGAACTTGTGCCGCTGTGGAAGAGGTAACCGGCCCACAGGCTGGAGAAGAAACGTCGAGGAGAAAAAACGTCTTGGATACCCGTACACACACCTTCATTAATTCGCTTTGGTAGCCAACGATTTTCATTAAAAAGCCGTCAGCGTACAATAAATTTTGAACAGTTTTTTGGTTGGGGTTTTTTTTTATTTTTATTTTTTTTTTATTGTATGTATTTTATTTTGCTTATTTATTTTGGTTGTGTTTTTTTTTTTGCGCCTTGCTGGGCTGATTTCGAGTGGCTTTTTATTGACTTCATTATGGGCAAGTTCGCTGTATGTGTTTATTTTGCGCAGCCAGGCGACAGAACATAATTTTAACGCTCTTTATCGCGCCGCTCCGCTGCGCATGCGCCATGGGTATTGTATATGTATATATGTAGATATATAGATATTGCCATCGACACTCGATGCGAATATTGATTTATGTGAAATTTGTGATAGGGGCAAAATCTATAGGATTTGCATTGGCATTTGCCTGTTTAAAATTATATCAGCGCATTTGATCGTCTCGTCATTCTTTCTATATTTCTTATTTGCCAAAAAAAGAGAAAAAAAAACAAATATATCTCCACCTTTACCTCCGTTATTGATTCCGTTCCTCCCTCATACCGTATATATCATCATTTGAAAAGCCGAACGACAACTTAATCAGAGTTAAACACGACTCATAATTTATCAATTCGCTGTCAGGCGGAAAAAAAACATTCAACACAAAAACAATATACAATACAATACACAAATTAACAAACTATTATTACTGCCTGACTAACGGTTTCAATCATTCCCAACAGTCTGTAGGTGGTCTAAACATCTTTGTCAGTTGTGATTGTCCGACTAAGATCTCTATTGATAGCCAACTAAATATTTAGCCGACACGCTTGGAAGTCGCTCGCCTTGAGCCCTGGGCCCAGGCTATGGACAGTCTCGTCTGTAGGGGGATTTGCCACTGTGATTCGCGTTCCATTTAATAGCATCATCCACAATATACATATATATATATATATATATATATAGTTATGCTAAAATTTATCTACTTATTATCCAAGTGATTGTGCGATTATATCTGAAAGGTCATGCTTGGACTAAGCTGCACGGAAGTTCGTGTTGGCCACCATTGAACGGGATTGCAAAGAATAGATCTAGAATTTGAATTTAACTAACTGAAAACTTGAAATATCCAAAAAATAAAATAATAAAAATTCGTATACACTAGCATCTGAATGGTGTTAGTTAAATTTAAAAAATCTAAAAAAAAACATACTGTAGGGCTATTCATTAATTATTTTTGAGGAAGAGATCGTCTAATCTTATGTCTAACTGAAAGTCGGAATTAAACGCTTAAGTTAAATATCTAAATCATTTGATTATTATTCGATTTACTTTTTGTTAAATTCCAAATAAATAAAATCTTCTAGTTGATATCTTATTATTACTACTCGTAAAATGGGATTAGAAATAATTACTAAAGATCCCCTTTCAATATTTAATATAGATGTAATCCATATACAAATGAACTAGCTTTTGTTTGCTAATTTGAATTATTTAGCATGTTGATTATATTTCACTTTTCCTCAGCAAAAAAAGAAGTTATAACAGAAATCTATGAATACGACTAAATTAATTAATAGACTAATTACAAGAACCCCTTTCATTTAATTTCATAACGAATCTACTTTCGGAATTCCCAAAAATCCAGAAAACAGTTAAAAAACTAGTTATTAAAATTGTAATCATTTTACCTTTAGGCTATAAATTAATATGAGTTTCTACTTTAACTACGAAGATTTCTAGAGACTTTTGAAAGCAATTCCTTATTACCCGAAAAGCATTTCCTATATATCTATGCCTTTAATTGAAAATCGGCCATGATTTATCAATGCCATGTTAACATCAAATAAAAGTCTTATATACCCCTCCTTTAAAGTGTAGCGTATCTCATAGATAAATATGAAAAAAAGCGCTAAATTTCATAATTCTTAATTAGCCGAGCTGAAGCAAAACTAGATAGTAGAAGATATACGATTCAGTTTAGTTATGTTCCGTTCCGATCTGATATCTGTTGACTGTTGTATGCGTGCGAAACTAGTTTGTTATTGAAACAGACATATCTCTTTGGAAGGCGGAGGCTATATGTGGCTACCTGTCAGATCGCATGACAAATTATGCATAAGCAGACCATGTTTTAGTTTCAGTTTTTAACAGCGAACAGAAGAAAACAAAATTTCACACAATTAACGAATAGCGATTTTTATATGTTTATTTATAAGTATATAATTTTGCTTGCTGAACTGGACATATATGTAGAAACAATAATAATGACGATGACCATAGCGTTTAAGTATAAGTAGAAGAAGTATGAGAAGTTATGGAATTTGGACTGTACTAGAATTTCGTTTTTGTTAGCCAAAATATGAAAAAACCAATGTATATAAGAAATGGATTGGCGGCTGTATAATAATTTTGCTCCTATTAATAAACTGCACAGATACACACACACACACACACTATTATGGCATCCAGACACCCTAGAATAATTCAAGAGTGTACAGGACAAACTGTCGGGACAGCCGGTTGCTTATAGCACCAGTCGCTCAGATCATCCATGAATAAAAGACCACTCATTAAACCAAAGCCGGCAATATAGCATGACAATGACCACTCACTTGGTGGATCAGTCTCACTTTCACCACCGTTTTCAGAAACGAATGGGAGAGATGCACAAAAATGTTGGGGAAGGGATTCATTAACATCCAATCCAGAATCGGGAATTAAGGATGGCAGACAGTGATTTATTCGTTCCATTTGGGCAGGCGGCTTGGGTTTTTCACGCAGCTTTCCCCCCGATGAGGAATTTTTGATCTTGATGTTATAGCCTAGCTGTTTGTTACGCATTGCTGTCCGATATTGCTGCCAGGATTTATGCACATTGCTACTAGAGTAGCAAGTGTCCATGTTGGAATATTTTAATTTTTGCAATCGCTTATCGTATTGGCTGCGCAAAGAATCCTTATGTAATATTTGATAGGCTTCGCACACCCTTACAAATTGCTCTGTATTGCATGTTTTAGTATTGGCATCCGGATGATATTTCTTGGATAATTCAATGAAAGCCTCTTTAATCACCTTATTACTGGAATTAGATGGAACATTAAGCACATCATAATAATTCTCCCTGTAGCTTAATCCATGGCGCATATGGGCTAATCTGGCAGCATAAAAGCCAAGGCAACAGGTCTGGCGACCGGTGCCCATCTGCATGGTTTTAAACATTTACGTAAATTTGGTTAATCCGAAAATAAAATGAAGAAAGAAACTAAAATATTATTGGTAATTTTTAAAATAATGCTTCGTCTAAGTGAGGCAATATTAAACTTATAATTTATTGTTTCCTAAATGAAGTTAACTTAAATAGCCTACTCAATCAAATTCGGAAGTATGTAAAGTTGAACTATGATCAAGTATACATACGCCTAGTTGTATTAGGAATTAAGGAATAATCACAATTATTTTGATCTCAATGCTCGACCCTGATCCATTAGCATTACAAATTTGGTAAGCAGTGCATGGTATAAATTTCTTAGCCAAATATTGTTAACCAATTTAACTGACCTTACTTAAGTGCCAACGAACTTGACCATGATAATCGTAAACCGGCGCGTGTGCTCTGAATATAGTCACCAGTTTGTCCATGATATGGCCCAATATCCAATGCCTATGCCCATGCACTTTACCCAAAACCAAAAAAACATATGTATATGTTTAAACCAATAATATAAATGGTTTTTTTTGTATTTTTGTGTGGGCGTGACACTGTATCAAAGCAAATAAACAATTCCATTGAACTTGGTTTTAAGCCAAAACTGCGTCAGCTTTGGGATGCGTCAACAATAGATTTTGTTTTGAAGGTGGTAAATAATATTTGTACAAAATATTATTAAATATGAGTATAATTGCCACTGATGGCGTAGTTTATTGACTTCACTAAACTAAGAAAGATTTCGCACAGTTGACAATTTCATGCGAACCTCAATGACAGCAAAATATTTGCACAACTTTCATATTAACTATAGATTCGATAGAACTGCTATCTAAATGATTTTTTCCCCTCTTCAATAGTCAAAATAAAATTGATTAAGTTAGTCATAATATTTACATTTGATTTGCAATCGTTGACGAATCATTCACAAAAAACTCACAGCAATTATTTAGTATGTCCATAAACGGTATATATAAGTACATATAAATGATGATGTTGCTGTTGTTATTGTTATTGTTTCATTTCGTAAAGATCTATAAAGTTCAAATTTGACATCATGCATATGTACGATTATCTATATATATAAAAAGTTGTCATTTCAAATTGCACGAGCATGAGAATTGTTGCGGTTTTAAGACTTTTCGTCTCACCTGCTAATTGGCTTCATTTGAATACTGTTTCTTTGTGGCAACAAACATTTCACACCTTTTAAATACATATAATGATTTTGAAAAAAAGTTGGCATAATTCTATGTCTAATTAATGGTTTGAATAGAAGTGAAGTCAAGTATGAATTAAACCCATATATTTGTCTATGCAAACAGTTCTTTTTATGTAAATTTAGCTATATATATATATATATATATATAGTTCATCAGCATACAAAACTAAAAAAAAAAGTATACTTACCCTTTAGATTAAAGTTTATTTTGCAGTTTTTCACCTTAGTTTAGATTCTATATAAAGACAAACCCAGTTGGTGGAAAACTTTTAAAAGTAAGTTCTTAGTTACCAAGGTATTTACGTGCCTGGACTATTTGCTGACTTGGTTGATGACTTTAATCTTCTTACAGCAGGTTGAACATATCTTTACAGCAAATAATTTGCATACCGATTTCTAGCATACTCTATAAATTCTTAGAACAATTCTATATTTAGCCTAAATGTCCTAATTTATATACCATAAATACTTTAGTGGAAAATCTAAAAAAATTTAGTGTAAACGTTTTGCATTTAATTTGAAAATTAGTTAAATCAGAGTAAAATTTGCATCTGCAGTTATTTAAATAAAACTTAATTAGTGGCTACTTAAAAATTAAATGAAATTATTTTTATTGGTTCAATGAAAAATGATTTGTGTCATCTAATAGGCAATGATACACTCAGTTTTAATGAGCTCATTAGATTGATTATATATTTAAATGTGAGTACAAATGAATATATTTTTTCCTTAGAAAAACTTTTAAGTAGCATCAACGACACCATTTTATATCAATTAGCCACGAGTCTTAACTGGTTGAAGCCGTTTAGTGGTTAAGAAGCTCTTTAAAATTCATGTTAGTCAGAAACGAGTAAGAAAATCCCCTTTGCCACTTTTTTTTTTTTTTTTTTTTTTTTTTTGTTATTTCATTTTCTTTTTATGTTGAAACTAAAGAAGATTATATGATATTTTGGGACCATTACTAGATACGTGTTAATTGATAATACAAACTACAAAAAAAAAAAAAAACACAGAAAGATTAGAATACTAATGAAATTAAAATAAAATCATTAAAATCCAAGGGTGAGGCTAAGTTGATGGTCTGCAAACCTAGTCACAGACTGACATTAGCTATATAGTTGGAACCCCAGACACTTGATCCATCGATCAGGTGGTTTGGGTGACTATCGAAAGTCTCAACCGAAAAACGAGTAGGAAAGAAAGCAATAACAAAATAAAATAAAAAATAAAAAAATAAAAATTAATAATTGAAAACAGGTTCTATTTCTATGGCCCATTGTATATGGTATTAGCCGGGACTAACTCTTAGTTCCAGCCAAAGATTTACGACACTTGGTGACTGGTTGTCTCTGCCGCGCGCTGGCTCATTTATCTAAGCAAATAAAATTTGCGTTTCTGTGTGATTTTTTATCGTTTCTTTCGTTTCTGTTTTTTTTTCTTTCTTTTTTTTTTTTTTTTTTTGGACGGGGGTTGGTTTTTTATTCATTATGAAAAAGAGTTTTTTGTCTTTGACAGACATTTGGTTTTTAGGTTTTTTGTTTTCTTATTATTTTTTTTTTTTTTTTGTTTTTGCCATTTTGTTGGGTCAATGGACATGAGAATGCCTAGAAGTCTGCTGGGTAAGGAGATGGATATGGATATGGATATGGGTATGGTTATATAGCTATGGCGAATGACTGGCTCATCGTTTGGTTATAAACAATTTAAATTATTCATATGTCAGATTGAAGGCTGCTTTTGTGGTTGGTTGTCTTAAGCACGTGTACACTCATCAAGAATTGAATAGATTTGATTGCCAGATTAACTATAGATCAATTAAAATTGAGTTAAGCCGCCTCTGCTAAACGGAAATACTTAATCATATTGAATTAAAAAAGAAATGAACCATTTTATTTTGTTTTTATTTGCAATAATTAAAGTTTGTGTTTTAGTAATGAGCATAAATCTCTTAATCTAAGTAATGTGTATTAGTTAGTTAATTAATTAGTTATATATGTGTGTGTATTTGTGTATGTGTGTGTGTGTGCGTGTTGTTGTGAGGGTGTCCAGCACTCAACTCTCAACTCGTTAATCCGTTTGATTGGCTAGCTTTGCTTGCCGATTTCTTACAAAAATACATAATACTCATCATTATCAAGCCTTTTTAAATTCGTACAATTATTCAAATGGCACATTTCATTTAATAGCTATATAATATTTAAATATTATAGCCAATTCTCTATGCTTAGCAAATTTTTATTGTCGCGTTCTTGAAACACTCATTTTACTTTCTTTCTCTTTATACATTTCTCTTTCTGGTCATTTACAATTCAGACTTTCTGTTGCTTTGCATGGAATATTTGTGGAAGAATAATGTTAGTTAAGTAAATTGTTATTCTTGTTGCTGTTGCTGTAGTTGTTGTTGATGCATTAATTAATTAAAAGATTTCGTTGCTGGATTAAAAGTTATTCATTTTTTTTTTTTTTTTGTTCTTTTTGTTTTAGCCACTGATGAGCCAGGTTTTAACATAAACAAACGCCGATGTGGCCACGTAGGTTATCTGCTGTGCAAATGCTGCAAATAGAAAAGATACAGAATGAAAATAATATAAACTTTATTAGATATGCCGGGGCATAAAGCTATTTTATGAGTATGTGCTAAAATAAAATGCCAGACAACGACAACTGCAATGCTAATTTGCATTTACAGAGTTGTCGGGCTCTTTAATGTGACCATATCCACTGAGAGAGACCCAACCCCAAACCCAAAGGAATGCAGCTTTTTTTTTTGGTTTTTGTTTTTATTTTATCTTCCAAGTTGGGTTAATATTAAGGTTGGTTGTCTCCCCTTTTTTACACAGCCAAATCCCTGAAACAGGTTCAAATTACGACCAACGAAATTGCGGCTATAAAATCCGGTACTCAGAAGCCTTGACAAATTGACAAATGGCTCGACTTGGTTGTGCTCCGGGTTCGGGTTTGGGTTTGGGTTTGTGTTTGTGTTGGTTAAGCAATGGCTAACTAAATACCTAGAATAAGTTGTATATATATATAAGGTAAGTCTCACATTTTAATTTGATTTGATTAATTTTCCGTTGTAGTCAGTTGTTCATTTATTTTCTCTGTGATTCTTATGCGGAAGCTGGGCATTGTCGGCGATTTAAGCACACGGGCATAATGTAAAATTTATATGGATAATAAATAACATTTTTCTGCACTTTGGCAAATGCGCATAAGTCAGTCAGTCATAAATATGCGATTTTATTTGGTGTTTATCATTATAATTTTTATTGATTTCATTGAAAAATAATAGTATAATTACCAGTTAATAAACTGAAGCTATTGAAGTACCTCAAGCTACCGGAAAAGCATACTAACTGTTAGCAATAGAGATTACTAATTAAATAAATTATAAATAGTTCAATATTAAAAATGTTGAACTTGAGTAGCAATCAACTAAATATTTGAAAAGAAAAAGGTGTAAAAGGCAAAAAATAGACTTTTGAACCCAAATAAAAAAGAATTAATTAAACACATTCTTATGTTTTGTTTAGTACATGATACATGAGTTTATTTTTTACTTATATTTCATCTTGTATCGATATACAATATATTTTTGTTATATATTTCAATTAATTTGTTTGTTTCTTGTTAAAGTTTATTTTGTTCTTATTTTGTTTGATGTTTTCTGTTTTTGTTTTTTGTTTCTTTATCTTTTATAAATTGTTTACAATTTATTCTTTTTTTGTAGTTTCCATTTGGTTTTAAGTTAGAATTATATCGATCGTATTACATATTCTTTTGTGTTTTTTTTAGCTGAAATTTTATCCAATTACAATTATATATATATATATATATATATATATATATAGGTATACATACATATATGTATATATATATATAGATTCAGTAAAATGATCCCTACATTTTGTATGCTCATGTCATATTTTTTCTCTTGTTCTATATGTATGCGTGTATATATATGTATATATATATTGTATATATTGTTTAATGATATCCATAAAACAGCAATTACATATGTATATTTTGTTTGTTCTGTATGTTTGTTTGTTTGTATGTATGTATGTATGTATGTTGCTCATATGCTTATCTATATATTTCCACATTGAATTTAAAGTAAGTCCTGCGACAATATAATCATAATAATCAGTAATCATAGTTTTATCGTTAACGTTACGTTCCGATACAAATGACACACAAAACGAATTTGCAAATGGTTTATCATTTTGCTTTTCTTTTGCTTTTATATATATATATATATATATTTTTTTTTTTCCTTTTGTTAAAAACTCTCTGGATGTCTTACTCAGTTAGTTATTATTATAATACAATATAATAGATTTTTACTTCGATTTTAATCATTTTGCTTTAATTTGGTTTTATTTTTTTTTGGTTTTTGCTTTTGCTGAACACTAAAACAAGCGACTAACTAAGAAACGATGTGAATGAATAAATCTCAACACAAGATTAAAACTGCCATATTATAACTGTATGTGTGTTTGTATGTATGTGTATTTGTATTGTATCTGTATTTATTTGATTCCTTTCGTTTTATTCAACATCAATTTTATTTCTTTTTATTATTGTTAGATTTAGATTTAACATTAATTCTTGCTCAGCTGTTGATGACTTTTGCTCTTTCATCTAACACAAAAGTTGTCTATTATTTTATATTTAGATTTTTATTTTGGTTTCATTTAAAGTTAGTTATACAAACATATATACATATGTATATAGTATATATGTTTATTTAATCGTGAGTTTTGCTAACAGAATGTTTAGTAGTAGTAGGAGGTGTTTAGTTAGTATTATTTGTTTGCTGTTATCTTAGTCATTGCATTTACATACAAACAAACATAAGATATTTTCCAGTTGCCATCAGATTAATATAGAGGCAGGCATTCAGATACGTTTTCTTTATCTTTTGCTTTCTATGTGAGGGGATTAACTAAATTGAAAATTGGAAAATTCAACTGAAAATGCTTGGCATGATTAATAGCTAAACAGTTATATCTAATTCGAGTGTTAAGTGTTGAAACAACATGTCGGTTTTTTCATTTTCCATTTGCTTTTATAATTCATATTTTTATTACCACTAACAAGTAAGAACACATATTTAACCACAATTTGTTTTTGTTTTTTTTTACCTTTTTTTTTACTATTTTGCCCCTTTTTTTATTAATTGCTGTGTAGGTGTGTGTGTGTGTGTGTGTGAGTCCATTTTTGGGACTGGATCTGAATCATTTTTTTTTTGTTTTTACAAATTGCCTACTTAAAAAGTCATAATTTATTATTTAGTTATTTGTATGTGTACATGTATATATATATATATATATATTTAGATACATATATACATACAAATATACGATTAAACTAAATAAACAGTAGGCCATATATTGATATGTATTTGATTTTTTTATACATAAAAAAACGCTGCTTTAATTGTTACCAAACGCCGAGATTTTACATTAAGTCTAAAATCTGCTCTATATATGTATATCTATATGGGTATATAGATTTTTGTATCTTTGTTTTTGTTCTTTTTTTTTTTTTTTTTTTTTTTTTGGTGATTTTAGTTGGTTTTTTAATCACTTTTACCATTCAAATGCATTTCTGTGCTTGCTGTATCTGTAGAAGGGTGTGTGTTTGGGTGTGTGTGTGTGTATGTGTGTGTGCATGTGTTTAGGTACATAACTGTGTGAGAGAGTTTTCCTTTTTGTTTTTTGCATTCAACTTTTTCTATATATTGTACATTTTGCACTTTTGCACCACCACCTAATACTTCGATTTTATTATCAGATGTCGTAGCTGATATAATTTGTAACATTTACTTAATACAACAAAGAAATGAAAATTTAACTAATATTTAGTTATTATTTTTCGCTTTTACTTTCCCATCCTATAGCTTCATTATACAACAAAAAGTTTTGAGAATCCTTTCTTAAGAACTGACTACATATGGAGACTCTATGGTATTTCTTTTTTGGTTAACATCTTCATTTCTTTTCTTTTGTTTTTCAAATATAGTTGGAGGATGTGCTTTTGGGTGCGTGTCTTTGTATCCGTGTAAGTATGTATGTATATGTGTGTATCTGGCTGGATGTGTGTATGTGTAGTGGTGTAAGCAGCTCGCTTTTCATTATTATCATATATGTATATTAGAATATAATGTTTATATAGAATATATGTATAAATTCTTTTACAATTGGCAGACTACTACAGCAAAAGCACACTGTGGATTATACACTATACATTTATGATGTATGTAGGTGCCCATATACTCTTTCTTAACTATACGTGTTTTCATGTGTGTGTGTGTGTGTGTGTGTCTGTGTGTATGTATGAGATTAGGGTATATGCCTTTTCTTGTATTTCTTTCAGTTAGATGACCATTTGGAAGAACCGCAAAGAAAAATTATTAAATTGTAAATAAGATGCATAGCATTTTATTATAATTTATTATTATTATAATTAAATAATTATATTTTTTTTACTTTAGTTTATATATATATATATTTATTTGTTTCGTTTGTTGTTGCTGCAGTATTATTTTGTTTAGTTAGTTCACCAAATAAGACGAATGCGAAAATGTGTATAAAAATTTAGATCTATAAGCATAACACTTGAAATTTGACTTTAATTCGTTATTTCTTTTCGTTTTGCTTCTAAGGCGAAATATTATATTGTCAATTCTTTGGCTTGAGCCGAAAACCATGCAAAATGACAACAAATATATCCAAATCTGGGTAAATGGGAGAGAAGGAGTCGGGTAAGTGGGATGACAACTGAATAACGAAATTGATAAATGATATACATATATATATCATTTATACACACATATGTATGATTTAAATCAAAAAAACGAAGATTTGAAATTGACATATAAAAATAATAATAATAATATAGCACTACTTAATTTTTTCTCTTTTTTTTTAAGTTTTTGTTTGTTTTGTTCAAAGGCAGAAGGCGTAATACACACTAAATTCATTAATTTTCAATCAACTCTATACATTCTATGTGCAGGACCCTGACCCCAAAGAGGCAAATGCTACAAATGTCTTCATATTTATTAACGGTATTTGGAGGTTTACCATAGTTGAAAACATTTGTGGCATTAGCATATTCTCCCTTTCATTTTGTAAAGGGACCTAAACATATATATGTTGAGTTCCAGTTTTGAGTTTGAGTTCGATTAGTTAGCATAACATTTACTTAAATACAATTAGATATACAAATATATATATCAGTATTCAGTATATATATATAGTGTATATCTAATAAACACAAAAAATTTTAAACTCTATATCTCTTCTACAGAATGACATTAACTATCAAAGTCTAGTCTTGGGTATCTTTCTTTCATTTTTTTTTTTTTTTTTACTTTTGTTTCGGTTAATAGGCGAACATGGTGCATTCATAAGGGTTATTCTGATGAAGGGAAAGGGTACATTCTTGTCTCAATTAAAGCTAATTGTTTGTTTTATTTATTTACTTTTTCGTTCATTTGCAATTATTTATCTCAATTTCTCAAATTCTCATGCCCCGCATACTGTAGTAAAAAAATGTTAAAGTTCTTTTGCATTTGTTTTCTTTCTTTTGTTAAAGTATTTCATGATTTATAATGACATTCCTTTTTTTCTCACTTTATTATAATTTTTGTTAATAATATTTTATTTGGTTTTTGGTTTTTTTGTTTGTATGTTGTTTTTTGTTTTCTGGCATGGTATAAAAATATAAATGTTCACATATACCTAAAAAATCCCTTCATATATATTCGTCTTGTTATTTTTGTTTTTTTTTTTTTTTTTTGTTAATGTTATTACATTTTTATTTTCTTTTTATTTTTGTCTCATTTTTGTTGAGTATTTAAAGTAATTCATAACTTAGGAATGCATTTTGGGACTTGTTCTTATTACAATTTCAATTCAATTAATCATATATATATATATATATATATATATATATATATATGTATAGAATTTTTTATAGAATTATTCGTTTAGCATGTGAAATACAGATCTAATTAATAATATATGGTTGTTGTTCTTTTGTTGTTGTTGTTCTTGTTATTGGAGTTCATAAGTGAGTTTAGTTAGTTATATCGTTGCCATGTATTTTGGTGTTTTTATTATTATTATTTTTTTTTTTTGTTAAATAGTATCAGAAGATAATCGAATTTACACACAACAACAAATGTGAGTTTCAGATACGTATACATATATACTTGAATGTGGCATGCTAAACTTTTTATTTGTTGCACAGTGTATGATAGACTCACATTTAGTTGCACCTAATTGCTACACAGTTGAAAGCGAACATCGCTCAAAAGGGCCAGACCACATTACATCGACATTTATTTTTTTAATTACTTAATACAAATACAAGTACAAGTACAAATACAAATACAATTCAATATTTCATATTAGAGTTTCAAGTTTATTTTTTTATGTTGTATATTGTATATTGTATTTGGTTACGGAGTTTCGGAGTTTCTATGCATATTCAAGAATTTCAGTGTATTTATTGATTACGATTTCGATTTCGGTTTTATTTGTTTTTAGGTTTCGTTTTTCTAGGTCTGTCTTTCGGAAGTCTAATACTTGCATTATTTTTGTCTGTATAATGAGAATTATTACTCGTATGTATATAGTATTTATCATAATTAATATTGATAAAATTAACTTAATTAATATCAGTGTTGCTTACCATAATAAATTAATTTCGAAAATTTGTCGCTTTCAATTTGTTTTTGGTTGGTTGGTTTGTTTATACATATTGATATGCCTTTAATATGATTACATTACGATTACAATTACATCATATACTTAGATTAATTAGCTCTTATCCTCATTTAGTTTGCAACATACCAGAACGAGGGGAGGCATTGACAATTATCATTTGATTTCATTTTTGGTTTTTGTTCTTTTTGGTTTTATTCTCGAACAATATCTTATGTGTGTATATTCATTTATAGATAGAGACATACCAAGATTATAATTTTTACTTTATTTCATACATTATTTTCATTTATATTTATATTTTGTGAGTGTGTGTGTGTGTGTGTTTTAGGTATCCAATTTCTCGCTGTGTATAAAATATCTAATTTTTTTTTGGAATTTTTCATTTAATTATTTGTTTGGTTTGTCACTAAGCCAATTTTGTAAAACGTTTAGTACAAATACAATAATTCTGTATATATTTTTGTATATATATATATATATATATATATATATGTATATATATATATATTAATATGATATGTTTTGCCATATAAATATTTTCGCTAATTTTCTTATTCTTCTCTCCATCTTCTTTATTTGCTTTGTGACCGATTTTATTAAAAATTTTCTTAATTTCTTTCCTTTTTTTGGTTTTCTTGCAAATTTCAAAAAATTTTTACTTTGTGCTTGGAATTTTTTTTTTTTTTTTTTTTTATTGATTTCCAATCTTTGGTACAATACAAATTTCAATATCAAATTTAGCGTCTTTGCGTTTGTCTTTGTCATAAGAATCTTGTGGATAGCAATCGAAATGAAATTGAGAAAATTTTGTCAACGTAAAAATGAAACCAATGTAATTTTAGCCAAATTTGATTAGGCATTTTTTCCAAAAATAAGAACTTTCAAAATAAATTGGGGATAAACGAGAACAATTTGCCAAACATTTTGATTGGTCTTTTGTTGCCTAATTGGCCAAAAAAGTGACAATTTTTTTGTTTTTTTCTATATAATTATCTTTGTTTGGACAAGAAGTTACCTTAATGGATCTTTGGTTATTTGATTGGTTTCTGGTAACTTGTCAATTGTGCTGCCATTTTTTTAATTTTGGCCAATTTTTTTTTGTGTTTTTCTTTTTAACAAATTAAACAATTCGGCGACATTTTACTATCAACTCTCTTTTTCTACTCTCTCTACTTATCTCTCTCTTTCCCTTTGACTGTTTATTATTCGCCTGGATTGGATTGATTTCTATAGCTGCAATTGCTGTGCGTTGTCCATTATCGGACATCAGACAAATTGTCCGATCCAATATATTACTAAGCTGTCTGTCTAAATGTCTTTTCTTTTTTTTTTTTAGTTTTTTTGTTTTTGTTTTTGTTTTGTAGTGCGTGTGTTGCATGCAGCTTTAAATTCATATACAAATTTTTTCAGCAATTTTCGGCAATTGCCAATAAAACATTAACGTGGCCATTAACTCCACTTAGCTCATCTCAGCTCAAACGATTATATTTAATTTGACCATTTAATTTTCCAATAATAATAAAAAGAATAAAAAAAAACAAATACAAAAAGTTAAACAAATGCCTTGCCAAAAATTTATTATTTTTTCTACTTTTACATAAAATTTTCATTCTGCACTTTCATTTGTTTTTTTTTTTTCTTTTTGTTTTTCCTTTCTGTTTACGTTTTTGTTTTGGTTTTTTTTTTTGTTTTTGCTAAATATTTCTATTTTATAATTAGATTGTTAGGTATAGATGTGTTTCATTTTTGTGTCTTTTATTCACTTTTTTTTGTTTTTCGTTTTTTTGAGTTTTAATTTAATTAATTGCTGTGCGAGCACTGCAGAACATTTTCTTTTAGAAAACTCCTTTGATACGCAATGCGGAGGAGATATAGAGCAGCAGGGCAGCCAATCCAAGAAGTTGGAATTTGGGTGATATGGAAGCACTACCCGAATCGCCATCGCAGCCTGTTCCTGGGGACAAAGAGAGAGATTCTTTTGTTAATACTCATTAATTTTGTTAACTGAACATTTGAATGATATTATATTGATATGGTTTAGATGTAAGTATGGTAACTGTGGGCGGTATTTCTATATAGAAAATATTCAAAATTAATTTTTTTTTTTTGTTGATAATTCTAATTTTAAAGTCAACCCTTGATTTCTTGATTTTCCACATTTTCTACTATCTTTCAAAGCAAATAAGAATTTCAAATCTTATTCTTTTTATTTATTGCGTTACTTGTACTAACTAGTTCAGCTTATAAACAAAAACGAAAATAAAAAATATAATTCATAAGCAGTATAAAGCAAAATTCAAAATTTTTGGTCTTTGGTGCGTTTTTGGGTGCATTTAAAAGAAACGAAAAAGTTATACAAAAGAAATCAAGACTGAACAAAAATTATTCACGCAAACTTACCTTAACTACAATTCCTACCAATATCGTCTGCTTTGCATTATCATTTTTATTTATTTTTTTTTTTTTTATTGGATTTTTAATATTTTTCGTTTAACTTTTTTTTTAACAAACATATTTGTATGTACAAAATTTGTGTGCTAATTTATTTGCGAAACTTGAACTTGTTTGACATGTTCAACTGTCACATGAAATAGCCAGAGCTCGAGTGATCGAATTTCATTTTGGCACAAAAGAAAGCCCAATAAAAGATATAGAAATTAAAAAATTAAAAAAAAAAAAAAGATCTTGCCGTTCATTTATTGTACTATAATTAAACACTTAAGTAGAATTGATTAATGCTCAATTCTTTTTGATTCGCATTCATTAAAGAAACAAGAAATATAAAAAGAGAGTTATGAAAGAAAAAAGAAAAGGGGAAACAGTGCATGTGCAAACAAAATCAAACAAAATTTTAATAAAATCAATCTCCCAGAGTAATTAATTATACCCTGTAGATATAATACTTAGGTATTCCAAAGTATTTTGAAAGAAAATATAATCTGGATAGGCATTAAGATGAACTAAAGTCAGCAAATAAATTGATGCTGATTTATATCACATCTTATTATATAACACATTTTAGAATGTTTAACCAGATAGTAATTAGGTTTTGTCATCATTCAATATTTATAATTTAAAATAAAAATATAGTGGACATATTCTTAGGATCTGCCATTAAGGATTGCCCAAAAATATCTTAAAGGAAGATCCTTTAATTAATTAATAAAGATATTTATATGTGAATACCAGAGACTTTCTAACTGCAATCATAATTTAATCAAAATATTAAAGGCTCTAATTGAAAAATGTTGGGCTTTTAATTAATTTGATTACTAAATAAATAATTCTAGTTTAAAATATTTATAGTCCTTCAATCCCAACATAATATTTGCTTTGGCTAGTAACAGATTTTAAATTCGAGCGTATCCCAATGTCGATGCCACAACTTGTGATTATTATATACATATGTATATATAGACATACCTATCTAATCTTTATGTATCTATATATAATAAGTGTTCAAAATGATCATATTTCTGGTGTCCGTCGCGTGCATTTAATGTTTGCTAATTTGAATTTAAAAAGCCTGATCAAACCATAGATTATACGTTTAGATAATAGAGAAATAAATTGGCACAAGCAAACAAAACAAAAAAAAAACTTAAACACAACGAACATTTGAAACACGTGTCGCTGAAAGCAGCAAAAATAACAAAAATAAACAAAAAAAAAAAAAAAAGAAAAGAAAAGAAAAAGAAAAATGAAACAAAACCACAACCAAAACACCACATTGTCCATTCGCACCACACCACACCACCGCAACGCAGCGAAAGGCAAATCGGTGGGAAAGGAAAAGATTGAATATAAATGCAAAAGATATTGGCCAGATATTTTGTATGGCAACAAAAGTGTACGCGTGCGCCTGAGTTATGACACGATATTCATTAATATTGGTTAGATTCCCCCCCCGCCCACCTTTTGTGTATTTGTGTGTGTGTGCAACATTTTATAATGTCTGTTTGGCTATAAGAGATGGTGGTGCCAGCGTGTCTGGTATGGTTCAGGATCGATCGATTAGTTAGAATCGATGAGAGTGTTTAAAGTTAAGATCAGAATAACCAACAACACCAACAAAAAGTAGCTTTGTGGGCTTTGAGTGAAATTTTAAATGGCCATTAAGCCAAATGAGGCGCGTTATTAGCAACCGCTTTGACTATCAAGAATCAACCGCTATATTATACAAATGCAAATTAAGTTAAACTGGTTTAATATTATTCTTTTCTCTTCTAACGAATACTGTTTCTTTTATTTTTTTATTTTTTTTCTTCGCTTTTGGGCCAATTAAAGTGCTAAGTGACTTTGCACTCTCTTTCTCTAATCAAATATATATATATATATATACATATGTATATATACGATATATATACAGTATTGTCATATCTATGGGACCGCAAATTGATGATTGATTAAAAAGATTGTTCAAAAAAGGCAACCACCCCGTCGTAACCAACGACCACTGACCAATCTAATACATACAATCAAACAGACAAAAAATTTGCATAACTGAACGCTGGATCAATCGATCGTAAATATATATGTATACATACATATATATATATGTATATGTATATGTAAAACGAAAGAAAAAAACAAGCTCCGAAAATTAGCTCCTAAATCAAAAGCAACAACAATAGAATATACAACGCACCGCAAATTAACATAAATTAATTTTTATTAATTTGTGAAACACTAATTTTCTTTTATATAGCGCACCAGTCACCAATGACCAGTTACCAGGCACCCAGTCCCAGTTTCAGCCAGACATTGTGGCGCGTCCGAACGCTTTTTTTTTCTCGACGATCTTTCACCCAATGTCTACATATGCATGAATCCAACCCAACATCATTCAACTTATTTTAATGGGCTCGAAACTTTTACAATTTAAGTGCAGACATAAAAACCTACAACAACAACAACTAAAAATGGAAAATGAATATATATATATATCTGTATATATATATATATATATACATATATATAAATAAAACGCCCACCAATACCAATCAATGTATTCCATTTAGATGGCCAAGAGACTTATTTATCATTGTCAGGGCCATGATGCATATGCATAAATGGCCGTCATCTCATTTACATATATTTCTCTCTGTCTCTCTCTCCCGCTCTCTCTCTCTTCTCTCTCTCTCTCTCTCTCTCTCTCTCTCTGTCTCTCGGTCAGTCGTCCGATCAACCGACTGTCTTGACCGAAACTCATTTCACTGATTGATGCGAAGATTTTAAAATACTGACACAGCCATAAATAAAAATGCGGCAAATGCGGCTACGCATAAATGCAATAAATTAAAAGCATAACTATTTAAATCTTTCACCGGAATCAAAAGTAAAATACACACAGTCAAGTTAGTGGACATAGCCCAGTCACTTGACAGTAATTCTCTGAATGAGTGTATGAGTCATGATTAAGCCAAAATGAGTGAGAGAGGGGAATGGGGGGGGGGGATTAATTCCAAATCGCACACTCGAATGTAACTGTAACTTGTAGCTGGGGCAATCATCAATCTTTGGCGGCAACTGGAGCATGTTTCATGTTAATGTGTTGCATTTAACTTACGAATTGTCATGCAAATTGACACGCGTTCCCAGTTGCCCGGCCAGCATGATAATCCAGAATGTATATGTGTATGTATATTTGGGTCTGTTGAACATTGAAATTGAATAAACCCTTTTCGAAATTTTATTCTTATTTGTTGGGTGAATCTTAGTTACTCTTTTTCTCGATTTATGGCAAGTTTATTTAAATTCAAAGGGATTGCTGTTTATTTAAAGTTTAGGTACTCTTGAGGTAGTAAACCTTATGTATATATAATTTAATTTTTAAAAATTCAAATATATAATTTATATGTAACTATAAATAGCTCAAATACAACCGTTTGCATAGATTAGTTCTAATTGTTTAAACTAAGATTGTCAAGTATAGCCACTAAATAATAGTCAGTTGCTGTTTGTGCCTTTGTAATCTAATATTTTCAATTTTAACGTTTCTTTTAATCCATTGGTTTGCTTCCTTATTTAAATTTACATAATTTTATTGACTGTTTTATATATATATATTATTAGGTAAATTTTTTGAATCCCTTAAAATGCTTATTTCAACTGTAAAGAATTGAATTGAAAAGAATACGTATTTCAAATGGGAATACTCTTTGTCAGATAGATAATTCTTATATATTTTAATGTTTCGTAGGAAAAAATATGTATATCCAACAAATAATTAAACAATTCATACAAATATTCTTCCTTAACCACACGATTAATTAAATAAACACTGTTTTTGCACATTTGTGAGCAATTAGATGGCTAAGGCTAAAATGACTGTCTAATAACCGTATTCCACATATATAACTGTATAATCTGAGATCCTTTTAAGAAGATAAAACAATGCATAGAAATCTATTGATTAATTTAAAAATAATTTAAAGTTCAAAATCTTTATCTTAATTATCAGAAAGAAGACTTTCGAATTGAGATTTTTGGAAATAAGATACTTTTATATACATATAATATATATTTTATTAATAGTAGTAATTTAAAAACCCCACAGCTTTTGGGTTCGGAATAAAACAAATCGGATAATTTATGCAAAATCTATTTTAAGAAACGAAAAGCTTCATCATAAGTAACTAACACCTAAAGCTAATCAAAGTTGTCAACGATTAACCAAAGAAGAAGATATATATTTTAATTAATAGAGTTTAAATATTTTGAACTTTCTCTCTGAGTTAAAGAGAGTCATTTCTTGGCATCATATTTATTTGGTCAATTGAACAATATGATAAAGAATAACATACGATTTGTTTAGTATAGTTTTTTTTATTGTTGTTTTTTCTTCTTTTTTGCAATTGGGTGTGGCTTTGCCAGAGATTGTCGTTGCCGACATCCATTAGTGAGCTTAATGCCACTTTTTTTTACGATATATCGTAGCGAATTTCAAAATTTATGTTAATTATATGCCAAAGTTACATACAAAGATATAAAATCAAAGCAAAAACGAAATTAAAAAACCAAAACAACAACAACCAACCCATAACCCACAAAACCCATAACTGACAACTGTATTTTAATTGATTTGGATCTTAAATCGATCTGATGTGAGATCAAAACTAACAACCGTATCATTATATCACTAATTATTTTTCTTTGATTTAACGAACTCACCTGCCCAACTCCTGACTTTTGGCAAATAATCATTCCAGAATGAGCAACGAGCCGCTAAGGGGCCACGTGCCAATTTCTCAATTTTATCATCTGTACTGAATATATAATAGACAGGATCCTCTTTGGAAAAGTTTGGCCATTCTTCGCCATCCTGTGCGGGATTGCTGTAAGAAAAATCAAATGGAAAAAAACGATGAGTTAGAGCTTTTTTATAGCAAATATTTATGTTCAGTTTACTATAAAGATAGCCAAGTTAGCTAAGCTTGTACGGAAAAAGCTTGTTCGAAAATAGAGCTTAAAGCTTGTTTACTTTATTAAACTTACCCGGTCTTGGCAAACTCGATGACCGAATTAAGCATACGCTTGCCCAGCTCACGCTCCACAGGTCGATACTGCAGAGATGTGTTTAGCGGCTGCCCAAAGAAATACTCAATCTCATCGCCATGCAGAACGCCCATCCATTCGCCCCACAACGAGGTGCTTGTGCGCTATAAAAAGGAGAAACAAAAAAAAAAGGAAAAATGGTAAGAAAATGAAACGAAATGTATGAAGAGAGGATTCAGTTTGTCAGACTGCCAGTCCGTCAGTCCCTCAGTCCGTCAGTCTGCCAGTTTACCAGTTTGCCGCTGTTGTCGTAAACCCAGCCAGAAATTATGCAGATAAACATCTCTACCCTTTTTATTTATTTATTTGATTTTGCTGTGGCACTCGCGCTCGCCATTCACTCGCGCTTCTGCTCCCTGTAAATTGTAAATATTGACGCAGCATGCCGCGTAGTGAGGCGGCGCCGAACAGCAAAAAAAAAAAAAAAAAAAGAAGAAAAAAAAATGAATAAATAAATAAATGCTTGCAGCGGAACGGAATTAAATGCTTTCCCTCTCTATCAGACAAACAGTCACGGCTTGTTTGCGTATCTAGATGTTGCAACTTGTCGCACAATGTTTGTTCAAATTCTAACCAACTATATTACGCATACGCCACGTTGCCCTAATACATTTTTTTGTAACTCAAAAATAGTAGCCCAGCATTAGTAACTAAAATTTTGTACTTTTCCTTTCTTAAAAATACCTTGTTTCAATTATTTCTGGGTAGTTTTTACTTTCAATTGTAAAGAAATTTCTATAGAAAGTCTTGATATTATCCAGAGCTTAAATATAGATAAAGTCTCTAAGATTTCTTTTTAAATATTTATTTAGCTAAACAAATATTATGTTCTGAGATCTAGCTATAATTTATTTATATTGTAAATGTCAATAATCTAAGAATAATGAGAGAATTATACTTGTTTATCAATTACTCAACTTTAAATGATTATTTTCTATTTACAATACAGTAAAGTTGTTTATCTTAACTAATACAAACATTTTTAAAATTGTTATCAAATTTTCTATTTATTATTTGAATTGTTTTATCTATTTTTGCATATATTATAAAAGTATTTCCATAAAAAGCAACCAACTATTGTTAAGGAATTTGAATTTGTTTATCCCTCAAGTATCCTAACAAAAAGTAAATAATTGGCAAAACTTTTTAAATATCTTCTCTACTCCTTAAAAAGACAAAGAAGGAAATTGGGATGCTATATTTAGACTTGTCTTGTTTAAAATTTCTTATAAAAAGCACTAATAATAATGTTTACAATTCTAATTTTTTTTTTGGCATCAATCATTATAAGAAAATATGCATATCCATTGAATCCGAAAAGTTTTTACATTGGCTACAATAATTTTTGCATGAAACTGCATATTGGAAGTTTTGGCAGACGGGTAACTAAGAGGCCGCTGCCAAGTCACATAATGAATTGTGTCCGGGAAATGGGAAGGGTAATGTCGGACGTCAAGTTGTTGGAAATTTATGCCCCTTTGGCTGTTGGCTGCCGCTGCCACCAGGCTACGAGTTCCAGCACACACACAAAGAAATACACATACACACACACACACATACACTTTTAGAAATGTCCTGCATTTGGCCGCCATGTACTCCTTTTCGCGCAAAATAATGAAAAATAGTACGCAGTTGTTGGATGGAACAAAAAAAGAAAACTTTTTTGATTTAAACGCAAAATTACAAACATCAAGAAACTTGGACTTTGGCCGAATGGGAGGCTGAGGACAGTCTCAGTCCGCCCATAATGAGAAATAGTCCTAGTTGGAGTAAGTATAAGAGAGTGGTACTGTGGGTTAGAGTTAAATAGGAAGTTCACTGGCGAGGTATGAAAACTTATTTAAGTGCCAGGCACGTTGCAGGCACTGCTGCAAGTGTATACCAAGAAAATGGGGTGGGTTAAAATCAAAATGACGGCAAGGTGAATAGAACGGGGGCGTAATAAGGAAAGGGAGGCAAATGCTTGGCCGGTCAGTGGAGCGTGTGGATGACTGGTCAGGCAGTTGACCCACGCTGCCGCGCTGCCATCCTGCCATGCTGCCATGCTGCCATGCTACCATGCTGGAGGTGCCAAGCAAATAGACATAGACAATCTGGCAGGCACTTTAGCACTTCAGCTGGCGGTGACCCCATTTGCCATGCTTCGTCGCCATCGTTTGCCGTGGCCTCATCTTGGCCTGGTCTTGGTCTTTCCGTTTATGGGCAAAGTGAGTTACGAGTTTTGTTGCTCCAACTTGACGGCTGTAATTAAAACTAATTTCATTTGCTTTCTTTTCCATTTTCGATGCTGCCTGTCAGCTGCTGTTTTGCTGTTCTCCTCCATCTATTATCTACTAGATTATTAACAGACGATTTACTTTGAACAATAAATGCAATGTATAAGTATATAAACAATAAGCCAATAAATAAAACAGTCCAAGCAGAAAGTCAGATAATTTAAATACAACTATTGATTTGCATTTATCTAACTAACCATGTGAAAAAAGGCATAGTAACATTTATCACAATCCAATATCGACTGCCAGTTGTAATTATTAACACATATGTTTCATAATACATATATGTATTCAAATGCAACTACATATGGCTATATAGGAAATCGATAGGTCAACTTTGCTTAAACTTAATGCTGAGTATTTGTTAATCATTAGGCCGACAAATGCTGCCACTGCCACTGCCACAATCACTGCCTCTGCCACTGCCAGAGTCATTTAAGCAAATACTTAACTGAGTAAAATTATGCCCCACACGTGCAGGTCGTGTGGGGCCATGACCTCGTAAATTGAAGTTTCATTAGCAGCCAAACTTCACATATTGTAGTACACAACCGTGCCTGGAATCGTTCTCCTTATAACGATACTCGTTTCCCCTATCTGTCCAAGGGAAGAGAGGGGGGGATGTAGACCCCCAAAGCGTCTTGCCCGTCAGTGCGTGTAGTTTAATTGCCACTATATGCCTGCGTGTGTGTGTGTCTCTCCTTCTCTGTGTGTATATGTGTGGACATGTGTATGTATGTTGTTGGCTTTGTGGGTGTATATTGCGTGAAACTTTTGGTTACCATAATTATGGCGGCCAAGGTTGCCTCGACGACAACAGCAACAACAATAAGTACAATAACTACGACGACCCTTTTTATTTTTTTCCTCATATATGTATGTATGTGTATGTATATATATGTATGTATATAGGCGTAACATTGTCAAGCCCAATCAAATGGATTGCACCTTCAGCAAATTGTTTGATTCAAGTGAATAAATTAATTAATTGGTCTATACACTAAAATGCAAGTCCTATGGCTAATAGGCCATATAAAATTGACATTACATTGATTTTCTAATCATTTTAATAAGAAGTAACCATTAAGTGGCATAAATATTAACTGATTTAAATAGAATAGATATATATCTGTAATCTGTGCGGAATTGGGTTAGTTAATCTCTACCATTAATGACATTAATCAACAAATTTCATTTAGACATCTAAATCAACAATTTCTCACAATCTTAGAACTCTTGTGATTATCCTACTTTAAGATAATTGTTTAAGTATTTCGAAGTTATATTCCAATCAATTCAATACTAAATCATTTGATTTAAAGATAAGTATATGGATATATACATATTAAATTATTTAAAGTAAGTGAATGATATTTCTTGAAATAAAAATAATATAGTTAAGATCTACGCATAAAGAAATGAAAGCTTCTTCTTTCAATATTTTCATAATTTTATTATGTACTTATTGATTGAACGAAATCGTAATCTATAGATTTAAAAAAAAAGTTAAGATAATTCAATTCTTGCCTATTAAATTTTACTTTAATTAATCATTGCTTATTCTTTAGTGAAATGTTTCAAATTTCTTCAAAACAAATCCAAATTCAAATCGATATTGAAAATGATAATATAATTGTAGAAGCTAGTCTCTTTTTTAATATTTAGTATATCCTCATTAATTTTTCCACTCATCTCTTAGTAAATCTTTATACCTTATTTGTCGGATTTAAGTGCTTCTTCATTCTCTGTCATACATCTATGTTAACTCGCTAGCTTCTGTTAAGATCTTAATTCTGTTAAGTTCTAGTGTTAGTAAACAAGTAAATTCTCTAATGTTGGTTATAGTTTAAACCAATCATCTTAACTCTTACTAAAGAAATTATTGTAATATATACTAAATAAAAAAAGATCTGAGTAGATCAATTTCAGTTATGAAAATGAAAGTATCATAGACGATTTTGATTTCAAACTGATTTTGTCAGTATATGGAGAAGAATGGATATTTGGAGCCTACATATATAGGATGTACCTTGACATGTTTTAGCCTGCATAAAGAGCATTTGCGTTTATTTTTTTTCTCTAAATTTTTTTTTCCTGCAAATTAGCCCCTAGGCTTTGCTTTTCTGTCGCCTCGACTGACTGGTCATCAGACCAGATATTAATAATTAAGGTACTCGCAGGTTGACATATTCCACAGTCGCTGACGGCGTTGCAGGTAACTACCTAGGCAGTGGTGTAGGCTCTCAGTTCGGTTCTCGCTCTGACCTGCCATTAGCCTTGTGCGCAATTTTAATGACAAACAAATTGCACCATTTCGTTTATTTTCTTTTCCTTTTCCCCCCATTTCATTTCTTATTTTTTGTATTTTTGCATTTGTTGTTGTTCTTGTTGTTGCACTTTCACTCCATTTGACCGCATTTCGATTGGAACGCACGCGCATCAACGCCATCTTATGTGTCAAAGGGTGTGAAATATTTAATGACTAGCACCAAGTGCAATGTGTAAGTATAGGCTCAACATTGGTTTAAAAGCAAACTTTTTTCAAAAGTGCTAATGGACTAACTTGTTATTAAAAATTTAAACAATTATAATGGAAAAAGAATAACTTTTTCTGTTCAAGTTCCTTTAAGATTCATTTGGCTATTAGAAATTAATCAACATTCTTAATTCATTTCATCAACTAAACTGAAATTGAAATTGTTTAAATGTTTTAGAATCAACGAAAGCATCTTTCAATTATTCTTGCCTTAATCCCAAAGGAATTCGATATACAATAACAAATTGAACACAAACTTAGCAGCATAATATTAAATATTTAAAGAAAAAATTGTTTCTGGGTAAAACATTTCTATTAGCTTCCCACTGATTACCAACCCATTCATTCTACTCACGTGTGTAAAGTAATAATAATGCACGGAGGCGCCTCGCTCGGCCAATGCCTGTGCATACTCATTGGTGGGGCAGGTAAAGAAATGATCGCCCACAGCGCGTCCAATTTGCTGTTGATTTTGATAGCCTGGATTTCCCTCCCAGCTGGTGTGCTGAAAATGCAAAATAATTTACTATTATTACTGGTCAGTCAGTCAGTCAGTATAAACAAATTGAGTTACAATAAACATTTTCCCTTTCACTCTAGATTTTCTCCAAATAAACTATTGTACGAGAGTATATACGTATATATGTATATATATAGTATTTGTATTTTTAGTTAGCTAAATGTATCTGTCAAATCAATTTTAACCGCAACACACAAAATGCAATTTTACCATATAACTGAATAAAGCCATCAACTTAATATAATTTAATCAACTTGACGGCGTTGCTGACGTTGCGTTTAACTCGTTTATGTTGGTGGCAACATCGGTGATGACATCAAATCAACGTTTCTCATCTGCAGTAACTACATCTGCGTCATCTAGATCATCAGCAGGCACCATCACCAGGACCAGGAGCAGCAGCAGCTGACAGACTGTTGTGCGTTAGCCTATTTGATTTAGTGAAGTTGACAAACGTAAAATATTCGTATGTCAGTTGACTAAAAGATGCATTTCTCTTGTGAATTTACCAACCAACCAAGCAATTGGTTTTACATATCTGACGTATATGTATATACAATATATACTTATTTATATACTATCATTGTTTCCTTTTCACCTCTTGCCATAACTTTTTTTTTTTTTTGGTTTCTTTTGTTAGCTTGTTGGCGTGATGATGGAAATTTACCTGAAATATGATGGCCTCGCGTTCTGCCTGCGTTGCCTTGCCAAAAATATTGTTCATAATTTCCAGATACTTGTCACGCGGCAAGGCGGTGGCATCGTCCTTATCGAAGTAATCGATGAAATCGTACAGCAAAAAGTATGTGCCTGCAATGAAAGAGGAGCGTAACAAGAGCACTGAATGAACAAGCAGAAATACCGAGGTCATGGAATACACTATATGACAATAGCAATATACAGAAAGGTGAATGGATATGCTCTGGTGAGGGGGGGGGCAGTATGTGGGGACAAGCTTGTGTTTTGGCTGCTGGCAAATCCAACAGAAAACAATTACGCTTTAAGAAAGCCCGCCGACACATATGTACATACAATAGAGCCGAGCCGTGCCAAGGACAACAGGCGCAGCATTAACCCCAAGTTTTCAGCGCCAACAAACCGTTGACAGTTGCAGAAAGAAAAAAAAAAAAGAGAATGAAATAAATCCTAGTGATAGAAGGGTGAGAAAAGGAAGAAGAATGAAGGTTCTCTCTAAAGTGTAAAATAGAATAAACAAATTGTGTTTGGTATGGTAAGAACAATGCATCTAGTTGTTGCCTTTTATTAACTTAATTTTTATGGCACTTGTTATTTGTACGTATTGTTCTTATTCTTGTTGTTATTGTTATTTTGTTGTTGTTGTTGTTGCTACTGCTACCAGAGCCTCTCTCTGTCTTCTAACATACTTCAAATCTGAACTCACTAACGAACCATAATTGTTGCCCTATAAGGGACAACCACAACAACATCAACAACAATAACAACAACAGCCAGTAACTCAAGCATATGCGAGTCAGTAAGTGTGCTTATGTGTGCAAGTGTATCTATAAGAGAGAATAGACGTTTGTTTGTGTCTGTGTGTGTGTGTGTGCGTGTAAGAGGCACGTGTTGGCCTATTTGCTGTGCTTCAATGGCATTTTAAGTTCTTATTTCATTTCCAAGAATGTGAAAACTTTAAAATGAAAATATTTATGACATTAATTTAGGTCACTAGCATTTTAGTCACCTAGCATCTATCTATTTATTTATTATTAAATCTTATATTTTCTGGGTTTTAGCCAAATGGTTTCGATTAAAATTCTTGAGCGACAAATCTAAGCATGAAGTTGATTGTTTTTTAACTCCATTATGTTAAAGATTCTTTGATACACACACACACACACACACATATATAAAAAACTGTCTTAATTAAATAACCAAAAAGAAAAGAAGACGCTCATACATACTAAAATAAGATTTTGTGACCAAAAATTTCTTTACTCGGCTCAGGTAAATATATTTTAAATGAGCGTTTAATTGAGTTGACAGCCACAAAACAAGTTAATTTTTTGATGCTGGCCAAGTTTGAGGTTTTTGAAGCAATTAACGTGCAAATAAGGTTTCACACACACACACACACACACACACACACACACACACATACACAGACACAGGTCTTGGCTTTATCATCTGTTAATTGAACTTTGAATTTTCCGTTGCCTACTTCAAGGCTGAACAATTTTACTCTAATTGAATTGGAACAATAAAAAATTTAGTTAAATATCAAAGAGGTAATTGTTTTCCTTTCTGTACCTTTCTATTCATTTTATCATGCATAAAATTTAAAGATTTAAATTTTGAAGGCTTCTTATCAGTGGCAAGGGGCTCAAGTAAATATACAAAGGTAAATTTACACATAAATTTTCTAAATTCAATCTATGCTGTAGGGGGAAATCGAGAAAACATCTAAGATATATTCCTTTTCACGGCAAATCTTAATGTTTTTGTATTTGTATTGTTGCAAATGTTAGATGACCTTGAACTCACAAACACACATATACACATATACATACATACAAGTCGAGCCTTGCGGGCAAGCACGCACTCCTTGGCGAAGAGAACAGGCAACGACGCCACTGACTGGCAACGGTATGAAAGCCACTCACACACACACACACACACACACACAGAGAGAAAAAGAGTACCAGAGAGAGAAAGGCCGAGAGAAAAAAAAAGAGAGATAGAGCGAGGGCCTAGTGCTGGAAAAGAGATAGAGATAGTACGAGAGCAAAAGCCACTGAGAGCGAGCACCAGCTGTATAAGCGCTGAGTGAAAGTGAACCGAAAAGCACACGTGTCCGTGTCTGATGATTTTACCGTTACCCTTCTCACCTACAATTGACGCCACCCGTTGCTATTGCCACTCATCGTCGCACCAGCCCCTCTTTATCCAATGAGTGACAAGCCAAACGGCAACGGCACGCATACATATATAAGATACACACACACACTCACACACACATATATATATATACATACATATAGCAAGGAAATCGAAAGCGAGTCAAAGCACTGAGCATAAGAAAAGAAAAAGCCCTGAGAACCAAAAAAAAAAGGAAAAACAAAAAAGAAAACGAGTATCCAAATCTGTTATACATGAAAACAACAGAAAACTAACGTTCAATATATACAATATATATATATATATATATATATATATTTATATATATTTATACAGATATAGTAGTATCTCAACTGTGGCCCATGTGGCAATTCCTTCATAAAGGCAACAACACAAACTAATAAAATGATACGAAAAACGCAAACGGAAAATTTGCGAAAAATACGCCATTTACTTACACAAAGAGCTGCCAAATGAAAACGCAGTAAATTATAACAATAAAAAGGAGCAGCAGCCATAAAAAAAACAACCAAGAATAGTATTTATCTTAAAGCTTCTTACTCTCTGGCCATTCATTATCAAAACATTAACAAATCATATGGCGACCTTTTGCTTAGCTAAAAAAAAAAAAAAAAAGAAACAAATAAACTTTGATTAAAGATATTCCTTTTGCCCCTTTGCCTAGTCACTCCCGAATAATAATAATTATAATGCCACCTCTTGAAGCAATCCTTGCGGCACGTGCGGTACTCACGCGTCCTGCTTTTTTGCCTATATGTTAGATAGAGAAAGAATGTCTCACATTTTGCTACCTGCTGCTTTTTTGCCGCCCTGCTGGCAAATATTTAAATAATTTATGATGCTGTCGTACCACACACAGCTGAGCGCCCGAGCCCCCAAAAAATAAAACAGAGAATGGAGACAGGGAGTGAGAGAGAGGGAGGGGGAGTAAGAGAGAAAAAGCGAGAGAGAATGGGGAGAAGAAAGAGAGTTGGAGTTTGGGAGAGAGAAAGAAAGGGAGAGAGAGGGGGGGGCACGCTGTATTATTGCCACTGGGTGCGTCGTGTGTCATTTGCCATTTTCTTTCTTGTTTTTTTGTTGTTTTTGTTTTTTGCTGTTTTGGTTTTCCTTTTATGCGTTGGTTGTTTTTTTTTTTTGTTTCGGGGATCCCGAAACCGCTCAACAAATTTGCGTGGGCAAGTCTGGCAAAGTTGGAATCCTCCGGGCTTGAATGTTGTGCGTATATTTATTTCTATATATTTTATTTCTTATTTTTGTTTCTGTGCTTTGCTTTTTTTTTTTTTTTTTTTGTTTTTTGCAATTTTTAGAGTGTTGGCTCTAAGGGAATTTACAGCTTGCGTAATTTGTAATTTGTGGTAAAATGCCTTTTTTGGTTGAGCTAACAAAAGCCACAAAGCCAGTACCAAATAGCAACAGAGAATATATTTTATATTATATATAGAGTGCATTATTCTGATGCTGCCAGTAACAGTAGCGCATTTCAACTAAGCTTTGTAAAATGTGGCACAATCACAATATGCATAAGCTAAACCCCTTTACCCCTACCTACCCCCTTCTAGACCATTGCATTATTGCCAACACAATGTCATGCAATAAACCATAAAAATTAAGCATTCGAGCCAACAGAAACTACCGAATGCATTACGAGTCCCTCCTCCAATGTGCACAGAAATACATATTCGAATAGCAACTTTCCCCCTTCTACCCCCTGGGCATAGTGAACTCAACCGCAGCCACGCCCACTTAAAAAATAAAATGCATTTCGTCTGGATAAAAGAATGAGTGGTAGAATGGTGGTTGGGGGAACGAGGAGGGCTAAAAAAAAAAATAAAGTACTATAACAAAATCAGAAAATGGATGAAGCTGCAACAAAAAGTTGTTGGCATTGAGATGGCACAGGATGGATGAGAGGCAAAGCAAACAACTTGGCACTGGCCATGGTTTTCCTTAACGTCGTTTTTGGGCCATATTTAGTATCCGTTTACCACTGACGTCAGCAGCAAAAGAGAATACAATAGATGATGGCCAGGATGCAGAAGATGCTCAAAATTGGACATTGTTAAACAGGGACCAAAGAGACTAAAGGATAAAATGGTGATAAAGGAGCTGTTAAAACTGTCGAGAATTTGAAAAGAAAGGGGCAGGAGATGAACAAATAACTAAGGATCTTTGTGAAGAGCTCATACTTGAGTAAAAATACTTAACCCAAGTAAAATCAAGTCATTGAGAAATCATTCAAGATAAATATTATTACAACTCACCTTCATCTCTAACATTGCCCATGAGAATATCGTAATCCTTAAGATCGGCTGTTTTCATAAGTGTCATGGGATCCGCTGGCAAAAATGCACCATCTATAGTTGGTGCCGATGGGAAACTGAGTATTCCTGAATAGGAATTCCATTGTTGCACCGATATGGTTTTGGCATCCACTGCACGCATACAGCTCATTACATGAGATGGATTGGTCTGGGGGAGGAGAGCGGGAATAATAAAAGTTTTCATCAATTTCATAATTAATTTTGTATTATTCATTTCACACATACCTTTAGCATAGATGCATTACAATTGCAGTCATTGATGAGAGCTTTGCCAATTTCAACTGCCTTTTCGGAGGTCATATGGCTCCAGGGTGCATTCATTGTGCCCGATTGCATCATTCCACGTTTAACTACGCCCCTTGTAACTGGTGACATGAGTTGTGCATTCACCGAACTGGAGCCGGCCGATTCACCAAACAGCGTCATCCATTCAGGATTGCCGCCAAATGCATGAGCATTATCCTTAAGCCAACGTATGGCCAATGCCTGATCCCAGAGACCAACATTACCAGGCGCCTCTTCGGCAAATTCTTCTGGCATTTCGGGTGACAAATGCAAAAAACCAAATGCACCCACACGATATTGAAATGAGGCCACAATTACATTGCCCACAGCTGACATAATGTCTGCATTGTATATATCCAGAGTTGCTGAGCCGGTCATGAAGCCACCGCCATAGATCCAAATCAATATGGGTAGTCCATTGGTAGTATTTTGTGGATTACCATTGTGTATCAAATGATCTGTATCCCCCTGCTTGTTACCCGAGTGCTGCAAATTGTATAATTGTGTATACCAATATATGTTCAATTAAACTATATATATATATGTATATATATACCTCGCCACCGTTGGCTCCGCGTCCATGTCGCAAACGTGCCTTGGCCGGTGCCCAAACATTTATATAGAGGCAATCTTCTGATACATTGGTATTCGGATTCCATATTTCCTCGCCCGAAAAACCGGGAAAGTATTCATAACTACAAATAGGTAAATATTTCTTTTAGTTAGTTGACCAACAATATGACCTACATGCAAATTAAAGCCCAGATTTTCTACCTTTCCCCCCCCTTCCCCCCTTCCCCTCCCCGTTCTAGTCACCACCGGTCAACTGCTCTACAACTCTGTTGTCCGTTTGCTCGGACAATTCGGTCATGCCAATTACGAAAAAAACTAACCAGCTGTGTTATTTATTTTTATTTGCTCTCTTCCGTTTCGTTTTACTTTTACTTTGCCATTTTCCGCAAATACATATATATATATATATATATACTACATTGGTTACTCCCCACACTTTGTTCCACCTACTGCTCCTCCTTCTATTCCTCATACCATACATCCTGCTCCACATCCTCATGTCGTATCACTTCTCGTTTGTTCTGCCAACAATTTGACATAGTTTTTCTGCCTTATAAATTGTTGAATAGCTTGGAATCGATAACACGCTACGCATTTGTACAAAGCTCAGCATTTGTCTATCTATCCGTCTCTCTGTGGCTAATATTCGATACATATATATATATATGTACAACTAGATATATAGATATATATACACATACCTATATACTGGTAAATAAGTTTAGGTGTGTTTAGCTTCGTGTCTATTAAAATTAAGTTTGCCATTTCGCATAAAAGTAATTTATCACAGACAGAGAGGAATAATATATTGCTCAATATCTCAATACATCTATTTTATGAATTTTGCTTTTGGGCCACATTTAGAAATTATTTTGGCAATGTCTCTAGTCCACAACATAATTTAAGCAATTAAATCAGTACATGTGTATATTAATATTTAATGAGCTGATAAAATAAATTTTACCTTTATTTGGCTCACGTTTTATTATATACATTCATAACTTTATAATTTATATTATTCTTCATGTCATTTGTATGCAAATGTTTCTAAATTGCAATGGTCAAATGGAAATATTGGATTATAGAGCTCATATTTCTAATTATTGTACGAAAAAAAATATAGAAAAAGTCGTATTTTCAATTGACATATCAAATGACAGTTCTATTTAAACTGAATAAAGTGAAAGGAGCGAAAATATACCAAAAATGCATCCTTATTAATTTATAGTAGCTTTTAAAGTGGCTATTGACAGCGTTGACTAGCAGACCAATTTGAAAAGTAACGTTCAGAGTTCTTACTAACACTAATGTAACAGGCCATATTCATTTGATTTGAAAATAGCAGCCGATAGCGATATTTATCAACACTGTTCTAAAGATTAATATTAAAATAGAATGCTTGAGAGTTAGTTAAATTATAAAAGCGAACATGGAAATAATGAAGTAAAATATTAATAATGAATTTAGAATAATATTTAATAATTATATTTTAGCAACTCTCCATCGCTTCTTTAGAACGTTTAAATTGTGTACTAAAATTATTAGTAATCATAATTAGGACATCAGATTTTCTTTCTTTTAAAAACTTTCACACTTAATTATTCATAATAAAAACATTTGATTTTTCACTTAACAGTATATTTGTAAACTAAAATCTACTAAATAGAATTCATAGCTCATTTAGTTGGCCTAGATAGTAAGCCAGAAACAAATAAATTTATAATTGACTGCAATTTAAAATAAATTGAAATTAGTTGCGTAATTGAAGCTATATGTCCTTTAATAGTATTGATATATAAATTTCGACTGTGTAACTAATTCTATATATATATTGATTGAATTTTCTTTATTTCATCAGTTTTTTTCTTCTGTGTCAATTTAATAAATTGAATTCTGTTTTTAGATTTGGTAACCATGTGTACAATAAACATTGTAACTATATATACATATATATATATATATATATATATATTGCATACAATCAGCCAAATTGTACTCAATATGGCAAAATATTTGCTTGCTCTTGATGTTGGCCGGCATTTTGCCTGAGCAATGACGTCATTGCCAGCAGTTAGGTCAACAGCGTACGTAAAAATGCAGCCGGGTCCACTGACGCTATCGTATTCTAGGTCAACAACAGTTATATATGCAGCAACAATAACTGCACCCCCTCGCCCCCTGACGCTTGTGTGCGTGTCCCTTTAATCCCAGGCAAAAACTTACCGCTCTTGCACGCAGGTTGCCGACAAGCGCGTGGCATCTAATACACCGTGCCAGGGTTCCGCCGGAACCGGCTTGCGAAAGCGCAAGTCCTCAACGGGTGGCTTGGCATACGGTATACCCGTGTAAACATGAACTTCACGCCCCTGGACCGTTACCGAACGACCGCGTACCGGTCCTGATGATGTCTGTACCACCAGTCGATCGATGACGCCGCAAACGCTGGATAAATGCAGCGACAGTACGAGCATCGCGATGACACCCAAAGATTGGGGGCTGAGGCTAGTGAAGGCCATGACGCGAATGCAGAGATGCACGGATATACGGATGCAAAAACGCGACTGCAAATGCTACTGCAACTGCAAATGCGGATGCGCAAGGCGACCGTGGAATGCTAACGAAGTTTACAAAATGTGGCTGTGTCCTACTTAACCGCGTCGTGACGTCACTCCGGATATGGTTAAACACAATGCCACAGCTTCTTTCTTTTAGCGAACACTCAAAATTTGGTAATTTGGATTTTGGTTTACGGATTCGGATTTCAGATTCCGGAATGTAGAATGTGCTTATTGTTGAATGTACTTGTAGATGTTTTTATCCTTTTGTCTTTTGTTTTATGTATTCTCCTTCTGCTTCTCCTTTGTTAAACTAGTTGGCCACATTGGCATCCATCTACGCAAAGCCAACCACCTTACTACTCTCTCCCTCGCCTCTCGTCTCCTCTCTACTTTCTGCTCTTTGCTTTTAGCACTCAGGACTTGGTCTTTATGCTTATTATCCGGTTGTGTTTGTTGCTGCTGCCACTGTTGCCACTTGAAGCTGCCGTATGTACACTGCACTACACATTCTTCTTCTACAACGCTCCAGAACTGTCTCACTTTGGCATGAAACTGGGCTTCGGATTTGGCCAGGGCATGGGCTTGGAATTGCTTTGTACTTGTTTCCTTTTGCTGCTTGCGTGAGTATCGTCTGTGTTTGTATGAGTATGTTTCTATGTTGAGGTTTTAGTGTGTATGGGTGTGTGTATGCGTGTGTATGTGTCTGTGTATGTAGTGTATAGGTCTGGGTGTATATGAGTGAGTGTGTGTGTATGTGTGTTTGCAGCTGTTGCACTTTTGCAGCGTTTCCTGTGCACTTCCTGTGCCTGTGCCTCCACCTCGTCGACCGGTTTTTTGTGTTACTTTTGTTGTTTGAACTGCAAATAGAAAAGGCATTAAGTTATTTGTCTTAGTTTCCTTGGCTATGTTCTAACAGATGTGACTTCTGTGTGCTCTGAGTGTGTGTGTGTGTGTCTTTAATTTTTGTACTGTTGCCATTTCTTTAGTTTGGTTTTGTGTGTCACCATTACCACCGCACAAACAAGTACAAGTTGACTTGTTGGGTGCTTTTTACTGCCCCCGTTAGTATGCTACAAAATTTATGTTTATTTGTCTCTGTATATATGCATATGTCTGTGTCTGTGTATATGTGCCTGTGTTTACCACTTGAACGAAAAAGTGATGAGGGAAAAGCACAGAGCTAAGAAAATTTGAAAGCCATCCTACTATCAACTAGTATACAAAGTTTTCAAGTACCAAAATCCCACCTTAACGACCCCACAATCTTCTCTCTTCCCACAACTACCTAAACATCGTTAAACATAATTTCTTATATACTAGCGTATTTTGCTATTATAGCCTCTTGACCGATTTTATTCGTCTATACTTATACCACTCATTAGAGTTGCGTTAAAACGATACGAAATACATTCTTTTTTTAGGTTAATTGGCAAACGAAAGAAAAACATATTTTTTATTTAAATCCACAATGTTAGTTTACTAATTAGATCAAATGTCTATTAGACACTTTTTGTAGCCAAATTTTAACCAAAGTAACTTAAGAAATTATAAGTTAAAGCTTCGTTTACCCAGCACTTTTCTCTTAAATTTATCCCTAGAGTGTAAAAGAAAACCGCACCATCAGTTTTAGTTTTTCTTTTTGTTTTTAACTGCCAAACCGTCCCCATGCCATGTCCTTGAGGTATTCGTCCTTTGGAAAATGCACCGTCGTCTGATGGGAAATTGAGCAACGACTCTCTCTCTCTCTCTCTCTCTCTCTCTCTCTTTCTTGGACTCAAGCTGCCTTCCTTGCATGCTGGCTGCCCATTAGACTGCACTACTTCGTATAATAACTCTGCATGTCACACACCCCAACCCATTCCATCCCCTCTCTCCTCTTTCCTTCTCCTTGTACCAGCCTATTACGTACCGTCTTATGCTAAATAGCTTGTGGCTGCCACTGTCTAAGACCAAGGGACTGGCGCCGTAGTAATTTAAATGTTATTTTCCCGCACAATTAAAATGGCATTAAGACGCCAACAAATATGCTAGAGCTGCAGGTTGGCAATTTAATTCTTTATTCTCAACCTGCCATTCTTTGCCTTTCTTTCCTCTCTCTCTCTCTCTCTCTCTCTCTCTCTATCTCTCTTTTCATCTTCCATTCTCGCCTCTTTTGGTGGCTCTTTTAAATTAGCTTCTACATGTTGCCCAAAGTCAGAGTTTTAAGTTTTTCTTCTCTTTCTTTTTGTACTTATTCTTTGAATTTTCTTTGGCCAGATACTATAGTGCAGTGCTTTTTTTCCAACCTTTCATCTGTATCCTCTAGCCTTTGCTTTCAACTGTCGCCATCTTGCGATTGTCAGCGTCTTTACACACAAGTTTTTCTTGGGTCCTGCTCCTGCTATTGCTGCTGCTCTAGAGATAAGACATTTTAGCCTGGTCTAAATGAATATTTTTTTTAATTTCTTGCAGTTGCAGCAGTTTTTCCAAGCTGTTTGCCGATTCTAATACCTTTTACTCTTTTCTATAACAGAGTATATTAGGTTATAAAAATAGTACATAGATAATAAGTTTACACTTAGGGTGAAGGACCTTTCATATTATTATACATTATCTATAGAATCTGAAAACTAATATGATATATGTTTTAAAGGATAACTATGTAGAATAATTTCTACTATTACCGATTTTGTTTTTCCATTTGATTAAAATATTTCTTAATAACTTAAATTGAAGTATCGATACCCAATCGATATTCAGTTATTTACAAATTTATGGATGAAGTTACACGTTTTTGACAACAGGTAATCCTGTTATCTACACACAAACTTGGAATTGATTTCCATGCTCTCCACCTTTTGCAGAGTATTTGGGTAGTCTGTATTACTTAGTTATGAAATATTATTATGAAAACTTTTTCATAAACATGCGCATTTTTATGCGAGTGCCAGGACAGTGATAAAGTGTGTGTATGTGTTTGTGTGTGTTAAGGAGGGTTTTCTTTTTATATATACATGTATTTTTTTTTTTTTTTTGGGTTTACACAAAGATTTAAAAATAAACATACCAACTTTTATTTAACTTATTAAAAAAATTTATGCTAACGAAGGAGATTTCCTTTTTTTTTGTTTTTGTGTTCGCGAAAAATTCTGTGCTATAAGAGAAATTGTATATCCTTTCACTAAGTTATCTATGAAAAACCATAGCCAAGTTGAGGCAAAAGTTGACATAAATTCTACATCTCTACCCTAAACCCCTTTTATGACATTCAAGCTATGGTGTCATGGTTATGATAACAGGACTAATAGACTTAATGTCAGATAGGGAGTGAAAAAGAGAAGGTGAAAGAGCAAGAGAGAAAGGGAGAGAAAGAGGCAGAGAGAGAGAGAGAGAGAGAGAGCGCGAACAAATTTTAATGACATTCAAATTAAATTATAATTTCAAAAGTTTTCCCTCAACGAGAGGTAACAAGAGGCGGCAATGACTGCGGTTGTGCTGCGGTGGAGGTGGCTAAGGTGGTGATGATTACAAGGACACACGGTCGTCCAGGTGAAATGTGAAAAAATATGAGCGAGTGTCGGGTCGGGTCAACTTGTTTGGTCAAAGTTCAATGGGGAGAAACACGAAAAAAAAAGAGAAAAAACACCGAAAAAGAATGAAAACAACAACACAAGAAAAAAAAGGTTGGGCTACTCCCCCAATCAACTTTTGTCGCCTGCCCCTTCGCTTACTTCTTCTTTCCATTTCCATTTCGTTTTCCATTTCCTTTTCGTTAGCATTTGTTTTCAAAATTTGGCAAATGCTTAAAACACAGAGAGAACGATAAAATAAAAAAAAAAAAGAGCGGCTAAAAGCCAAAGGGTAAACAATACAATACAGAGAGAAAGGAGAGAGGCAACGGGCAAAGGCGAATTTTTGGTGTTTTTTGATGTTATTTTCCTTTGTTTTTGTATACAAGTTTAATTGATGAGTTGAAGAGGGTAGGGAAATGGGTTCGGGGAAGGAAAAAGAGTAGGCACGGCTGGAAACTTGGTTAATTGATACTAAGGCAAAAGGTGTGAGAGACAGGTGTCTATTATAGTCTGAATATTTCAAGAAACAGGATGAGGGTAATAAATTAACCGAAACAAAAAAAAAAAAAAAGGAAAAAAAATTGTGACCTACAAACCTTAAATAGTCGAACTTTAATTGTTAAGGAAAAAAGGAAAAGCAATAGACATACTTATGTATATAATTTAAAATTTAACTTCATATGTATTCTCAGTTATTCGGTAATAATATTTATTTTCCCCACGATTAAATTTCAAACAGCTGGCAGGAGTTGACCTTTAACGGTGTCTCCATCAACCTCGATCACAGGTCATTAGCCAAATGTCTGGCGCCAAGCGAACTATAAAACAAACTCACAGGCGTGGCACAAAATTGACCCAAAAAAAAAAAAAAATGTATTCAAGTAAAGAATAAGAAATATATATATAAGAAATATAATATACATTTTATGTGTTCGTAACCGATTATTATATTATATTTTTAAGTCTCTAAGGGAAATTGAAAAACTTGTCGATTATTTGTTGGCATAAGAATAAGAAAAAAGATTATTTATGAAATATAATAAAATTTTTAGCCAAGTAAATCTTATTTAAAATTTTGTCTAAGTGGTTCTACTAATGGATTTTCAACTTTAAAAAAATTAAATTTAAAACTTACCAAATAGAAATTTAAAAACTTAAAACTAAAAATTAGTAAACATAGAACGAATTTCCTTGGATAATCTTAATGTTGAAATTAATCGCTGAACTTTAATGACTAATTGAACAATTAAAAGAGGAGAGAGAGAGAGAAGGAGAGAAATTTTGTAATAATTAAATATTTACAAAAAATTATAAAAGTCATAAAAATGATGACATTTGCCTTTTATACGATTTAAACTTTAACATTTTCTATCATTCTCATTTTGTTCTGTCACGAAATAATAAAAAATTTATAATATACATATGTAGTTTAGCTAACATTAGAATTAACTTTTAAAATTAGTCATAATTGAAGCACGAACAATTGTCAAGCCAATTATTGCAATTAAATGTATTTAAAAGCTTTGCAAAATATTTTGCACTTGATTTAATTAGTTATCTCTCATTTCATTTAAGTCATATTATGTGCTATTTAAAATTGAGATTCATCCCACTTCAAAGTAAATTTTTTTTCCGAGTGTATACGCACGCACAAGTGGAAAAAAAATAATAAAAAAAAAAAAAAAAATCAAGAAGAGAACAGAAAAAATTTTGCACAGCAGGAGGGCAGGCAAACCGGTATTCATCGACAGGTAGCAGAGGGGGGAAGCGGGAGGGGACTTTGCCAGGTTTGCATTGAAGGTGGCAGCCACCGGCGCTTAGTTTTTATTGCATGGCGCCGCATGTGGCGCCTTATGCCTAGGTGGTGAGCGGGTAACGTAGGAGAAGAAGGTGAACTAACATTAAACAAATGCCGCTTGGCCACGTCCGGTGCACGACTTTAGCTTTTGAGGCATTACGTTGTTATTGTTGCTATTGTTATTGTTGTTGTTGTCGTCACTGTCGCTCGTTAACGCCTGAGACGCTCAATTTAGTGCGACTTATTCTCAGGTCTTGTGCTATTTTTTTTTTTTTTCCTTTTCTTTTTCGCGCTCTGCTCGGCTCATTTGTGGAATTGACCTTGATGATATCACCACCTTCCGTCTTAGGGATAGACATGTACGAATCTCTTGAGCAAGTTTCAATCTCACACGTGCCTCTTGCCTGTATACTCCACATCGTACTTATCTCTCATGTTATGGTATCGATATCTTGAGGTTTCGAGTTACCCATGGTGGGTGTGCTGCACTTCACAACCATATCGAAAAATCAATAATTCGCTAAAATGACAAGTCAAATGGCACAAGCAACTAAGCTGACATTTTAGACTTCTTTTTCTGACACTCTTTAATACACAATCACAAATGGCCAAAATACCCATACACACACACACACACTACTTGTTGTGCCTACATAAAGCCTCCGTGGACTTTTCTTATTAAATTTTCCATAGTCTAAAATTGGTTGAAAATAAAATTATATTTTCTTGAAATTCTCTTTTATTTTCCACAAACATTCCCCTTAGATATTGAATAAATATTATATTAAATATTATATTATTATATTAGTTATAATAACTATCTATTTAGTTTGGAATAACTATCTATATCTGATTAAATCGAAACCTATTAAGTTTTTTTTCTTGGTAATTATATCCAACATATAATTTATATAGATAATAGAAATCTAGAATTTTTACTTTAATATGTATATATACATATATATGTATTTTATATTTAAACATTATTTTATAAAAATCTAAATCATCAAACTTTTAATACTGCAAAATAAAAACAAATATAATTGTTGTCACTCTTTTAAAATAGTTACCAAATTTTGATTTAAATTTATTTCATATGAATACAAAAGGTAAAAACAAAATTATTTGAATTGTTAACAACTGGCACAATGTTCTTAAGATAGTAAAAGAATATACATATATTTAAAATATTTTAGTTTAAGAGATTAGATATTTTGCCTGAATCCTAATTCTAAAATAAAATAAAAATAAATTAAACTAAAATTTAAATTTTTTATAAAAAGTTCCTTTTTAATATATTCTCTTTAAAATATGAACTATTTCTAGCTATAACTAATTACTACATATATTTTTTTAAACAATCTAAAAAAAAAAAAAAAAAATCGCCACATAATTTTAGGTAAATTAGATCTTTTCTTTAAATTTACAAATATTTGTAGCGATTTTTTGGTTTACTTTATAAGGCAAAAGAACGCAATATGTTGATCAATTTGATTATATATGTATATGTATATATATGTATATATATATATATATATATATATATATATTATACATTTTTATTGCCCTTCCGAGTCCAAAGAATGAAAGAAATGTATGTGAGTGTGTAAGTGTGTTGGTGTGTGTGTGTGTATCATTAAAAGAGAATAAAAACAGCATGTCCACCATTGGGACAGCAGCAACTCTCGAATCTCTGAATGATTATAAAAAAGAACAAAAAAAGAAGGAAGGATGTCTGAAAATGTCAAATGTGAGCATTGCTTTTATATGAAATGACGCAAGAAATGAAAAGCGGCTGCCTTTAGGGTGCTGATGCTGCTGCTTTTGCTGTTGCTGTTGTTGTTGCTGTTGCTGTTGGCAAAGGGCAGCAACAGAACAAATGATGACCCAACTAGTGACGTCATCATCGTAAATGAAATACAAAATCAGTGTATGTTGTGTGTGTGTGTGTGTGTGTGTAAATGAATGGAAACTGACCATAGAATCAACATCCAATATATACAAAGGTTCTTTGAAATGTCATCGTTCATATTGGTTGTTTTTTTTTACCCCCACAGCTCCTAGCAGAAAAGATAGTCGGTATTTCAAACTAATTACTTGTAGCAAAAATGCAGCCTGTGAACAATATCACTTGTTTATTACGAACAGACAAGGAAAATTTTCCTGGCCTATCACGCATATACATTGATATTTGCCGGCATATGCTATCTAATCATCAAAACGTGTAGTTAATTTAAGTTATTCTCCTTTATGCATAATGCAAACTATGCATCAACATCACGCGTCAATGGTTAAACACCAACAACATAACCGACAGCAACAGCAGCAACAACAACAACAACAGCAACAGCAACAATCATAGCATAATGATGCCAAGACCTGAGCCATGATAGGCGGCCCTTGTGGCTGCTTTTGTTGTTGTTGTTATTATTGTTGGTTCTGCTATAATTAAGTTCATAAAAGCGTAAGAGTTTTAATTGGGCTACTTATTACAATAATCAGTGTATGCAATGAGTACGGGGGCGTCAACCAGTCGACAACGGCAGCAACAATTTAGAAGGGAGTCCGTCCGTAGCGTATATATATGTATATATTCCGAGAAGTAAAAGAAAATTGAATGGAAGGGGAATGTGGCTGTAAAGAGGATGGATGGATGGCATGTGCGCTCGTGTGCATTTGCCTGCGTTATTTAATCTATCGTATCGGCCAAATTGCAACAGCAGCAACAACAACAACAACAACAACAAGAACAACAGCAACAACAAAAATATTCAGTGATTGCTAAAGCAATCATTACGTAAAATAAATACGTTGAAATTTAAATTGAAATTTAATTGGCATACGCATCAATTATTTTTCATTTGTTACATTAATTAAAATTATCTATTATTTAAACAAACAAAAGCTTGTCAATTAGAATTATGAAAACAAAAAGTTATAATTCAATTAATATCTTTTCATTTAAACAAAGTGACTGCAACTTTAAATTATAATAAGTTAAACTTTAATGAAAGAAAACTACGATAAAATCGTTTTTCATTCTCTCGCTTATTAGTTTAATTATTTAGTAAATAATGTTCAATCCCTAACACTTTATTTAAGCTCGAGGTGTTAATTTGCACTTCATCAGCTAATTATGCATTCCAACCGAACAGTTTAAATCCAGGTGTTGGCTACTTTAACACGCAATTGGCCATGGTACCCTGTAATTAAATGCCAATCACCCCAGCATCAAGAGCTATTATAGAATATAGAAAACCTTATGTGATACCTATAGCTATCATTTGTATCTATTAGAATGACCTGTCATTAAAAGAATATTTAAATTAACTGCACGCCAATTTCTCGTCGGCATTTATTAAATTAATAAAAAGCAATTTAATAGATAAACTCCACTTAAAGTTATTTTTTTATTAAAACAAACTATCTGAATGTGATCGTAAAACTATATATATAATTTCGTTTGTTTATTCTCATTCAGGCGGTCATTCACTTAGCCAAAAGGGAAAGGTAAAACATTTTTCCAGCTAAAACCTAAACCATGCACAATCAAACTAGAAAATCGCGCATACGCCGCGTATTCCCACAGACGCAACAGAACTTGATGTTGTGTTGTGTGTGTGTTTTGTTTTTTCTTTCTTTTTCTGTTTTTTTTTTTTTGTATTTTTTATTTAGCCTTTTGACTGGCACTTGCTTTTATTTTACCCTGGGTTATTTTTTTAAGCCCAGCAACCAGGGCGCACCAGGCACCAAAGCAGCTAAATCCCCATACACCCGGTGAATGTGTGAGCGTGTGTGTGTGTGTGTGTGTGTGAGTATATAAGTGATTATCTGCATGTAAAAATGGTATAGCAAAGAACAACATAAATATGTATGTGTATGTATGTATGTATGTATGTAGGTATGTACTTAAATAAACTTTTACATACTTGCATACACTTCTTGCGAATGCGTATTTAAGTATGCACACTAAAAGAGGCAACTGGCTTTAAAACTGTTTGTTGTCTTTCCCTCTGTCTCTCTCTCTATTTCTCCCTTTCTCTCTCCCTCTCTTTCTCCTTTCTTCTTTCTCCTTTCTCCTACACAAATCCCATGAGTTTCATATGTAGCTATGCCTTCTATAGAGCACTTAGACTACTAGTGCATACTTTTCCCCATGGAGTAACCAATAAAATCTAATGAGACTGCAGTACCAGACAACTTATTGCCATATTATCGCCAGGCAATGACCAAAATGAGGGAAACAAAAAAGAGAATAGGCAATAACAACAACAACAACCACTATAAGAGAAGCAACCATAAAAGTAGCCAAAGCACAGACAAATAAAAACAATAGCATAAAACTAATGTTAAACAATTTCAGTGCGTTCTGATTGTTCTTGTTGTTGTTGTTATTGTTGTTGCTGTTGTTGGTGTTGTTGCTGTTGCTGTTGTCTTATTCGTGTTTTGCTAGTTGTCCGTTTGCTGTCATCGCCCATCGTCGTCATTGTCGGTTCCTTAAGACAATGATGGCGAGCCCAAAGCCCCCGAGGGTATGCAATAAAATTGCGTTTTAATGCTGCGCCAACTGTCGAGCGACCCATTTACATTTACCATCCATACCAGCTCAAGTGCACAGAGGACATACAAAACCATTTTTATATAGTGTATTCAATTGTTTTATATTATAGACATAAAAATACTCTTCAACATGAAATTAATATGAAAACAAAACTGATTGATTGCCCATTTAAAACATTAAATGCAATTGTAAATGTATATATATATATATATATATATATATATAAATGTATAATCATTTTGCCTCAATCAATAAATAAATTTTTGGCATATATTCTTTTATATTGACTGAATATTTTACGCTATACTGTATCATAAATATATATCTTTTAGCGATTAGATTCGCTCTAAAATGCAATGCTGAAAAGTAAGCTATTTATGCAAATTATCTTTGCCATTTTCAATTGATTCAAAAATTTAATTTATTGAACAAGTTTTCTTTGTATAAAGTCTTATAATACAAAGAAAATACTTTTTAAATGTTTTTGAAAGCAAAATTCTTGTCTTTAAGCATTATAGACAGTTTAAAAGTTAAAATTAATTTGTCAAATTTAGAATGGAAATACCGGAGCACATTTTTACAATGGATATTTACGATATTAAGTATTTCGATTTTGATTCGGACTTTGATATACTTGGAATACTATCATTGAATAAAAAAAAAGTCCCCCTTCCTTTATTTGGATTCAAAAATTTAACAAAACATTTTTGGTATTTAAACTTTTAACTAAATTTTTGCATTAAATGTTCAAACATTTGATATATGTATTAAATATCCATTTAAAGATACAATTGGAATCGTTAGGAAAAACATTATTTTCGAAAGTTTCTTAATATTCATATTCTCATCTGAATTTTATGCCTTTTATTTTTAGTTTTATATGCTTTCTTTCTTTTTACTATTGTTTTATGGCATTTTATTTGCATATTTTCTTTTTGCTGCCTATTAAATTTGAGTTTTATGTGTTTGTTGATTTTCAGCAAAATGTCAGACAACAAAACAACAACGACAAAAACAATAAGACACAAACAAATCCAAGAAGATGTTTGCACCAGCCACTCCCCCCACCCAACCCCTTGGCTAAATGGGGCAAGGATCTGCAGGAATTTTCTTTTGCCATTTGCATTCAATGTTCATGCCACCAAAACACAAAACAGAAAACAACAACCAAAAAAAAAAAAAAAGGAGAAAAAAAGGAAAAAATGGCGTCGAACCGACGAGGCGCAAAATATTATATTTCTTTTTTGTGCACACCACAAACAAACACACAGAGACACACACACAAGCACACATACATATCCCAACACAGTATGCATACTATAATGTAGAAAGAATGAGGTAAAACAACCAACAAAAAAAAAACATATAAAAAAAGCAGAAATAAAAGTACAAAACAATTCTCAAGTGTTTCACGCTTTAAGCTTTGCGCCTTTTGCTGTGTTTGCTTTGTGCAAGGTTTTTACTTTCTTTTTTCTATTTTTTTTTCCATGTTGATACCCTGGTAATGAAGGTATATTAGTTTTATTACCAAATACTGTTTAAATTATAATTAAGTAAGAGTTATTAAAATAATGATCTACTATTCATCTATTCTAATTATGAATAGGATTCAAAGTTAAAGTTAATGTTAATAATATAAATTAAATATAGAATACAAAACAATTCGTTTCTTAAAAAGTATACAAATTCTTGGATTATTATATGCTTTATGGAGTTCTTACAAAAGTACAAAAATTATTGTAAAGTGGCGTTGGAATTGCAGTTAAAGTTCTCACGGTTAAAGTCTTTCATTGTAAGTTAATCACATTTGTAAAACACATTCAATTAAATATATATATTCGCTATATATGCAAAAGTGCTCCCTATTAGTATATTATATCAACATCTGTATATGTGTGTGTATAAGTGCATGTCTGTGTGTGTGTGTGAGCTCGTTAGGGAATTTTGAGGGCGACAACTTGGATGGTTGGTTGATGGGGCATTGTATGAACGAACAGCATATACACACAGCTTAATTTGCCTGTACACCATGTCTCTCCCTTTATCACTGACTGTCTTCAACTCCTTCCCCTTCCACCCCTCCAATGGTCTTCATGTATGCATTTTGAGCTTGAATGCAAATGTGAAGCCAAAACGGTAATTGTGTACAAATGCATTCCATTGTGCGTGCAATTGATTGTCATGGTGGTCTGACCATAGCTTACCATATAGCTATTATATATACGATTGGGGATTGGGGATAAGCCAATGTATTATGGAGCGGATATCCACGATGTCCAAAGATGTCCGTCACTACTACATAGTCTGTACGTTTTCAATTAATTTACATACGCATATTCGATGCCTTAAGGACAGGTGAACATTTTCCAATGATCAATTTAATTTTAATTACAATTCAATGAAATGCAATTCAATTAAATTTATATTTACATATATTTCTCTATAAAAGTTAATTAAAATTAAATTTACAACTAACTGAATTGAAGTCTTATCAAATTGATTGATATAATAGTCATTCTATATAATGTTTTTAATATTCAAAAAGGGAAAAAAACCTGTTTTTTATTGTAAATTTTTGTAGAAATTTTAGTTTGAAATCTCAATTATTTACATATATATTTATATATTTATATTCCTGATATGATATGAATATGATATATATATATATGTTGTATATGTTTAATGATCCTTATTTCATGGAAATAGTTATGAAATCATATTTCTGTTCATAAATCATGAGAATTAGACTTTAATTCTAAATAATCCTTTTTTGTATTATTTTCTTTTAATTTTATGGATAAATTTTGACAGCTAAATTTAGAATTCATGAAAGAATATATAGATTTAAGATGCATTTTATTTTTATTTCTACATTAATATGTTGTATATGTTATTTTGTTAAATGTTAAAATGACAAATGTATTACAATTATCATTGTGGATTCTTTTCATTTAAAAATAGGGGAAATTAAGTTACTAAAATTCAACATTTCATCATTTGTATTTACAACATAAATCTTAATTTAAAATGCACTATAAATATATATATATATATATATATGTATATATATATATATATATGTATGTATATGTAAGTCCAGGTATCATAAAAACAAACAGAATCAAACAAAAAAAAGATACATTATATATATATATATATATATATACATAAACATATACATATACATATACATATACATATGTACATATATATACAGCATATATATATATGTAGGTAAGTATGTAGGTATATCAATTTCTCTATGAGTAAATCAGTCTGTGGCATATATGTAAATAAGCCCCCATCATTGATGCTGGTCATAGAATGGCACCAACTAGAACAGAACAGTATAGAACAATAACAAAATAAATTCAACACGCAATCGCATGAATCTGGGCAACTAATCAGCATTTGTGTCTAATAAGCTGTTGGCTGATGATACCTCTGCCCTGCTCTGCTCTACTCTGCTGCTGCTGATGATGAAGATGATGATGATAATGATGATGCCCATCGCACTATGAATGACTATTACATAGAGTGTGTGTATGGGGTTAAGTGTGATAAATCGACAGTTGAATTAAGCAGAATCTATGCCTCTCTATATAATATACAAGTGTATGCCTGTCTCTCTGTGTCTGTGTCTGTGTGTGTGTGTATGTGTATGTGCTTGTATGTATGTGGATGCTGGAAAACTATGTGAACAATTTTTAAGCATAATCAAGAGAAAGTAAAAGCAGATGCCAGCAAACAGGTTAAAGAAGAGGAAAAAAAAGTACACACAGGATTACACACATAAAGAAAATATTTGTGTAACGAATAAAAAGTGTCTTTTCATCAGAATTTTAAATGTGGCCCCATCTCAGAGATTAAACAGTATGAGTTGCACATATATATACCTTAATATTATACATATATATATATATATATATATATGTATATATATGTATGTTTGTGTGTCTGTGTGTTTGTGTGCAAGTAAATATGTATACGTATATGTATTCAAATGTATGAGAGTGGGTACAGGTGTGCGCGTGAGCCGACCGAGCGGAAGTTATGGAGCCTACGTGCCCTACAAAAAAAAAAAAAAAAAAAACTCACACACACTAACAAAAATTAGGCTGTCGCTTTCGCTCTCAGGTAGGACAAGAAGGCAAATATTGAGGCAGCGCCAATACCAATACCTATACCAATACCATTTATATATGTGCATACATATGTGTGTGTGTATGTAAAAAGGAATATGTAAAGCATCGAATTATGAGACACTTTCTCTTACTCCCATTTGAATTTTAGCCTGGTTTGTTTGTTTGTTTGTGTGTGTGTGTGTGTGCCTCAAATTGTTAAAGACTTTACAGATCACAGAGCTCATCAAAAATCGTTAAATGCAAAAATCGAGCAAAAAAGAAGTATGCAAGATAATTTTTTCGATTTTTTTTTTTGTTTTTTGAACAATGGTTAATGGAATCCCTCCATACTAAATCTTAACAATTTTGCTCACCTTTTGTGTCTTTTGTGCGTTGCGACTGACGAGATTCTTTGATTATATTTTCCTTTCTTCTTTTTTAGCTTTTTATTTGCATTCACATGTCACCTGGGATATTTAAATGATATTATTAAGTTTTGATGTCTTGCAACTGACTATATATTTATATATATATATTCTTGTTTGATTATGAATTTTAAACACTTAAACATTTCACATATCACAAGACACACAGAATCCTTAGCCAAGTATCTATGAGTGTGTGTGTGTGTGTGTGCATGTGGAAAAAGAAGGACACACAGTTGAAGTAGGCTTCCTTTTGGATTAGAATTTTACTAGTGTGTTCCTTTATATTTTCTTCTTTTTCTTTTTCTTCTTTTTTAGTTTTCTTTTTTTTTTTTTTTTTGCGCACTGTGAATACTGCCGTTGAGTGTTTTAGGCAAGCGTGTTTGGGTGGATTTTAGTCTGCTGCTAACTCAGAGCTCTTCCATACAAAACACGACGATGTCTCTAGCTAAACTGAAACGAAATGCCATCGCAATGCGTACTTTAAACTGTTCGACGAGACGGCTTTGGAGCGCGATGGGCCCAAGAAGTAGCCCAAGTGTTCGGATTTTTTTTTAATATTGTTGTTGCTTTTGATACTCTCTCTCTCTCTCTCTCTCGCTCTCGCTCTCTTTTACTCGTTTACTCTCGTGTGCTGGCAGCTAAAATAGCGGGAACTGCGACTGGTGGTCATCTTTCATGGCTGTTAAACAGCGTTTACCGTTACTGTGCTAAAAGTTCCCTCTCTGTCTGACACATACACATACTCAAACACACACACAGTCAGCCATATATTCTCTCTCACTCACTCTCTCTATCTGTTTAACTAGGAGCAACTGTTATACATGCAAAGCCGCATCACTCTCTTTTGTATATTTTAAACAAAGCTTTTCGCGTATTTTTTTACACTTGATGCTCTTTTTCTCTCTCTCTCTCGCGCTCTCTCAAAGTATCCTTTTTTCTTTAGTGTTGTAATTTCTTTTATGTTTTTTTTTTGCACTCGGTTTTCGATATTTTTGCGGCTTTTGTTGTTTGTGTGCTTAACGAAAATTTCATTATCTCGAGTGGCAGTTTGTTTATTTATTTGTTAAGCAGTTTTTGATGGCACGAGTAAAATTTATTGAACTAATATTTTATGGAATATTGTAAAGTAAAGTCATGGGCAATAAAAAGTGACCGATTTTCTAACATTTGAAGGTGGCATTTAAAAGAAACGTGTGATCTTATCTCTCAACAGCTGTTATGAGATCGAAGTTGAAATTAATTGAAATTGATTTAGAATATACATACAAACAACTGATTAATATAAATATATATTTATTCCCATTAAGAATTATACATTTTAGCATATCAGAAACTTTGTATATGTCCCACTGTGGGGACCCCAAAAATCGATCGCACGTTGTGCGGATGTTGTAAGTGTTACAAACACTCACCAATACAGAAGCAACATCTCTCTTCTCTACGCACACTCACACACACACACACCAACACATGCACACTTGCTGCTGCAGCTGTTTTTGTGCCGCAATATATGCTACATTATTTTTTGAACTTTTCTAATCATTTACCGATATTTACTTTATTTTTATAAGTACATAAATTCAATTTATTAATCAATTTTATTTCAAATGTTTTTTATTAATTTTTGAACGTTATCGCAAAAAACATAAAAAACCGCCAGCACTCTAATAACAACAAAATAAAATATATAAAAATTGCCAAAGATAAACCTACGGAACCCCGTCCAAACAACACGCTGATGCCTACCACGACGACAACTCACGACAGAATGCATATACGACATATACGAGATAAGAAAAAAACTAAGACGAAGAAATAACTGTATACATGGACAATGTGTGTGTGTGTGTCCACACACACAGATTGCCTTCTCAAAACACTGGCAGACAAAAGCTTTTGGATTTCAGCTGTGCCCGAAAGTTATTGCTCGTGGTATAACAGATTTTTTTGAGGGCTTTCAGCTGTGCGCTATTTTAAGCAACACAGGCAAAGCTTTGAGCATCCTTTAATTGTTATTTAGAGTTAACTGGGATACCTGAAAAGGAATATCTATTGCTACTAACAACAATTACTAACTATTAAATTAATAAATAATATACCACATTATGTATGTATGGTAAGGACAAAAGTCTTAGTAAATTTGTATCTTCTAGAAATTAAAACGAAAATTGCAAAGTCTTTGTATTTAATATCTGATAACACATAAAAAGGAACTAAGGTCCTTTTTTTTTTACCAGAAAGAAAAATTTACAAGAGCTTCGCAAAATATATATATAATTCAATTTTAATGGTTCTTTGTATAGAAGCTATAAGAGATATTCTTCATAGTCTTTTTCATATTCGTTAGAATATAAAAAGTATATTAAACAAATAAAAACTTAGTGCAAAAACATCGAAAAGAAAGACCGATCTTTTAAAAAATCTTTCTAAAAACAAGAAAAAGGGAAAATATATGGACTCAGCTAGATATTCATATCTTCAAATAATTAGAACTGATTTCTTTTAAGCGTTGTTACTTGTGTAATCTATTTTCATTCGTCCTTTAGGCTTGGACTTTCACCACAAGTAACCTTCCTATTATTTTCTTCGTAGTTTATATAATCCTAAACCATGTACTTTCACTAAACATATAGCAGCAAATAAAAATATTTTAAATATTTCTATATAAACAATATTCTCTTTGAAATCTTTCTGTTTCCAAATCAAATCAATTGAGGTAAGAAACGTGAATTCGCTTGCTAAGGTTGGTAACTTCAATTCGCTGCGCTTTTTTGAACTGAAATATTTCATTGACTGTAAATATAACCGTCAAGTTAACATTATTCTATTCATTGTTGTTTTTGCATTCAAGTTCAAAAGTTGTGTGCGATCGGCGGATTATTTGTCTTGCGCTCCCCAAAATAGGGAAGGAAAAAATACGACTAATCGAACAACTAGTTGCTCTGCAGGTGAGTTTTGTTTATGTTACCTTTTATTGCTGTACGTGGGCTAATGCCGAAAATTGATTTCTAAATTTAACGCATTGTTTAGCATAATGAATTTAATTGGCCCTACCGCATGAATCTTTAAATCTTCTACGCATTGTTTGTTGTTTTGAACTGAAGAATTCGTTGTGATGCATTAAACCGGTTTATTGTTTTCATGTTAGAAGATTCTTAAAATGCAGTTAAATGACCTAAAAACCTGATATTATAGACACACCCAAACAAAAATACTATACTATATAAATACATATGTGCATATATTTAATACAATCAACTACATACCAGAATTTGCATAATGACGACACTTGTTTTGAAGATGCCATTGAAATAATTTGAATTTTTAATTAAAACAAACACAAGCTAGTGTTTAGATTGAGAAAAGACACTGTCGAGGCCTTTCAGTTGAAAGTTTTTTCTAAGCTCCCCTCCCACACCCCTCACGATGCCTTCTTTGGACTGCGATAAGCAATGTCTCAAACTCTACGTCAATGAAATTTCAAATTGAAAAACAAAACCCAAATTGGTAATACAAATGTTTGTCACGTTAAACATTTCAAAGTCAAAAACGAAATACGTAAAGTGAAATGAAATGCATATACATATGATCACAATAAATGAAAGTGTATATATATATATACATATAAACATATGTATGCAATTTTGTTCAAATGACGGATGCATATAAATTGAGCACATTTTCTATATATTTTTTATAACAATAAAGTAAAATATACACATATATGATATATAGATATAGTTGGCTAAATATTGAAATTTTTCATAGATACTTAACATCAATTATTTATTTAGTGTAGAGAAAATAAATCATCCTTTTTCCAGCTATAATTAATTAAGTCATGCGGATGTTTCAATGCTCATAATCATTATCTACAAACCCATAAAACTATATATGTATAAACATATATATTTCTATACATAGACCGCAATGTGTTTAATGTATTATTCATACTAAGTGTTTAGTTGAATTTAAAGGCTTGGAATTCTATTCTAGCAAAACAAACAGACTTTGATTTAGCAACATTGTGAACAACAGATCTCTTTAATTTCACTTTAATCTGTACAATCCTGCTTATATGTAGAATGTTTGCTCGTTTATAAAAGAAGATTCGCTTTCATTTCTTATCTTTCAGCACGAGTTACATCAACTATAACAAAACCACACACACACACACACACGCAATATGGCAAATCCACTGTGGTTCATCTTCTGGCTGTTGGTCTTCTGGTTCGTTTCATTCTTTGTGGCCTTTTTCTGTGCCTTCTTTTACATTTGGGTCTATGCTTTTGCCTCATGTATTCCTGCATTGCAAGTAAGTTAAACTATAGACATATATGTATATATTATAGGAATAGTTATGACTAGAACATGATGTCATCATCATCATTGTGCACTCTTAGTTGTTGCGTGGTGATGGGTGGGTATTTACTATCGCAACAACTGTAGATTTTTAACCAATTACTCATTATGCCGCTTATCAGCCGCTCCACTGCCGGCACCTATATGCTAAGACCAAGTGAATGGGCTTACAAAATGATATCTAGACCATATCTACACACATATACATACATACTATGTATTATGTATATGTACGTGTGCTTGGACTTTTTTTTTTGTTTTGTTGTTTAATTTGTTTAATCACAACCATTTCCCGTTTCCATTATTATAGGGCATTGCAGATATTTTACTCCAGGGTGTGCAATTTCCATTCTACTGCGGCAAGGCCATGCTGGAGGGCAAACCCGCCTTTTAGAGATGAAAAATCTGTTCTAACAATTTACTACATAATAAGCGCATCATAATTTATATGTATTTCTAACTTGTCAGCAGCCTTCTTTTTCTTTTGTTTTTAAATGATAAAATGTAATTAATTATTATTTTTTAAAAGTGGTCTTTTCTTAATCAATCTCTAATGTAATGTTAGCCCAGACATTGACGAATCACCACCAGCCACTCTCATAAATGTGTTGAGATGGCTATAGCCATTTGGTTGGGGCATTGGCATAATCGGATTACAGCAACAACTGTATATAGATGTCAGATACACGATAACACATGCCATTTTTCCATTCTTTTTGGCTCTGTCAAGGGTGTGAGCAACGTTTGAACTGATTCCAGAGTGCAGGGCGCGGTGGCACACCAAGTCACTTAGTTGTGGATGCCACAGTGGCATTCTGTTGACTACAACCAGGTCCGTCAGGCGCTGCGGCAGCGGCAGACGCTAAGAGATCCAAGGCAGGTGGAGCAGCAGGCGCTTCCTCCTGCTCGCTAATAGCACGCAATTCCAGCTCACCAATCAGCTGCATAACACGTATTTTACCCTCAGTGGCCAGTTTTGGGGGCAAGGATTTGACTGTTGCGCAAATGCTATCAAAGAAGAGCTCAAGGGAATCTCGAGGTGGCGACTGGGGTGACAATTGTGGCAATTGATAGGGTAATGTCAATTGACGTGATGCATATAATTGTGGTTGTCGCGAACTGGGCGTAAAGCAACTGGGTGCTGGTGCTATGGGTGTGATTGTCGCCTTTGAGCTGAACTCATGGGACTGGGCAGTGGACGCCATTGGTGTTGTTGGCGTTGTTCCAGATGTTGCGGCCATCTTTGCCAATGGTGCCGATACCTTTTTTATGGTAATTCGACATGGTTGTGGCGTTGTAGATGGTGGTGGCTGAACCAAACCAGATCCTGGCAGTTGACAATGAGGCATTTCATTTATCGTCACTTGAAGCGGCAGAAAGTCCAACATGCCGGAATGTTGTGAGTCTGTTTCGGATATACGCCTTTGCTGTTTTATGGGTGGCTCATCCGACTCGTCCTCGGCACCAGGATCAGGATCGTCACCTTCCGCTTCAGCGGATTCCTCTTCCTCCTCATCATCGTCGTTCTCATTGCCGGCCTCAAAGGGCAGCATAGCCTCATCGTCATCTTGGTATTCCCATTTCATGTCCGGTACAGCCTGTGGCTCTATTTTCGCTTTTCTCTGAGCGTTCTCCGAGTGTTTCATGCTGCCCTCGTGCTTGCCTAAGTCAGAGCGCTTTGCACTTAAGCGGCATTCGCATACAGCACAGAACACAAAATGAGGATCCGTCTCATCCGGCAAGAGCCATGGATATATTGCTTGATATTCTGGTTTTGTTTTCGGTCTCGGATATTTGAGCAGGGCGCAAGGCCTCCGTGGCCGGTACTCCGAACGCAAAGCGTCGCTGTGAGAAATTTGATAGCACGCATTAACAGTCGTCCCACCTGGAACAGGTAATATTACTTACAGTTTTTCCTGAGTTAATTGCAAATTTGACATTTCTATATTTTTTTTCTTACAAAATATAAACAAATTCGCACGCAATACAGGGATGCATGCAATGGGACGATGCTTTATCGATTAATATTTCCGATAGATTTCCAGTGGTGACAGTATTGTGGTAACAAATATATATGTGAAATATATTTCACGCTTTACCGAAGATTCTAAAAGCTGTAATTTGTTTCGAGTCTAAAACCCATTTATAAATTTTAATAGAGACTTAATAATGTATAAAATACTTACCGACTATTTCATATTGAATTTCTTTTTTTTTTTCTTTTATAAAATACTTACATGAATTAGGTAAACTGCTATGTGGTTCCACTAGTGGTGACACAATTGTAATAACAAACAATTGTATAAATATCTTATATTGGTAACCTCTTTCAAAGTTTCGAATATTTCATATTAAGATAGACCTAAAATAAATTGATTCTACTGTTCTATATTTTCCTAATGGAAAGCAAACACAATTTTTCTGACTACAAGTTTACCGTACGTTTCGCTTATTTAATAGTTTTCAACTGTAAAAAAACTTGTCGAACGTATGAAATCATTTAAGTATCTTTAATACTTTTATCTACAGGTAAAAACACTTTAATGTTAATCGTAAAACGTTGATAAGCAATAGCTTATATTATTATATACTAATAATAAGAATAAAAGAGTTTAAACTAAAATGCACTTTTTACATACATTAAAAAGCTCCAAAAAACGCATTACTCCCGTTCTGTGTACTGCGTTATTTTCTATGAAAATAACCAAGATGGTATCAATATAGGGTAATGTACAATTTATGAAATTTTAATATACGCCAGTCTAGTTCTAATAGACTTATTCATTTTAAAAGATCTTATAACTTAAAAATCCCTCCTAAAACCAAGTTGCTTATCGACTTCCAGCTTGTTACATCCCTAATGTGCGACAATCGTAGTCCCTCATATTTGCAAAAAAAAGGTGCTCGGATTTCACTCTCGTGTTTTTTCGCTTGATTCCATTGTTCTAAACTGTGGAAACTCTGGGATTAAACCCAATCGGGTTTATCCAGAGAAGGAATTGTGAGTGTTCGACATACCTAGAGAAAAAAAGGCAAAATGCAAACTGGTGGAACCAGCACGGCGTCTGAAATTAATGTCAATGCCGGCAACAAAATGGCGTCAACAACGATTGAAGAGCACGAGTTAAAAATCATGGATGTGGAAGGAGCTGTCACAGTGTGTGAAGAACCAGTGATGACTATTGAAGTTGGCGACGATTCATGCGAGGGTGTGGATAACAATAACGTGTCACTAATGTTAGCCGAGCTGGAATCGTCGTTGAATGATAAGAGTGTTGACAAGCCATTGGATCCCCTGATGGAGGAGACAATGTCCGCCAAAGTAGAGCCTAGCGAAGAAGATAATGAGTGCAATCCATACCATGATCCCATGGGGTTGCTGTCACGCATGGATTCAAATCCAGAGAATGACAGTCAAGATGACGATGATGACGATGCTAGTGCGGATGACGTTAGCAGCGGCATTAGTTCGAAATCACGCAAGCAAACCAAGGCAGAGCGCTGGCTCATATGGATGAAGCGCTGGCCCTGGCTCCTGCACGAAGAAAATGATGGCACGTATGCCTACTGTTTATATTGCAATGTGAATCTGAATGTGAATGGACAGACCAAGTTCATCAAGCAGCACAACTTATGCATGTATCATCAAGAGCGTGAGAAGAATTATCTGGCCTTCAAGGAGAGCGAAGCCAAGAAAAAAAACGAGTAAGTATTTTGATCAATGAGATATTTATTTTGATTGGATAACCTGTCCCTCAATGTTTCCCCTCTTCCAGGGCCGATGACAACGAAATCAAGCATGAATTTGGTACCAATAGCTATGTGATAGCCATGAAAGAAAAGCGTCTAAGCCAAGTAGAATCCTTTAATGATTTCAATTGGCAACGCTGGCTGCAAGAACATTCTTGGCTAAAGCGCTCTGATCCTCAAGGAACCATCGGTATCTGCATGAGCTGCAATGTCAGCATGAATGTGGAATTTATATATCTGCGCAAGCGCCATGAGTCCAGTAAGGCCCATCTTCATAGTCAACGACAGCAGGGCCAGGATAAATCTACACGGAAACGTAAACGTTCTGCTAGCACTTCCTGTGACGAGGTATCCCAGCCGCCGAATCAAGTGAATGGGGATACCAGTGGACCTGTTGTTAGCATTGCCGATGGCGATATTGAAGCTGGCAGTGATCCTAGTACGTGGTGTGAATTTATACCCGGTACCAAATATCAGCAATGTCGCTGCACTCTTTGCAATATTCGTATGGTCATAACCAGTTTTTTACGTCACTGCAAGACCAAAGCGCACTGCACCAATCTTCTGGCCTTTCAACAAAAGGAAATGTATGTTTCGTAATTGAGCGATTGATATAGCTAATCTTTAGCAAATCATTTAATTTGTTTATTTACTTTTATCGTACAGCTCCATAACAGATAAAGATGGTGTTTGGGCTGTTTATAAGCAGGCCCATCCCTGGATGACGGCCGATCCCGATGATCCTATGATGGCTTATTGTAGCGTTTGTTGTAAACGCTTCATGTATGGCCACTCGGAGATAAAGCGCAAGGCGCACGAAAATTCCGAGAAACATTTGGCTGCCATAGCCACAGATACCAACGAAGCTACCGCTAAGGTGGCGGCCACTGCAACGGAACATACCCAATCTGATACCGATGAAAGCGCCGGTGATGGCAATGATGAAGATCATAATAATAAAGATGTTGGTGAAGATGTTGATGAAGATGTTGATGAAGATGATGAGGATGATGATGAGGATGAGGATGAGCAGGCAACTACTTCACACAAGAGTAGTAGAGGGTAAGTCTACTTGCTTAGATATGCATAAAGTTTACGATTATAACCTTTATTCTATCTTTTAACCGATCAGGCGTACGATACATAGTAAAAACAAGCAAGTGGTGCGTCATTATTCCTGGTTATGTTTATCGAAAGATCGTAAATCGCAGATATGTAAATTCTGTCGCATTCGTTTCCATAATGAATCGGGTAAGGCTCGACATGAGCATAGTGACCGACACAAGAGTCTGGTAAAGCAGTTCTATAAACGAAGATACGCCCGTAAAATTGAATTGCGTCGGATACGTGAAGGGCAAAAGCTGGAAGAGAAGTCAGAGGATGAGCAGAACACGGAGGCGGTATCGGCGACTTTGCCACCTGTCGAGCAGAAGCCCATTACGGTAAGTCCTCCTGCCATACCAAAGGCATTGCCTGCTACCATTCGTGGCAAAGTGTTGATCTGGAAGGAACGGTTTCCTTGGCTTTCCTACAAACGAAGCGAAGAGCGTCCTAATTACGGCTGGTGCAAACTCTGCGAAGTTTCCGTCTTTCTGCCAAGCTTCAAATTTGCCTCCAAGCATCAGCGCAGTACCAGACACATTCGTCTGCGCATTGAAAGGAAACGGACTGCTCTTATAGGTGAGGAGGCGGAAGCATCGACGGCTTCTACAATAAGCGCTGGCGAGGCCAAGCACAAGGCAGCTATGGCTGAGCTCCAAGCAAAATATGATTGGTTAGAACCGGATGCCACTGAGGAGAATTACTGCCATTGCCGCATCTGTGAAACGCGTCTACCCATCAAAGTGTTCTATTTACGTCAGCATGATACATCACGTAAACATTCCGAGAACCTTGAACAGCTAAAAGCCAAAAGCGCAGCCAATGCGTCACCAGTTGCGGATGGAGAATCTCATGCTCAGCAACAGTCGAATCACGAGGCAATAACAAACCGAAACCAGGATCAAGACACCGATGATCCGCTAAGCCAAAAGTAGGTGTCCTTTTTTTTAAAGATCTGGCAAAGAATCTCTTCAATAACATTTTAGTTCATTTTTCAGATCCGACAGCAGCACTGGCGAGCCACCATTGAAGCGTTCTCGCCGGTCGAATGAAATGAAACGGATTATACGCGCTCTGCGGGATTCTGTAGGCAAACGTCAAGATGATCGTAACCACCTAGAATTGGCCAAGGATATGATTTGTTCGTCGTTTGACATTGTAACACGCTTACGCAATTTGGAACGTACCCAAATACCACCACCAGTGGAACCTTTGAATACAACGCAGCAACCAAAGACTATTGATTCCATGTGTAGTGAACCGCGACACATTATGGATCTCTTTTTCGATAGTATTTCGGCAACAATGAAGAGCTTGCCATCAGATCTGGCAGCCAAGGGCAAGGCAAAGATAATGCAAATCGTTTGTGATCTGGAAGTGGAGGCAATGCAAAGAAAAGCCCCAATATGTGAGCCACAGACTTCTTCCTCTTCAACGTCACCGTCCACCGAAGCGCCTGTATTAGAAGTACTCAACAATCATTTGGAACAACCTGATACGATCAGTTGTTCAGAAACTCTTGAAGATGAGGAATTGAGTGATGAGCCACTAGCCAACAATGTCAATAATATGAATTCAAACAAAATTATGACAGCCACAGCAAAAAAGCCAGAGGTTAGTGTCATTACCACGCGCCGGGAAGGCAATGGGAACGGAAGTCATAATAACAACAACAGCAATAATAACCCAAATCCAAAAACCGCTAGAACCAAGACTATGCCAATGCAAATGCGCCAACCTACATTGAATAATAATTTTTCCAAGGAAGGTCAATCTGGGGTTTTCCGCGCTTTACCCGCCGCTATACAGGTAACAAAGATACGGCCAGAGATAACCGCTCAGGATTCAGTACGTTGTGTTCCCCTGGACAAGCTAACCATGCAACAGCGTAACAATGGTTCGACGCCAAGCAAATATAGCAACGATATGAACAATAGTTCATCCTTCCTTCGCAATTTCCGAGTTGCCAATGGCAATCTCTCCACAGGGGGACAATCAATGTCAAAACCTACACAAGTTATGATGCGTGTTAGTGGCGGCAGCAGTGGCAGTGGCGGTGGTAATATATCGTCCAATGGAGGATCACAGACATCCCATCCCCAATATCAGAAGTCACAGCAGAATGCCGGCAATCAACGGTTAAATCCTAGCAGCCGTTAGTCCATGGCAACCAAACTGACTCAAGCTTCCCGGTTTTGGGATTCCATTTATTAAGAAATGTTTTTTTTTTGTTTGTTTATCCACATAGCCCTCTACAGTGAATAGAAAATGGATATATATTTAGATAATTTAAGCCCGAATGTCATAGCAGCTGGAATTCTTGAGTCCCAATCTTAATATGAACTGGGTAAATTAAAAATTTTGAAGTTCATTTTAGTTGCTCCTAACATAAATATTTCATTTATCAGATTAGATTAGATTTATAAATAGATACGTTTTATTAGTTGTTCAGTTATTTTTTGCAAGCAAACAAAGCTTGACAATGCATGCCCGCGTTTTTCAAGATTTGAAAAATGTTCCAAAACTATTAAAAGGATAAACTTATAATTGGGTTTGATGAACTAATATATGTCCATTATCATCTGGAGATAAGTGCAGCATAATAAATTATTGCTTAATCTTGTTTAAACAAAAAAAACAGTCATTGTCATTATTATTATTTAGGCAGAGCTGATTTGATTATCGGGTCTATATATAATTTTGAAAGCATCCTTCATTTTTTCGTTATAGACTTAGGATTTAACGTTATCTAATGAATTTTGTGTGAATGTGTAATTGTTTAGAAAGTTTCCCCTCCTTTTGCTTTGCATATAAATGATACACATACAGGTTTATAGTTATAAATACACACGATATATATATATAAAATTATATTCAAGCACTTTAAAACTGATTAATTGATTTCATTTCTGGGTATTTGGGTTCACATTTTAGCCACTAAGTGGTCCACATCTTAATATCTATATTCATATTCAGTCGATACGATTGGTATGTGTTTGTGTGTGTGATGAATCATTGAGGTGGTTGTTGCGGCTCAGCCGCTGGTAAACCATTTTGCACCACCGTTCCAGGTTTCTCATCTCTTGTGATGGTCGACAATTCAATTTCCCGTCGATCGCCCAACAGACGACGCGTTGAGCTGTGCATGAAGGCATTCTCAGGCATTTCATAGCCACCGCTTGAAGCTGTAGTATCTGTGGTTGTGGCCCCAGGAGCGACTTTAGTCCTTGGCTCTGCTTTTTGAACCAACGGCTTGGGCGTGTGTTGCCTTTGCTCGTTTGCCTCCAGTGCCTGATCAATGGGAGCCGATCGTGTGTGCAATGGAAACATGAATTTAACATCAAGAAAACTGCACAATTCCTCAATGTTATCCAGGGTACGATTCAGTTCTTCATTGCTATTTTTCGCCACATGCTGGCGTACGATATGCAAATAGTTTTGCAGTTTACCCCGAGCAATTTTAATAACAGTTTGGGCATTCTTTAATTCCAAGCGCAGCAGTTCAGGACTCTAGACATAAGTAAAATGCAGACAGTTATTGGTATGCAGTTGTAAGGTAACAGTTAAATACCCACATCATCTAGATAGCCATCCATGGCAATCCGATGAGCATCTTGCAGTTTGGCCAATGCTGAGGCATCAGCTGCATTGCGGGTTTGCAAATAAGTAATTTGGCGATCAATTTGGCTACTGCTAGCTTCACTTGAAATGGTCGTCTCGGAACTGGTACGCTCGCGCAGCATATTTTGCTGAATTTGCAGTGTCTGCGTCCGGGGTATTGATTTCTGTTGTACTGGTTCACTAATTGGCATATTGTTGGCAAATGATACACAAGTGAAGGCATTCGCTGGATAATCAAACTGCTTTGGATTTAACATATTGAGAGCATGACGCAGCACCAAGTTAACATCAACGTGACCCGGATATCGCATTAGAAAAGTCATGGATGTTGTATAATCACTCAAGAGCACTATAATTACAGAGAAAAATACATATATTAATAATTTACATTTGTTTATATCGGGGAGTTGGGGGTTCACCCACACTTATCACGTATATGGATCAGCATAGCCACTAAAATGTAATTTGGTAACGTAAATGTATCACTATCAGCAAAAATGGCATCCCAAAGGAGAAGTAAGTCCAACAGCATGAACTCACGACCAAAAAGAAGGCGTAACCAGCGACTGCACGAATTGGAAGAGTATTATATAGTACATACATATAAAAAGACTTATTTATAATTCGGATTTACATGCCAAATAAATGTAAAGGTATTTCTTTTTTGAGTAGATAATGATGTAAGTGCTGATCCTGTTTAGCAAGTATTTTATCACGTATAAAATTTAGTTGACTGATAACCTCTACTTCGGATGTCTGCTCATTGGTGTCATCAACAAACGAAGAAGATGTGGATGGGGATGTTGAGCCCTGAAAATATAGGGGAAAGCGATAAGTCAAGATTAAAATTTGTATTCCTGATTCATACAAACGACATTTACGAAAATTTACATTTCAAATGAATCATTTAATGCAATCAGCGAGGAATTACATATGTATTTATGTATGTACATATCTATACATACATATATATTGTTTGAGGGAATGTTAATTCTTTTCTAATATAATATAATATTTAATATCGTTGGTATACTCACTTCACCCAGAGTTTCATTTTGGCTGCCATCTGATTTGTTTGATATCGGATTAGATACACGATAATAGGACTCCACAGAAGCCATAAGTCGTGAAAAAATTGAGCTATAAAAAAAAATTGTATTGCATTATAGAGTATCAATAGATAATTCATTGCCAATGACTTACTAGGTGTCCGCCTCCAGATAAGCGGGGTCTAGCACAGTTATCAACGTTGCATTTATATCAGTCTTGGCAATTTCACTAAAGTGCAACAGCGACTGATGGTCGCTGTAGATTACAAATATGATCGGCGCAAGTATTTCATGCATACCCTGCCTATAACACATATACGGATGCTCCCGAGCATAGTAGAATAGTATATTCGTCATGGCATTTTGTATAAGAGTCTTACGAAAGAAGTCCACGCCAGGAAATGTTCGTATCACATCCTGGCGTATCACAGCGAAGAGCTCCTGGTCACCAAAATATTGATTCCAAATGCTTTTTGTCGACTGCGACAGAGGATCATCGTCATTGGGCACAGCCAATTCATGAGGATTGCACACATAGTCTACCCTGAATTTCTCATATCTACTACGTTGTTGTTGTCGTTGACTCTGCCAGCTACGATGATCCGAATTTAAAACGCGCAGCAGCAGCGCCCAATAGATACTGCGGAATTTTGACATCTTTAGGTCACCATTAAACGCTGACATCCTTAGCTTTTCTGGATTGTCGTCCAGATTGGTCAACAATTGCTCCCATTCTTGTCTATATCGTTCAACCGAGTTCATTGCCACTGATGTAGCCACAGCCACAGATTCAAGTACTTGACCTCTCTCCTCCCTTACGTTTGTTGTAACTTCGCTCTTCGAGCTCGGCATATATAACTTGATAGCTTCTATACCGCGCACGGTCATGACATGGCTTCCCGCTGGCTGTGCACTAAATACAATCAGTATTAGCACGACAAAAAAGCGAATTGTTATTTATAAACAGTGGCGATTTACAAGCAAATGCCAGATGTAGCGGGACTACTCTAACGATAATAGCGATGTGATTTCTCGTAGATATTTGAATATCAAAAATCACTGTTTGTTACTATCGACTATTGCTGGCCGTTACAAAACAACAAAACAAGGTAGTGAGCGATGAAATTGTTTCAAATGTATGTTCTACTATAATTTAAAAACTCTTATTGACATTGTTTAAATATCGGCAAAATCAAAGTAGTTCATATTTTATAGAAAAACAAACCAGATGTTTCGATAACACTATCGATAACAAAATAAACATCAGTAACTTATTTGAAATAACGAACTAAAATAATTCAAAATTCGATAGCTTAAGGCCTAGTAGCTATAGCTAGTAAGTAGATTGGATGTAATTTACAATCACTGCCCAAACATTATAAATAAATAAATAAATAAATAATTCAAAATTTGAACAGATTGAAGATTGAAGATATGAATTATAAAATCTTGCTGGGATTTTTGTAATATTCACTCTAATTAGTATCATAGAACTTTTTGGGTTTATTGCTTCTCTAAACTGTTTGTTTTAGCCTGTTGCGTGAAGGCGTAAAAACTAACATTATTTTTCAGTAAATTGTTAATCTTATTCAGTTAAATTTTTATCAATTGCTTTATTGTTAGATTGAAATGCAATTAGAAGACCTTTGAGTTAACAGTTAGATCCAGCATATATAATTAAAACTACAAATATACGGTATAATATACCAATAAATCTTACGGATAAAAACATTAGTTTTTTAAAACTATATTATTATGTTCATTTGAAATATAGAGTTTTAACAGCCTTTTTACAAGTGAAGATGTGGGAGATAATGTATAAAGCCATTCCAATTTTCATATATTAATTTGAAATCAAATTTAAATTTTATTCGCACGCTAAACGTTACTCAAATTGTTTCAATTTTTTATATACATTTTTTTTTAAAACACATTATACCGCACATTAACTAGTATCAGCTAGCCGACATAATTGAGGTCAATGCTTCTCGTTTGGCTATGATACACAACAATTTATTAATGATAATGCTAAAGCGTCAGCAAACTGGTGGAACTTAACCAAACCAGGAAATGATCAAAACTAACAATACGCAAAGAAGCGCAGAAGTTTTGACCCTAAGAAAAAAAAAGAAAACAAAATTGCAAATAAACCATCAACCGACTTTTTGTTTATGGCTCTCCAAAGTTTTCTATATTTCGTTTTATCGATTGTGTTTATGCTTTGGTAATTCCTTGGCAAAACGGTCAATGCCGTTTTTTGATCTAGTCTTGAGTTAATTTTTGTTTCTAATATCTGAATTTATATGAACTTGACCCAATGACTAAAACAAAGTCGCATTTCTTTGCTGTTTAGATGACAGACGATCGTCTATAACAACAAATTAATAATACAAAAGGTATAATTAGATGTAATTACAATGAATTCATTTACAATTCTCAAGGTTAGATCCACAACTACAATTAATTTTAATTTAAATAGACAGCCCTTAATGCAAAATTTCTTTATTTTCATTTTCCAATCGAGTACTTTGTCTACAATAAATTTCAAATTAACTGCAATTTATATATATATATTGTATAATTTAAACAAATTAAAGCGAATTTTTTGAATTGGCTACTGTCGTTTATACACACATATTAAGAATTGCATTTCAAATGACCGGCACGCGGTACGCGGCTCAAAACAAACACACGCACAGCTTACACACAAATAACTCGTATTACACATACGCCGCATTGACTTCGATTTCAGTTTCTCGGTCAAAGTCAATGTCAATGCAAATGCCAAAAGAAAGAAAGAAAAAATCAGCCAAACGACAAAATCGAAGTCGCGTATTAATTACAATAATCTGTCAATCGTCTTCTGCGATTTCTTCTTTTTCTTCTTCTTGGTTGTATTACCAAAGCATTCGTGCAACGGTCAAAATAATGCGAACACGTTTAACAACAATCAATCGGCTAGTTGGTTATCAACACCAACACCAATAATAACCCGAAGTCCGTTGCTGAAAACTTGTTTGCTTTGGGCCCTGTTACAATTTACTTTTTGGCTATTTTGCATTTTGTATTTCCTGCTGTTGAGGTAGAGGTGAGCTTGACGTCTAGCTTTGATTTTGGGCAACTTTGGCCTTTTTGATTGCCTTTGATTCAATTTACATAATTTTATTGTTTATACATTACCTACCCAATACTCTATAAGAATGTTTACAAATACCCTAACTGAAAAGGCATATTCATTGTGTTCGCGAGCTTACAAAATACATAATATGAATCATCTTAGACTAAATTATGTATATTCTTGGATATTAAGCTCTCAAAGAATGATTTGCCAAAAAATTTTTAGATCAAATACTTTTTTCTACATACATAATTTTCTATACCTGCAATTCTAAACAGTTCTGCAAAATTTCATTAAAATCGATTAAGTACACTTTAGACTTTTGAAAAGAATCAAAATCAATGAGTTCTTTTGCTAATATATACTATATATACTATAACATTAATACTATAATAATAAACACATTAGGATTTCATTAGTTCTAAACATTTTTAAAGAAAATTTGAGTAAATTAGAATTGCTAAAGAGAATTTTTGCTAGGGTATATAAATTCGCATGGTCAAAGTGTGTCATAATGTCAGTTGTTATTAAGCTTATATTGTACCGTTAAGGTGGAGGTTACCCTGGCGTCTGATTAAATGATTTAATTTATTATTAAACAACAACTAACTTCCTATTAGAATTATTTCATTCAATTATTTCATTAAAGCAAAGCAACGCAATTTAGTAAACATAATAATTAGAATTGAATAATGTTATTCTATTTGACAAATAAACATTAGTAAGAATCTGTTTTAGTTCTAAACTGTAATAGAAAAGGAGAGTAATAGAAAGCGAAGTTGATATAGTAACTATAAGAATAGATAAAACCGATTTCATATAAGATTTTATTTTTCTTTTAACAAAAGGGGAAAATTTTTCTCAATTTAGTAAATAAACTTATATTTATTTTACCACACTAATACAAACAAAACAAATTGATCTAAAACTTGTTTACAGTTACATGACGCATTAATGCGGAAGATAAATTAACGGAAGTCTTCAGTTTCCCCAATCTGGCCCAACAGCTTCTGTAATGATTTCCATCAATATTTTTTGAATATTCATTTTCATTTGAAATTTCTTGATTTGTCTTTATAAATATATGTATGTTGTTATTTATCAATGGTTCATAAGAATAACGATAGTCTAAAAGTTGCCTCATTAAAATAAATCTGGATATATGTATGTAATATTAATTTAGGGAAATGTTGTTCAGGGTTTTGAAAGTTCAAAGGCAAAAGACCAAAACGAAAAACAAAAATATATATATATATATAGGTATATAGTATATAATGTTAATTAGATATACATACCTCAATATTTCATTCTCATTCGAGCTATTAATAAAAACGTGAGATCAGCTAAGAATTTAAATTTCTTGCAAACTAACTTTAAGAATATCAAAAAGGGCGTTATTAGTCAAAAGTTGTGGTACATAGTGTTAGACTTCTTATGTAATACCATACATATAGGTAAATATTTGTATTTCCATCGTGACTGATTGCCTTGACTGATTTCTTAAACTGGCTTTAATGAATTTTTAACTATGTAAAATATATCTTACTTACATATTCCGACTCCCAGACAAACTGGTTCACACTAAATGACAAAAAAAAAGGGATGAGCCACCATCATTTAGGGGGGCACCAAAATTCTTATATTCGAACATTTTGATTAGAGAACCAGTGTGTACATAGTCCAAACGTTTCACAAATAAAATACATGCATATTTATGCAAATTTTCTTACACACAATCAAAGAAAATACACATACATATATATATATATATATATATATAAACAGAGAATATAATAAAAACCCCTACTGTCTGTTTTAAGAACGCTAATCAGGTTTGCCATCTACCCTCTAGAATTATAAACAGTTTTTTGGCAACAGAAAATAGCAAACCTTATTGATGCTGATCATGATCAACTTGTTCATGAAAATAGCCAAGAATTGTTTGGTTGACAACGTCTTGGCCAGCTCTCAGTGTCCGTTAAGAATACGGAAATGCTATAGCTATATAAAAGAAAGAAAACACAGTACATATACTAGAGAAATAGAAAAGCAGAGCCCAATTCTCAGTTTGGGTTACATACAGTAAAATTTCGGGTGTGGATATATAAAGATATAGAAAATGTTATAGGCACGTGATCAGTTTGTTAATATTTTTACTCCATTTATGTTTATGGCTCTTCAATGCTTGTTTTTTTTTTTTGCTTTTATATTTAAAAACTTTCTTATTTGAAATGATTGAATAAGAAATACTCTTTGATTCTTTAATACTTAGGAATTTGCTTGATTATTTGTTATGCTTTTATGATATGGTAAATCATTTATGAGTTTATTATTATTACCGATTAAATAAAATGTCTATTAAGAACAATTGGGTTATCCTTTTTTGTAAATGACATCTTAATGAATAATCTTATTGTTAACCTACATATTTTATTGTAATAAAAGCTAAAATTCTGTTCCTAAAATTAAAAATAGATTGAAGTTTTTTATCATTCAAAATGAGGAATAAACTACACTTTAAAAGCACATTTTGTATACATTTTTGTTTATTTGCCAGATATTCAACAAGAATGACTTTCAGCATAGCCTTACCCGAAAAGTTTTTTATTTGTAAGACCCATTTGGCCTTTATATGTGTATATGTACATATTATAATATATACTTAATGGATGACCCTACCTATTGTTAATGGTTCATTTCGGCACTTAACTGTTAATATATAATATAATAATTAAAAAAAATGTAACCTCAATGAAGTTCAATGTACATATATACTCGTATTAAGCGTAAATAATTACGAATGCTTCTAGTTAAATAATAAAAATACACATAAAAAAAAAAAATTTACAAAAATTAGTTATATGTATATAAATAGCTGTACTCTTTTATTGTCTGACAGACTTTAATGGATTTGGTTTGTACACTGTTTGATAAAGCACCTCAAGAATCGTTAAAACCACAGTCAATGGACGAGTATTTGATAAATTGGCCAAGAATAACAAACCGGACAGCGGGGCCAATAATAGCCATGCGGCGTGTGCTAGAAGAAAGATGTTCTACAGCATTAACATTTTATGCATAATTTTTGTGTTGAATCAAGTGACATCGAGATAGCAGAGAACAGAGAATCCGTTTAGATTGCCATTGCCTTTAAATCTGTGCCTCGAAATGTATCTATATCTATTGTATTTATGTATATGTAGATGATATATAGCCCTGGGATATTTGCTTATTTTAAGTCAGTTGACAGTTTTTATGAAATATTTTCTGATGCGTTTTGATATGACATTGAGTTCTTCCTGTGACTACTTATATCTCATATAGCATTTGCATATATATTTGGTTACGTTGACACCTGGGAGCACCTGACTCAAGCAAAAGCTTAAATTATACATATATGGATATACATATGTATAGGTAAGTAAGTATATATATTTTAACGCACTTTGCTCTTGTCAAACTAATCGCAATTCATTTCAATTATTACCATTTAGTTCTGGCATACAAATGACTTGTCCGTTTTACCTAATATGTAAACTTAAATTGGAAAGCCGAAAAGGTTATGAGTTCTCAATGGATCATTAGCATAAATGGGCAGATAAATAAATAACAAAATGATGTTTATTTCATTTTAACTGATTTTACTTGTTATCAACCCAAAAATGCATAATTCGTGCATATTTGTCCTTGACTTGAGTGTTGATTGAATATAATTTTTTTTCCATCATTTTAAGATGCAAGTCATTAGAACTTTAAGACAAGATGACAGCTATTTAGCCACTGCAAATTATATATGTACATATATAAGTATATATGTATATGTATACGTATGTATGTAAAGGGCATTTGAATGTATTGTGGCCATTAATTTTGTGGTTACGAATTAGTTAAAATTTTGTAGTTTTTTTTAATATTTTTTACACATAGAATGATGTTTACAGTTTCCTTTCGGTTAGTTAGAGACTTAACTCGTAAATTCTTGAATGTGAAAGGTTCATTATGTATTTGTAAAGGTAACTACATCATAAATAAATTGCAATTAAAATATGTAAAAATAAGCTCATCAACAATGCCATTTTAAAGTAAATGAGATTTATTTGTTATAAATTCTCGAACGATATTGAAGATGCAACTAAAGAGCTCTATTCAAATGTTTAAATATTCTTTTTAAGATACGATTTCATTAATGGAATTTATATAGTTAAAGAATTCATTGAGTAGTTCATGTACAACTTTAATTTATTAAAGAAATTACAGGTAGACTACACTTTGAATAACGATTTTGAAATTAACTATGTCTGGGTGTGTTATTCACGCACATTTTCATTGTTCTTATTTATTTCATTCAGAAATAACTTAAAGATATATACATATATATATATCTGAATAACTATATGTCTCATATGTATGTTTATTGGATTTTAATAGATCATGTCGATTGACTATTTAACTAGCAGGCACGTGTACAAAATTAAACTTGTTATTTTAAGAACAAATCGTAATAAAGAATTGATTATGCATACTTTGTCTAGCAGATAAGAAAAATATAAAAAAAAATACTTTTAAAAAATGTATGTTATGTGAAACTCTAGCCCACTTGTAGTGGTGGCGGGGGGGCAAACCGGTTATTATTACTTATCTTGGGGTTCACTGACTGGGCCAACTAATATGCAATGTTGTATGGTTATGGTTTAATCTCTGACCTTCACCATGTTGCCACAGCGGTGGACACATTGTGTCAAACCTTCGAGGCCCCTCTGACAAAATCCATGCCACTAGAGATGGCAAACACATTTTAGTTATTGGCACTAAAAACTAAAAAACGAAAACTAAAAACCACAAAATTGGATACAACTAACTCATTTCAACTTATGTGTTTTGGGTGTGAAAACACTAAAAACAGAAATAATTATAACCAATCACTGAACCGTAAAGCCGAACCGTAAACACTTTTTGGCCACATGAGGCATAAGAAATACCCAAAGAGAAAACAAAACTGGCTCCTCCAAATGTTATTTACACACAGAACTAATACAATTTTAATTTTTGCCCCATTTTTTTTTCTTTTGTTTTGTATATACATATATTTTTGTTAGTGTAAGGTTTTTATATTTATGTTTGTTACTACGCTCGCCAAATATTTATGCGGACTAAACAACAATTAAGTTTGGTCATGAAAAAGCCATTTAGAACTGTGACCAGAAAAGAGTTGAACAGATCAGGGTGAATCTGTTCATACCTGCTATATAGCAGGTATAGTTAAAATGTTATGTCACATAATCTTTTAAAGCATACATTTATCTACGTTCATATACTGATATATATACATATATACATATATATGCATATGTATGTATATATGTATAATGCATATTCATAATGGCAAGGCCAAACTGGCTACTTTTCTAGTTGACATATCTAGCATTATATATGGCCCAGACTAATATTGAATTATCTTTTAAGAACATTATATAACTAAAGCAACAAGTTTTTAGAATATATTTAATTATTTGAAAGAAATTTTAAAATTCACAATGGTTGATGATGACATAGCGGCAAGAAGATGCTCAACTTGACCGATTGTGGGTAATGCTTGACCTGACCATCGACCCCGTATGCCACTATGCCAAAGTCAATCTTTGTGTGTGTGCGTATGTGTATGAGTGGTGAGAGTGGTCTACGTGATGTGGAAGACAGAGAGCACGAGATCAAGACACGGTACTTCCCCATCCCCCAAACATAAAACAAAAAAATAGAAGCAAAAAAACTAACAACAAAAGTGCAAGTGATTTGGTATCCTCTACAAATATCTACACACACACACACACACACATGCATTTATTGTTTATGCTTGGAGCCACGCGCCTCATTTGATTAGCAAGCGACCCCGGCCCCGGCCCCGTCTTAACGATCATCGTAGCCAAAGAATCGGCGACTAGTTGTAGCATCGCCAAAATGGAGAGTAAGCGAAAGAGAGAGAGAGGGAGACAATAGCTATGGCTTTTAAATTCGGTGTCGGCAAACTTTGACAGCATACTGTGTAGCTCTCTCTCTCTCTCAGTTCAGCTCAGCTCAGCAGCAGCAACAGCACCCAAGCACGAATTCGTCTAATACATTGAGACACTGTGCGAATTCTTTCAACTAGGCGCTTAAAAAGCACTGTGAGTCGTTCCGTATCTTCACAAGCCGTGCATTCATCGCGCCTCGTGGACGTGTGCCGTGTGGTGTTTTGTGTGTGTGTATAATCACTAAGACTCTTAATCCAGCCAGAGTGTCCTTTAAATTAAGGATACAGGAATAACGAACTTTTTATCTATGCGACGGGTGTTTTAGTGTTATTTAGTTTTCGTGTGGTGAATACTTGGATAACAATTCTATCCTGTAAAACGAACTAACTAAAAAAAAAAAATTAACACAACGATTACTCAACTATAATATTTCATTTTAAGCTTTAAGTGGATTTCCAAATTAATTAAATGGTGAGTAATGGTTTAGAACATTTTGGAATGGAACTAAATTACTTCAGTTTTCAAATAGAAAGAAAACAAGTTATTAGTTTTCCTATTAAAATATCAGGAAAGATCTTTAATCAAAATCATTTTAATATGCGGAAGTCATTTCGAGGCTATCATAAAAGTTTTACCACAGCTCAAAAAATCAAAAATCAAAATATTTCAACCGAATTAATAAAAGAGGAAAAAAAAAAACAAAAAACCATTAGGCACCTATGTATAATAAATGTTCGATAGACTACAAACGTCAGAGGCACTTCAGAACCGGGCTGGCTTTTGTGATTCACCTGGACACATAGTTACTGAGGAGCAAACTATGGTTCGATGATTACGCAAATCAAAAAGAACCGAACCGGTGGCAACTCACGTATTTCTCATAATAATATATAAAAAAAAAAAAATTATGCTAGCCTTAAATAATTGACAATAGAATCTCAATTCGGTTAGAATTCAATAAGTTTTGCCAACACGGCAATGACGAAATCCTAAAGGAGTTGTTGTCGGTTAATCATTGCCAACTATTGTTCTATGTCACATTCGATACAATCTGAATATGAAATTGTAATTGTATCTGATTCTGACTAACTGACTAACTGATTAACTGACTAACTGCCTAACTGACTGAATGACTGACTGTCAACTTCTGCGATCTCTTCATCATACGCGCTAATTTCGAATGCGTCAAAGTAATCACTGAATGACTACAATATGAGCACACAATAATGAATATTGATGGCTCACCACGCATAATATGAATGTGAACTGTGTTAAGCTATAAACATATTAAAAACAGTCGTCTGTCCCATACTATATACATATATACATACATATGTGGATCTGTGGCCAGACCAAAGTCACGTTCCCACTCCTCAGTCTCTGTCTCAGTCTCAGTACCATTCGGAAGATTCATTTTGTTATGCAGAAGGCATCGTGTATTGCGTGTGCTATTCGAATCGATCAATGGAAGCTCTAGCTCTTGGTATCAATCATAGTCGCATTAGATTTGAGTCAGGTTTTCTAACGATATATCTATGTATCTATTTTAAACAGAGAGATGAAAAGCAAAAACCAGTAAATAGAAACAGAATCTGAAATCTAAAAATCTTAAACTATACACGCGATAACTTTGTGAATAGAGTAGAAGAAGAACCTTGATTGCTTCTGCGTAGAATTTTATTAAACAAAAGCAGATTTTTCGAATAAATTTTTATATATACATATATATATGTGTGTGTGTGTGTGCGCGCGATTATTTAACTATGCTAATAATCCGGTAAGGATGATTGACTGAACGTTATGCCTCATCGTATCTAAAATTAAATAGAGTTCTTGACTTCTTTAAAAAAAAAAAAATATAAAAAAAACTTGTGCCAAAAACTTGTTTATTTGGGATTTCGCGCCAGTTCGGCTCGTGTGCCATCTATTCATTTATAAGGCACTCTATTAAATTCAAAACCGAAGAACACGTATTGAAAATTCACATTTATCGAATAGACTCTCATCGTCTGAACTTTGTTTGTAATTTCATTATTTTTTCTCTTCGTTTTTTTTTTTTTTTTTTTTTTTTTGTTCTGTTTTCAGGGCAACTGCAACTGTAATTTATGTGCATGAGTTTAGACAAGGAATCACAAATTGTAACACGTTAAATTATGTGCAATGTGGTTATATATGCACATAGGTCAAAATGTGAAGGATAATTATGTATATATCAAATGTTGATACGAAGTAGCTTAATTTCTGTAAATTCAAAGCAAAAAAACAAAGAACCCATATACATATTACGACAAGCCATTGACTTTCAGTTAAGTCTACATTGAACAAGGGTAGTAAATGAAACTCTGTATAAAGCAAGTTGATTAAAGTAATCATATATAGTATATAGTATATAGTATATAGTTGCCATTTTTTAATTACTCCAACATGTGTGCAATCTTCACAATCTTGAGAAAATAGAATCAAATTATAGAAATTAAACATAGATTGTAATAATGTTTGTTAATATCTACTCTCCCGTAGCTATCTGTTCATTTAGATTGTTGATGATGCTTAGAAAAATACACATATGCAGATATACTTATGTATATACATATAACACTCTTAAATTTATTTAAGAACTTAATGGTTGGTATGAAAATAATTTTTAAAACAAAGAGCTCACGTCTTGACATTGAACCATAGTCAGTCAAGTTAATGACTCGATATCTATGAGCGAAAACTTGCCTACAGCCAATAAGAACAATTTTGTTTATATCAATAAATAACATGCATATGTTATGAGGTCAACCGGTTGTCGATTGTCTGTTGCCGATTCTAAAAGTAGCGAAGAGTCTAAGCTGAGCTTTGGGTGGGAAACCAGTTATCAGGCCAAAATAAAATATCCCCCTCAACCCTCCCCCCACCGCATTGAGTTGCAAAACCATTGCTGAATGTTGAATGTTGAAGTCAATGTCATTGTAATTGATGTTCGGTGGTTGCACTTTGCAATTATCTGCAACAAATGGTTATAATACTCAAATCACGAATTCTCAAGTGGCCTTTTTGGCTAACTGTTGACGGTTTGTCAAGAGTTTGACTCACTGAAAAAAAAAAGAAGAAGAGAACTTATCAATTTGTATACTGACTAAGCATATTATTAGTATTTGTTAATATCATTAATCAAACAATCAAAATAGATACTAAAAGTAATTAAATATTCCATCATTTGATTTGTAACATACTAGGCGTATGCGTAATATGTTCTAATTGAGTAATTAACAATTGTTTAAAAAAACAAAAACAATTAAAAAAAATATTTGTCATTAAATTTTTTTTCACATTTTTTTTTGGTTTCATCAACTAGGAAGACGACTTGTAATATGCAAAATAGTTTTATAAAGAAAGAAAGAGAAAAAAATAAGAAACAACAAATTATCGATTGCCTCTTTGGTTGTAGTTTTTTTTTTTATTTTTATTTTATTTTTTTTATGTGTATCTGTTCGTTTCTTTGAATTTGACTTCTCAAATTTAACTTCCTGTTTGCTATCTTTGTATCAGTTTTGAGTATCATTCAAAAGCAACAACGAAGGTCATTATTATCGTTGTTGTTTTTAGTTAAAGTTGTTCTGGTATCTGGTAGTCAATAGTCAATAGTCTCGAATTGGTCCATAATTAGCTGGCACCTGAGGATGGATGGCTTACCTTTTATGAAGAAAGCTTGAGACTTGAGCCTGATAGGCATACGAAATGAGTTTTGTGTTTACATTCACATATTGTTATTTTTTTTTTTTTGTTGCATCTCGCATCTCGCCGAGACAGACAAAGACTCCCATTGACAGGCCATTAATCAGGAAATAAGCAATGGGGATTGTCAATATGGTGAGGCAATTTTGTTGACTTTAGAGTAACATGGGCAATTTTATATATATTTGCAGATGACACCCAATATAATAGGCAGCACCTTTATTTTGGCCGAAACGGCAATTGCCGATGGTAATAATAATAAAATGGCCGCTAGCTCCTCTCCTGCCCCTGCTGCAGCAGTGGTGAAATCGTCACCGGTAAAGAGGACAGATTCATCGGTGGCCAAGGTTGAGGCTAAGGCTGAATCAAAGGTATCACCAGCTGCTAAACCCTATGAATTGGAAATTGTTTGGCATAATGTGATCCTTTTCATTATTCTACACACGATGGCTTTATATGGATTATATTTAATCTTTGCCGAGAGCGCCTATCTGGAGATGGTGCCCAGTAAGTAAAGAATCATTAAAATGATTAATTTCCATTTGCTAAACTATCAAATGGTTTATGTTTATTGTAGCTTATGTTACCATGTTCTTGGGCGGTTTGGGTATCACGGCTGGAGTCCATCGTCTGTGGTCACATAAGGCATACAAGGCGAAATTGCCATTGCGCATCTTCCTTATGTTGTGCCAATCTCTGGCCTTCCAGAACAGCATCTGGGAATGGACACGTGACCATCGTGTGCATCATAAATTTGTGGACACACACGCTGATCCCCATAACTCACGTCGTGGATTTTTCTTTGCTCATATGGGTTGGTTGATGTGCAAAAAACATCCCGATGTAGGCCTTAAAGGCAAACAGATTGATATGAGCGACATTGAACAGGATCCTGTTGTTATGTTCCAAAAGAAGTGAGTGAAAAATAATATAGAGAAATAATATATACCTATAAATATTAAATTGTTAATCTGTTTTTCTAGATACTACTTTGTCGTTATGCCCATCTGTTGCTTTGTCCTGCCCATGATGTTCCCATACTTCTGCATGGGTACATCCCTAAAGGTTTGCTTCTTCACATGCTCGATCCTGCGCTATTGCTTCTCATTGCACGGCACTTGGCTGGTCAATAGTGCTGCCCATTTCTATGGCATGAAACCCTACGATGTCAGTATCAGTTCGGTGAACACTAAACTTGTATCCAGCATTACCTTTGGCGAGGGTTGGCATAACTATCATCATGTCTTCCCCTGGGATTACAAAGCAGCTGAGTTGGGAACCTATGGTTACAATTGGACAACAGCTTTCATTGACGTAATGGCTAAGATTGGTAAGTTTCTCTTGAATCCAATAACTTTTTACAATTTAATAACTGATCATTTATTATGTCTTACTTTTAGGTCAAGCCTACGATCTGAAATTCGTATCACAGGATATGGTCTACAAGCGTGTGCTTCGTACTGGCGATGGTTCTCATGTTGCTGCTCTCATCGATGCTAACAACAATAACACAGCTCCCACCAACGAAATGGTTGCCCATCTTAATCATGATCTAGAAGAGACGGCAGTTTGGGGATGGGATGATAAGGATATTAGCGAAGAGGATCGCAAGAATGCATCTATTGTAAACAGTGAGCTCGAATGCAAAGAGGATTAGGGCGTGGCGATAGTTTTAACAACAACAAAAAAAAAAAACAACAGAAGAAAGAAAAAAGAAAAAGAATACAAAACAAACGTGAACAGAATTCGGGACTGCAGTATTTATATTAATTGCTTATGCCTAATACACAAAAAAAAACAACAAAAACCGGTGTCTGTTGAAATCGAAATTAAGCGTCCTGAAGGAGGAGTCCGAATCCCTGTCGACTGCTTATACGTTTGCGGATTGCATCGTAACAAGAAATCAAATAATGGCTTCAATTCCAAATAAAACTATTCGAGATTAGTCAAAGAGTTTGCATAAAAGAAAAGAAAAAAAAAAAAAAAAAAAACAAATTATTCAATTTTCATCACAGAAAAAGAAATAAGGAAACAAAAAAAGAAAAATGAAAACCGTAAAAAATACTTTATACAAAAATTTAAATGTTTACCAATTTAATTTGCATATATTGTTCCGTTTACTGAATATATATGCAATTATAAATATGTATATGATTGTATGTCTACTCAAGAGGTTCTAGGTTTAAGTGTACTTACTAAGGTCTATTATTAATGTGTGTAAATTTTTTGTTAGGTATACTATATAGGCACAAAAGCTCTCCTATTGTAAATTTCAAAAAAGAAGCAAAAAAGAAAAAAAATTGTTAAAAACCCAAAAAAAAAAAAAACAAAAAAATCAAAAAAGCAAATTGAAAATTATAAATTTTCTATATGGTCTTTAATAATGGAATATGGAATAAAGGTTAATTATTTCGTATTAGAAAAAAAAACTCAATATTAAATTATTTAATTTGAGTAAAAAAGGTGATAAAAAAATTACAAAAATTAAGTGGGAAAAACATTTGAAACAAACTAGATTAAATAGGAGAAACATTTTTTTTTAACAAAACCTTACTCTAAATAATTGATCATAAAAAATAGCACAGGTTTTAGATAACCAAAACCAATGTTGAACTTCAAATGGAATGCAATAATTTAGAATTGAGTGTGGTCAGAATTTAATTAACACATTTGAATTTGAACAAAAAAACCTGTCTGCGATCGCATAAAATTTTGTTCAACAATTTGACTGAGTCTAACACTTTATCATGTTGTAGCTTAGATATGGATATACAGATGAACCAAGTATTACTTAATATAAAAATCAACACATACATCTGTAGAATATGGAAACTGAAGCCAATGACAGTCTTTATTGAGTAATATATTCAATATAAATTAAACTTATCTTAGGGCTAACTATAGCTAATGTGTTGTTCCTCCTGATTATTGGCTTGGGTTCGTGCTGCATAGAGCAGAGCCGCCATAAATGCTCCATTGTTCATCAGCAGTGACAGAATGGTGGCCATTTTTAAGGCCGGCAATATAAATGGCAACAGACTGCCCAACAATATGACAGGTAGGACCAAAATTGGTACTGCCATTTGCAGCATAGTCACCTTGTAGGAATTCTTTTTGTGTTTGCGTTTACCCAACAATCCACCGCCGCCCCCACCAGCACCAGCATCCACGACACCAGAGCCTCCACCTAAGCCGCCTTGCTGTTTGGAGTCGCCTTCTGCTTCGGGCTCATATGCCTCGACACTGGCACTGGTGCCACCAACTCCACCCATTGGAGGAAGATTCATTAAATTTAATTGAAGATCATCAGTGTCCCGACGTCTGGCACGTCCCATGCGGGATTTGATTGCTATGGGGGAAAGATTCTAAATTAGATGAGCCACGAGATTCTCTTTGTTAACCTTTCTTACTCTTCTTTAGGCTAAACTTTAATTTATTTTCCTTGCTGGGTACTACCTTAACCAGCATACCTGGCAGGATATGCAGTTTGAGGTCACGATGCTTGAAAAATCGTTGAAAGTTTTGCACTAAACGTAGATTTAATTCCTTATCGGACATTAATTGATATTTCTCTGAAACGAGACTACCCAATTGGGTTTCCTCGCCAAAGAACTGATCGAGAAAGTCCTTGGTCAAATTGGTGGTATATGGCATATGTTTGCGTTCCTCCATTTTCTGCAAAACAAAGAGTTTTGTGCAGCGTAACATGCTAAAATCCCTCAGACACTCATAGACACGCATGGGAATTGACGCCCTAAAGTATGGCACACTATTTGGTAAATGGGAACGAGCTGTCTCTTGGTTCATGTCTTGGCTAAGTAATGGTGCTTCTTCTTCCTGCTGCTGCTGCTGTTGCTGGTCCTGAGCCAGGCCTGAAACGAGACAAATGCATAGCCCGTACAGGATCGGCACGGATAAATGGACACGCATATTGAATGAAATCTCGATTTGTTAATGGACACGTCTTCGGTACACAACTGCACTGCAGCAGATACAGTGTTAAACTGAATGCTTGGCTTAGATCAGAGTATTGGCAATCCTTAGCTGGCAGCCAACTAAATGCTGTCTGAACATTTACTTGACCGCTTTCCTCTAACCAACTGGTTTCACTTGGCTGCATCTTAGATTTAGTTTAGCGGGTCAAAATTGCTGTTGTCGCTCTCTATTGGCCTGCTCCATTTCTCTAACTTATTTACCTATTTTTTTCGCTTCTTATTTTGTTTCCATATTTTTCTCTCTTTTTTGCATTGTCAAATTTTGAATATGAAAATTATTTTGGATTATTTACAATCGGCTAAATTAACCCACACTCTTATCTTTGTTTATATGGGCGGAATTTTATCTGGCCACTTCACAGCTGTCGTTTGCCATTTGCTGTTTGCCGTTTGCCGTTTTGGCTGTCATGGTCAATAGGTGGGGAGTGAGGGATGGCGGGCATGGGGTGATGAGCGGAGGGTAACTTAATATGAAATTGGAACACTTGTCTCATATATCAGACAGGCGAACGATGTCAGTCAATGCGTCAACAAGTAAAAGTAACCCACTACCAAAGCTATGCGTTAGAAATTTTTATGATCTGATAATGATTATAATGGCAATATCGATTAACTATCGTAACGTAAAACATTTATTTCTCAGCGTTTTAAATAGGGCTTTAATTTTAGTTCATTTACCTATGGAAATAGGGAAAATTCTTAAAGGACTTCAGTTTAATAATTTATTAAACGGCTTCTCTTTTATTTGCTTCTATTAATTTAATTGTAAGAAATTAAATAAAACAGTTTAAATGATTATCATTATTTAGTTTAGTGTATGCAATCGTCGGTGTTCTTTTTAATTATGTATGAATCTTTTTAATAGAGCCGACAAAGATTGTTAAATTGTCACAAAGTGGAACAATTGAAGCCGGATTCAAAGAGCCGACTAATTAGTTAGTTAGTTTGTTTAGTTAGATGGCCAACCAAGTGCTTTAGTTTAATTCAAGTGCTTGGCCAATCAAGTGAGAGTTTATCAATTAGATGAGGACCATAATTAGTTATAGGAGTAGTTAGATTATAAATAGTGAAATCTAAACTAACAGTAATTATTTTTGCTTTTTCATATTTATATATACAATATATATATATATATATATATGTGTGTGTGTGTGTGGCAAAGTTGACCCATTTTTATTTATTTTCTTTTCGGGGCAAACAGACTTTCTTTATGTATGGAAGAGCTGTGTGTGTGAAGAACGGTGTGCTGGAGTGTGTGTATATGTGTGTACGCTTGTGATTTGTTGACACCCTGATTGGCATACCAAATGAGCTCAAAAATTTCACTTTTCATTGATCAAGACATTATATACAGAAAGCCAAATCATTTTTTCATAGTCTTTGTTTATATTAAATAATTTCAGTTTGATTTTGGTTTTGGTTTTTAAATAAATAATTTAAACTAAACTTAAATTATTATTTGGTTGCATGCTCGCTGAGGTATAACTTGGCCTGCTACCAGCTTCTCCTCATCCCATGAATTTGATTTATTCTTTTTTTTTCCTACCATTCCTTTTCCAGCCAAACGGGCTGCTGTGTATGTGAATGGGAATAGACAACGGGCACTGGGGCCGGTGCAGCGGCATAAGCAGCAGCTGCCTGAACGGGTAGAGCACGGGATAACATCTGTCCAATGGCCAGCACCAGCAAAATGACACCCACACCCAGACCCTTAATGGATACAACTGTGAGAGCAGCCAATAGTGTGGTAATTACACCAACAACAAATGCTCCCGGTACCAGGGCAAAACTAATCCGACGTAAAAAATGATGTCCAAAAGTGCGACCCTCTATAATTAATAGAAGATAAAAAAAAAACAAAAACACAGGTTAACAGCAATCCAATTGGAAACATCCACAATTATAGTTTAGTACTGACCAGCCAAATCGGATTCGGTGTCCGAGTTATTAGCAGCTTGCTGCTGCTGCTGCTGTTGGCATAATACCAAATCACACATCAGACACAGGCAGACGAGGGCAATTGTTATTTTCTGAATGGCAGTCATATTTGAATAGATCGATTAATCCTTGTTGATTCGTTTAATCCGTTTTGGGTACTGCACTCGGCTCCAGCACTGGCACACAATTGAATGGCTTACACAGATTGACATTGGCTTTTATCGACATAGGGTCTTGACTTCTTACCAACTACTTGAAATTCGTCAGCCGGACATGGCAAATGTCTCACGAACGTGCACCAAAACAAGCAAATCGTGCCAGCCAAGCAACAGTCGGTCAAATGATTCCCAAAAAAAAAAAAAAAAAAAACTGAATTTGTCTACCTCATAATCATACAACGAATAAGCATTTCACTGCCGCCCTTTAGGGGCATGCAAAACGAATTTGGTGGCATGAAGATGGTTTGGTGCCGCATAGGAACTTCGATGTGGAATCGAACATGGAATTGGACATATGGGCATATGGGCATTCTTTCACGACGCGTGTCTATATATATTGAGGACAGCAGTCAATTCGCTTTCATTTTTTGTTTTTCATCGACTACCCATAACATTTTATCAGCTAATTAACAATGAGGTGGCGCATATTAATCTTAAGCGTTTATTATATATGTATATATATATATATGTATTAAGCTTATATACTTACTTGCATTTTTGATTTATGGTCTTTGTAACGGCTTTTCATTGATAAAGTATGTAATACATATATAAACATATATGTACTTAGGCCTCACCCATCATCAGACCCAGCCTACCTTCACTTTCGATTATGAAGAGTGTAAAATTGTTGGAATATTACAACAATGGAAAAAAAGAAGAGAAAAAATTATATCGATAATAAGTTAAGAATTAATAGAAAAAACAATTTGAAGAAAATTAATAGCTAGACGTTGGATTGGATATGCATTAAAAAATATGGTAAAATATATAAAAAAATATTTGTTTAATTACTATTTTTTCTCTCTATATATTTTATATCTCTATAATACAGTCATTTTTTAATACATACTTATATAAATATTGCATTTAATCGAGCAAATATTTAATTATATTGATTATTTAATTAACAGGAAAAACTTTAGTAAAAAAATACAGATTTAAATCTGTTAAAAATATTATTTATATAATATATTTATTAAAAATGTGTTGCTTATATGCATGGTTTTTATTCTATTTATTTTTTTAATTTATTTAATTATTTTTTTTAATTTATTATTTAGAAGATTAGATATAGTATTTATACTTGATTTACTAGTATCAACATCTGCCATTGACTCATTGAAAAATTTAATATATATTAAAAATTGCGCAATTAAAAAATTATATTATATATAAAATATATAAATTGAAATACTAAAACTTGGAATGCCAAAAAAATAATTAAAGAAATAACCAGATGAACATTTTACAAAAACCAAAGTATAAAGTTTGTTTTTTTTTGTTATGTAAATGACTTTCAGGGACTGTTTTATGAAATTTAAAATAAATAAACCCAAATAGTTACTTCAGTGACTGACAAACTTCTTCTTGAAACGAAGATACCCTTTTTTTTTAAATTGAATAAGGAAACTTATTTGTGAGAAAGTAAGTGAATAGACCAAATATGCTAAGCGGATTTTTCACACTCATATCAATAGAATTTACTTTCTAGTCTGGATTTTATAAAATATATACCCCACTCAAAGCTATAGCGATATAACGATCAGCATCAGCATCAGCATCAACATGTCCAAGTCGATGAACCAATTTTGATCAACAACTTTCTCATGCAATGGCCGTCATAGCTAATTGCCAACAGCTTTGGGCTAAAGAATGAAGACGCAGACAGGCCACCGTTAGTAGACTACTTAAACAATTCAATATTATTTATGGCTAATGGTTATACTATACATATACATACATACATACAAATATCGAACATAAAGAGGGGGAGGTATGTACATGGCAATTACAGCTAAAAGAAATCAATGAGCGAGATCAGTGAGAAATTACAGGCCTACTCTAGATATTTGCCTTTACAGGCCAACAATGTTTTATTTTTTTATTTTTTTTTTTTTTTTTTTTTTGGTTGGCCAAGAAAGAGAAGAGACACAACAACGGCTGGCAATTTAATTTGAAGAGGATTCCAATTCACCGCAAGAATCGTGTTCTAGCTGTGTGACTGGAGCAACTGGTTTTCAAGTGACACCGGCTAGCTATCGGTTAGTTGCTGGTGGCTGGTGACTAGTGGCTAGTGGCTGCTGTGCCCAATTCCAATGCCCGAGAGTGGCCACTTCTGTCCATGTCTGCTTTCTTCTGAGTTGATAAAACGCTTGGCGCACAACGATCATGCCACATTTTGTCTCTGGCCATTGCAGTGAGTGCAAGAAAAATACAAATTAAATAAGAAAGAAACAAAAGCATTCAGACTTATACCATACAGTGATACAGTGATATGCAAAAGAGATGAACGTCTTGCTAAAATTCCTCTTATTTTATGCCCTGTGCACAATGTTGGCCAGTTGCCAGGATACAACAATTAGTGAGGAAATTGCCACAGAAGCGGCTGCAGCTAGAGGATTGGCTAGCAGTTATGAACCCGATGATAAGCAGGCAATGAAAAAGAATACACAAATCTTTATGGGCATCTATAAGAATTACAAGAGCACCTATTTGGGCAACAAGACAACCAGTGAGTATAAGAAACGATTACGGGATCGTGTGAGTGCCATTCAAATGTCCAATAATGAGGCCACTGCAACGGCAACTGAATTAGCTGAACCGGAGCAAGTTGAGGCCAATGTTGAGGCCAATGTCAATGATGCTGATGTTTTGGCTCAGGAAATGCGTAATAATGCCAATGCTGAAGTTTTGTTGGAGGCACAGACAGAGTCAATCATTTATGATGATAGCGAGGCAAATTCGGCCAAAAAGAGACGCAAACGTAAGCGTAAATATCGCAACAATAACAACAACAACAGCAGCAATAAAAAACGCGATGATTTAGATTTGGAATTAAATACAGAATCAACTTTGGTCGAGGAGATTGAGAACAGCATGCAACAATATCAAGTGGGACCTGGCCTAAATGTTAGCCTGGATTTGAGCAATGATATTGTCCATGTCAAACTGGATGGTGAGAATCTTAAAGAGATTGTTGCCGCACGTTGGCTAACGCTAGATAACAGCGAGGAAGGTGAGTTACAGTTAGCTGAATTTTTATTAGTTTATTAATCATCGATTAATCAAATCATTTAATTTATTTATTTAGGTCGTGGGAAAAAGTATGATATGATCACCAAAGTTTTACCCTTATTTATATTGCCCTTTCTCATTCAATCGGCAATTGTGCCTTTTTTGGTAACGAAATTGAAATTGCTATTAGTTAAGTCAATACTAGTAGGTAAATTGGCCATTTTCCTGCTCATTATTTCGGCCATTAAAAATAGCAACAAAATGGTCCAAAGTTATGAAGTGCCCTCATATTGGGCTGGTGAACCAAGTCGACGTTCCGAACTGGCGGCAGCTGCTTCCTCTGCAGCAGCAGCCTATAATGGTTATCGGGTCGAGGGGAAACCAACAACATGGATTAGCTAAAATATTGATGTTGATCAAAATTTTTAATTTAAGTTCTAAGGATTGAGCAATAAATATGTAGAAAAACTGTTTTGTTTTGTGTCAATTTTTTCTCTTTTTACGTTTGTTAAATGAACAAAAAAACAAACAAACAAACAAACAAACTAATGATATTGATAAGAGAATTTATGTTGATCTATTTTGATTTGAAAAGATTAGATAATACCAACGATTGATAGTAACTTTTAAGTAGAATTCGCTCGTGTCTGGGTATATAAATCTAGCTTAGGAAAAAATATACTTTCATGGTCATAAATTATATTTTGTAAATGATTCATTTTCATATATTTTTATTGAATTCTTATAAATGGCAATAAATTAGCAAAAGCTTGAAATAAATTAACAACTTAGTAACTAACTCTTATGGGGCTAAACCAGCGCCCTCCCCAGATGTTCTCAAGGATAACTAACGGAGTGTCATCCTAGTAGCAACTGTATTGTCTTTCCAATTGTACACAGGAATCACAGTGGAGTCGGAATCCCCAGACTAGTTTACAATTGCAACGTCTTTCGGAGCGAACATGCTGGGTACGGACACGATAGCCACAGACACGACATAACTGTTGACAGGAGAGTCGCTCATCGGCCGAACCGCTACCATCTTTGGAGCAACGACGTCCTCGAGTACCGGACCAACGGCCACTGGCCTCAGGGTCACAGTAATTGGGTGAATCCTGCATATAGACAAGGGAATCCATGGGTATATTCTGCCATATAATCTTCAGATTGCTAATTGTCGTATCCAATTGAATGGCATCGTCGTACATTCGTAACAGCTCCTGGGCCACATATTCAAAGGGTTTTAATACATCAACACATTGTTCCTCAAGGCATTTGCCCTGCGGACTGGGTTGCTTGCAGCGGCACTCCTTCTCCAAGGATTCCACAAGTAAGGCACCAACTACACGTTGATTATGAGCAGCTGCTTCGGTTTCAACACCAAATCGTTTCTCATATAATTCCACTGCCTTGGCCGGCTCATGGGCACAGGGTACATTTAGGGCATTGTTTGTGCATCCACAGCCAGCAATTACACCATTTGCACAATCCTTAGTAAGTGTATAGACAATGGCAGCCATTGATATGGCAGCCACATAGATATCCTCGCGATCTAGCGAGATTGAGGAACTTGCAGCACTTCTCCGTTTAATGAAATCCTTGCTCGGGCAGTTCCAACGTTGCCATTTAAAGTTTTCCTGGCAATTGGTTAATGCCTGCTCCAAACCATTATTGGTAATGACCTCCCAGGATAATGGTGACTGGAACTGTGTATATTGATAATAATTGATGGGCTCCACAATGGCGGCCGATGAGGAGGCAAAACTCAAAAATATATTCAATATGAAAAACATTTTACTCTGACGTTATCTCTTTGCTGTGTTTGATACAACTGATTGCCGATCAGAGTCCTGGTCTAGGTTTTATACCAGGACAAGGAGCCGCCCGTTGGGATCTACCCGTGGGAAATACTAGACTGACCAAAAAACCGGAAATTTATCTTTCCCACTTGGGACTTTTTCCTTTTTTTTTCTTTTTCTTTTTCTTCTTATACAAAAACTCCCAGCATCGAAAAAATAACCCATCAGCCTAAGACAGCGACGCAATTGCGGAGCAGCCCAATTTCCATCCGGACTACCTGCCTGTGACCATGCCATTGGCCTTACTCGTGTGTAGAAGATGCCTTTGGCTGTACGCCCAACTTTCCCACGCTTAAGCAGGTAGACATCATGCAGAGAGCTCCGATGTGTTCATGAATGAACTCTACCTTCGTTTCCATTCACGCTTCAGGATTTTCCCAATCCGTGCTGCATAATATCAATGTCCTAACCAGGACTACTTTGCCTGTGTGTGTATGTGTGTCCGTCTGTGTGTGTGTGTGTGTGTGTATAGATGGCAAGCCAATTATATAACAAAACATATGACAAATAAGTATCGAAGCTAAATGTTTTGTGTGGATATAATTTGGAAAATTAATTGCGCTTTGCGGTAAGCTGTTGTGAATACCCCGGGGATGAAGTCGGAATTGTTATTGGTATTTCCGGCAAAAGTTAATACCGGGATTAGTCCCAAAATGGTTTTAAGCATTATTGAAAGGAAAATGCATTCCCTTGTTAACATATATAGATATTTAATATAATTTTGAAATAATTTCATAAATTAAATCAGTTGAAGTTAACTTAATTAAATTGGGGTTTCGAAATTTAAAATAATATTTTATGTAAATAAATAATGTACATTAATAAATAGTACATGAAATTTTTAAAATATCATCAATATTGAAATAATCGCATCATCATTTTATAATTCATATATAGAATTGATCATTTTTTATTAATTAAATGATTTATTAATCAATTAACTAATAAATATATTTCATTTAACAAATTTTTAACAAAAGAAAATCATTTTACGAATTAAGAATTAAGATTCCTATAACTGATTTTCAAATAGTCTTTATAAAAACCATAAATAACTTTATAATTATAATTCTTAGATAGAAATTTTGAATGCATTTCCTATATAACATACGATATATGGACAAAGTCAACATAATCTTGGTTTCCCAGAGCGTTCACAATATGCCTGGAAAATACTTTATTTGGGTTTTAACACAATGAAAATACCAAAATTCTCTAATTAGGTCGGAGTAATGTAGTACCGGAAAAGGGTTTTTTAGTACCTAAGCGCCGGGATAATACACACACGCACACACATGCACTCAAAACATAGGGGGAAAGATCAGCGATTCTCAGGTAGCGTATAAAAAAATTATTGAATTGGTTGTCACACACACACGTAAACACACACACACACACTCCCACATGCCCACATATGGAAATTAGTAAATTTGGAAACTTTAGGCGCCGGCAATGGTTTTTTTTTGAGAATAGAACTGGGGAAAACGAGCAGATTTTTGGCATTTCTAAGTTTAATCAAAGCACGCGGCCCATAAATTCGCACATACGTTTAGCTGATATATATATATATACATATATATATGAATATATACATAATATATATATATGTGTGTTCGGTTTCTACTATGAAGAATGAATTTAAACGTTGTTGTCGATTAGATTAGCAATCAGTGCTTTGCTCGTATCTCATCGCACGTTACCAATTAAGATATAGGGCCCACTTATAGAACGGTTACCTTGCGGCTAACTCTCATTGATAGAGCTTAGTAGCGCCATAGTTTTTGTCCGTGCTGGATTAACGCTTAAAACTTGGCGGCCCAAATATGATAATTACAGCAAAATTGGTTGCAATTGGCTTAAGCCTGGCATTAACTGCATTTACCGTATCGACAATTGTTTTGGCTGTGCAAAAAGCTGAACTGAAAAGTGATCTACGCGAGGCACAAGAAAAATTAGATCTATTGGAAGCGGGTTTGCAAACGACTACCGTAAGTCCAACATCAACATCGTCAAGCAGCAGCAGCAGCAGTCCTGGTGAAACAACTAGCTCTACAGTGCCAGGAGAGACAACATCTTCTCTAGCTCCAGGGGAATCCACTTCTTCGCCGGCTCCAGGGGAATCCACTTCTTCGCCGGCCCCAGGGGAATCCACTTCTTCGCCAGCTCCAGGGGAATCTACTTCTTCGCCAGCTCCAGGAGAATCTACTTCTTCGCCAGCTCCAGGGGAATCCACTTCATCGCCGGCTCCAGGGGAATCCACTTCTTCGCCGGCTCCAGGGGAATCGACAACTTCCACTACAACAGCAGCACCGGATGATGAAATCGATTATCGTTTGCCAACCACTTTAACACCAACCAATTACAATCTTTATCTATTTCCCAATGTCGAGACGGGCCTATTTGATGGACAGGAAGTCATTACCATTACCGTTAACGAAGCCACAGATAAGATTATTTTGCATTCATTATACTTGAACATTACCAGTCAATCGGTTCTCAAATCGGATGGTTCTTCAGTGGAAATCAAAGATCTTACATTCGATTCGGTTACTGAATTTTTAATTATCGAACTGACAGAACAATTGACTGTGGGCAGTAAAATAGATTTACATTTGGGATTCGAGGGTTCAATGGCTGGTAAAATTGTTGGTCTCTATAGCTCTTCATATGTGAAGGCGGATGAGAGTAGAAAATGGATAGCCACATCGAAATTTGAACCAACATATGCAAGACAGGCATTCCCATGTTTTGATGAGCCAGCTCTGAAGGCCAGTTTTAAGATAACCCTAGTGCATCCTGTGGATGGAAATTACCATGCCCTCTCCAATATGAATATTGAATCGCAAGTTAATCAAGGTGCCTTCAATGAGGTAATATTCTCTGAGAGTGTACCCATGAGTACATATTTGGCATGCTTCATTGTCTCGGATTTTACGGCAACTAAAGTGGAAATTGATACAAAGGGAATTGGTGAATCTTTCACCATGGGTGTGTATGCCACACCCGAACAAATAGATAAAACCGAATTTGCCTTGAATGTAGGCAAAGGTATAATTGAGTATTATATTCAATATTTCCAAATTGAGTATCCATTGCCCAAACTCGATATGGCAGCTATACCCGATTTTGTTTCGGGTGCAATGGAACACTGGGGTTTGGTCACATATCGTGAGACTTCACTGCTATATGATGCAGAGACAAGTTCAACCACAAATAAACAAAGGATTGCCAGTGTAATTGCCCATGAATTTGCCCATATGTGGTTCGGTAATTTGGGTAAGTTAAATCTTTGATTAAAATTAGCATAAATCAAAGTAATAGCAATTATTTTTTTTTTTTAATTTTTAAAGTTACCATGAACTGGTGGAATGATCTTTGGCTAAATGAGGGTTTTGCCAGTTTTATAGAATATATTGGTGTGGATTCAGTTTTTCCAGAATGGGAAATGGTAAATTCTGAGAATCACAACAATTTCAAAATTGATTTCAAAGTTCTTTGTCCAATTTCAGCGAAATCAATTCATTATAAGCACTTTGCATGGTGTCTTAACTTTAGATGGTACATTAGGCTCTCATCCTATTATACAAACCGTTAAGAATCCTGATCAGATAACGGAAATCTTTGATACCATTACCTATTCCAAGGGTTCATCCTTGGTACGTATGGTTGAAGATTTTCTTGGCGAAATAACATTCTGTCAGGCAGTTACCAATTATTTAAATGAATATAAATATAAAACCGCTGAAACTGCCGACTTTTTTGCTGAAATAGATAAATTAGATTTGGATTATAATGTAACCGCAATTATGGAAACATGGACTGTACAGGTAATCAATTACCTACCCAAGATAATATCCCATCCAATTCTAAACATTTGTTTACCTTTTTTTTTTTAATTTTAGATGGGTTTGCCTGTCGTCGGAATAGAAAAGATCTCAAATACTGAATACAAATTGACACAGAAACGCTTCTTGGCCAATCCAAATGATTATAATGAAGAGCACGAATATTCTGAATTCAAGTGAGTTGCATGTGGACTGTATCTGATATAAAATGTTCGCACATATTTGTATATATGTATATCTATATATATGTATATGTATTTTAGCTACCGCTGGTCGATACCCATCACATATGCTACCAGTGCCAGTGCGACAGTGCAGCGGGTTTGGTTTTATTACGATCAGAGCGAAAGTAAGTGGGATCATATGTATGCAAAAGTGAATCTCTAAACTGATCCCATCTTTAATTGTATACCCTAACCCCACCACTCTCTTCTAACAGTCACCATAACCCTGAGCAGTGCTGTAGATTGGATCAAGTTTAACATTGACCAGGTGGGCTATTATCGTGTCAACTATGATGAATCATTGTGGGAAGCATTGGCCAATGAACTTGTGGCCAAACCTGAAAGTTTCAGTGCCGGAGATCGTGCATCATTATTGAATGATGCCTTCGCTTTGGCCGATGCCACACAATTGCCATATGAAAGGGCTTTCGATATGACCAAATATCTGGAAAAGGAAGATGATTATGTACCATGGAGTGTGGCTGCCTCAAAATTGACATCCCTAAAGCGTACATTATACTATACGAGTAGTTATAAGAAATACAAGGCATATGCCACAGATTTGATTGAACCGATATATACAAAACTTGGCTGGACTGTGGGTGAGGATCATCTGAACAAGTGAGTCTTTAACATTGTTTTTCCCAAAACGAGATATTTTCAAATCTCTTATTTTGCAGTCGTCTTCGTGTTACATCATTGAGTGCTGCCTGCTCCCTGGGACTGGAGTCTTGCCTCTCTGAGGTTGGTCTACAGTTTAAGAATTGGTTGGAGAAGCCTGATGTACGACCCAATCCGGATGTTCGTGAAATTATCTATTTCTATGGCATGTTATCGGTTGGCAATCAAGAGATTTGGGAATTAGTTTGGGATTTGTTTGTCCTTGAGACTGATGCCAGTGAGAAATCTAAATTGATGTATGGTTTATCGTCTATACAAGAGCCATGGCTATTGCAGCGTTATATAGATCTTGCCTGGAATGAGGAATATGTACGTGGACAAGATTATTTCACCTGTCTGACTTATATAGCAGCCAATCCAATTGGTGAGCCTCTTGTTTGGGATCATGTGCGAGAGAACTGGTTAAAATTGGTCGATCGTTTTGGCCTAAACGAAAGATATTTGGGCAATCTAATACCATCCATAACAGCTCGCTTTAATACACAAACAAAACTCGAAGAGATGGAACATTTCTTTGAAAAATATCCTGAGGCAGGAGCTGGTACTGCCGCTCGTGTACGTGCTCTGGAGACGGTTAAGAACAACATTGTGTGGCTACAAGAGAATCTTGAAAGCGTTGATGCCTGGCTGGACAAGCAACAATCGTCCAAATAGCTATATTAATTTAACATTATGTAGTATAATAATAATTTGTTCCAATTAATTATCTTATTGCGACTATAAACAAAACATGGACTTGTGAAAAACCATTTAAAAAATAAAGATTAGTCCCCATGTTATGGGAGAAAAAAACACAAATTACAGCTCCATAAATAAGCAATTACGTTCAGTTAACCGCATACATATTTAGACCCATTGGGTAATAGCGGAAAATCGATTAGACATTTAGTACTATCGCTGATAACTGAATATATATCTATGATTATTGGTTTTTTTGTTTTTTGTGTTTTTTTTTGGTGATACTAGGAAAACAATTGAATTGACATTTACTAATTTTAGCTGTTCCATTGCCGCACTCTGTGCAGATCCATTGTCCGTACGTTTTTTTTTTTTTATTTTTTAGTTGTGTTTTCCTATTACCGCTTTTGCTAGTCATAATCATAATTTAGTTAGTCCCAAAAATTATCGCAAAATGATTGAATGGGGATATAAAACTATTCAAGTGCAATACAATCAAAAAGAGTTATTAAGCCAACTGCCAAGCGAGTCGGTGCTGGCCAATACCCCTTTCAGTTACTTGCCGCATTTGAGTTAGTGAAGATGTGGTTAACGGGCTATTGGTTGCAAGTGATATTAAGTTGGGCGGTTGTGGCATTTGCCACTGCCACAGTTGTGGTTGCCGTGCAACTTGCCCATTTGGAGGCTGATTTGGCCGATGTTCAAGCCAAAATCGATATGTATGAGTCGTTGGGTAGTGGGTCAAGTGGATTGGCCAAGGATCGTGTGAGACGTGATGATGAGGTAAATTGACTAATTGCTCTTATCATAAATGTTTTTTTATACTGATATCACTCTCTTTTCTTTGTAGATTGATTATCGACTACCCACCGCATTAGTGCCTACGCATTATGAACTCAATTGGCATCCAGATTTAGAGACGGGCAACTTTAATGGCCAGGAAAAGATTACTATTAATGTGGTTTCAAATACTAATCAAATTATTTTACATTCGTATAACCTGGTGCTGACCAGTGTCTATGTATTAAACCATGAAGTTGATAATTTTGTTTTGGACACGGAGCGTCAACTATTGATTATTACCTTGACTGAGGAATTGACAGAGGGTACATCCATTACCTTAGGTATAATTTTCGAAGGTCAAATGGTAAACAAATTGGTTGGCCTATACAGTAGCTCTTATCAAACTGAAGCCGGTGATCAAAGGTAAGGCAGCCATTTTAAAAGCACGCCTGAAATTATGCAATGAATTATTGTTTTTTTTTTTTTACAAAATTTTAGAAATATTTCCTCATCCCAATTTGAACCAACTTATGCACGACAGGCATTCCCTTGTTTCGATGAACCAGCCTTAAAGGCTACATTCCAGATAACAGTAGCCTATCCAACTGGATCATATCATGCAGTGTCCAATATGCCAGTTAAGGTAAAACCATGAATAACTTGTAATTCTTTGAACTCTTAACTCTCTTGTTCTCTTCCTCCCCCTCTCTCTCTCTCTCTTTTGCTGTTGTAGGAGTCCATTTATTTGGGCGAATATACAGAAGCAACTTTTGAAACTAGCGTAAAGATGAGCACATATTTGGCATGTATTATTGTCTCAGATTTTGACTCAAAGGATACAATTGTGAGCGCCAATGGCATAGGTGAAGATTTCACAATGCACGCTTATGCCACGCCACAACAATTGAATAAACTTCAGTTTGCTATTGACTTTGGATCTGCAGTAACCGAATATTATATTCAATATTATAAAGTTCCATATCCATTACCCAAATTGGATATGGCTGCCATACCAGATTTTGCTTCAAATGCTATGGAACATTGGGGTTTAGTCACCTATCGGGAGACGGCATTGCTCTATGACGAGAGCTACAGTTCCACTGCCAATAAACAGTCGATAGCCAGTGTATTGGCTCATGAGATTGCCCATCAGTGGTTTGGAAATTTGGTCACAATGAATTGGTGGAATGATCTCTGGCTAAATGAAGGTTTTGCACGTTTCATGCAATATAAGGGTGTAGATGCCGTTTTTCCCGATTGGGGAATGGTAGGTTAATAGAGCAATAAGTGTATTAATTTAATTTAATGATTATTTTCTCCATTTATCATTTAGTTGGAACAATTTCAAATTGCTGCCCTTCATTCAGTTTTGGTATATGATGCCAAACTCTCATCCCATCCAATTGTACAAGAGGTAAAAACTCCTGATGAAATTACTGCAATTTTTGATACAATCAGCTATGAAAAGGGCGGTTCGGTTATACGTATGTTGGAGAATCTTGTTGGCTCGGAAATCTTTGAAAATGCAGTAACAAATTATCTTGAAAAGTATCAATATTTAAACACAGTGACCGATAATTTTGTATCAGAGGTAGCCAACCTGGTCTCCGATTATGATGTGAAACTTTTGATGAGCACTTGGACTGAACAAATGGGCTACCCGGTATTAAATGTTACCCGATCTAGTGATAGCGGTTTCACCATTACCCAACAACGTTTCTTATCAAACAAAGCCAGCTATGATGAAGAATTTGAGAAAAGTGAATATAATTATAAATGGAGTGTACCAGTCACTTATATTCTGGATACATTTGAAAGTGGTCAAGAGGCCAGCAGTTTTATCTTTGACTATGATCAAGATGCAGCCGGTGTGGCTGTAAATACTGATGTCAAATGGATAAAATTAAATATTCATCAAATGGGTTACTATCGTGTTAACTATGATGAGGATATTTGGGCTTTAATAATTCAAGAATTAATAACGGATATCAATCGATTTGATATAGCAGATAGGGCACATCTATTGAACGATGCTTTTGCCCTGGCAGATGCTAGTCAATTGTCTTATCGTATTCCCCTCGAAATGACTGCCTATTTGAGCCTAGAGCGTGACTTTGTCCCTTGGTATGTGGCTGCCGATAAACTAAAATCCCTGCATCGTAGTCTTATGTTCAGTGATATCTATGTCTCCTATTTGACCTATGCCCGTACATTGCTTACCACTGTTTACCAGGAGGTGGGTTGGACAGTTGATGCAGATAATCATTTGAGAAAGTAAGTACAATTACTCTTCTGATTCAAATTGTTGATTTATAAATCTTTTTCACTATTTTTACAGTCGTCTGCGTGTTTCTATTCTCTCAGCTGCCTGTGCTTTGGGTGTGCCAGAATGTCTAACTCAAGCCGCACAGTTGTTTAATACCTATCTAGAGAATCCTACGGCTGCTAATCGCCCTGCACCAGATCTACGTGAGATTGTCTACTACTATGGTATGCAACAATTGAGCAGCGAATCTCTGTGGGAGAAGCTTTTCGATCTCTTCCAGGCTGAAACTGATGCTAGTGAGAAAGTGAAACTTATGTATGGTCTATCTGGTGTACAAGATGCCCAGTTGCTTTACCGCTTCCTACAATTGGCTTCAGAGGATGAGAGTGTTGTGAGATCTCAAGATTATTTCACTTGTGTTCAGTATATTGCTGCCAATCCAGTGGGTGAACCAGTCGTTTGGGAATATTATCGGGAGCATTGGCCAGAACTAACGAAACGTTTTGATCTAAACAATCGTAATTTTGGCAGTCTCATTGCTCAGATTACGGAAAACTTTGCCAGTCAAGTGAAACTTGAGGAAGTTGAACAGTTCTATACCAAATATCCAGAGGCTGGAGCTGGTGCCAATTCTAGGTCAGTGGCATTGGAAACGATCAAATACAATATTCAATGGCTGGAACAGAATAGGAACGATATCGGCGATTGGCTTAGTGGCACGTCAACGCCATTGAAATTCAATTAACCAGAAAAAACCCAGGAAAAAAAACCGCATTGTAAACTTATTTTCTTTTATCTATAATAAAATGCTTAAATAGCCGCAACTTTTATTGCATAATCGAAAAAAAGGTCAATTAAATGGAATGGAAAATGGAATAAAAAATATCCCTCAAGTACAATAAAATAAATGTGCTAAAATCAAATCATAAATAAAACCATGAATTTCCACTTTATTTGTTAAAATTGTCGATTAAAATTTCATAGTAGGTAATCAAATTGTGAATGTAAAATAAGGAATCATGACATGACTCGTCAGACTGTCCAGTTATTAAATTCGATATATGGCAACATAATAAACATAAAACTCTATACATTGTTCAGGATCATATAGATATTATATCAGTCATGGATCATGAATGGTTTATATGGCCCTCTTAGATATCGGGCAGTAATCTGTTTATCAAGTCCAAATAGTTTGGTCAGATTGATTGCTTGTATTTAGTCTTAAACTTAACGTCCAGTACGCTGGAAGCAGTTTTTGGTTTTTCAGTCCTTAATTTAAAGGACATTTATATACAAAATGGTTGCTTGTAAGTTGATATCAAGACCAAATCAAGTGTTGTGAATAGTTTAGAAATCAATTTTTAATAATACTCTTAGGGCTGACAGTCAAGTATGTGGCCATATTCTTTGGTTTGGCAACAACTGCATTTTGTGTCTCCACCATTGTGTTGGCAGTGCAGAAAGCTGATTTGGAAAACGATCTACAAGATGCGCTTGATAAGCTTGAAATATTAACACAGCTGACAACAACAACACCTAATCCTAATACACCAACCGCGAGCAGTTCCGCAACAACTGGAGACGATCAAGGTACTACGCCCAGTGGAGGAACTACAACTACACCTGGTGGAGGAATTACAAGTACACCCGGTGGAGGCAGTACCAGTACACCCGGTGGGGGTAGTACCACTTCGCCCGGTTCAACGACAACAGCTGTCAATCCCATCTATCCCACATTACCAACAGGACTACCCGATCCTGAAGCGGTAAGTGCAAAAGATAATTAAAACAAAAATTCCCAGCAAAGTTTTACGTTTTACAATCAATAACAAGAATATTGTCTGGACATCGTAAAGTCGGCACTGCCACCAATTTAAATTATATTTAATTTTATCATATTTCCACATAGTGTGGGGTATACAAGTGCTTATCGGTTCAATATAAGGTTTTTCGTTAAAGGCATTAGTCAAATAATTGGTCAGTTTAGTCAGTTTGCTGGTAGGCAGTGGACAGTTAATTTTTCGTTATGGGCAATTTGAAGGAGAAAATAAAGGGTATGAATACTGAAAGATATATGTAGTATGAATAAATTGTTCAGATTTAAAGTACTTTTTGCATAATAATTAGATGGGATCACTGCGGAACGCGTAGCCATATTTTTTGGCCTATTGTCCACCTGTCTGACGGTGGCCCTTGTCCTTGTAATTGTCCATAGGGATAATATATGGCTGCAATTGGAGGAAGCTAGAATGAAATTGGATGTACTTGAGGATTACATACAGTCGAATATACTGACTGAGATATCCAACAAAACTATCAATTAATAATTTAATAATATTACAAGAAAAGAAAAAGTATAATATTTAGCATTAAGTTAAAAAAAAAAAAAAATAATAAATAACATTTAAAGTAAAATTTCAAATTATTTAGTAAAGTTAACGTAATCGTTATGACTAAGCTTTATTTATGACTTGACCCTTTGTTCAGTGCGAGGCTTATCAGTTTATTGATAACTACATTTACTTGGATAACTTGAACTACATACATATCTTTATAACTTTTTATCTATGTAGATTGAATGGCGCCTGCCCGAACACATCAGACCTATCAAGTATAGGTTGTATATACAGCCAGATCTTGAGACAGGGGCTTGCGAGGGTACCGTCTCCATTCAATTCCAGCTAAACAATGTAACCAATTTGATAGTGCTGCACTCCAAGGATTTGGAAGTGCATGGCATTAGTATATTGAATATGATGGCACGCATGCGGATTGCCATTGATGAATGGTATCTGGATGAAACACGTGAACTTCTCATGATTAAGCTAAAGGAGGTGCTCAGTTTGAACAAGGCTTACACACTTTCGGCCAGCTTTGATTGTAATCTGGAGAGTCTAACGGGAGCTTACAGAAGCAGTTATGCGGCATCAACTGGCGATAAAAAGTGAGTAGCTAGCAATAAGTATAGTGAATACCCCTAACGCATGCCATTGAAGTTGGTCGACCACCAAGCCGGTCTCAGCTGTTGTTGAATGAAAGCTTTGCTTTAAAGAAAAGCTTTGGCTATAGCTTTGGAACGCTGGTTTCAGTTGGAAGTTATAACCTGTGCGGGACGGTCGTTGTCTAAGCGCGCGCGTCTCTTTGCGAATGGGGGAAAAGTGCGCGGGACTAACTCATATATATATACATAGATTTAAATCAAGTAAAGCTTAAGGCAAATTTATCTGCCGTTATCATATTTTGTGAATACTATGAATTACTTGGACAAACGGAAATCTGTAACTGTAAATTAACTACTATTCAAGCAAAGCAAACCAAAAGTTAGAAAAGTGCCAAAAAAAAAAAAAATGAAAAAAAGATAATACAAATCATTTCGATACCGTTAAATTTGTTGCCATTTCGAAGCAATTCTGTCATTGTCATTGAATTGAGCCCAGCCACCGTTATGGATCTCTGTGTGTTCTAATTGAGTGCGCATTGAACCGAACCACAAGCTGATTTTAATACATATATATCGCATTGAATTCTATATGCCAACTTTGACTTTCAACAATAAATACAATAAATAACAGCAAAATGATATCACAATGGCCACTCGGGGCTAACACGCAGGCAAAACAGGTTGCAACAGAGAGCATGCGTCTGTTTTGCCTCCCTTTTCCATCTCCCCCTTTTACCCAATCCACTTTCCCCTTGCCAATCATCAGGCCAACCAAAACTGGCTTCGGCATCGGCATCAACATCAGCATCTTGGCATCGTCAACAGATTCAGTCGCAGCAGTCTCTTTCATGCATAGTTCACTTGCCACGCAAGTTCTTCGCCTTAAATCGGTCAATGCATTGCCATAGCCAAATGCATGGCTCTTGCCACAAACGTCCGTCCAATCATGCGCACCTCAAATGTCTCTTGTACTCATGTACTCGTAGTAGCATGAGAAATGACTTTCTTCATAAGATACCCAAAACGAAATGGGTCGACATTAAACATCCATTGACTAGCACCAGCCACTTGCCGCTCTTGGACATTTATTTCTTGTTTTGTTTTATTCTCGAAAGCTTAAACAACGTGGGCTGCGTTCAAATTTTGTTTTTATACCCTAGACCCAAAGAGTATGCTAAGATCACTTGAAATTATGTCAATCTTTAAGCTCTCATTTCTAAATGTAGATCTTAGAGTCTTAATAGAGGAAGTGTTGATTTAGTACACAGTAATAACAAAAATTGAATAATTGAATTAATTTCTTTAGTTTTTATTTCTCTTTGCTTCAGAGCATTATATATTAAATTAGATTAAAGTATAGGGTATCAAGTACTGGGCGACTAGACATGGTTTTTTTATTTCTTTCATTTTCATTGACACTGATTTCTTTTTTATTCTTCTTGGCTACCTTCTGGACAAATAATTTTCATTTTTTTTTTAATGATGGGAAAGAACGTAAAAATCGTGAATTATATTAAAGTGAAAACAACAATTTAACTCTTTTTTTTAAATATGTGCATTTGCCAAACGTATTTGACTCATTTGCATTATGCAATTTCTTAATAGATATTGATGAAATCATTTTGCATATGGTTAACCTCAAACAGGCGAATTGTTGTAATCATTTTATTGTCTTTTGTTGAAAATTTTTGTATTTGTTATGTTTTGTTTTTTTTTGTTTTAAACAAATAATCAAAATTGCAAGCACGTAAACATTCACTTGGCCATACGTCACTCCATTTGTTTTAAGCTCTAGGTAATTGTAGGTCGAAATTTACTTTAGTTGTTGTTGTGTTTTGGGTGTTTGTGGGTCGCACTTGTCACGTAAATGTCAAATAATTTACATTTCTCTTGATATTTATTCGAAATTATTTGTGAAAGTTATGACCCTAAAAAGTTAATGAACGTGTTTTTCAGTTTTTTCAAAATTAAAAACACCAAAAAAAACAAGTAAATAAATAAAGAAGCAAATTCATAATTGCCACCACAAAGCATTCTAAGGGCATTAAACTTGAGCTCAGAAATGCAATGAAATTCATTTGACTTTATGTCATAATTCTTAATTAGTGGTCTTATTTGGATCAACTTTGGAATAGGTATCACTAAGAAGCAGATACAAAATGAGGCATATATGAACATGCATATGTAAAAGATACTTTACAACTTTGCCCCATTGTTTGCGGTATTTGGCATTATGCTCATAAGGTAGTCATGCAATTTTTGTATTGTGGCTTTTGTGAGCGCGCCTTAATTGAGTCAACGCCAAGGCGGACCATTGCATCATCATCACCATCATCATGATCACCATTAGCATCGTCATGATTATGATTAGCAGTGATGTTCGTCATCATCAATGAAGGAAGCTTTAACAAATGATGAGGCATGAGATGCAGAAATTATTCAGACAATTGACTGACAGCTAGACAAAATTAGCATATTCTTCCCACTCGCATAATATCTTTCCTCATTTCGGCCAATTGAGTGGGTGTAGTATATCCTGAATATTGTTCTCCTTACATACCATAGCTAATCACTGCATCTTTCTCAGCAAATTGACTGACAAACACAAAGCCAACAACCTTTGCCATCAATCAATAGCGAAACGCCAACGTCTCAATAGAAAGTGGCCTGTGGTTGCATAGACACTAGTTGCCGTATTATTGCACCAAGCCGGGAAAATTTGTAATGCATTTTTGCGGTTTATTTACAACTCGAACTCCATGTCGATTTCGAAGTCGAAGTAGTTACAATTTCATGAAATGATCATTTTCATTACGTGACCATTGGAAGGGGCTGAAATTACATCTGATTGATGGAATTAAACGCCAACTCCAATCGCCAGTCGTCAAAATGATGACGGAAGCTGATCCAGACCAAGACCAACACCAACTTTGAGTTTGTTTATGTTGTGGTATTTAAAAAAAAAAAGTGTTAAATTTGATGATAATGACGATATGTGTAATTCGGTCTCCGTCTGTTAATATCGCTCTCGAATTACACTTGTCAATGGCATAATGAATTACAGTTCGGCTTAGTTCAAGATAAAATGATAGTATAACATAAAATTTGAGATATTTTATAATTAGAGCTTGTGGCAGTGACATTTGTCGTGTTGATAATAAACTAAATATTAAATTGGTCAATTTTTCTTTTATGATAGTTTGCTGAGTCATTTATTAAGCGTGTATATAATTTAGTTAACAATAAGTTTTAAAAATAAAAGTCAACGGCATGTATGCGCCGAAAAACGTGCGTCCACGTAGCAGCCTATCCACAGACGACAATCATCGGATCAAGGACACACATCGATCAGCGCATAAATCACCAAGTAATACGATTCTCACACTGATCGCCTTCTGCGTGTTTCTACTGGTGCTCTGTGGATTCCTGTTAGGTGCTCTCGTCTATGTGGGGAAAAACATAGCCGATGATCATCTAAAGCAACAGGGGAACAGCAGTCAAGCAAGCTTAGATGGCAATATACGGACCATATATGTGGATCGTGATCAGTTGTTATCCACCAAGCCTATATTAAGCGTCTTTACAGGTTTGTGGAATCATTAAACAATGCTGACAAATGTGGAAATGTGCAACGTAATGTGGGACACTTTAAGCAATGTTAGCCTTCTTTCTCCTTATAAAATTATAAATATAGTTTCATAATAGGTCATATATACAAGGCTGATGAACATTTGACGCGAACGCAGGTTTTTAAATTTCTTATAGTATATATCTAATATATTAACAATTAGTACATTGTTCATTGTTTCATTGGAATTATTTGAAGAATAGATTTTCTTTTGTAATTATTACATTTACAATTATTAATAATATTTATTTTCATTTGATTCTTTATTGATTTTTGTAATTTTCTTTTTGAAAGATATTTGCCGTTACTTTTAAAAAAGCTTTAGATAAATATTGAATATGGCGCGAAGATTGAGTATCAATCGATAGACCTTGATAGTATAACGATAGTTTTCATAACGATATTTTTTTTATCGATAGTTGCCATTGCTCCGGCTTTGTTGTTGCAAAATGTTCTCTCTCTTGTATTGTTTTGCCAGATGAACAAAGAATTTTATAGATTAGTTAATTTTATTTACTGATAAACTGCATATCGACCACCCACCAGATAATCGTTCTTCCACAACTCGAGTGCCAGCTATAAGCAAATTTAGCACCGTCATGGCCACCATCTCACCAGCTATTAAGTCAGCCAGCAAAGTATTGCAAAAACTGTCATACCGCCTGCCCAAGGAACTGAAGCCGCAAAAATATAACCTTCAGCTGCTTCCCGATCTCAATAAAAAGAATTACACGGGCAACATTAGCATCCAACTGCAAGTGCTGGAGCCAATTGCTTTTATACCCGTGCACATTAAACAGCTTAATGTGAGCACTGTGGATGTGCAGCACTTGGATGATTCGGGAGCCCCATTGAAAAAAGTTGCACCGACTCTAACATTTGCATATCCAGATTATGAATACTGGGTGACTGAATTTGAGCAACCACTCGATGTGGGGAATTACAGCCTCCGTCTAAATTTTACTGGATCACTTACGGACCGCATTACGGGCCTGTACCAAAGTTCCTATTTGGATACGCTGAAGAATCGCACCAGGTAGTGGCGAGGCTACTAACTACCCAATGCATGCAATTGAAAAACTAATCCTAGATTTTATGTATATCCATTTTTTACATCAGTTAACTTGTATTATTTTTGGCTTTATTTTAAAGATGGATTGCCAGCACGAAATTTGAGCCGACCTATGCCCGTTTAGCGTTTCCCTGTTTTGATGAACCGTCCATGAAAGCTCAATTTACCATCACCGTGGCCAGGCCTAGCGGAGACGAGTACCATGTTTTATCAAACATGCCGGTAGCATCGGAGGACGTTGTTGGCGATCTGACCGAAGTCACCTTCTCAGAAACTGTACCTATGAGTACCTATCTTGCTGCATTTGTTATTTCGGACTTTGCCTACAAAAGTACGACAATTGAGGGCACCTCCATTGAGATGCGGGTCTATTCTCCGCCTGCCCAAGTGGAGAAGACTCAATATGCTTTAGATACGGGTGCTGGTATCATTGCCTACTACATTGATTACTTCAATGTTTCCTATCCACTGCCCAAATTGGATTTGGTGGCCATTCCCGATTTTGTTTCTGGTGCTATGGAAAACTGGGGTCTTGTGACATTTAGAGAAACTGCTTTACTATATGACGCGACTACCAGTTCCAGTGTAAACAAGCAGCGTGTGGCTGTAGTGATTGCCCATGAGTTGGCCCATCAATGGTTTGGTAACTTGGGTAAGTTGTCGCTAAAACCTATGTTTTTAACACCATTCCTCTAAACAATCTTTTTAATTTCAGTTACTATGGACTGGTGGGATGATTTGTGGCTAAATGAAGGATTTGCTTCCTTCATAGAATACAAGGGTGCCGATCACATGCATCCCGAATGGGACATGCACAATCAGTTTGTCATCGAAGAACTCCATCCAGTGATGGAAACAGATGCCACTTTGGCTTCACATCCGGTGGTCAAGCCTGTACTAAGTCCCGCTGAAATTACTGAATACTTTGATTCCATTACGTACTCTAAGGGTGCATCTGTGGTGAGAATGTGCGAGAATTTGGTGGGCGAGGAAAAACTTCGTAACGCAACTACTCGCTATCTCCGTAAATTCATGTATATCAGTGCTACCACTGAGGATTATTTCAACGCCATTGAGGAGGAAGAGGGTCTGGACTTTGATGTGAAGTAAGTGAATATAACAATGCAAAACTTGGACAAATTTATTGGGGTTATATATCTATTTAGACTCATTATGCAAACTTGGACGGAGCAAATGGGTTTCCCTGTGGTCGACGTTGTAAAGGAGGGAAACAATTACAAATTGACCCAAAAACGTTTCTTGGCTAATCAGGATGATTATGATGTTGAAGTGGAGCCATCTTCCTTCAAGTAGGTGCCTTGAATTAAATATTTAGAGCTGTAGATTGACAATTATCTTTAATATTTATTTATAGTTATCGCTGGTCCATACCCATCACTTATACGAGCAGCATCAGCAACGAAGTGCAAAGCACGATTTTTGATCATAATGATAATGAGATTCTTATTAATTTATCGGGTGCAACAAGTTGGATTAAATTTAATAAGGATCAAGTGGGATATTATCGTGTCAACTATGCGGCTGAACAATGGACTGAATTGACAAATGCGGTTAAGGCATCGCGTGAAACCTTCAGCACTGCAGACCGTGCGCATCTTCTTAACGATGCCAGTACTCTGGCTGATGCTGGGCAACTGGCCTTTAGCCTGGCTCTGGATTTGAGCACATATCTAGAAAGCGAAACGGATTATGTGCCCTGGAGTGTGGGCACATCGTGGTTAACTCAGTTGACGAATCGACTCTATTACACCGATTTATTTAGCAACTTTACAACCTATGCACGTAAACTACTCACACCAATTGTGGAGCAGCTTACTTTCACCGTCGGCACTGGTCACCTGGAAAAGTATGTGTTTTATAGCCCCATTTGTTCTAATTTGATTAACCGATTGCTTTAACTTTTTTTTTAGCCGTCTGCGTATTAAAGTTCTCAGCATTGCCTGTAGAGTTGGACACGAAAGTTCTTTGCAGCAAGCCGCGACACTGTTTAACCAATGGCTAGCTAGTCCAGCTGTACGACCCAGTCCTGATATCCGCGATGTTGTCTATTACTATGGCTTGCAACAGGTCAATACAGAAGCCGCCTGGGATCAGGTTTATCAGCTATATCTTGCCGAATCGGATGCTCAGGAGAAACTAAAGTTGATGAACGCCTTGGCCGCTGTAAAGGTGCCATGGCTATTGCAACGTTACATCAATTTGGCTTGGGATGAGGAAATTGTGCGTCGTCAGGACTACTTTACTCTGCTTGGATACGTTTCAACCAACCCTGTCGGACAAAGTCTGGTATGGGACTACGTGAGGGAGAATTGGGAACAATTGGTAGAACGTTTTGGCATTAATGAACGTACTTTGGGTCGCCTTATTCCCACCATCACTGCCCGATTCCACACACAAACCAAGCTAGAGGAGATGCAACATTTCTTTGAGAAATATCCAGAAGCTGGAGCCGGAACTACAGCACGTCAACAAGCTCTAGAGAAGGTTAAAGCCAACATTAAATGGCTGGAACTGAATAAGGCTCAGGTGGGCGATTGGTTATCTAACTACATTGCCGAATCAACGGCAACCAATAGCATCAAGTGATTTATGCCTCCTTGTCATATAAATATGAAGCAATGTAAAATATTACCAATGGATTGAAAAATAGTCTTAGCTAGTAAATGCAAAGCAAATGCATTTCAAATGTGAATGAAAACTTGTGAATACGTAATAAATTGAAAACTTTAATATGTTTTTGTATACCCTATTGTTTAATCTATTTGGTTAATTAAAGCATATTCATTGTATTTAAATGAATCTAAGGGAATGGAATCATCCCAATTTCATGCTTTAAACATATAATTACGTATAGTTAATACCATCGCTTGCCAAGCTTTAAGTAATACTTTGATGAGAAAAGCTAAACAAGATTGCATATCAAATACATATACCGGTTTGGGTTACGTCAACAAAAATCTATGTATAGAGCAATACTTTTAGATATAAAACCAAAATTATTGATTTAGTTTAAATTGAGAAAGAGATACGCACTTATTTAGTCTATTTCAAGGATTTTTATGGTAGTTAATTTCCCAAGGATCTTCTCCCAAGTGTGTCCTAAACTCACATACGCACATCAAATTCGATTTGGTTGGGAAAAGTTTGGCTTTTATTTGAAATTTCTAGTTTTCAATTCAAATAAACAATAGACCTATGACCCTTGTTTATTTGTTTAATCTCCACCCTGGGCACTACATAGTTGAAGCAGGACATTTTTGTGGCATACTTTTAGGCTGCTGTACCGGAAAACGGAAACGACTAACAACGCATCAGTGTTTGTTTAATTTCGCTTGTGTGTGCTTTTATGGCCACACCAAATTTGATATGCCTCCTCCCCACAAAAAAAAAGACATCAAAAATTTGTTGTTTACTTGTGGACAATTCTTAGGCCCAGGGTCAAACGCAATGGCGTCAGCAGGATATTGCGAGAAGAAATTGTTTACGACTTGAATTGATAACATTGACTAACTGATTATGATGCCAACATACAATCATATATGTATATACATACATATATACTTGTACAGTAATGGAAAGTACAGCCTGCCCTTGAAAGCCAATCACAATCACTCAAATGGATGGACAAAAAGATGAAACAAAAAAATGACTATATACCAATCGTGATTCCAATGAGATAGAGAGAGAGAAGCGCATAAATTTGGCTTTAGCTCGGTGAGTTATCACCGCCATTCAAATTCGCTCAGGAAATGACAATATTTTGCAGCATCAATAGCAATTCAACATTGGTTTGGGACTTCAATAATCTGTCTCTACCATGACAGCAATTTATTTCATATCCTGAACATTTCTATTTGATTCACTGCGCAAATTGTTCACATACATACATAGCATTCTTGGGGAATTCTTTATACTTGTATTTATTTTATCATTTATTTAAAAACTTAAAGTATTCAGCTACGCCAAGGTCAGTCAAATTGACTTGGCCAGACAGAAGCTTTAACTATTAATGTATTGTACGGCAAACAATTTCAACAAGATAATGAACATCAAGAACAGAGGCAAAAAAGGTGGCCAAGTTCTGTAACAGCTGCAGGCGTTTAAATTGGCCAATAACAGGCAACAGCAATGATAGTCATGAGAATGAGAAAAACAGTTGAATTCCAGTTTCCCCAAATGCAATTGGTCTCATTTGCTTGTCTGCTTATGCCCTCCTGTGTGCCATAAAGTTGCCACACTCATCCAGAAATAGTTGGCCCAGGGCCAGGAAAACTTATTGCGTCTTGTCTACAAATAGGGCTGGTTTAATATATATGAAGGATAAGCCACTAAACTCATGTGGGTAGCTCCTGATAGAGATCGAATCTAAAGAAGTTTGTTGTGTAGAACGTAATCTTTCTTAACCTTAGTTAACTTATCAAATATAGATTAATTTTAAAATATATATATAAAATCGTTTTAGCAAGCAACTTTCCTCTAAAATTGTGTGAAATGATTAATCAAATGTATTTCATATATTAAATTATTGTATATTTTATTTAGAAGACGTATTTTTAATAATGAAGTGTCGAAATAGTTTTTCTAAAACTAAAAATATTTAATATAGATATATATTTAAACGTTTTGTATAAAAGATAAATATCAGGCTGCCCTCGTCTGCTGCCCATTTGGCCCAATGGCATAATCCGCCAGTGTCTAAATTTCTTAACAAGAAAAAAGACAAAACCATTTATAATTTAAATGAAAAACCATAAAAGCAACTCTAAATTGTAGACATTCCTATATATATGTATGCTTGTATACATTTTTAATGTCTATTTTAAGTCCACTGAAAGTGATCAATTTCATCACTTATCGGTGTGAACAATCATCATTTGAGAATCCATATATACAATACTATTCCCTCCAATTAACATTTACAGCATCTACATTTTATTTGGCGCACTGATTTCATCAGACAAATGAAGATATAGTCAAGAAAATACTATTGTAATTCTAATATCCTCTTCTGTCTATGGCTAGTTCAGCTTCGGCGTGTCAATAAAAAATAATTGCAACTGTTGTAAAGACGAAACGCCAAGCAACAGAAATGGTCATAAAAGTCTAGTGTCAGACATTTTGACTGCCAATCTGTCCAAAGGATCTCACTCATACGCCCTGTTGTCACGTTCATGGGCTGACTTTTTGCCAAACACACATAGAGATAACTAAATGAGCTGTATGGGTATATGTATGTATGTATGTATGTGTGTGTGTTTGTTTGTGCATTTATATATATATATATATATATATGTATGTATGCTGACCCCGTGCTTAATACAAAAGAAAACGAAATCTGTAAATGTAAGTGGCCCTCGATCCTGTACATTGCAATTGCCATTTTTATGGTGAGAAACCTGTTGAGTCGTAAATGTTATGTGCGTAACAATGAAAATAAATTAATTGATAAACCTGATGAAATTACTTCATTAGCTGCTAATTGAATTACCATGGCTCTAAACTGTGGGCGTCTCTAAATGAAATCATCCGTTTCACATGCCCTGGGGGGGCACTCGAAATGATTAATATTTCGTTTGTTCAAAAACAAAAGCAAGTACAGACTCATCCCAAATGTCCAGGCCATCTTGACAGTCATATTTCCCCGTTGACAACACTGAGCTAAACGGAAGCAAGGGCGTACTTCCTGTTTTAGTTGTCCCTTATTAATGTTATGTTAATATTCCGACAGAGCCAGGACCAGTCCCAAACCCATCCATTAATCTCAATTTGGGGGTAAATATTCAATCATGCAGAGAGGAGGACTGATGGGCGAACGGCTTTGTAATTAAAGACACATTAAGGGCTCGTAAAAATTAAATTGCCACTTGCCAGGCCAGATGGCAATGAAGGAGCAATACAGCAACTATAGCTATTGGAACGTTTGCTGGTGCCTGCTATTGCTTAATTAGTGGCAGTTAAATACTCTGTGGTGTGAACTTAAAGTCGAAGCACTTAAAAATATAATTATTACGTAAAGTATTGTGCAATTTATTTAAAAATGCCCATTCTAAGTTTAAGACTCGTGCTTAACACTTTAGTTTTTAATTAACAAACTGGATATACAAATTAGATAAAGTTAAGTTCAGCAAATGCATCTAAGAATATGGAATAATTACAAAGAATTAGATAAGTTTAATACGTTTGGGAAGTTAATAAGTTACTATTAATATATTAATGTAATCTTTTCATTCGGCAGATCTGATGAAAATGGATAAAAAGCTTCCAAGACTCTGGTTATGTTGAACAGAGTCAAACTAGATGAAATTAATGTGGGCCTAAAAGCGAAAATTCTAAATTTCTACTACATTCTATATATATTTATTTCTATATTCTACAGTATTCTATATCTCAAATTCGAGGAATTTATCGTAAATTTATTTCCAAATAAACCATTATCAGTAAGAAACCGAATCTTTAAATTTATGACTAACTATGATTTACATAGAAGTGTATATAGTAGAAAATAAACACAATTTTCAGAAAATGTTCACTTCCGGAATAATGCAAGTTTATATATCTTCTAACATTGTTGTCTTCCGCGTCACTTTCTTTGTGTTAAATTAATTATTATCAAATGTATTTTTAGAAACAATTTTTGGATAAAAAAGAAATAGATAATGTAAATATAAATAAATTCTTAGTATTTTGTTTATTTAAATGCCTTTTTTTCTGGCTGCTTTGTTTAAGCAAAAAGAATTTTCTCATTTTTTATGGCAATCTATTTATATATGTGGAAGGAGAGAAATTCATTTGCACAACTGAATGAAAACGTTTTATCAAAAACGTTTTATTTACATTTTCTAATACTTGAATTCAAATTTGATTTGTTGTATAAATATTTGTTGAAAATAATTTTATATTTCATATATAAATTTTCAATTTGTTGTATGATTTTAATTGAAAAGCTTTCCACTTGAATGAATTTGTAAAGTAACTATTTCAATTACTTATATGTATATGTATAAATATTTTAGCCACGTGACTAACTTTGCATATGTGCTGGCTCACAATTTTAGCCAGATTTATGATATTGTGCGTAAAAGTGCATGAAATCGTATAAAACAGTTTTTGGCTGCGTTTCGTAGTAAAATTCTTGCCAAAGAAGTGTAATAAAAAATATTTAATGGCCCCGACTGTCTGCAATTAAAAGCCACACACGCCGTCGGGGGAACATACATGGCGTATACACAATGTGAGTGAACTCCAAGTCAGAGGCTTAATAATTTGGCTTTAAAGTGCATTCCCAGTGATTTAATTAAACTCTTTAACGTTTTTCATCTATGCAATTGCAACTAAAAGTATTCAAAAAATATTCTTTCAAACAAAAAATTAACAAACAGCAAACAAAATATTAAATTAATGTGTATAAATGTGTTTAAACATGTTTGTTGCTGTATCTATGTACTAGTTTATGAGCAGATTAAGTATTTAACAGATTTTTTTTGGCAAAGTTAACTGGCAAGATGACATTTAATATGAAAATCGGAGAATTGGCTTAATTCAGCATAGTTGAAGTTTAATTTCCCTTCAAGAATTTAGTTTTAATCGAATCAAAGTTTTATATTATTGAAAATTCTGTATGATAAATTTATATATATATATTTGAATAATTAGCCAAAGAGATAAAAAAATAAGGCCTTATTTCTGTGAATTCTAGCAAACAAAAAGAAAAAATCCGCAACATTTTTATTGAACTCTATGTATCCTTTTTTTATAAGAGTATCAATCATACTGGTTCTGCCACTTTAATATTTAATGGCCTATTGATGGATCCATTATACATATACTGAATCAAATTTAAACAATTTATAGATCTACAACTTGAACAACATCTTGATCACAGCTTATTAACATTTAATGTGCAATAGATTCTATTCTTAATACTTTAAATTAGATAATAATAAATACAAGTTAATAGTTATAAAGTAGTGTATAATATAAAGTAAATCTACAGAAAATGTAAACTTAGTATCGTTTACGCCTTTTCTGTTTGATATATGAAAGAATTGTGTAACACGTTTTTCGTTTTTCTTGGCTAGACTATGGCATTTGATTTATGACCATTTATTTTTCCGTTTAAGGTCATAAATTTATAGCCGAAAAATGCACAAAAAACGACTACTAACTAAATGGTAAATGGAGCAAAAATTTGCTTTTGTTTAGTTGTGTATTGTGTGCAAATTTTAAAGTAATTGCGGATTGTTTGTTCTTTCAAGCTGAAAGCGGCACACGCTGCGTATACTTAATGTGGCATTTGGTAAATAATGGTAAAACTATTAGTTCGGATTTTGTGCTCATCAAACGAGAACAATTCCAGATTTCCATTCCTTTTGTTTGCCTTTATCGTTTGTTTATGCCATGCGGCATGTGCAACAAGGATTTGTCTTTCTAGTTCATGCTTCCCGATCTGTGGCAGTTGCAGTAGAGCAATTTCTGTGGCGATTGCTGGCTGATAAGCCGCCTTTATTGGAAAAGTTTCAGTGGGGGAAACGATTATGCCAATCGGAATTTATTTAAATTTATTATATCCAGAGAAATCGTTGCAGTCTTTTCGCACGAAAATACTCTGAATATACTTTGCTGCATTTTAATTTAAAATTACGATGCAGAATGGAAAGTGTTAAACTAATTCTTGCCAGGTATTGATAATAAATAACATTCATAAATTTTAGATCCCTCCCCCCACCTATTCCAGGCCACATGCCAAATGACATTTTCTGGTAGCGCCTGTCCGACTTTTTGACATATGTGGTCGAAATTTTCACGTTCACAGATTTATTTCATTAACAATTTACAAAATGCTTAATTTTTAATGAACTGCCAAATCTCTGCCCGCCCCACTCATAAATAAATCTACACGCATCCTCCCCTCCTCTTCCTACCCCTACTTAATTGTGTGGCATGCCAATTGCGTCGCAGTCACATAAATCTTATTTACTTAAAATAACAAACAAGAATAGGAATTACAATGATGCGTATTTAATATGCAAATTAAAATATTTACCATTTTTACCGATGGCCACACTTTGATCTGGGGCAAAATGAGACGAGTCAAATGAAGCACCACCAACGTCAACACCACCAACACCACCGCCACCTCTGCTCCTGACCCTGCTACCGCCGACACAATGAATCATAATTTTATTGACGAATGAGGTATTTGACTCCGGCAACAAAACATCACAACAAAATATGAGCTTAAATATAGAAATAAATAAAAATAAAAAGGAAAAAGGAAAAAGTAAATTCCATCTAAGAAATTCATATTATGGACTTTGTAATACCCATGATTATGTCATTGCATTTTGAAGATTTTAAAATAAATAATTTGATTAAAGGTAGCCTCATTTGTAGATATCCTCAGATCATCGGACATGCAATGGGAGCCTGCATCCTTAACACAAGGAGTATTCAAAGTATAGCCAGCTACAGTCAAGTCATATGACATGTTATATTGATCCTGAATTCTTTTGAACAATTATAGAAAACTATAGTATAATACGCATAAATTCTATAGACTTACATATTTTTTAATGCCAACAATTTTATCCAATTGGTTAATCAAATCGTTTACTTAGTATTAAAAATGTTTCAATTTTGCTTAGTCTTAATACACCTTACTTTTTGTTTTTCTTAAAAGGTATGTACTTAATTTTAACTTATACATTATCAGCTAATTCTAAAGATGACTTTTTGTTATGCTTAAAAAAAATCGTTTACAATGACAAAAGAATATTCTACAATTGACAGAGTCATAGTTTGTTTATATCTCTTTAAATTCATACATTCCTAATGCTATTTTCTGAAGTGCTTTTCCAGAGACTGTGTGTGCTTTAATCACAATTTTCCTCTTTTGTATGCATTGACTTAACCACTTGTTTTCCGCTTCAATATAAATAAAATGGCATTTTGTTGCTGTCGGTTTTCTCAACCCACGGCAGCACTGCTTGGAAAATTCAATCAAAATATTATTATTGTATGGTGTACAAATGGGAAACATCAACGACGCCGTCATTCTTTGGTCACAGTCAGACATATCCACATACGTATGTATGTACATCCTGTTGCCTTATTGTATTCAATGCCAAACAAGTCATATAAATGAGCTGCAGGAAAATGCTCTGACGCTGATGTTTTTCATTGCTTGTTTACAATTAATTAGGATTGTGTTATGTCGCCATTTGATTCAATCATTTTTTGATCTTGTTCTTTGTGTAAATGCATATTCTGGCCATAAATTTGCGGTCTTGTTTCGTTGATGAGTATTAAAATTGGTCTTAAATCGTTTTCTGATCTTAAAGTTGAATGTGCCAAAGTTTTACCTTCTTTTTATTTTTTTTCTTAATTAATTATTGTCTCTTGTTTATTTTTTTTTAATTGCCAATTAGCCGTTCTGCTAAAAGTTTACTTTTTAACTCTTCATCCTTGTTGTTAATAGATTGTTTTTGTTTTGTTTGATTTCCCTTGAAAGTTTCAACTGTTAGTCACTAAAAATTTGTTCAACAATAATTATAATCATACTGCAGTTACGCAGAAATAATGAAAAATAAAAAGAATAATCCTTCAGAACTTTATTTTTTTAAATTTTTTCCATTACAAGGTAAAATGTTTCATACGTTTTCTCTTCATCTATATGGATCAACTTTTTTTTTGCCAAACGCTTTAAGTGGTTCAACTTGTAGTTGAATACATTAAAAGTCAATAAAATATATTTATATATAATATATACTGTATGTGTATATGTTTATATGTATGCTAACAATAGCACATGCCATCCATTGAGTTAATTTGCCATTCATTCGTATTCATTTCGAATATTTCAACTTTTTGTTAAAAAAAAAATAAATAAATAAATAAATACAGAGAAGCGTTTTAACATCTCAATGAAATTTTTGCTTGACACTTACGATAAATAAAAATTCACCAAAAATATTTATGAAATAAATATACATACAACTAACTATATTAATAGCCCCTAGACAATTGGCATCCATGATTTAGTATTATGAGAAAGTATTCGGCAAAAATTTATTATTTTCCTTGTCATACACCCACAGTCCTAATTGAAGTAAATGGTCCCTTTTCATTGTTATTTGTCTACCTTTGGGGCATGTTAGCTATACATATTCTCCAGAGTAATAATGGACCAAAATAGACCACATATTAGAGACGGAAACAAATGTGTATTCAATCATTCATTCATTCATATGTATATAAGTTAACTAGTTTACTATTTCTTTTTATTTTTTTTTTTTTTTTTGGTTTGTTTAGCCAAAAATAGCCTTGTGTACAATTTCGCAATTGAATTGCCGTTAGATTGGCATTTGAGCAAACCTAACTTTCTGTTCTTACCATATATTCACATCTATATATTATATATGTTTCTGGCAAAACCCTATCGAATTTCATTTTATGACAACCACTCCCATGGGCCACTAACAACGTGCAAAATGCCCAAAAATCTTGGCCAGAGAGAAGAGAACAACACGAGTAATCCGAACCATGCATAAAGTAAATATAAAGAAAATGTACAGAGTCATGGATATAAGCTAAAGATTTGATGTTTAAGCATAAATCCCAGAACGCAACAACAATTCGTACGTGCCGTGCCAACTGACAGAATCTTTCTTAAAAGTCCCCAGAATATTCGCACAGTGGATTAGTTTTAGAAAAAATGTCAATAAACGATTGAAAAGTGAAATCAAAAGTTTGTTTTGTCACATATTTCATTTTAATGGAACACAAATTACAATCTAAGTTAAAGTTCTGTTTGTTTAGTTTATATTTATAATATTAAATAAAAATTTCCATTTTTTTTATATCTTCAAACTTCAATGATTTATTCTTTATCAAGTTGTGAGACAAAACCCGTTTAAATGTCATGAATGTTATTTAGTTTTCTTTAGTAAGTTTTTCAATATTAAGCATATTGATCTAATATTTTGCCACTGTGCCACTGGGCTGTAAGTTACTTGATTTTTTACAAGATGATTGAAACATCAAGAGATATGTGTCTTGGGTCTTTTTAGAGGATAAAATGGAATGTCAAATGCACTGCTATAACATGTTTGGCATTTGAAATTCGCACCATGTATGGTTGATATGATTTCCTTTTAATGTATATACATATATATGCATATATAAATTTGTTAACAAAAGGCCAATCGTATTTGAGTTATTTTGACGGGCATGTCAATTGCCTTTTGAGTTGAGTGTTAATTAATTGATTGTTAAAAATGTATACAAAAAAAAAAAAAAAAATCATTGAGTGCTAAAGGTCAAAAACGTTTAATTCATTCATGGCTTATAAATTATTTCAATTTGCAGTTCAGTTGCGAATGGGCATAAATTCTCGGCATTTATCGGGTCTAAAGCTGCGAAAAGTAGGCAACAATATTTTACGGCTTAATTGCCGCACTGCCCACGCAGAAACGCCCATACGCACACACACTCACACTAGCACGCCCTTGTCATATATAAGAATCCACACGCTATATATGGTATATTCTATATAGATATCGCACATCGTCCATTTTGTCATTTGAATTGCAAACATGGCTCATACATATAAATGAAATTGAGAGTTTATTGCATAGATATAGCAGCAGGCTTGGCTTTATCATTTCCCGCCCTACTAGTCTCCATGTACGTGTGTGTGTTCGTGTATTTATATAGACAAAGATGTATTAGTGAATTTTTAAAATAAGAAAAAAGGCTTCTTTTAGCCAGCCATAAATTGAATGATTCAATTGCCTTCAGTCTGCCCCATCGAGACAAGTTGAACGGATGACAAAGTGATAGTAAATTCCATGAAACGAAAGACAGTTAAATTTATTGTGCGGTTGCCAAGTAACCTCACATACCCAAATATATGTTATGTATATAGAATTGTATGTGTATCTTTATATATGTGTGTGTGTGTGTGCGAGAGTAAATTTGTTGTGCCTTTGTCATCAACGCATAAAAATGATGAAGTTCATCGAAACTATTTGACAGCATTTGACTTTTATGTCACATAAATGGTTAACCAACGCATAGAAAGGTCTCATTGGTCTAAGTTAACCAAGTTTCAAGACAAAAAGTCATCACGGTCGCCGGATATACTTAAAATGCGTGCCTATATACTATATACATACATGTGACTGATTAGCATCTTGTTAAATGTATTAAAAAGTTTACAAGATTTGTCTTACCATATCAAATGACAAAGATATTTGTTTCTATTTCTTTGAAAAACATTTGCAAATTAAATAACAATAAAGTTAAAAGTTTCTTTATTTATGTTTAAGAAATATATTTAAAATGTTTGTAAACAATTTGATTTAACAAACCATTAAAAGTGTGAAGGACCTTAAAGTTCATTTATATGTATACAGGTTTATTCTACTATTAATTATTGTAGTTTTATTTAAATGGGTTTTCCTTAATTTATTTATTTTTTTTCAATTAATATTTTGTTATATTTGCTTTAAAGTTGCTAGTTAAAGTTTATTTAATTTGTATATTTAATTGATTTTCACAATTTACATGGCTGTATTTAAATATTTTTTCTATGCGATGTCTAACAATTTGCATAGCTACATTTAAATATATTTTTTTTTTTGTGGTTTTAATTACGTTGACACAGTACTTTTGTATGTGGTGGCACTTTATGAATTAAAATTCATTTATTTTAGCCAACAGATGGTGAGCCAACAAATTTTGGTCATGGAATGGTAAATGAAAATTAAAAGCATCTAAACCGAGTGCATGCTTGTAATTAGTCAAGGCCATGTTGGCTGTAAATCATGCGCCACACTTGCCACATAGATCCTAGCCAGCATCTATTCCATTTGGTTTAGTTTGTACTGGCATTAGTTGAAGATTTTTATTTTCAGTTATTTTTCAGTTGGGCGTCTAGACCAAAGACATATTTATGCTCCCGATAGACATCTTAATTGCAAGGGATTATGATGTAGATGATGCTTGAGCGTGTTACCAAGCCGCGGCACGCGCTCCAAATGGCATTCATTAGCCAGACGCGCTCGCTTGAACTCGTAAATTAAAAAAAAAAAAAAAAAATAAATCCCAAAAAATTAAAAAATATAAATAAAAAATAAATAAGTAAATGTAAATGCCAAGAATTCATTCACAGCTATTTTATTGAGATACATAGTATATATATACATACATAAATCAAGTGATTTCATCGGCTAGATTTAAATTAAAATTAGAACTAGTACAATTATTGGCTACGACTATGGGCTAAGCGAAATGGTAGCTACAACCATTGACCAAAATTTGGAATAATTATTGGCTAAAATGATAGCTAGCACGGGACATTATTATTATTATTGCCGCTGCTGGTGCTGGTGCTGCTGCTGCTGCTGCTACTGTTGTTCATATCACAGTTCTGTGTGGCATTGGAATTGAACTACTGACTACTGGAGCTGGAGAGCACTTAGAAAGTGCCACATTCAGTTGCCACTTCGTTGATGATTGCGTCCGTATTGGCGCTCTCAATTGTTGTTGTTGTTGTTGTTGTCTGTTGCGGCTTGTGGGTGCCTTTGCGTCTGGCAGGCCAATTGAATTTGGCCCTGAGAGTCTTGAAAGTGTTTGAGGTTTTAAGCGTTTTTGCCTTTGCCTTGCGCACTTTACCATTCGCTTCATCCATAATGCCACCACCCCCTTTTGTTGCATCTCCGACCCCCTTAGACGTTCCGCTTTGTAATGGATGGCGCGTGATGCGGGTTAATTTAAGGCGTGAACGTGATACAGTTGGTGCCTCAATACCCGCCGATTGACAGCTAAGCTCATCAATAGAACCCATGACAGCCGGATGCTGATACTGTTGATGCTGCTGCTGCTGCTGCTGTCGTCCAGCTAGCTCATATTGTTCCCCAGTCCAGGGAATATCACCCTCAAGCAATGAATGAGCATCACCCACTGAAGATAATTGTGATATCTGTGTTTGCAATTGTCGATGTGGTCGATTCTGTTGTCCTCCAAAGAGATCCTGCCGACTGCGATTCTGACTCTGTGTGCCATCCAATGATATACGATTTGTTCTCTGAGAGTTGCCGCTATTGCTGCTGCTGCCATTCAAATTGGTTGTTGTTGTCATTGTAGTCCGTACGCTATCCTATAAGGAATTAAAGAATAACTAGTTAATAACTTTTTCAAATCAATTCTCATTGTTATTCACCGTTGTGCGTAGAGAACCCGTTTGATTACGACGCAAAGCACTATAGATGTGAGGTCGTCCTTGATTCTGATTCTTTGTGGAAATGTGAAAGTGTCGGGCCAATGTTACCTACAGAATTGGCCAGAAACAAATCAATGAGAGTGCATCATTAAATAAACAAAATCAAGTCCAAATTACCTTAAAGGCCTCTCGAAATTTGTGGCTCATAATGTTATATAGCAGCGGATTAATGCAAGTAGATAAAAAGTACAACACACCCGATGTGTAGTTGAGAATGTTAAAGACATCATTAAACCATTTCGACTCAATACCCGAAGTGGAACCATAAACCGCCATCAAACGCTGGGCATGAAACGGTGCCCAGCAGATGAAAAATGCCACTGCCACAGCCACTGCAACAAAATTGTAATAAAAATAAAAAAAAAAAAAAAAACATTGTTTACTTAGTATGCAAAATGTTTAAAAGCCACTGCCACAGCCAGAACTAACCCAGCATACGGATGACACGAGTCTGGGCACTGATTCCTCGGTTTACATCATAACAGCGTCGTGGTAATGCCTGCAGGAGACGACTACGCTTCAGCTTGACTCCAATAAGGACATAAAGGACACAGATGGCAGTCATGGGACCACCAAAGAAAAGAAATCCGGATACAGCGAACACATGAGCAAAGAAATCATTTTTCATCTGCCGGAAAGTGAATAAATTTATTTTGCATAAGTCCATCTACTTGATAAAACTTGTACAAATAACTAAGTTAAACTATTATTGATTTCACATGAAATGACAAAAATTCCTTTAGATTGAATCAATAGAATTATTATTTAACATAAATATGTTAAAGCTTTATTTACTATTCCATCAATATGAATGTCTCACAAAAATTTTTCTTAAAGAGCTTAACAAATAGAAAAAAAATAAATTTCCTAAGTGAAGTAAAGTATTTAAACTTTATCAAATGGTTTTAAGAATTAGTTCCACATGGAAACTTGTATTGAGCAATTTGCCTAACAATTCACTGAATAAATGAAACTGAAGAAAATTATCACTTTATGAAATCTATTGTAAAGCTATATCCTTACCGTGCAGGATGAGTCCGTGCCAATACCCTGGACCACGGAGAATTGTATGGCTTGAGGCAGAGCCAGTAATAAAGCAGCAATCCAAATGGCAAATATGAACTTCACGGCACGCGATAACTTTGACATAGTGTGCTGCCTGAAGGACCATGAAAATGTAGCCATAAAAGCAATCTTCAATTTATTTATCACTTACTTACCTGAATGGATGACAAATGGCTATATATCGTTCGACTGTAAATGCTGTTATGGTCAATACGGTGGCATTGGCTGCTGTCTCTGAAAGGACACTCTCCAGTATGCAAATGGTGTCGGTAAAAGGATAATTATCCGGATGCCAAAGATTATATAGATCCTGTGGCATGCCTGAATATGAACAAAAAAGATTTTCATAAAACAAAAGGAAACAGCTAAACAATTGTAATTGATTACCGACCCGAACAAAGGAGTATTAAATCCGAGATGGCCAAATTGAAGAGATAGAAATTAGTGGCCGTATGCATGAAATTGTTGCGTGAGATCACAATGCAGGTTATCAGATTACCCAACACACCGGCCACAAAGATGAGGCCATAGCCCACACTCAGTGTGGTCAACAGACCCATTGGTGTGCGTGTTGTCATTGTTGTCTGGGCCTGGTCCAGTTGCAATAGTTCCTGTGGCTCTAAGCCATGCAATAGACTAGTTAAATTATCCGCCGAAATGTTAAGCATTTGTGTTAGATTTAAAAGGAATTTTTCATTGTGAAATAATGAAAAGTCGGCGGACAAATCACTTGAATTGGATGTATTCATGGCCAGCATCAGGGCTGCCATTTTATTTTTTATGTCTTTGTGTTATTTGATGCTTGTTTTTGAATCCAATTAAATAGAAACTAACTGAAATGATTAATAATGATTAACTACATTTTAATATGTTGATTAAGTTGTAAAAGTTGTAAAAGTATATTTATTCCTAGAACCTGCTGGTTGTTAGTGTTTTTGTTTTGCTTTTTATATTAGGACTGAAATTTGATTTGTTTGCATTAATATGTTTGGCTTGAAAATGGGTTACTTGTATACTTTAAGCACATGTAATAAAAATTAAATCTACTTAAGTTAGTCAACAAATTAAGCATGCACAAATCAAGTGGAAACTTATAGATAATTAATATATTATTTAAACAAAACTGACTCTAAAATTAAAGTAAGACAAAAAGGAAATTAATACTCAAATCTTTTCTAAAATAATCGCTTTAAAGGATAACCAAATTTGACTCTGTTTAATGAGTTTTTAATAAGTTGTCGAATAGTTTATGAATTTGGTAAGACAACAGCTGACAGGCATCTGTCTTTCCAGTTGATAGCCATGAATAAAGCATTATATTGATAGTCAGTAGACATCGGCAACCTGTATCTTGTTTACCTGGCAATTTGACAGCACACAAACAAATAAACCCACGTGTCCTTGGCTTTCAAAGTTTCAAATTCTAAGCTAGGAAAAGCTGCAAATTAATTTGCATTGCTAAGTGGCATTTAGTGAAAATATTTGAATATATTTTGTCTACATGACATGACTACGTATAAGAGCATTTTCTTTGGGGGGGCTTTAAGGATCCTTTGGGGACAAGTTGGGCGTGCTGCTTCGGAGTTTTTTCTATTTTCTTTTTGTAAATACAAATTGATTGTTGCCTCTAACCACCTATACTACCCTCTTGCTCAAGGTCATCTTGATGGTACACACACACACTCAGACATACACCTCAGTTATAGAGGCAATAGAATTTGCATAGTTTTATTTCATTGATGATGAGTTGTTGTCGTTGTTATTGTTGTTGTTGTTGTTATTGTTGTCCGTTTTTGGCGGTTATTATTATCATTATCATATAAAAATTTATACAATATATGCACGTTTAAAAGAATGTTGTCGAATTTGGTTATATTGTTTTGTTATATGTATATTTAAATTAAACTGGTTTCTTCTTGTTGCTTTAGGTATAGCTGGTGCTTACCTCTGGCGATTTATTAATACCCTATTTTAATGAATTGAAAGATATGTCAAAATTGTTATAAAAAATGGTCGAAAAGTTGCATATATTTATATATTCTTTATCCAGTACCAGCATAAGCAACTAAAGCTTAGTTGACGGTATTAATGCGCTTTATATTTTGTCATGCCCACTTTTTGACTATTTCTATGCAATAACATTTATCAATATCTACCAAAATAGTTTAAAGTTTTAGTATATATTAAGTCCAAAGATTGTATTTTATAGGTTGAAATTGAAAAACAAATCTAAAAGGCATCTCGTTGTCGGCAGGATAACAAAGTTTCCATTTAACATTTGCACAAATTTAATTGAAAATACGCTTTTGAATTTAGTGTAGAGTATCTAATGGTCGGCACTTAAGTTTAACATAAAACTTTTGCTTTTTTTTTGGCTACATGGACATGAATTTGAAAATTATGCACTGCCCATGTTCATTAATTGTATAATATTTTCGTTTGTTTTTTTTTATTTTTTTTGTTTCAGAAATTTTGTATATCTCTAAGCACTGATTTGATCTGATTTGCACTGATTCACTTGACCATATCCATTTTATATTTTGGCCAACTTTAATTTGAACTTCAGAGTAGATAATTAATGCTGGCCTGTAACCCGATGTCCAGATATCCAAGAATATATATGTGCATCTATATATAATGTATAATATATACATATATAGATACGATATGATATGATAACTTTATTTATTTTCACTTTGCAGCCGACAAAAGGTTTGCCCGGGTTTTTCTTTCAACTTAATGACAATTAATTATCTTCTCTGTGTGTGTGTGTGTGTGTGTATGTGTATATTATTTTTTTCTCTCGATTGTTAATCAGTTTTGCTGGCTATCGTTTGTGCATTTAAAACACGTTTAATTTCAATTTTTTTCGAAAAAAAAAACAAATGCCTGCCACATTTTGTTACTCTTTTTGGTTGTATGCATTTATTTTTTATTACTTTGAACTGTTTTGATTTTGTTTCTTGTTTTTTTTTTCTCTCCTTTTGTGTGTTTGTAATATTCTTTTTTGTTAAGGGCGTGCATTGCACTCATTTGAGTTCATTTTAAGTTAAAATGCCTTAACAATGTGTTAAAATTTTGGCTAAATAACTCAGAAACTATATTTTTTATGATACTTGAATATTTAATTGGTAAGGAAAAACTTTATAAGAATTTAAACGCCTACATTTAGACATATTCGTACTTTTTCGTGATTTGTCGTGTTTTTGTTTATTTGGCTTTAACGGTCGTCGCTATGCGAACGCGACAACAACTGGCCGGCAGCATCCGAGTGACTGAATTTGGCCAAATAAAAAAAAAAATAAATGAATACAACAAAAAACAAGCATCTTGAATAAAATTCTGCGAACAGAATATAATCAAACATAACAGTGACGCTACAGAACTGAGGCTGCGCAGTCATTATTAACAGTGGCAGAGACTGAACTACCGGTTGCTTCATTACATCCCTCTCTTTCTGCCTCTCTCTGCCACTCTCTCCCTCTCCCACTCTCGCTTGCTGTCTGCCTCACTCTTAGTGCGTTCCAGTTGACAAGGATATAAAAATGCAAATCATTTTGTAGGTCCTACCGACCGACCGACCGACCGCCGGACCATGCAGTTTATCTTATTTACTGGCATATTATAAAGGACTCAAGGCGGCAAATTGTTTGATTATGATAAAGTTAAGTAAAAAAAAAAGTGTAAAAAGTGTCCTTCATAAGCCAGTTGTTGGCAATAGGTGAAAGTGCATGAAGGCCATGGAATTAATTTAGCTGAAGAGTTTCATTTTTATGTTGCCACACGGTTTAATGTTAGTTAAATTGCGATTTTCTTTTATTTTTATTTATCCACTGGAAGCTTAAATTTTATGACTAGCATAGAAGTAAACAAATCTATCAGAAACTTTGTGGCTCATAAAATGGCTTAAACCGACAATTATACGAGTACTAGGGACACGTGCCTTGGATTCTATTTCTATTTTAAGGAAATAAATCAAATTCATTTTTATGCAAATAATGTGTGACAATTTTTTGGCACTTAATCAGAATAAAGTCCTAAATAAACACAAGACGATACTAGGCAACAGAAAAAGATAAGAAGAAAAGGGAAAGAAAGAGGGGAAATGAAAGAAAAGGAAAGGGTATATATAAAGAAAATTCACCACTTATCCTTTTCAAAAAGACATATAACATACAAAAGGCCAAGACTCTTTCTGGAAACTTTTTTGGTTGTCAATTTTTAGGCCACTTACTCACTTGCAAGCAAAGAAATTCCTTTACTTTCTTTATGAACACTGAACATGACATCAGATTCAAGGCGCCTTTCAATTGAACTTTCTTCTGTTTGTTTTGTTATTTGAGGCTTTATCGTCATCTCAGCATTGGCATTGGCATTGGCAATGACGGGGATGGAGGGGGCAAGGGGTATTAGCGTCGGCGTTTTCGTCAGCAGTTTGCTAAAAATTTTTTGTGCAAGTTTCCAATTCATTTAGCTTTTATTACAAGTCAAGCCAAAAAGTCATTTGCAGTTCGTGCAACCCATTGCCAAATAGCAAAAGGAAACTCTCAATAGTTTGTTATGGAAAAGAAAACATATTTCAACAGAGTGATAGAAAAAATAAAAATAATCAATCAAAAGTTCAATAATTGAACTTTCAGAAATATCTAACCATTATTCATAACAACTCTTCAACACTCTTTCAAGTGTATTAAAAGTACGTTGTATTTGTTGTAAATACACTTCTACCTTTTTGTCAATTAACTGACTTCATACACGCGGGCAACAAGTCGTTGACAAAAATATTCTCGGCTTTTGGCTAATTGTTGCCTTCGATGTGCTTTTTTAATAATTGAATTCCTAAATAAACACGAATAAAGGGTAAAGACTACAGGACAACCTTAACATTGTGCGTGCCTCGGGCATTGGTTTCATTTACTTAAAAGCCTCGTCATTGCAATCAACATGGGTGAGATGCCGAAAATTTGTAGCATAAACCTTCAGGACCTCCCTCCCGTCCACTCCCCAACCACATAAAATACCAAAACGGGTCTTGTATGAGTAATGAAAATGAAGTTTATTTTGATGCGTGGGACCTCAAACTATATATACATATATATAATATTAGCCTTTCGTTTTTTGAAAAAAGTTCATTGGTCTCACATCCCTCATTTGATACAGGCGAAGGCGAAGGCCAAGGACTCTGACATTTAGTTTAATTGCATTTAATTAGGACCATGTCCAAATAACGAAGTAAGTATTTTAAAGAGCATTTTACAAATGTTGGTAGACATTATCGTTATCGTTTAACTGAATGTAGTCGTCAATCATGATAAGCTCAGCAGGTTACCCTCCCAAGAACAACCGCAGCGCCATCAACCAACGACCCTTTTTTGATTGCAGTCAACCAGAGTCTTTATATGTCCTTAGTGTGGTTTTTTCTTACCCGCATATGTATGTGTGTGTGTGTGTGTGTGTGTGTGTGTGTCAGCAGGCATTATGCTAATCAGAAGCTTCATCTTGCCAAGGACCAAATAACTGCCGGTCAACTGGCAAGACAATTCAATTATCTCTGTCCTGGTTTGCCTCACTTATACATACATACATCAATGTGGCAATGCGGCGTATACGTAATGTGAAGCAAAGGTCAGGAAGCAAAGCAGAATCGATTTGGGTTTGATTACAATTCCCTAACATCTCCGCCTTCCAGTCATCAATGGTCCACAAATTATTACCAAAGATTACGTGCAACACATTAACTTGATTGTTATTTTCATGAAACTGAGATTTCATTTTAAATCCGTTTCTATTCATTTATGTAAGTCACCATTTGAAATAAAACAAAAACATTGAATCATTTTCAAATAGCCTAAGGCTGATTATCCCATCAACATTCTTAGCTTGAACATATTTTCCGCGAACATGCCAAGTTAAACTTAAAAGTCTTTAGAAATCACAAACCATAACCATAAACGGAAACAGTGAGAAAGTTAGCCTGGTCATAGGGAAAAGGCCATAAGCTTCACTTAAACGCCAACTCATACCATAATATGGTCAACAATTCTCAAGGACCAAGAATGTAAAAGCTAAAATGCCACAAATCTGCGGTTGCTGGCCGACATTAATATGCGGTTTCGCTTTGTCGGTTCAGTTTACTTAGTCCATGGGAATGGCAAAGAAAACCAAACGAAGATATGGCTATGGTTCATGTCCTGCAAAACAAACACATTTGTTTGACTTTTTATTAAGTATTCAGTGAGACGTTAGATGGAGAAACAAATTGTCTTTGATTTCGCGTGAGTTCTGATTGTGAAGTTTAAGATAAAAACCACAACAGTAAAATAACCGAGTTGAGAAGAGTATGACTTGAGGTCATACAATATAAATACATATATATATATATATGTATATTGTATAGTAAGTGGCGGCGCCATCAACTATAAATATTAAAACTAAGTGTAAGTGGTTTAAGCCATTTACAATTTCAATTTGCCACTAGCCTGGACTCACGTAACTATTCAATTCAATTAGATTAACTGCCTTTTACGGCAATGTCTAGTTCACATTACTCATACGACAACTAAAATATAAGTTATATCCAATCGTGCGGTTCGAACTATTCTGTGACTCAAATACAAGATGAAGATGTCGAACCTGAACCTGCCATTAACATCGCCATCGCCATAGTCACTGTCACCGTCATCATTCTCCAAGTCAAAGTCAAGGTAAAGTGGATGAATTTATGAATGAAATTAAGACCAAATGCTTGCTGCCCTTTTGTCGCATCTAGGGAGAGGAAAACCACAGGCAGAGAGTAAGAGAGAAAAGACAGAGAGGGAGTGAGAGAAAGAGAGAGAGAAAGTTGACTGTTAACATATCAAACACACAACGCCTCTGTTAGATTAACAGTAAATGGAAAATTGTTCTGCCACACATGCCGCAAGGGAAAACAGTTCAACATTGACTACACGGAATTCAAGACGTGCGCGACACTCAATAAAATATGAAAAAATGTTTTTCAAAATAGATCGTAAAATGATTTGAATTCAATAATTTTCGTCAATTAAATAATGTATATAGAGACTTTAGTGAAAACTAGTTATCAAGTGTTCAATAAAATCATGGAAAAATTATTCAAAAAACAGAAATGAAAAGAATAATTGATTTTAAAATTGTTAATAATAATTTATAATTTATTTACTAAATGTATACAACTGTTGGTTTATAAGAAAAAGGATATATTATAACCAAAGGATTAAGCAAAGTGTGAAAACAGAAAAGTCAAAAAAGGAAAAGTGTAAATTGAGGCAAATATCGAAAGCAAACAGACAACACTCAACAAAAAAGTTGACAAACCAAATAAGTGTTTACTTGGGTAAGGAATCATTTTAAAGCATTTTTTTCCCAGCAATTCTTAGAACTGGCTGTGACCTGTTGTTTTCCCCTGGTCTTGGGAAATCGAAATCTCCAGTTCTGAATAATGCATTTTCTTTTTTTTATTGATATTCCTGCACACAGCAATTTTTCGGAATCAATTTTTTTTTTTTGGGAAAATTTTTAATTAAAAATGTTTAAGGTTTTGCTGCGTGTTACCGCAACGTCACCTGCCTGCATATGTATGTGTGTGTGTGGATCTAATTTGTTATAGCCAATTCGTAAAGAAAGGGAATGGCAAAACCTAAATTGAATTGCCACAGTTGCACACTTAATATGGTCAATGTGGAAAACTGATTGGATTGAGTTTCCACTCGTTTTCATTAATTGCGATCAAGGGTAAATTGGTTATGGCATCGGCATTGGAATTTGGATTGCTATTGGGATTACATGAAACAGTTCATGACGATTTATTATGCCTGCCCATCTTAAATCAACTTTCACACCTGACCTGGCAACTCAATTATTTTTCCAATTAGTTAACATCAACAGCTAAAAGGCACCAAGTGGTTAAATATAAACTTCTTACCTTCTTTGCTAAAGCTAGCATACTCTTTTGGGCTTAAAAAACGTGGCTGTAGGCTTACAACTTGGCTAGGAAAGGTATAACTTTTGACAGCCATAAAATATTTTAAGCCCAAAAAATTTAGTTTTGGCATTAATTTTACACACACATGTTCTACAAGTTCGCTTCTTTTTTCTTTTTTTCTTACCTAGAGCATTAGCTTGTTATCGAAGGACTCATTTATTTGATGTATATTGAAAACGTGCCGGCACCATAATGACTAAAATATGAACTGTAAAAAAACAAGAAATTTTTTGTTTTTTAACCTTAGACCCCCCCACTCACTCGTGTCCCAATAACTCATTTATCTAAACAGATACTTTTATATATTATATATACAAGAAGTGTGTATATGAGTAAAAGTTTTCCACACATGCAATCATTTTTCTTGCCGCACACAAATAGAAAAAGTTTTCTGCACCAATCTATTGACTATTTATAACTCTAATCCATAGTCAATAAAATGAAAATAATGTATTTTTCCAATAACAACACAGTTGTCGGTTAACACCTGCTGCTGTCTAGTCTGAAATCTGGAGAAAAAAATAAAAAACAATCTACATTTCCCTTCTTATTTATTTACACATTTAAATTAAAATTCATTTTTGAGTCTAATGACTTTTAATGTTATTTGCTTCACAGGCGAGTGCACAATTTTTAGGCCTGCTTATCAGCCATATGACACCGCCAAAAAAAAAAGGATACACAAACATGGCTAAAACCAATAGACGCAACAGCAGCAACAACAACAACAACAACCAACAAACAGCAACATTAATCATAACACATCGATAAGAGGGAAAGTTTGTTTTTTTTTTTTTTTTCTTGTGGGTTTTTATATTCTCTTTAGAGACAAAAAGAACAAAAACAAAGAGAAGAAACGAAAGGCAGAAAGTGAGGGCCTCGCCCACGAATTAATTGAGGATTTTTAGCATGTTACATAGAGGCATCACCATCATCGACACCACCAACGCCAGCAACAATGATGGCCTCAATCAATCATTCATGGCTCATATGTTACCAGAAAGCTCAGACAGTGCAACGATGGTTGACAGCCCCAAGGAGTTGCTTCTGTCTAATGTCACATTGCTAACACATGTCGCTCAACGGCTTAACATAACGCTTGAGAATCTAACAGATCTAACAAATCTAACTATGGACATATCTACGGAACCATTTGGCCTGCTTATCACGTTAACTGTTTGTTATGCTCTCATTTTTATTGCCGGACTATTGGGCAATTTAATCACCTGCATTGTCATTTCACGTAACAATTTTATGCATACGGCAACAAATTTCTATCTATTCAATTTGGCCGTATCTGACTTAATTCTTTTGGTATCAGGTGAGGAGCATAGCCAATTAGATTTTCATTAGATTTAGGTGTAATAATCATAACTATACCAATTAGGCATACCACAGGAATTATACGATTTATGGTATCCGGACTCGTATCCTTTCAAGGATGGCATGTGCATTATAAAAAGTGTTTTATCGGAAATGGCAGCCAATGCGACAGTTTTAACAATTACAGCGTTTACTGTGGAACGTTATATAGCCATTTGTCATCCGTTTCGGTAAGTGCAAACAAATTAAATTCTCTCTATAATCGTCAGTTAACCTATTTGTTACTCTAAGTAATTAACTCTAGCTCCAATTTATCACTATGACATCATTAACTCTCTAAATGAGATAATATAATTTATGATTAGACATGATAAGATTCAACTAATAAAATCGATTCAAATTATGTCTAATAAAATGATAATGATTAGCAAGTTATTAGGCGTTAGCGACCAGGGAAAAAAGCTTGATCCAAAAATAATTTAATGAATATAATAGACTGTATTGACTGTATTGTATACTTATAAACCTTTTCCTGAATTTCCATCTTTATTAAAATAGAAAAATACATTAACAATGAAAAGACAGACAGAACAGGAAAAATAAGATCAAAATAGATTAAAATAGATTATTGTCATTCCAATACAATAAGCCGAACATATTCTCAGTAGAAATCTTATTTAGCTTATATTATCTTAGCTTTTAATTAAACATAAGTCCTTAATCCTATTCTAGATAGTTAGATAAAAAATATTCTTTTAAAAATTTCAAGCTTTAAACTTTATCATTTAAAATTCATTTGGCCGACTGAAAAAGGTCTTAAATCAAATATTAATGTACATTACTTTACCCAGAATTGAATTTATTGCAAATTTAATTTGAATTAAGAATATATTCTGGTCTGTCTTTAATTATTTAAATAACATTTCAAATGTTAGTATATTAAAAGTTTATACTATTTTTAATTGTATGCTTTCATTGTTAACATAAAATAAAAATTTGAGTGCTAGCAAAATAATAATATTTGTGAAGCTAATTCAGTCTAAGTCAATGTCTAGGATAAAATAAATATTTACCTTTTCATAATTACAATATATATCCTTGACTTTAAGTTCTTTAACTCCTCTTACTTTTATATTTCATATTTACCCTTATCTTTATTCAATTCATAGACAACACACCATGTCAAAGTTGTCCCGGGCCATTAAATTTATTTTTGCCATTTGGTTGGCTGCCTTCCTTCTGGCTTTGCCTCAGGCAATGCAATTTTCGGTGGTTAATCAAAAGAATGGTGGCAGCTCCTGCACAGTAAGTTCAAAATATACCAATTAATATATAGATATATATTCAAGGAAGCCAAATCTAATCATTTTTATGTTTTCACTTTCGTTTTTTTTTTTTTTTTAGATGGAAAACGATTTCTATATCCATGTATTTGCTGTTTCCGGTTTTATATTTTTTGGCGGTCCAATGACGGCAATTTGTGTGCTATATGTCTTAATCGGAGTTAAACTGAAGCGTAGCCGTTTACTTCAATCGCAGCCACGTCGAGCATACGATGCGAATCGTGGCCTTAACGCCCAGAGCCGAGTCATCAGAATGTTGGGTAGGTGAGTTGAGTTGGCGGCTTGATTGATTAAAAGAAAAGCAGTCACTTTGACAGAATGAATGAAAGAGTGAGGAAGAAAGTATAGAGTAAATTGGTGTAAAAGCCTCCACCCCAACTGCTTAAAAGAAGAAAAAGTTTATTTTGTTGTAAGAGACTTAAATTAAAAATTACTGTCAACATATTTGCGTTACGGTTTAACATCAAAAAGGTTCATGCCATGTCAGCCTATTTTATATGGAACTCTGCGGTGTCGTTAATGTTTTACGTTTATGCATTCAATGTATTACATGTATATATATTACCTAAGATCCATTAAACAGTCACCCCGATATGTACATATGTATATATACGCATTTATGTCTCTGTTTCGACTATATTTGCAGTAGCTGTAGCCGTTGCCTTCTTCCTATGCTGGGCCCCATTTCATGCCCAACGTCTAATGGCTGTATATGGCCAATCGTTGATTAACATCGGCATCAATCGGGATGCCTTTAATGATTACTTCCGCATCCTTGATTACACATCCGGTGTCCTCTATTTTCTATCCACCTGCATCAATCCGCTGCTATACAACATCATGAGCCACAAATTTCGGGAAGCCTTTAAGGTAATTTATTTAGCAACACGTTTAAACCTTTTGTTTAACTCAATCAATTCTATTTGGGTCTGTTCAGATTACACTGACTCGTCAATTTGGTTTGGCCAGAGGCAATCGTCATCAGCAGAGCCAGCACCATCATCATCATCAGCATAATTATAGCGCCCTTTTGCGTCAAAATGGTTCCATGCGACTTCAGCCGGCCAGCTGTAGTGTCAATAATAATGCCCTCGAACCTTATGGCTCATATCGTGTGGTTCAATTCCGTTGCCGCGATGCCAGTCATCAGATGTCCCTGCAGGATAGCATACGCACCACAACGACAACCACAACGATTAACAGTAGCAGCTGCGGCGGTGCAACCACTATGGGTGGGCGTCGTATACGTAAACAGGATTTCTATGGCCCACGACCTGGCAGTGCATTGCCGCATCATCGGAAATTGCAGCCTCAGGTCTCACAACTATCCTCCATGGGTGATGCCAACTCGCTGCTGGAGGCGGATGTAGTAAATGTGGATGCAACTCGACATTATGGTTCTGGGCCTGGACGTGCCAAACGTGCCCTCTTGTCCACTAAAAATGGAGCCCTTTTAGTTACACATCCAGCCATGTCCATGGAGACGGATAACACACAGCCACAGGGCTCTCGACTGAAACTGTCCCGTGTTATAAGTCGTAGAGATGAAACAACTTTCTATTGTGGCAGCAATAGCCTGCCCGAACAGGAAACGGAAACACTATCTGCTTCGCGTAAGTTTCCATGGCGTAAACGGCGGCAAAAACCAGAGGAATCCATGCCAGTTGCCACTGGCAACTTAGCGACATACGGCTCCCCAAAATCCCAATGATGATGGTCATGGCATCCAGATTAATATATGTATAGTTAGTTGTTCGTTAGTTAGCAAAAGACTTTTTGATCTGTATATAAGTTGCTTATAAAAAAAAACCAAAAAAGAAAAAGAAGAACAAACAAAACCAAAACCAAACAAAAGATAAAAAAAAAGGGCAAACAACTTGGCCAGGCGATTTACATGCAAATTTTTGAACATCAAATGGCCATAAAAATGGCTGGGCAAAACCCAGACGATTTATGCTAAACATAAAGCACAGCTAATGAGGCAACCAAGTGACGAACTGTCCTGATTTTTATTCCTGGTCCTACTCCAATTCTTCTTCTGCATATTTATTGTTAGAGCTTGAAGCGCAGTCATAAATTAAGTGTTAAGCGTTGAGCCACAAGAAAAACAATAAAATAAATAAAACAACAACAAGAAAATATTGTCCATATTAAATTCTGCAAAAGAAACTTCTTTTTTTTTATCTCACACTCTATTCAGCTAATCTGCATGTCAAGGACTCGATAAAGTGGCAAAAAACGGCAGCAAAAAGGAAGACAAATAAACGGAAATATATGGCAAGAAAAATATCCTGCAGCATCTATTGTTCTTAGCGATTGGCAGCCATTTGGCAGCCAGCTGCTCCTTTTAAGATAGAAGCTTTGTCTGTTGCCAACAATGCATCTTCAGACTAAGCCATTTCAATTTTCACTTGCTCTCAAACCACTCAAAGCCATTATTCAACAGGATTTCACAGATACACAGGTAGGAAATTTGCATATATGTATGTATGTATATATATGTGCATTGTATATACACATATAATACGTACATATGTAAATATCTTGCAACTTGATTAAAGTTTTCTTGAATAAAAGTAAAAAACATATCTGAAAATGTTATCAAAAGTTGTTGCCTTGATTAAAATGACTTAAAGATTTAAGCATCTTATGCAGTTTATCAAGGTATCTAATACATCGTTTATTCCAAAAATCGTATGGCTTCAATATTAATAAGTTAAGGTTCATTGAAGCACAATGCCTTAAACCAAATCTCATATATCATATGCATATTTAGCCTTTGAATACAGTTTCTCCACCATCATAAATTGCTTTTGGGGACAATAGACCTTCATCACCTACACCTCATTCATCAAGCTGTGGTATCTTTGGCTTAGGTATATATATATATATATATATATATATATATAAAACGTATAAAAGAAGTCCATCAATAAATTTTGCCAGAGTTTTGGCTATGCCGCCTAGTCAATCATAATCTGCCACAATAAAGATATTAATCAGAGTCGTAAATTTACTTACGGTCTAGACAACAAGTTGAATGTTTTCAATCTAGTACTAAAGACTCGGACAATTTTATTTTCGATTCAGTTAACTTTAATTTTTCTCATTTTCTCTTTTAGCTGCATATTGTAACGGTCATTTCACATTTTCACATTTTAGATTACTCATATAGTTTTATAGCCGAACAAAGTTTCACTTTTTCAAGCAAACAAATCGTTTTCAATGGCCATGTTCATGTTGAACATTTTAAAGCTACCACTTATACACACACACACACACATACATACATACAAACATACATATATGCATCCTGCTGGTCATTCGTTGGTCCTTGTCTGCACTTAACGAGCCAACAGTAGAAGCAACAAAAAAAAATAGAAGAAAAAATCAAGTTTGCTGCTCTGAACTTTTCATGGGAGTTCACTTCAACAACTTACTATATGATTTATAAAGGGGTTGGGGTAGGGATAGGCAGACTGAAAATGATAGGAGAAAGTGGGTGGGAATGAATAGAAGCATCAGCTTATGAGTTATGCATGTACTAAAAGAATTTATAACCACTTGGAATTATGCAACAACTTCAACTAACAGGCAATTAAAAACTGACTCTTGAGATTTAAATCACCTAAGTTCTGTGGTCTACCATTACAAAATTCAATTAAAATCCTACAAATAAGCAAAACGAAGGATATTCTTTATTTTACAAGGACTAAATATACATTTGTATTTGTATTTATTATCGTAGTCCAAGGCTGTTCCATGCTAAATGTGGTTTAAAACAACCCCAAGTCTTATGAGATCATCTTGAAACATTTATTTAATACTTCAATCAAATTTCGACACAAGACTTGTTTTTCAAGTCATCCTTAATGAAACTATTTGTACCTAAAATATTGTCCAGAGTATTTCTGGCTTTTAAAAAATGAAAGTCAAATTGTTATTGAAGAGCAGCCTAATGCTGGCTATACTTTTATGTGCAACGGTGGCAATACCAATTACGTCTGAGTTCTGACTTGTCCATTACTCCACTTCTGCTGGAGGACTGAAAATTTCGTTTTTGATCCGCTTGGTGACTTTACTTCAAATACACAGTATGAAAATTGGCACTGGCATCGAACATTTTGACTCACCAGATGGATCAAATTTGGTGGAGAGCTCTCTGTATGGTCTTTTTGGTGGATTAGTTAAGTGTTCCACTCAGCGACATGACATTTTTATTGTCAATTAGTGCCTAGTAATTGTTCTTTCTCTGATTTTAGTATATAAGTATTTATACACTCGTAAATATTTATTTTTCTCATTTTTGTATCTATTTTGGTATGCAGTAATCATACGCTTAAACAAATAAATTAATTAAATTGGAATAAAAACAGAATTGATTACTGAAAGCAATAAGACACACAATATATTTTACATATCTATTGTTATTGGAACAGCACCAATATTAAATGAAATATTCAAATCAAAATTTCGAATTCGTAACGACTGATTGCGAAATTCGGCCTGAATTTTAATAGCTTTTTTGCAATTTCATTCTGATTTAATATCTCATAAAAAATTAATAAAGTAGTCTGTATTGTATTATTTTGATCAACGTTAGTATGTATATAAAATAATACTCTTATCTGCAGACGCATTTATTTTAAATATTTATTTAATTGCCCCAAATGATATGCTATCTTTTGTAAAAATATCGAATCCTTTTCGTTTGTAATACCATTCTAACTTCACTTATTCAGTATTTATTCCAATATAAATGTTATATTTCTTATGTTTTTTGTGCGGTAGAGTGTTTTAATGTCACTATACTGATTTAATGTAAGAAAATTTTCGTTTCTGACCAATGTAAAAATTAAATTGAAAACAAAAGAAATTTAAAATCCAGGCAGTAATCCAACAGCTGGCACTGACAGGCAGGCAAAATAAAATATGTCGTCCACCATAGAGTGAAGGGTAATTTTTGACAACAAATTAGACGCAGTCCCCATGCCCCTCCCATCTTCTAGTACTCCACCCAAAAACATTCGTTCAGTTCAACAAACTAAAAGTGTTTGCTTAATGGCCTCGATGTACTCCATGTACTTGAGCCCGAACCCTAGCTCGTGTCCGTGCCGCAAAAAGAAAACACACAAAAGGAAAAACCCCACCAAAAAAAAAAAAACAAGAAAAAAAGAAAATAAAGGCAGACAACATAAGATTAGCTGCAGCTTGGGCCACAAGTCGAGAGCCAAAAATAACTCGAAATATCTCGAACAATTGCAGCCGTACAATAAAGTGTCTTAACCTTGACCATGGACATGAACATGGACATGGACTTGTACTTGTACTTGGGATATGGACCGATGAGCATGAACCGCTACCCCGTCCATACCCAATTTACCCCTAACCCCTCCCCCGTGGGTTGCTTAGAATAGCAACTTGACGTCTGTTTATGTTTTGTTTGCGTTTTTTTCTTTTCGATTGTTTTTCTTGGTTCAAATGATTGTCCTTAAAGAGTAAAGAGAGAGATGTGCCTTAAAATTCTACATTCAATTGAAGTATAATCGTTATGCCCCTCTGATGTCTCTCCCTCGGGATTGTAGGACGTGTTTGCATTCTAAAACGTGTCTTTGGTAATTTGTTTGGGCTTTAACGCTATCGCCGTTTCTCTTGTCGTTGGTTGCTGTTGGTGACGTCAACAGAGCCTGAAGCATCTTTGGCTCTCATTTGGAGCCGCTGACAATTGAAATTTATTAAGCAAATTTACGCTGATCCTTTTAATTGAGTCAACTCGTGCGATGCACAGCAATACATATATACAGTGGGAACAAAAAGTGTAGATAAGTAGCTAAAGTTTATTAATTAACTTACTTTGATCATTCATTGATTGTCATTGCCAGCAGAATATTATATCTAAGAAATTGTTAAAACTGAATTGAAAGCAATGCATTTCTCACAAAATGCCACAAAATTTCACAATTTCAGAGTTCTAAAGTGTCAGTCAGGTAATAAATTATATTTCACAAATCCAAAGTGAAATTTTATTATAATTCATTTCTCATTAAAATCAATTATTTTTATCGGCCACTAAACAATTTGTCAATTGATTTTCATGCATTACAATTGGACATATATTTAATTAGTCAAACAGTCTGTTCAGAAATGTCAAATGCATATTCATTACACACAAAAACAATTTAAATATGCTAATTAATGGAATTTATGCAATATTTGGATATATATGTGTATTAAGTGAGCAATTTTCTCTGTTTAGATGAGAGGTGATTATAATATACCCTCTAACAAATGCATGAATTATTGTTTGTATAATCAACTAGAGGGCTTCTTAAATTAATAGTCTTGATTTTGCTGTTATAATCAACGGTAAAAATTACCTTGCAATTTAGCTACTTTATTATATGTGTTTATCTAAATTCTTTTCATTTTTTAAATGATATTGTATGACTTCATTTCCAGTCTTTATATAAATTAAAACCTGAAACATGCAACTAATAAACTGAAACTGCCTTCTTCCTCTTTGCTAAAATGAAAATCTTATATATATCAAACAACAAAGAAACAAGAAGACTCATGCCTTTCAAATAATAAGACCTTAATAATCACCGGAATGTTTTTATTATCGAGGAGCTTTAAAGGAGAACTCTAATAACTTAAAATTTCATTACATTCGCTTTCCCTTCTCCTCTTTTTACAAATATATATTCCATTATAATGAAAATAACTCAATTTAGAAAAAGCAATAATAAACTTGACTATACCCTTACATTTTTCCGATAGTTCAATGATTAAGCTTTTATTAAATCCACAAATTAAAGTTTAACTGCAAACAATGAAAAAAAATGCAGTAACAAAAGCTTTTTTCGTTGCCACGAAACGAACACAATTGCAATAGATAATAAAGTACTTATCTATTAATAGGAAAAAATGTATAAATTGCTTTCCGACTAAGAATCACTGATAAGAGTTTACCAATTTTATGATAACTTATTCAGTATAAATATTATTTAAATGATCTTTGATAGACAAAACATTTTAATTGGTACTTCATTTTGTTAACTCGTTACAATATTATGATAATGCCTAAATACTTTTGGCCGAAAAGAGGCTTTAGACCTCTTCTTTGTGACCTCTTTAAATGATAATTTTATTTAAAGTATCCCTGATCGACAAAACGTTTTAAATGTTGCTTGACTTCGTATACATATTCCTCATTATGGTAATGGCTATGTCTTAAGTCATCTGAACTCCTCCAGTTGGTAGCATCCATTGTGATCTTTTTTCTGAGACTATAAATCAAAGGCAGAAAAGTTATTAGGAGAAAGATTTCTGAAAAGATAATAAAAATTGTTAAAAAGTTCTAACATAATTAATATATAATAATATTTACATACCTAAGTATCTAAGTTGAAACATATGCTCACGGAAAACCTTTAACTGTGGAAGTTCCCCTTCATAACCGATCTTACTTAAAGTTACCAAGAATTCAGCAAAATAATACTCAATTAATTCATCTCGATTATTTAGTCGCTGATCCGGTGATAATAATTGATAAATTGAATAGATAATGTCATTGGGCATGGGACCAACATTGGACATTTGATAATCTAGAAGTAAGCAATCCTCCAACTCGCCAGTTTCCACATGATGTCTAAACATCATATTCCTACGAAACAAATCTCCATGGCAAAGTACATAATAGAAGTTACGTTGAGGATTCTCCCGGTACTCTACAAATGCCCCGCGACAATTCTAAGTATTTATCACTAATATTCTCAAAATACGGTTTGTATTTTGTTAATTCAGGATAATCTTCCAGCATTTTGATGAAATATGGCATGGCATGCATGCAGGGATCCTCCATAATTTTGGGTAGTTCCATTATACTAAATTTAAACTTTTCCAATATGATGGACTGTTCCTTCTGCATCTTATAAGTGACAGCATGTAATTTGGCCACCTTACTGAAAACTAGCTTAATTTCTGTTAGTGTTGGCTCACGATCACGTAACACAGTGAATCCACGAACAACCAAATCCTCAAAGATGATTACTTGTTGTGGCTCCAAGCTGTGAAAGATACATTCAGCACAAATTTTAGTGTCATCTCCGACTGATCTCAAGATTCTCTCTATCTCGGGCAACATTTCTGTGTACATGCCAATTTCGGTTTTGAATATATGCGACTCCGATAGCTGATCCTTCTTTAAACCATCGATTTCCGGCATCGTTTTGATTATCAAAGATTTATTGTTGTATCCTCTCTTGTTGATATAATTCACATTTGCCCGAAACATAATACTTGCATAGTGATCACCTAAGACTGTTGCAGGTGAGATTTTCGTGGCAATCACTTTAACTTGATCATCTGCTTCATAGCCACTTAGTACACGCTCCAGGAACTGATTATTTAGCCATGATGGAGCCTGCAATTCATCGGTGTGATATAAATTTTCATTCGAAGACATTGTTGTGGATAGTTTTCTTTTTTCTTTATCTGTACAGTTGTTCACTAAATTGATAACTAAACCAAAACAATCGAACACATGCCATTTATAAATAATGAAAAAGCTCAAAGCTTTAAAAGCTTGATCAAAGCTTTTGAACTAGATATTTGTAATATCATGAAATTCAAAGTTTTTCTAAATAATGAAATTGTTTTATTAAACAACTTTTGTGTGTTTATAAACTATTGGAACTTGAATAGTTATGAGATCTTTAAGATAAATAAAAGTCCAAAGTAAAATACAAGTTTGTAACTCAAGATCTTAAACTAACTTTTAAAATAGTTCTTAATAATAGCATAGTTAATAAGTTAGTAACTTTAACTTACACTATAAGCTTTCCTATTACAAATGTCTTATTATTGAACTTAGCAAATAATACAATTTTTACTCTTTAGGAAAATGCTATGGAAATGAGTTTTTCTAAATCTATATAAAATGATGTCCTTGTAGCGAAAATCGATACTAAGTACTCTATTGAAATTCATGAGCCGATATCCCATTATGACCGAAAGTTTGTTGCATTTGTAATTAAATCAATTTCATGCTATATAAAAAGCATACAAAATAAAATGGCAAACAATTGCAGGCAAATGGCAAATAGCAAAAAGAGAGCCATTACAACTATTTATGTATATTGTTTGCCAGCCCAAAGGGAGTGGAGTGAATGAAACGAGTTAACAGCCAGCATGTGGTGAAGGAGAGAACGAGACAGAGAGAGAGAAAATGACCAACTGACCAACAGACGGACAGACCGGTAGCCTGTTAAGAAGGACATGTGTCTACATTTCGTAGGACATGCTGTCAACATCCGTTCCACAATGACACACACACACACACACATAAGAAAGTAAAGCACACGCTACTAATTTGCAGCTGTTGGCACACCGCCTGACTTTTAACACACATATGTATGTACATACATACTTATAGACATACATATAATATATGTAGTGTTGTGTGTGCGCGGGTGTGCGGGTGTGCGGTTGTGCGAGTCTAAGTCGCCTACTTGTCGTCTATGTCGACGTCTGGCACGTAGCTTTCGGTCTGTTGGAGCAGCACGCGCACACATGGGAAAGAAATGGCAAAGGCAAGGGGCAGTGGGAATCGTTACTTGGTCTTACGCCTCCTGCGGTTGTTCGTCTGTGACTTTAAGTAACATTAAATTATTTGTTTGATTTCTCATTTGCTCAGCATGTGGTTGAAATTGTGGCTTACATTTCCATACACCATACTCCACTCCACTAAAACTGATGTGCTCCTAAACTAATTGAAATGATTTTCATCTACGCATCGAAAATGCTGTCCAGTCAACTGGCATTTTCATCTGACAAATGTCAGTGATGACAGCTCTAGACTCACAAACACAAACTCAAACAAGTTGTTTAACACAAGTCTGCTTCTCATTTGTAAAGTTGACAGCAAAATTACCAGCAGCAATGCAATGCGAGCAGTACAAATGACTAGCAAATCTCATCAAATTTATCAAACTTTTGGACACTGAGACACAGACCAAAAACTGGCTGCTGGCAAAAACTGGTCGTCAGACTAGAGTGATAATATTTGAAATAATTTCTAGTATTTACTATTGCTGACATAGCAGTCAGAGCATCATTCAATATGCAAACTTGATTCACGAGCCAAGAAGTTAAAGTTCCCATATATCAAGTGACCTTTCGTCAGGACAACATGCCCTGTCCAGGCCACAAATCAAGTGCCAAGACCAAGAAACAAAAAAACCAAATAAAAGACAGCAAAATAAATAAATGGCATACATAAATAGCACGCCCACATTTAAAAACACTCAAAACATAAATCAATGTTAAATAAACAGGAGCGCAAAAAAAGTGAGCAGAAAAACCCAAAGAAAAAGCGAGCGCCTTGAAGCATGCTACAGTATTTTTTATTTATTCCCTGCCAGTAGGTAACATTTGTACTAACAAATGAAAATTTAAACAGCAAAAGTCAAATGGTATAAGGAAAACAAAAAGAGAAGTCAAAATATCAAATTGAAACAAACAATAAAATAAAACAAAAAAAAAATGAAATTCCATAATCAATCAACATTAAGTCAATTGAAAAATTGATTGCATAACCAAAAAAACAAAGAATATTTTTTATAAATTCATTTTAAATTTAGTATATATATTTCTATAGTTTGATATATTATAAAACATTATTTAATTTTTAATTTTGAAGCCGCAGCCTTAGACATGCTACTACGAATCAAGAGCATCAGAGCAGAAGAGAATATGAACCAGACAAACCTATTCAAGAAAAAAAAGATAAATTATAAAGCGAAATCAATAAATAATATTTCCATTTCATTTAATTTTAATTTTTAAGGCTCTCTGAAAAGTCCAGGATAACTGTCTGTCACAGTTAAGTTAAGACCATATATTTCAACTATCACGTTGTCTCCACTAATTGAAAAGATTTAATTGTTTGTATGGATTGGTCAACGTTTGTTTGCGCCTTCGATATTTTTATTTTTATTCTTCGTGTATTTAAAGAAAAATAAACAAGCCCATATATGAACAGTATTGTACTGCTTCCATCCTGTCTCAAACAATACATCATTTGTGCATTGCACAATGCATAAATTAAATGACTAAGTAAGCGTAACGAGACAGTTCTACGAGCACGGAACCACCGATACACACACACACACACACATAAGAAGAAACTTCTATAGAACAGAATGGGCCGCAATTCTGTGACAAGACAATGAGAATGCGTTATATACTATACATATATACATATAGTAGTGTCTGAGTCTGATGAATGGAGCAACTTGGTTTTGCCACTGAATGTGAATGCAACAACGCGGTGAATGTCAAGTCGTTAACAGGCGGCAAAAGACTGTTTCTCTTCCTCTTTATCTTATTTTAGCTGAGTGTGTGTTGTTATGTGTGTGTATGCCATTCTTTACACATACAAATTATGTGGCAAATGTGGCACACAGCATATTTAAGTGAATTTATTACCACCTCTGGCAAATTTGGCACACTCTGACTGGGTTTTAATGAGCAGACAACTGCAAGTGCTAACCCACACAGTCTTGTACTTGCAACTATATTAGCCATCATTAGAGACTAAATTCTGGTTATACAAACATTTATATAACCCTTTTAAGGTCCATTAAAATGCATATAGTAGTAGCATATGGGAAATAATAAAGTAACTAAAATCCTTTCAAGTCAACACTTTTATCTTTCTTAAGCTCGATGCCAAACAATTAAGTACTTTAAAATGTACTAAACAAATTTGAAAATTAATACTCAATAATTATTAAATTTTATAATTATTAAAGTAAAAATGTTTATTTCTTTGGGCAATTAAGAAGTAGATGCAATTAACAATTGAAAGAAATCAAAATTACAAAGAAACAAATTACATATACATTTAAATAAAATTTATATTTTCAAACATCTTTATTGATTATTCTTTAAATACTCGCAAAGAACACAAAAAGCAATACCATTGGCACCCACTCAATTTGCATAATTCGGTGTTAATTGAAAAAGTTTGCTTGCCAATAAATTTATTGGCCAAAAAAAAAAAAAAAATCGACATCCAAACGCCCAAACAAACCAAGTAGAACGACAGGAAAAACAGAAGACAGTGAAATGCAAGCTGCTTAAAATACAACTGCCATTGATGTGATTAATAATGTAATTGAGGCAACTGTGGAGACGATGGGCGTAACATGGCCCAAAGGCAAGTACAATGTTACCCATCTCCATTCGACTGAACAGGAATGGTTGGTCTCTGACTTTGGTTACAATACTATTAGGCACAATAGGACAAAATGGGGGCTGAATTGGGGAGTAGCACGTGTTGGACCAGTCGCTTGCCGCATGAGGCATAATGTCAAGCTGTGGTTTTATATTTCATTCGTTCTTATAATAGCAGCAGCATAACAGAATACAACGAAACAAAATAAAAAAAAACAACAAAAACAACAACAGAAACAACAACAGAAACAACAACAAAAGCAACAGCAAATCAACTGCTTACGCTTACACATTTTGTGGTACGCACATTTAATTTAATTTGATGATTTCATTAAACAAATTGCCAAGAGTCGTCGTCACTTGTTTTTTCGTCTCCTTGATTTTGACTTGGCTCTGTGTAATTCTTGATAAGTGTTAGTCCATCCCCCTCCTCTCCGTTTTCAACTAGTTACAGAAAAATAATTAAAATTAGGCCAGCAACAATATTAAGACGAATGACCTTCAGTCGTACAATTAATCCTTTGGGTTTCTTTTGGAGGTCACAGTCTAGCATCTCGCATAACAAAAAGAATAAAGAAATTCGCTAATTTAGTCCTTTAGTCCTCTCAGTCATTTTCTGCTTTAATCTACTTTAATGTTTTTCATTATTATTGTTGTGGTTTTGCCGGTTGGCTGTGTTTATTCTCCTTCTGTTGTTGTTGCTGTTGCCGTTGCCGTTTCCGTTTTCCTTTCCTTCTTTTTCCTTCTTTTTTTTTGGCAAAACACATGAAAATTACAGCAAGGTATTGCTATATTTCTGCAACTTTTGCCAGTAAATTTCTAGCCACCTGTGTGCATATATTTGTCCGTGTCTGTGTGGGTGTGTGTGTGTGTGTAACGTTACCTCCATATAGTCTATGTGTGTAGGTGTTTGTTTTACATGTATATCTATGTATGTGTGCGAGTATGTAGGTGTGTATTGTATGTTTATTCAAGCGGGCATGTGTTGATATTTACCACATTGTCATCATCTCCCTTTAGCCATGGACTATTACACTCTCAACTTGAATGTCGACGCCCCAAAAAAAATAAAAAAAGAAAAAAAAATTTACTGCAACGGCAAAGTTTTCAAACAAAATTACAGCTATAAACTGTGACTCAGAGTGTGGCAGTGGCAACAGAACTTCAGCTTAGGCGTCAGCAAAAGGCAAATTAGGCAAACCATCGCACACCAAAAGATATATTAAGTCAGCTAAAATGTAATTAAAGATATTATAAGGCATATAATTTGATGCCATTGCAAAGCTTATCAAATGCAAAACTCGTTGCTCAACCATAAATATTATAAAAGTGGCTATTTAATGAGGCGTGGCAAAAGAAACTCAGATTGCAGTTACAACTACGGATGCGAAGCTATTTTCATATTCAAGACAGGCAACATTGCATAGCAACGATTTGCCCTTTAAGATAAGCGACACAACATACAATGCACACAAGTTGTTGTTTTTGTAGGACCAAACAAAGATGATATCGATAGGATACGTGCCGGTGAGTCAGTCCTTGAATACCCAATGAATGTTGGCCAGCAGTGTTGCTGCTACCAGAGCTGACCAAATATCTGGAGACACTTTGGTCAAATTCCTTAAAAAAATAAGTGAGTAAGAAAACATTTGCCATCTCAACACAAATTTGATTAAAAATTAATATGAATTAAAGTTAGTTTAGTTTAGTTTTTCAAATCTTTTAATTTTAATCTATATACTTTATAAAATTTATGATTATTTGTAAATCTGTTCATTATAATCATCTTATATTATGTTTATATATACATATCTACTTTAAAACTTTCTCAAAGTTTTTAAAATTACTTGCAAAAAGTTACCAGAGTAATAGCTACACTTTTTAGGCCATCTCTGATGGGCCATAGGACAAGACAGCTCTTTAGCTACTTAGTAGCTAAAACAGGGATAATACATAGATATAATAGAATATAAGAGAAATATCGTTATAATTTCATACATTTGACATCGATTCCAAATGATTTCTTTGAATTACATTCAGAGCATACCATTCAGAGGAATGACCACGTGTTGCTGCCGTTTGCTCAGCCTGATTGCCTGGACAGACGGATCTATACACCGTCAGCTGGCAGAGAAGCAGTCATAAAAAAACAAAATATATATATATATATATATATCTGCAAATAAAGTAAAAGAGAATAAACGAAGCAAACAACAGTTCAATTTTTCTTATTTCTTTATACAATTTGGTGGCAACGAGGCATCCATATTGTCTATATGTATATATACTTATATATATATATATAATATATATGTATAGTATCTTTGTATATAACACTCTATCTTATCCAATTTTATGGCACGGAAATGTGCGTCTCCGTCTCAGTGTCTGTGTCATATCGAAATTGGTAATTGTTTTGCCAACTTAAACATGCCTGGATCTTTCATGTCAGTGTTGATGTTAATACAAAAAACACCCGCCTCTGTAAAAGGGGGGGCGGGAAAATATGTAGGAGTTGAAGCCTAAAAGAATAGAGATTGTCACACCATTAAGTTAAAATTTCAATTTTCGTTGCGTAGGTGTAAAACAATAGCACTTAACGTTAGCAAAATACCCACCATAACCACATGAAGCTCAGCCAAGCGTATAATCACAGCCATTGCCCACAGTTGATGCCGCAGCAGCTCGAATTTCCCGAAACTGCCGTAAAGCAACACCAACACCTACACCAACAACAACAACTATATCAACCAGCAAAGTGGTAAGCACTTTGATGCCTAAAAAAAAAGTATAAAACAAGAACAAAATATACAAAAATTGTCCCAAGGTTACAGGCAAATACATAAACTGAAACGGGTCACAGGCAATGTGGCGTATACGCAATGTCATCAATTTGAATACTTTTGGGTCTATCAACCGCGATTACGTGTGGATCGAAAAGAAGTTAAAGAAATTATAGCCTAGCAATGAGATTATTTATCATGACAGAATGAAACAGAGTAACATTCTTTTACAAAACATTACAAATTTGCCAAAAACAAATTAACTGAATCTCTGGCACAAATATTTGCGCAACACTGCACAGTTATGATGCCATTCTGTGGCAGTATTTGAATGAAAATGATTAAATTCGTTAGCTGGTAAAATGTATCTTTAATTGCTTTACCGGAAACGGAATGAGAGCAACGGGAAAAAGTTAAAAAATATGGAGGGAGCACAACAAAAAAAAAAACCAAGAGAACTCACAAGAGAAAATTATGTGGCAAGCAGTGCAGAAAGTGAGAAAATGAGACAACGACTGTTTTTTTTTCTCATTCTTTTTATTTTCCTGTGGCATTGCTCATGTTGAATTAGTAAAATTGCTTAAAGTTTGATTCTTCTTTTTTTCCTTTTCATTTAATTATATATATTTTTTTTTTTTTTTTTTAGCTTTTTGTTATTTTTTACTTTGTTAAATTCAATTAAATACGGTAGCAGAGTTTTCATTTGACAAAAAGTTTTCCATTTAACACATGGCGACAAATGTTTCGAGTAAAATTAGCTTTAAATATTAACAAGTTGAAAACTACGACCAGAAATGTTGTATAAAATATAAGCAAATCTTATCTTATTAAGTGGTCATGATAGTAAAGAAGTTGATTTGTGGCTTTTCTTTGCTTTAATTTTATTGGTTTAGTTTATATTGTTAAGTTCAAATTCGATTGTAAAGTGGAGCAAAGAATCTTTTGAAGAATGAAAACTCTTGAGATCAAATAAACAATTTCTGGCACACACATAATAGGCAGCTAAAAGCAGTTCAAGTCGCGAATACTTTAAATCTTCACTTGGTGCGTGGAGGCAGTTAAATAAATATTACGCATACGACATGTGGAGCGACACACAAAAATATGATGGCAAAGTGGTGTAGCTGCAGAAAATACTTTAGCGGGCGACACAATGGCGATGAAAATCTTAAAAAAGGGAAAAATTGATGCCCTTGCTGGTGAAAAGGAGTGTGTGTGTGTGTGAGTGCGAGTTTGTTTGTGTGTGTGTATAAGTGTACGACAGTGTGTATGTTTTGTGAAGGGCTTTCATTTGCTTGGTCATTGTACTCTAGTCAATGCTTGCCCAATTTTGCAGCCTGGACCGCACTAATACGCTGTTATTATCATTGATGAAAGGGCAGCCAGGCGAGCCGAGTTTATGTTTATATCGTTCCTGCCGTTTTTTTTTTGCCAACATCGTCATCGCCGATGTCGTCGTCTTGTTGAGCCTATGTGAATAAATTATGGCATGTTCTATATATATTGAGCTTTTGTCGTTGTTGCATGATGACGCCATTGTCATCAATTGGCAGCCGCTGTATAAGTGGGCTAACTGCAAATATTCACCCATAGACCCATATACCTATACATAGATAAGTATATACCAATGATGTGTTGGTGTATCTTTCATAAACGAAATAGACAAACTTGTTACCGTTGCTGAACGAAATAACATAAAAACAGATTCCCCATATACTGAACGAATATATTTTATTTAAAACTAATTGAAATTTATAATAATACTAAAGCTCAATTTATTAATTTATTTTGTTAAAATCTAATAAACCTCTGCATAGACGAAAGTCTCATGCGCCATCACCATCCTAGAAGTATGCAACATAAATAGAGTCTAATATAGCAATGTCATTGGACTTGATTCCTTTGGCCAACATTCACTTGGAAATGTCCAATCAAGACAAATTCATTAATTCTGGTGCCTCATCTGAAGCCACAGTTTATATAACATGCTTATTACATATACATTCAATTTGACCAAGGACAGTAGCAAGCAAATTATTTAGCCACAAATTTCACATTTCTTTTCCTGCTAACTACACATTTCCCCATGGTTTGCGTTTTGCATTTTAAGCAAAATTTTCACGATTTTCTATGTGCTGTGTCTGTCTGTGTGTGTAGAAATCATTGTGAGGGTCGCCTGATTCTGCTTTCGGCAACAACTTTCAATAAATACGCTTAGCGCTCGATTGAACAAAAGCATTTGTGAAATTAATTAAGTCATCTGTTTGTTATTCTATCTTTTCTCTTTTAAACCATATTTGTACTTATATTTGATATTTCTTAAATAGTGTTGTTTTATTCACTAGAGTACCTTAAGCATTTCTTGGAAAATATGGAAAATATTAAATTTCATGTAAATAGGGTAAATATTAGGTGAACTTTACAAATTTCTGTTCTTACCTTATAATTCCTTGAATTTAAAAAGTTAAAAATAGATTTAAAAAAAAAGTTTAAAAGGGTTTCGGAAGTGCGGTTTTTAGACAATTTTATTATTGCGTTATTTTAAGCCAAGCACTTGTTATTTCTTGGCTGGTTTTCTCTTGATTCTTGTTGATGTTTGACCTGAAGGTCTTGATGTATTTCCAAAAGCTTGAATTTTCTATGAAAAATATTAAATTTCTTGAAGTACGTTTTAAATTATCTGAGAGTATCCCAAGTTCTTGATAAAATTATATAATTTTAATGATCCTTTTGTTTTGCGGCAGGTAAAAAGTGTTTGGCAAATTCCGCAATCCTCCAACAGGCAGTTACCCGGACACACTTTATCAACTTTTTCTGCGTTGTTGAAAAAATAAAAAAAAAAAAAAACAATTCAATTGCCCGTTTTTATTGTCTGCGACGCCATTTGCCGCCTTCAGCTTATCTTATTGAGGCAAAAACTTTACTGGCCCTGACGTTGACTTGTTTTGACCAAAAGGCTTTTCGCCTCGTTACTGGAAAGTCATTTACTCGTGACCTTTATTGATCGTGACCAGACATAAATTCATCAAAAATAAAAATAATGCTCGATAAACAAAATTGATAAACTGATGCGCTTCAAGTGGAGTTAAAACAAAAGGAAATATAAAAGAAATGGCTTTATTAATAGCAAATAGCAAATATGATTTTTAGACTTAAAGCAATTACACCTTAACTCCAACCTCGCCTGGATTGAATATTTTGACATTGCGATCGTTGACCTTATAGAGCACCTCCTTCCGTGTCTCCTCATAGGTATAGTTGCCCTCATCAATTACACGCTCAATAAGAAGTTTGCCATCAACCTCACGGAAAACTCCGCTCTTTAAGCGCATCACCTGGATGCGAACATTAACCAATTTGGCTACATTGTTGTCCGTTAACTGATGCATATCGCTGTTACTCAATTTGGTAATGACCGTTAGGTTGTCATATTCTTTGGCTAAATCAGCCAGAGACTGACATAATAGTTGGACTTCCACTTTGCTGGCACCCAGATTTAAGAGTATTGACAGATTGTCGATCAGTATTGTGTAGCTGTTGCGATTGCTATAGTTACTGACCAACTCTCCACGAATATCCTCTATTAGCTGTTCGGTCACTGTCGAATTCTTGCCGATTTTTAGCCATTTGCTGTCGAGTCCTTCAGTTGCCATATTGCTTAAAACATCGATCACATTTAGGGTCTTGCCCAAAAATAGCTTGGTATTGTATCCCAGACGCATGCCTGCATTAAAGTAATGCTGATAATTATGCTGTAGGCAGACAAGTAATACACCCGCATTGGATATCCGCAAACGTTGTCCCAGAATGCAACTGAATAGAAAGCTACCATCCATATTTGACTCCTCGCTAATGTGGACAAAATCTGGCAACTTTTGCTCATTCAGGCCGCAAGCTAACAATACAGAGGCGGCCATAATGTTGACAAATTGTACAGCAGATCTAAAAAAAAATAAACAAACAAGAGTGAGGGACATTCAGTCAATTTATAAATGCCAAGAAACGTATTCAATTAATTAGCCAGAAATATGTATTCTGTTTTGTTTTTTAGCTCAACCTTGCACTATGGTAGCATCGTCGGGTCACGTGCTTGGGGCCCAAAGGTTCAGAACACTTGACTTGACCGATTCAACAAAGCGTCGCAGACTTTTTTAATTTATTGACACGCAGGAGAAATATATACATATACATACATAAATATACATACATATATATATATGTAGAAGGGGCGGAGAGAATTTCCATTTTGTCACTTCATCATTTCTGTCAACGGCACACGTGGCCAACAACCGAGCAATCATGCAAAGGTTTGGGCCAAATGGCAATTGTGTCAAAAGGCTACATCAATCTATTAAGCGTTTATTAAAAAAGGCAATAACGCATATAAAAACAAACAAACAAAAAACAAAACACATTGCATATTTGGCATCAGAATTAAAATTAAACATAAGATTCAATACTTCTCTTAGAAGATTTTCAAATATGTTATGTTTGGATTCCGGGATGAACCTTAAGTATTGTTAAACATCTTACGGACGCTTTCAGTTAATTATTACAGTAAAAATTTTTTTAACAGATTTTTCTATTAAATCATTTAATTCAAATTAATAAGATATGTATTTTCCTTTTTTATTTAAACCATAACTACATTTTAATTTACTGAATTAATGTTATACAAAGAAAAACTGTTATACCGAACTTATAAGTGGCGCAACATTTAAAATACATGATAGAAAGAGCTTTTTATAAAGCTTTTGATTTTGATATCGTTTCACAAGTGTAAATATTATGACCAAAAGGCACTATTCAATGATATTTCAACACATTGAAACAAAACATCAATAAAGTGTTAATGGTGAGAGATGCCGAGAAAACGTGAACTAGAATATTTAACTAACATCTAAGCAGGCAAATAAAAGTTAGCTTAAATGTTTATTTATCTGTGCTAGCTGCATCTTTCAGCTTATCCATACAGAGAAATTGTTGCCATGAAATCGGCTATATTTGCAAAGCAAACTGAATAAATGCAAACAAACACATTCATTCTAATTAAATATGGACCTCGAAATGCAAGCGTAAGCTAATACAGAAACGAGCTCGATTTTAATACACTTTGCTTAAAACATTGAACAATTTGTATATATATGTATATATATATATTCTTTGTCAGCGCCAGAAGAGGTGGTTATATATTTTGCCTTATTGGACAGACTTTTTATACATATGTATATGTATATATGTACCCTAGGTTTCTAGTTTTTAATTCTTATCATACAACTAATATTATAGCATAATATAATATTGACTTTATTGTGAATATATCTTATGCAACATTTAAAATTTCCAGGGATTTGATAGAATTTTTGCAGCTTATAAAATATAATTGAAATTAGCTTCGTCATTTAATATTTTAATTGAAGAGAATATTGAGCTAAATTGAAGCGTTTAATTGTAATGGAGAAGCAATATACTATTTATATGTACTTGTTTGCATACATATATGCAGACATTTAAATATGTTTGTATTATGGGATATACATAATATTGCGCCCTATACCTTGGAAGTATTTTTGGCAACCACATGTTCAGAATTGACGTAGTTCTTATGAGCTAATTACATAAAATTCTATTACTTTGACAGGTCTTTTTAAATATTTGATAGAGCTATAGCCTATGGTTGAAAGGGCTATGGGTAAAGTCGAAACAGAAAGTCTGATAAAAAGAAATATAGCAACAAAGAGTGACATGAATTAAAGGTGTGAGATAATGGAAATGGTCATCAAGCAACCAACAAACCAACGAGTTCCAGAATAATATGTATAAACATTTGTTGTACAATCAAAACATAGACATATAGATATAGTACACTCTCACACACAAAATGTATAAAGCTAGAGAGTAACATATTGTACGTCATAATAAAAAAAAGCTCTCACCAATTGTTGTTCTCTTTAACTGATTCCCTCTCTCTCTGTCTTTCTCTCTCTTGCCTTGGAATCTCGCTATCGCTGCCTTAGCACTTACTCAACACACTTCAGATTCTGACTGGCAAACCAGCGGTCTGACAACTGACTAACCTAAGCCGATCCCAAGACCAAATGAGAAAAGTAAAAACACTTCCGAATTGCCCGTTTTGACCGCTCTGTCACTATGTGTTGTGCGATAAGAAAGCTACATATGTCAAGCCAAACATTTGCCCCAACGATGAGAGCACCGCTCAGTTGCCGGCTGATGGCAAATGGGATGAGGAACCCCGCAACACAGAGGTTCACATACATAGCATGCCGCCAACGTGCGATCAGTACGTTTTCTGTGCTCAAACGCAACGTTTGTGCTTGCCTTATCCAGCCAAAAAAGAAAAAACCAAAAACCTGACCGGACCCCATCCCTCATCGAATCGAACCAAGCGAGACCAGTTTTTGTGGCCGGCAATGACGTGCTGAGGTCGTCGTTCGAGTATACATTCGTTCTCGCTTGTATCTCATAATTTGAGTGTGTTTTCGGTTTCGGTGTTGCCAAAATAATAATTTATTTGTATCGACATTTCTCCTAACGGAAAGCGGTAGCCAAAACAACAGTAGCAGCACCAACACTTCATATTTCAAGGTAAACTTTGTTCAATCAACTGGATGAACAGAATCAGACAACGAACTGTTAATGCATTGTATCGAAAATGCAATTTTTGCACTTTAGCAACTACTCACAATTTATAATTTAATTTAAGTTTCTGTACACGCTCACTTAAATGCATGCATACATACATACATACATACATATAACGCATTATTACAGTGTTTTGGAAAACTATGAATCGACCAGACAGGCAGACAGATAATGTACTTCGGATTCGGATTATTGAATTATCACGCGATGTATTATGTTTGACATTTAGTGATCTCTAGTCGGCGCTACTAGCGCATCAGCTGTTCCACAAAGTTTCACAATTTAAGAAGGGGCGCGACTCTATAGATCATGTGATGTTTCTTTCATTATTCGACTTTGGCCATCGCCAACACACATTCTTATTGCCAGATAAAATTTATAAAAACAAAAAGAAAGAAGAATATTTTTAAAAACAGAAACTAATTTATGAGCCATATGCGGCACGTGTGCACGATCACAGAAAAACATACAAAATAAATAAATAAATAAGCTGGCAAACCAAACAAATGCTAACAATAGATGTTGTATGCTGCGATTTTGTTAACAATAAATGTGTTATCAATACCTCATGCTCGAGAACAACAAATTGCTGGTGATAAGTTAGCGGATATCTTTATACCTATCGGATACCTTTATACCTCGTAATAATACCAGCGGACTGAACCCCAATAATCTATTTTATGACAAAACACACAAAAACAAGTGCAAAGAGCAGTTCGAAAAAATCCATTGATGAATGTAGATAAATAAAGGAAAAGCAATGAAAATGATAGGGGAAAAAATTTATTAAAGGTATCCACAAGTTCAATGCAAGCATCGAATGCCTAATTTTAGTTTTATCGAGTGGGTGTGGAGAGTGAGATGAATCATTTGCAACCTAGGTTAGAAATTTGAGGATGATTTTAATTTACTTTACAAAGTTATTATTTATCTCAAGGATAACATTTTATGAATTGAAGTAAGGTCATTTTTGGAATATGGAAAATTCACTAATGAAATAATGAAATTTTGAAAGTCTCCAAATAATAAACTAGTAAGGGGAAATTTTAGGTTATTCTCTATTTTATATTATATAACTAATGATTTCTTAATTAACAACATAATGCGCCTATTTTAAACTAGGATAAACAGTTTATTTTTTTTAAATTCCTTAAAATACTTCGTTATGTTTTCAAATATTTGAGAAATTCGTAATTGTTTCCAACTTGGTGAGAAATTGAATATACTTTTAGGAAGGGTATTCACCATTGCCGCAACCAAAAGCAAAAAATAGCTGGAACTGCAGTTTGGCCAATGCCAATGCCAACAGCAATGTCAATGCTAATGCCAAGGAAAAAGAAAAATATATAGGCTAATGTTTTGTAAACCAACTGTTGATCAAATATTATTTTCAGTTTCATCTGTAAATCTGCACATTAAGAAATGCCCGGCATGGCTATTGTTTATAATGAACAGTCAATTGCTCCTACTTACCAAGCAAAGATTGAAATGAATTGCAGCACTTTTGCACTTTTAAAAACTTTTGATATTGCTTAAATTTTTTAAATTACATTAATTGACAATTTGTTTTGGTTTCGCCCGACTTGCTTGATTTGAACAGTGTTGGAAATCACCTGATTTCATCAGTGCTGCAAGTTACCAACTTTCGGGAGTGCTGTAAAGCATAAATGTTGTTTATGCGAATTTTTAAACAATGCGCGCGCAAGCATGAGTAAAAAAAGCTTTACAATGTAACTGTAAGCTTAACTTCCTAACTACACCCGGTCCAGCTGATGTTGCTTGGGTCCCAGAATTTACAGGTGTACATAGTTCCTCGTTGGGTGCGCAACTTAGCAATGACATAACATTGAGGAATTATAGCAATAATTAACTATTTGAATTGATAATGCCACCCCCCGATGGATAGAATTAATGTATTTTGATTCCAGATACATATTTTGATAGGTAAATTTCTGCTTGAACACTAATTAAGAATGGACAATCTCATGCTCTCTTTTACAGTTAACAATTTTATATCGATTTTGACGAAATGTCCACCAGTCAGAAGCAATCCCGTTGGTATTTTGGCGGCTTGGCCAGTGCTGGCGCTGCCTGCTGCACCCATCCTTTGGACCTGATCAAAGTGACACTACAAACACAGCAAGGCAAATTATCTGTCCTGCAGTTAGTGCCAAAAATTATACGCGAACAGGGCGTATTAGCTTTCTACAGTGGGTTATCAGCATCGATGTTGCGTCAATTAACATATTCGACAACCCGCTTTGGTGCCTACGAAGTAGGCAAGGATTTCATTAATACCGATACCTTTACTGGCAAAATTGCGTTGGCGGGCATATCTGGTCTAGCAGGCGGTATAGTAGGAACACCCGCCGATATGGTCAATGTGAGAATGCAAAATGATGTCAAGCTACCCAAGGAACAGCGCAGAAAGTAAATAAACTATAGAAATGAAGAGCTCTTAGTGCAGTGAATAATATTTTGGTTTTCTTTCAAAAATAGTTACAAGAACGCCATCGATGGACTTTTCAAAGTCTACCGACAAGAAGGATTTTCCCGTCTATTCTCTGGTGCTACAACTGCAACTGGTCGTGGCATACTGATGACTATTGGCCAAATTGCCTTCTATGATCAGACAAAGGTTTATCTGCTCTCAACACCGTACTTCAAGGATAACCTAGTAACCCATTTCACTGCCTCATTAGTAGCTGGCACTATAGCTACGACACTCACTCAACCACTGGATGTGTTAAAGACACGTTCAATGAACGCCAAACCGGGAGAGTATAACGGACTTTGGGATATTGTAAGGCATACAGCCAAACTGGGTCCCATGGGTTTCTTCAAAGGCTACATTCCGGCATTTGTGCGCCTGGGGCCACATACAATAATAACGTTCGTTTTCTTGGAACAATTGCGACTCAATTTTGGCTACGTAAAGTCCAGTTAACTTTAGGATACCTATGTTAAAAGATGTTTAGCAAAAATCCTTATCGTAATGCTAACATTCCAGCTAATAGGCTGCATTTGTGCTTAAGTTTTAGCCAATATTTTTTATTTGTTAACTATTGAAGATGCTTTAATTGTTGTTGCTTAAGAATGCATATTATGTTTTAGCTTCAAAACGTAACATTGAAAGATTAGATTCCATAATGCATATATTTTCATTGCCGTGTTTGTTATTAATTAAATGTAATTGTTATAAAAAAGGTCGAGCATGTGGTTTTAAGACTGCTGTCCCCCCAATAAAACATTGAAATGATTAAAAATGTGAAAAACAAAGAGTAATAATTAATAGAGAACAACCTTACTTCCGTTACAACTTTTGATAGCATCTGATTTCGTGTCCCATTGTTCTATATAAATATCAAATTAGCTCACAGTCATTCTACATTCAGTTGTAAAATGGCTAAGCAATATATTTGGGTGCTTACCCTGTTAGTGATCGGTCAGCTACATCAACTCCAAGCAAAGGAAAAAAAGGTGAGGCTACATAAGATCGAAAAGATTCATGAGGATGAGCATGACTTTAAGAGCGAATTTCATATCGGTGAGCGGAATGACGAAGGACACCTACTCCTTAGTGGAGAACTGAAGCAACATGTGTCCATTGATAACGATTGGAAAGTAAGCATCGAACATATAGCTTAAATGGTTCCATAGTAATTCAAACCAATTTTTTTTTAGTTACACATTGTAATTCATCGAGCCGAGGGCAGAGACGATGAGTTTTCCGAGTTTCTAAAATTACCCCATCTTGCTGTCTGCGATGTCATGAAAACCTATTACAAGGAGTTCTTTTACGAAAAGCTCAAAGAATATTCAAATGCACCACATCCAGATACATGTCCTTTACCGCCAGAACACTATCATCTCAATGACTATCCTCTAGATGCCGATCGTTTACGAAAATTCGTAATTCCGGGCTACTATCGTTTTTTAACCAAACTCCTGAAGGATGACGAAATCAAATTGGAATATTTAATTGAGTTGGAGGTCGAGTAAACTTATTGTATCACTTTATTCATATGATAACATCTGCTTCAAAACCTCGTCGTATACGTATTTCTTTGCCTCTGTACCCCAAATGAAATCCAAATGAGCCCATTTTTCAAATGGCACAAGATAGTCCAAAGCCATATTAGGTAGTTCATCACGGAGTTGTCTCACGTCGCCGACATCGCACATCCAATCGTTAGCTCCATAGTAGAGGAGAACTGGTGCCTTGGCGTTCTTTAGTTTATAGTCAGGTGGGAAGTAGCTACCATATTCGATGGGATTACGTACAACAGAGTAGTCAAATTTGCGGAATTTTCCCGAATTAAACTCTTGACAGAAATGCAAATTTTGGTTCACTGATGCACCAGCTGGTGAAGTGGCCTTAATATGCTCTAATAATTCCTAAATGATATGAAAGAAAATCTATTACATGAGCAGGTGGCAAAATAAAATTATGATAACAACTTACATAGTCAAGTTGCTCGGAATCGTAGCCTCCGATCAAAAAGATTTCATTGGCACACATTTCGGCATAGGGTGAGGTAGCCTGGCACATCTCAATTCCCAGATCCTGCTTAAACTTATTGCTGGGCATAAACTCCATCGAACCGCATAACTCAACCATGGCATTAGGTTGTCCAAGAATTGGGGCAAAGGCACGAGTAAGTGGACTCTTCATATTACCCATATAAGCAGCAGGTCCCAGCAAATGGGCTGATTTGATCTTGTCATTATATTCTGGTTTCTCTGACATCATAACCAAGTAGACAGTGGTGCCTTGAGAGTGACCTACATATTGCAATTGTTTTTGTCCAGTTTTTCCCAAAATATAGTCAATTGTGTTGGGCACATCGTATATGCCAATCTCGTTCCAACTGAAATTCCAGAATATTTGCCAATATGTTGGCCAATATTTATGTGCCTTGGAATAGGTATTGCCACGGGCATTACCCATCCAAACATCATAGCCAGCATCCGATAGAATGTAGGCCAAAGCTTTTCCAGGACCCATTAGGACCCAGTCCGAAGAAGAACTAAGCATGCCATGGAACAACAACACAACCTTTGCACCGCTGGTCTTCGGTGGAATACGATGGATTGTTAGGATATAATTATCAGTGGTCACGACCTGATGGGTCTCCACAGGATATCCATCATCTGCGATACGCTCAGCCTATAATAATAATAAAATTTTAAGTTCAAAATTTCATTATCTATATTTATTATCTTTTTAGACTTACACAATCAGAAATTGGTCTTTTTCCAGCCAGGGCTAGGCCCAAAATGGCCAAAACGATGCCTACTTGCAGGGCACTCATCATTTTTACTGTTCTGCTTGTGATTTTAGATGTCTTTTATATAGGGGGTTATCTATCTGTTTCTACTACCATTATCAATCGATAGTAAGTTGTAATCAAATATAAGAGCTAAAAATGGACTTCTGGCCTAATCAGAACGATGTTTTGATTTCAATTGCGGTTTTCTGATTTACAATAGCGTCAGGCCAAGACCCCCTCAGCTGCTGTCTCTATTATCAATAAAATTGAATTCTTTTTTATATTTATTACCAATCGACATATTGAGATAAGAAATCAAAGTTTATATACAGAAATTGTATGAAAGGATATGATACCTACATTTAATTATTCTTATTGTTAATTATCGTTCTCAAAAGTAGTAAAGCCCAACCCAATATAAACAATCATGAATCTGAAAGAATATATTACAATTAAATGAATAATTAAATGTAAAAACATAAAAGGGCAAACAAAATACAAACAAGTCCGGAGAAAATCAGTAACCTGAACAACCCCCTTTAAAAATTAAAGTAAATCACGGTCAAGTAATCTATTTCACTTGCCACACTTTCTCAATTATATTGATTTCCTTTCCTAACGCTTGATTGGTCTGTACACCAATATTTTACACGTATGTTTGTTAATGGCTGCCCCTGGCGACGTGGCCATAACATAAGCGCAGGTCTCAAAATTATTTCTAAAAATTACCACATATGACAGTTAAAGAAACCCGTTAGCATCGACTGATACTGATATAATACGTTCTCATAAACTAGGCCAAAAAATGAAGCATGAACAAGTTGTTGTTGACTATTGGACCATGTTTAAAACATCGGGCTTATGTCTATTGTTGGCTATTTGTGGCTATGTACTACTCAAGTAAATATTATACATCTGTTTCAGAAAATCAGAAAGACAATTTTTATATCACAATATTCACCACAGAATGATACAGACAATCTTTTGGCTCCCTGGACACTTGAAGAATAATCAATTGCGGCTAGAGGAAATGGCCAAGCAATTTGCCAACGAGTTGGGGTGAAGATGAAAGGGCCGAAATGGAAAAACTTTTCAATAGCAATGAACCACTGATAGAGGAGCGTATTAAACAATTACTTGATAAGCCAGACAATGAGCCAAAAAAGGAGCTGTAAAATGCGCATATCAATATATAGAGATTCATTATCTCTTTCCTTTCCTATTCCCGATGGAACTATTTTTATGTATATTTGTATGTGTACTTTTTTTGATATAATCAATTATTCATAATACATATTGATTTTATTCTTAGATATTACATACATACACAACTTTTTGGTTTACCTTTATTTATTTATTTTTTTTTTAGTTTTTCTTTTATTATAATAATACGAATACAATATAATGTTTAGGCATGGCAAACAAACAATCAATCAAACAATTTATTAATCAATAATGCATGTAGTATTCAATTATTTATTTAGGCGAAATAAAGCAAGTGGACTAAATCTTTGTTATTCTTTATGTATATTGTATGTAATCGCTACTGATATATATATTTAATTATATATATATATAATATGTATGTATATATATTTTAATGCGGACTCAGAGCCCTTTCCTGCTTCATGGGTTACAACTTTTCAAAGCAAAACTCTAAATAACCAACCTCAATGTTTTTTTCTAAACTAAACTCAGATACTGGTTTTAAGATTTAATTTAGTTAAAAGCTCAAAATAGCGCAAGTCTCTCTCATTTCTTTTGGGTTTCTTTGTTTTTACTTTTTTTTTTTTGTTTGGTTTTGGTTTTCTAAACATTATCATAAATGTAAAAAAAAAACAATTGTTCTATATCTTTCATTCTGCTGCCTAACCAAAAAATATCACGAGAATTATTTTTGTGTTTTGCCCTTCTCTTTTTCTTTTTTCCTTTTTTTTTTTTTTTTTTGCTATGTTACAAGTAGTTTGCCAATTAAATATACAACATAGGTTTAAATCTAATCCAACAGTACGAGGCAATTCCGAGAGAGCGCATTTTGTTTCAAATTCATAGATGTTCAATATATGCTTCTTATCTTTTCTTTTTATAGAACTAGTTGTAGATATATATGTATGTATATAGATTCTTTTGAATCTGATAATTTGTGTAAACACTTTGTTGCCAATTTATTGGCTTGGAGTATGCATTGGAAGCCTATAATATGGATTGGCCAAGTTAACACGCGCTGCAGGCAACAGTTCTGGATGCTCAGATAGTGTGTCCGACAAGGCGGTTAGCAAGACACCTTTTGGGAACCAAAAAGAAAAAAAACAAATAGGAAGATTAATTGCAATTTCCGGTCAATAACCAAATGATTAATACTTACGCAAAACCTTCTTTTGCAAATCAACTGGTATGACACCAAGATTACCCTCATGCTCTAGAAATTCAGTTAATTTCTGTAATTCCATTTGGGCCTCATCAGAGCCATGAGCCAGAGACTGGGAGAACATTACCTAAATTGTATGTATAAATATTTGGCTCTACAGTCATCATAAATTTTGAGAAGGATTCAGAAACGTTACCTTTGCCAACTTGTACAAGATCTCCTCCAGAGAGTATTCATTATATAAATACTCAACTATTTTGGCTCGACCCTCATCATAGTCTGTTAGATCTAAAGTTTATAAATAATTTGGTTTTTGATATTTTATTTATTATTGCAATCCATCTGCTTACCTTGCTGGGCATCATTATCCATCTGTTTGAGTTTATTCCAAAAGCTAAGACCATCCAATTGTTTGAGGGCCACTGGAACCGGTACGGAGACAGGGACTGGCATCGACCCAACTTCTGGAGTAGCTTCCGATTCATGGACATATGGGAATGGCTTCTCTGTAGTTGTTGTACTGCTTGTGGTTGTTGTGGACGTTGTTGTTGTAGCTGAAGTAGTGGGCGGATTGTTACGCTTCAGATGATTCTGTCGCAATTCTTCTGGAAAGATGCGATTGTCATAGGATCGTTGTAAAAACTCAATACCCAAACGAATATCGCGTAAAAATTTCAAAGCACTCTCTCTTGTGATCTATAGAATATATATAAATCCAAATAGTTAATTTATAAATCATACATAGTCCTGTCAGTGGTACTTACCATATTTTCTTTAATCAACTCCTCAACAGCTCTGGCTACACCAGTCTCATCACCTGTCCAAAAGATATACTGAGCCATATCGAACGAAGAATATCGGCCATTGGGATTACGCAATAAACTCTGAGCAGTCTGTAATAGAGTATGGAATAAATCGATATCAATATTTTGAATGGGAAATGTTTTCCATAACGTGAATATGTTGGATGAGCTTAAATACAATAAAATTTCATTGGGTGCGCTGCCAATTTTCTTTTGCCAATCAGTGTGTAAATGGTTTTAAATCCAATAATTGTATTGTCATAAGAACCTTGGCCATCATTTTGTGGGCCGCACCGGATCTTCGCTCGTTGGGCTTCGTCTTTGTCATGCCATCTAATTCGTCAATAAGTATATCCCCAATTGTCTCACGGTTAAGATCAAGATTATGATGTTGCATTGCCGGTTTAGTGGGAGTTAGGGCGGTGAGCTCAGTTTCAGCAACGTCTGCCTCCAACTCGGCTGCCGGTTCACCGGCCACAACATCCACAACATGTTCTTGAGGAGACGGAGGTTGTTCAGTTGCTAGTGATGTGGCTGCCGTTGTGGTTGTGGCCAATGTTGTCGTAGTAGATGTTGTCGATGATGTGGGCAATACCTCGGGATTCTGGCCAAATGCTAGACGAGCTGCACCGTAAAATGCCTGTTGATTTTTGGGTGGTTTCGTGGATATACACTTGGATTTTCAAAAGACACAAGGCATAAGGAGCAGGCCAAACTAAAGAAGTGGTCGCTGGATGGATAAAGGAAGGGGTTTGGGATACCTTACCTTAGAATGGACTGTCGGCTCTGCGACCATAGCCGGCTTATTAGCTGTCTTTGGCTCCTCCAACTGGGATCGTTCACCATCCTCCTTGGATGTTCCAGTTGTAGTTGTTGCTGATGTGCTAGTAGTTGTTGTAGTAGATATTAATGGAGTGGCCACCTCAAGCTGCCGCTCCAAATCGGGTAAAATATTAGCATTTGGAACAGCAGCTACTTCTTCAACGCTTTCATTGGTAGTTGTTGTAGTGGTACTACTACCATCTGGTAATCTCTTACTGGCTACTCGCAATTGATCCAGTTCATCTACATCGTCTTCGATTTCTGGAAAGACAGAGTCACTGCGCTTCGACGGATCTGTACATTGGGTGGATTACGGATATGAAATCATTTAATTGAAAGGTTTTTGGCTTGCAGTGAAACTCACTATAGATATAAGGAAGCAAGGCCGGATATGCTTGTGCCAGGCTGAAACTTGCCAGCAGATAGACAGCCACTAAATTCCCCGCTAACATGCCGCGTAATCCCAATTCTGTAAGTGACATGACACGTAATTCATTTGATTAGCTGCCAAGATTCGATTACAGATATATACACAGAAACACATACATATACAGATACGAAAAATGCCTGACGCTAGTTTCGTCGGGAGTGGGATAAGAAGGTAAAGAATAAAGAACCTACAAAGAAATACATAATATATACACACGAACATCAGCTAAAGGAAGAAAATACGCACATACATATGCAAATCATGCTAAAAATAACACAAGAAATCGATAAAATAGCAGCAACAACAACACCAAGACCAGCAATGGAGGCAAGCTTGTGAATGAAAAGCATTATAACTTCGCTTGGGAATTGAACTTTCTATAGCGGGTCGACCGCCCACTGTGACCCAAGCACAGGCACCCACTCATGCATTCACACACACACACACACACAATTGCACAAGCCCCTTTTTTCATGTTATTGGTGTAAATTGAGTCAATTGGCCCCATAAGCATATTATCGATACACTTGAGCACGTTCACAATGTCCAATCCCTGCTGTGGCAGCAAGCAGAGACCCTAATGACAAGTATCTGCAATTTGACTGCAATTGCAATACGGAATAAACACACAGATACTTTTACTCACACAAGCACAAGCTAAATATATGCTAATAAGTAGGCAATGCTTTTTAATTGGCATCTTATTGAATTTTTGATTACAAGGTTATTCATTTAAAAATTGTTTTCGTACTTAAATAATACACACATAGACAAATAAACGCAAAAGAGGCCATGAGTGGGCCGCTAACTTATTGGTTAGCCTCTTTTGTTATCCATGGTAAGACAAAACACCATCAAATTACCTTTCAGTTTGATGATAGAGAAAAAGACGTCCTCACCGTTTAAGAGCAAAAAAGTATCTGAGTCGAGCAGTGTAAAAGGAACGTTTGCTTTTTATCAAAGCTCGATTTGGTGGCCAAAAGCTCAGCCAAGTGCCGGTTGGGCTTTAAGTTGTTTAACCACATTGATTATTTAAATTAATCGTATCATCCTTGTCAATATATTTATTGAAAATATTTAACTATATACTTTGAAATTTGTTTATCTCAGAGCGACTCATGACAGCCCATATTCCAAATCACTGCATTGGGTCCACCATTTACCGATTTACTTTCGAGTTTTAGATGTTTTCTAATGCGGAAATTGACATATTTTTGATTTTCCAATCTCGTATTTCAAAATTTCGTATAATACCAACCAATACAGCCAAAATCTTTCTAAATTTAAATAAAAGTCATTCTAGTTTTTTGGGATACTTAACAAACACTCTATACTTTAATATATTTAAAAAACGAGTTGTTATTAGGATTTATAGACTTTTAACTGCAGCCTGGAAAAGGTTCCACGCGGTTCTTGCGTAGCACAAACTGGATTTTCCTATTCATGTCCTCATTGTAAATTGCTTTACACTTTTCGAAGTTGATACGTCGACGAACCTACAAAAAGCAGAAAGAAGAATATGAATCTATAAAGTTAAAGGGGCAGTCGAGCACCCCCACTAACCTGGAAGGGCTTCTCATAGAACCGTGTGCGTCGAAATTGGTCAAATAATTCTTCTTTTCCCAGGACGCGATTAAGCAGTCGACAGGCCTCCTCCACATTGTTATTTTGCACTAAGACTGTGCGGGATAGGAACAGTGCATGTCGCATAGCTTCTTAATTCAGGAAATCTAATAATAACGATTATTTTTATTTGTTGTCAAATGATTATTCAACAGCCGGCTTAACACAGCTCTGTTACTACTAGTCGATTACTCATTCATGAGTCTGTTAAATGTGCCATTCTGTGTTTACCAAGACTACCCATTCTACTTTTAAGCGTGTCCAACACTGCAAATTAAATCATTGTTAACACTGAAAACTATCCATTTTCAATAACTTTTTTTCGATGACTTTTTTTCAGTCTTTTTTTGCTTCCACGTTTTAAGGCTGTGCGGCTGTGTCAGTTGTCAGTTGAAAAGATTCCTCTATTCGGTAAAAATTGTTGAAAAAAGTGTAACATCTCATAGTAAAAAATATTAAAGGCGCGGCGAAGACTATATTGTTTGCTATATACACGCATTACACAGCAAAGGTAAGTTAGGGCGAATAATTGATTTTCCTCGTTTTGCACACTCACTGTCTGCGTGTGTGTATGTATGTGGTGGATATGTTCTTTGGCTGTCTATTTTGTTAAGTAATCAACTACAACTAATTCGTTTTAATGATTAAAATATGAGATTTCTGCCCATTTAAAATCGATGGAATCGGGTGCCTCTTTGTCTTATACGCGTCCTCTCCATTCGTACTCTGACGCAGCACATGTTTGTACCCCGAAATGGCTTTGCCTGTGTGTGTGTGTGTATGTGTATGAATGGGTGTCTGTGTATGTATTTAATTTTATTTCGCTAAAGTTGCCAGGGCCTCTAGCAAACAGGAAGAACGAAAATCAATTGAATTTGTCAAATAAATTTCTTTTTCGTCGTTTTGTGATTTGCTTTATTACACATTCTGCTTTGTTTCTATTTTTCATAATCGCACCTTGTTCTTTCTTTTCGCTGTACGCAAACCAGGGCTGCATTGTTCTGACGAAATTTTCTAGAAATTTTGCGATGGTTGGCCAGGGGTAAAGCAACGGGAAGAGCGTCAGCTGCTTGCCGTATTGAAATAGAAAAACTTCTAGAAAACGTGTGTGTGGGGCCTTTGTCACTGCGTCGCATTTTTGCCAATAAATATATAAATGTAAGTGTGTATGAATGTGTTTATATGCAAGCTGGCTGACCTTGAATTAGGTTTGCCGGAAGCAATGGGAATACACACCCACGAAAGATGAATACCCCCACCCAGAATACGCCCTGAGATGAATCAAAATCCTGGGAGGACGATAAAGTGCAATTGAGAAGACAATCAGCTTATACTACAAGCGAATTGCAACGAGAGCAAGTTAGCTGCCTGCCTGCTTACACACATTACCAGGGATGGGAGTAAAATAGTTTTTTTTTCTTTAATTTTTCTATCCTATTCAAATATGTATTCTATTTTCCTTCAAATTGCTGTAACGCAGATAATAAAATTGTTAATTCTATAGCTGTTGACTAAATTTAAAATTTCTTTATATTTTTCAGTTAAATATACAGAATGGTCAAGGAAACTGGTTACTATGATCTGCTGGGCGTTAAGCCGAACGCAACACCCGATGAACTGAAGAAGGCCTACAGAAAGTTGGCACTTAAGTACCATCCAGACAAGAACCCAAATGAGGGTGAAAAATTCAAAGCCATTTCTCAGGCCTATGAGGTACTCTCTGACTCGGAAAAGAGGCAGGTGTATGATGACGGCGGCGAGGCTGCTATTAAGAAGGGTGGCGCCGATTCCGGTGATTTCCGTAATCCCATGGACTTCTTTGAGAAGTTCTTTGGTGCCGGCTTTAGCGGTGGTGGCGGCGGTCGTCGTCGCGAACGAAGGGGCAAAGATGTAGTACATCAGATGACTGTACAGCTGGAAGAGCTGTATAACGGAGCGACTCGTAAGCTACAGTTGCAGAAGAATGTGATCTGCGACAAGTGCGAGGGTCGTGGCGGCAAAAAAGGCAGTATTGAGAAGTGTGTGCAGTGTCGTGGTAATGGCGTTGAAACACGGGTCCAGCAGATTGCACCAGGCATTGTGCAACACATTGAGCAGGTGTGCAGAAAATGCGCCGGCACCGGCGAGACTATACAGGAGAAGGATCGCTGTAAGAACTGTAATGGTAGAAAAACAGTTCGCGAACGCAAGGTGCTGGAGGTGCACATTGAAAAGGGTATGCGAGAAGGCCAGAAGATTGTATTCACTGGCGAGGGTGACCACGAACCCGAATCTCAACCGGGTGATATCATTATTTTGCTGGACGAAAAGGAGCATTCGACATTTGTGCATGCTGGCACAGATCTGATGATTAAGATGGAGTTGCAATTGGTGGAGGCTCTGTGTGGATTCCAACGCATTGTGAAGACCCTTGACGATCGTGATCTGTTGATTTCAACAATGCCCGGTGAAGTCATACGACACGAGATGACTAAGTGCATTGCAGAGGAGGGTATGCCTATATTCAAGAATCCAATGGAGAAAGGAACACTTATCATACAGTTCGAGGTGATATTCCCCGATGTTATCAATCCTTCTGTTGTGCCGACGCTAAAGCAGTGCTTGCCACCGGCGCCCGAGATTGACATTCCAGTTGAAGCTGAGCAGACAGTTTTGGTAATTTACATCCTTTTGGTTTAAATTCAAGTTATTAATGCTTATTGTATTAAACAATTATAGGAGGACTTTGATCCTAAGCAACGTCGTCAGCAACACCAGCGCATGGCCTACGATGAGGACGATGGAGGCTATCAGGATGGCCCACGCGTCCAGCAATGCACCTCGAGTTAAGCGGCTATACTTACACCTATCATCAGAAATAATTACCCACAAACTGGGGTGGTATATGGGGGGCGTAACGGATACTCCCATTACCTCCTAATATATTTGTAACCTTAGATCCTGCTACACACATTGTAACTATCGCCTGCGAAGACCCGGGAACAGAACCGCACCATAATGAAAAACCAATACCAATCAGCCAAAACACCAAGTTGCGTGTTAAATTCTACTCCTAATCCACAATCTAAAACAAAAATTTAGCAACATGCAAGTTATTTCATCTTCAAGATATACAAAGAACAACACACTAAGATATTTAGGTAAAAAGAAAAAACCAAAACAAAAAAAACTTATCCAAGATATATGTGCACTATGTCTATAACGCGTGGTTCGATAACTAAAAGTATATACAAATTGTTTTTTTTGATTTCGTTTATGTTGAGTTGGATTGACTAAGAACCGAAAAATGAATATAACCGCAACGCAAACCAGCCGCAGATAGAAACGTATCGAGAATTGTCGCGTCTAGAAACAAGTTTTAAGTTATTTAATTCCAGCATAAATAAAAGCGTTAGTTTAAACGGATATAACAAATAAATAATTAATACACAATTTCAACTCGAACCAATCAATTGATATTTGTACTTTGTGCGCATATTCAGTAACCAAGCCGGTACCAAGTGGTGGGGATATATTCAATTAACACAGTTGTCTGGTATCACCTCTGCATATGACTCAGTTCTAATCAACGAACAAATAAATAGATATGGTGGCAGTAGGGTCTGATTATTTGTCGCAGGCCAAGAGTATAGATATATACTTATAGTACATATATTATTCCTATATTTAAACGGCAATGGCTTTTAAATTTCTTGTAAAATTTATTTATACAAATTGGATAGATAGATAACTATAAATATATATATATATATATCAATTTTCCGGGTAACTAACGCGCATAGTTTCGCAGAGCCGCTACTACACCAATACCGTAGACCAGTTTACTTTCAACACGTTCCCAAGATTCTTCCTGAACACGTGAAACAGTGTGGAGTGCCTTAACCAATTCCTTAGAGCGTGTCAAGCTGAGTCCATGCGAACGCAGATAGACACTCAGATAGGATTGTGCCAATTCAAAGTTTAGATTCGTGGTAAACATAAACTCTATCAGTTTGAGGAATTGCAGCATGGCCAGTGTGGTGCCGCCAGCATCTGGATGCAATGATTTAACTTCAAAGTCAATCATTGAAGGACCCAGTTGGGTTATGTGCTTAACGGCGGAATCGAAATCACCGCTAATAGAAGTGGCTTCCAGCAAGTGGCCAAAGCTGGTAAGATTATTGAGGTTTTTGGCCTGCAATACGCGTGATCCATCATTCTCATTGGGAGCATTGTTTACATCGAAACGTAATTCCAAACCAGAAACGGTGGGAAGGAAGAATGGTGCCTGCTTTGGCGTTTTAGGTGGGGCTTTGGGCTTGTTACGCTGTTTGATTAGTTCCAGATCCAAGAGATTTTGCCAACGTGAAGCAGGTTGTCCAGAAAGAGTAATCAATTCGGGTTCCAATTGTGCGGGCGTCACGTATGTGGCATTTATCAATTCGCCTTGATCGTCATCTTCATCAATATCCAATTCTTTAATGGCATCCTCTAGCTCCATGGTATCACAAACATTCGCGGGCAAACTCACATACGGAGCTGGTTCATTTGGATCAATGGAGCGCAATGAGATCTGATTAAACAGAGTCTTGTTCGCCCACAAATAAATGCCCAACAGATTGACATGGGCAGTGGCTAGAAAGTCACCATTCGGTGACATGGTTAGCGAAACGCAGGGTCTTTCTACTCGGAAATGGTCAATCATATAAGATGAGGGTATGTCCCACACTTTGATTGTGGAATCCATTGAAGCCGAGATTAGCCAACGACTGTCTGGACTAAAAGCCAAATCATTCAATTTGGCCGTATGACCAATAAATTTACGCACAATCACCCGAGTGTGCATATCCACGATATACACTTTAAAGGATTCCAAGCCAATTGCCATCATGGAGCTCTCACGATGTTGGCGTATCAGAGATATTCCATCCGTCAGTCGAAGTATAGCCACAGGTTTATCAACTGCAATGATGGATGAATGAAACTTATCGTTACCCAAAGATGGGACAACTAAAGATTTACTCACTTTTCCCTTTAAATGGCCAGAATTTGACGAGACCTTGGGAGCATCCTGAGACAACAATTTGATTCAGATTATCACTTGCCAAGCCCCGTACTGCCTTATCGTGAGCAGGCGAACCATAACTGCCACGATGAAGACCAGACTGTATATTGAAGCGTTCCACATCTCCACTGCTATAGCCAATAATGACAAAGTTGCCGCAATGTGTCAATATGAGGGATGATGTCTCGCATTCGAAATTCGATCGATTCTTGTTCTGAAACTGCTGCGGCACCAGACGATGCTCACCCATACGGTTTTTGTCAAATGTCCAAGTGGTGGTCTGTATAATACCAGCATGAATAGCTGCAATATTATCCCATTCCTTTTCACGTGTGGTCTCTGTAGTAAACTCTAATATGGGAGGCATACCAAATTTGTCAAACTGGAAACGATCTGCACGGGGATAAAAATGAAAATAAATTAGTTTTCCACCACAATTCTAAGGAAAATACTTACTTTTCTTCTTGGTGGACTTGGGATTGTAGGAAGCCCGTCCCATGCTTTTGTTTAATGATTCCGAAATGGTGGAAAACACTCGAAGTGTGCTATCCTCGCCCGACGATACAATGGACACGCCTGAGGAACCATGATAACGTATGCAAAGTGGTGGTTTTGTATGACCCTCACGTGTACGCAAAAGACGTGCTCCACCATCGGGCAAATCAAAGATAAACAGTTTCATTGAGTTGTCTGGCGAAGTGGTGAATACAACAGGTTCACTTGGAAAGCAAATGGCTGTGGTTACTTTTTCCTCGTGCGCATGCCACTGTCCAGCCAGTTTTCGTTCCTCTAAATTCCAGAATGCCATGTAACCATTACTGCAGGCCGACACCAAAATGGGTGGGCCATCTGTGCGAAAGGCCAAACTGGTCACCATGCCAAAGTCTTGCTTAAAAGCAATGAGCACTTCGTCGAATTTAAGATTCAGTACGATTATCGCGCCATCAGCATGTCCTACGGCCACCACATCTAACGCGGGAGCAGGTTCTATGCAAGTGACGCGACTCTCGTGCCGATTAAAGGTACACACAATAGTGTTTTTCTTAATATTAATAATCTTCAGTTGGCCCTGTTGTGAGCCAAGCACTATTTTGTTAATATATGTCGGTGGATGAGCGACAGCCGTGATCTGGAACTCTTCCGGATTGAAGGGCATGTCCAGATAGACATCCTTTGTCCGAATGTCCCACACTTTTAGCACATTGGCGCAGTCGATGGCAATTAAATGGGTGCCAAAAGGCAATAGCAGGTGGACATTCCTTTCGTGTCCACGATAAACATGTCGTATGTGCTTACCAGCACGCCAGGCATAGATGCACTTGTTGCTGGCTGTGTACGTATGCAGTCTGTCCGTGGCCAACGCCGTAATGTCATCTGGATGCAAGCCACTTACATGCAGGAGGCGAAAGTGGCTAGCCGTATACACCTGGAAGGAGCGCCCGATGCAGGTAATGATCAGGGTATCTCTACGGCGCTGAACGTAGCGTGTTACAGCTGGAACTTGATTGCTAACATAGCCTAGGGCCCGATTCCGGCGAAAGATTTTGCTGCTCTCTTTAAAGATGGCTTGTTGTTCGGACTTCGACTGCTCCTCTTGAAGATTCGTCATTATTGGGTCAAAATTCTACTATTTTCACTGTCAAAGAAGTCTTCGCATTTCAAATGTTTTGCCGTCGAATCTTGCACGTGTGTTGCGGCTAGCAGTAAAAGCGTTGCCACTTTCTCGTTATTTCTGTGCTGCCACACTACAAAATAAAAATCTTGTGTGACCCTTGTAAGTGGTTCCAACTATGCCGACTGGTTTCAAGGCATTCAAATGGAATACGTTACATTTACCAATCTAAATTTACCAATCTAAATATACATATTAATATTTTTTTTATTTTTTATTAAGTATTTTTCAATTTATAGAATCACGTTTTAGTAAAGAACAAGCGAGTCAGGTAGACTAATGAATACTGTTTGATTGTGATACATGTTTCTTAACCTTCATATATACTCACCTTTAAGTATTCGAAACAAGTCATCTTTCTTTGAACAATATTCCTTCAAGAAGTCTAAGCAAAACAATCCAAATACAAAACAAAAAAAGTTCCGACTTGTAATAAATATGATTTCTTGCTCATTTTTAGCATTTAATTGTTTTTTTTTTACATATATTCAACTTTAACCACATATTCAATAAAAACTCTTGTGAACATTTTTTTGTTTTTTGTTTTGCCATTATACATATACATATATAGTACATACTTATATAACTTTAAAATAGTTTACATCGGATACAATTTCGAAATTATGCGTTTTAAAATAAAATTTATAACTACAAATAGTCTTTCGCTTGCATTTCACATAAATCTCGAAACATAAATTGAACATAAAATGTAATAATATTTATAAATAATGAAATAAGTTGCATTTTATTTGGGTAAATGTTTATGTAAATAGTTTAAGTATATTATCGTTTTTTTTCTCCACTGAAACTTTTACCAGCCCTTAAAAATTTCAGTTGATTTTTTCACTTGTCATACATTTATACAAATTATTATGCAAAAAGAGCTAACATTTATTTGAAATGTTTGTATATTGTTGTTTTGTTGCTGTTGTAAATATTGTTGTTTTTGTTGTTTGTTGCTGTTGTAGGATGTACTTGCAGTCAGGCCAAGGGCAATGTTCAAATTTAGTTCAATGTATTCAAAGGAAGTTCTCGGTTGAAAATTTCGCCAGAATTTGTTAGAGGATAGTCCAGTTCATTTAGACGGGTAGCCGGTCGTCGTGGTCGATTAAACTAAAAATTTGACTTCGTAAGTGAAAAGTGAATTCAATTTATCGTCTCTTCGATGCTTACCCATGATTTCATAATTTTGTAGAGGATCTGACGAGAGGGATATTCGTCAAATTCACCCTCGGGCACTGCAGGCGCCTGTTCGTTTGCTGCCAACATGGGCAATAGGCCATTTGAACGTACATACTCCTGGTCGGCTTGACCAGTTGCAGTTGCAGCGTCACTGGCGCCCGAGCTCAGCGAACGTTTGCCATGACCGCCGTAGCAAACATGCCCATAGGCTTGACAGCCCTCTGCAAAAAGAAGGAGAAAAATACACAATTAAGTTAGCCAGGAAATATTGGCAAAAGGATTCTACACGTTATTACGCACACACATGGCACATCATTAACTAGAACTTCCTGGAGTGAACCATCCACCACACACACCTCAACTGACGGTACACATAACAAAATCGAAAAGTTTAAGGCATGAGCCGCTTGTGTGCACACTCCCCAAGCGCACGACATTGGCAAACTTTGTACCATTATACGGAATCGTTTCTTTCCCTGTCTAGCTGTCCCTCTTTCTCTATGACAGCCGAAATCTTTAATCGCTTGCCAATGCTCTGGAGAGACATCGTTTGATAAGCATTTGACCCCCGTGACAAAGCTGCTTTTATTTCTCTTTCAAATCGTTTTGTTTGTTAACTTTTTGACTTAATGCTATTTATAAAATAACCGCCCACACATACACTCAAATACAAGCACAAAGGGTCACCCATACTCGCACGCACATAAATTTACATGTTGCTCACTGGGGACACGTCCTTGTCCTAGTCCTAGTCCTAGTCTATAACATTTTTAACCTGTTCGGATAACCTCACTTCGAGAGGGTATTCTAATTTTTGCACAAATTTAGTTGAATCTAAGTATTTTTAGAAATTTTGAGATTAAATAATATATATAAAACCAAGTCGTTGACCCGCATTATATAATCATTATACTTCAAAATCTATACATACTTAATATGGAATTTATCTTAAGGTTCTTTATATGATATTCGGTATTCTTGATATATCAAGAATTAAATATATTAATGAAAATGTTAATTATGCTAGGTGAAGTTTATATTAACCTTTATATACTTCATTTTGACTGATGTCCATATTTTTTTTTTTAAAGTGTATGCAACGTGTCTGTGTTCTTTTTTCCAAATACAAGTTAGCATGTGAAGTCAATAAAAAGGCAATCAATTCTAAAATATCAGGCCATTGAAGTAAACGAGATCAAATACATTTTATTAGCTAAGAAAATTAAATAGAATCAAAAAGTTATCTTCTCTTCTTGTTACAATGATGACATTTTGCTTCTTTGTATCTGCATTATTTAATAAAAAGGAAATACATGACACGCACTCACTTCCCCCCCACTATTCCTGCACAAAACCCCCTCCCATTGCAGCTGCATAAACAAATAAAAGCCCTCGAGTTGAATATTACCTATAGTTGGTGTAGAATGACTGCTATCAATGTGAAAGGAAGGATGTTGGGAAAGAAAATGCTATTGGTGGTGGCCATCCGGTTCGTTTCGTTTGTTTGTTTGTTTTGTATTAAAGTGTAACAATTGATGCTGTTAAGCAGGTCATGTCTGACATTTTATAGTTTTGTTTTTTTCTTGCGTTTAAATTTAATGAATATTTCATGATGGCAATTTTCTACTCACTTTTCGCCTGACTCTGTTGGGCAGCCAATACCACGGTGCAGATGACAACCAGCAGCAACGAAATTGTCGATTTCATGTTAACTGCAAATAAAATGGAAATTCGAAAATTTAGTTAAATATAGAACGCTGAAATGTACTTCTACCTGTTGCGGTCGATGACGACAAAGGTCTGCCCCTTAGGCTATGCTCTACACTAATTAGAAAATCGAATCACACAAGTCAAATGCATTTAAGATGGTTAATCCTGGGCGCAAAAACTTTTGAACTTTGATTTATGTAACGATGATTTCTTCCCACATATACATATACACACAACCCATCCACACCCTCACCAAAATGCCAGCAGACGTACAAACAAACAAAAGTGGCAAGAGCACAAGTTAAACTAATGTTTGTTTATTACGTGCCTGGAATTTCTTATGGACATCTGCTTGAGGATTTAGTCATATACCGTAAGTATGGATAAAAGATAACTCATTTAATTTGTTTGGCCAAAAATTCATACATTTTAGACCAAGTTAAACTTAATTTTACAATTTACTCATCAATCATACGCCATGTGTGCGCAATTCAGTTGATGTGTATATACTTAGGTCGCGTGTCGTCCGTATGTCTTACTTGCCGGGTAGTCCCATAAGGAATGTTAGTCAATTTCGAAATGACAGACTCACCTAAGCTGATAATGCTGATGTATATGATTGTACATACATATATAATATGTATGTATGTAATTATAAACGTTTCTATATTGCCGATGTACTTAATACAATTAGCTTATTAGTTTTTATTAATTATTTTGCTTTATTAGGTTTATATAAAATGTGACTTAATGTTATCAAAATAGCAAATATAATTAACGATTTGTCTAGATTTTTTCTTGTTCTTGGTACTATATAATCACAGATATGGTTGTTTACTATTTCTTGCACTTTCTTAAGCCACATCGCCCACATAGCAGCCGGAAAAAAAATTACGCTGAATTCCGATTTCACATTTTCAAGCTCTAACCGACAACTGAAACTGATCTCAAGACCAAGTCAGATGTATATGCCTTTTAAACTGATAAGCTTCTCTCTCGAAATAATGTCAGGCTACGCTTCGGCCACAACGGAAAAATTTCCAACCCCAAGCCAATGATTCTCCATTATTTCTTAATTGTATTTCAGCATAAAAATAGGACTACGTTGTGTCTATTTCCAGTTGATCTACATATACTCCTATATATGTGTACATATATAGATGAGTGGCTTCAACTAAAATTTATTGCCAGACGATAAGTGTAAATTAATATGTAGCTACTGTCAGTGAGACATTGTGAAAATCAATAAGCGCCCACCTACGCACTGCCATTACAATAATAATAATATTATTATTGTCATTGTACATTTTATACATAAGTATAAATATGTAAGTACGACTACATTGTATATATACATAGTATATATATTCCACTGTTTATCAACTCAGCAAAGACCAGACTCGCGACAGTGGAGCGCGTGGTTAATCAATTTTCCCAGCTATATACACACATATAAATATATCTCTATATACATATATAGTATGTCATAAAATGTCATAAATATATGAAAGTACTTGTACCTACAAAAATATATTGTCATCATAATAATGTTTTAATGAGCTACTGATATCAGATCAACAGATACTCGTGTAACCCTTTAATGTCTATAAATTAATTCATCAACAAAAAAGTTTCCAGCTGCGGGTGTTTGCTTCTATATCTCTGTGTAAATCCCTATAAGCCTGTTGCACTTATTTAAAAGCAGGCAAGTCAGGCAGGCACTCGATTAAACCCACCACCCGATTCAAAGTTCATGAACAAAACGCTGATTTGTTTCCGTGTGAAATTTTCTAATCATCGAACTGATAATGCATATAAAAATTGCATATATTAATTAGAGCATGCCTGAGGCATGGTCATTGCTTGAGCCACTTCTAATGCGACACACTGAGATAAAGTTAGTGGTGGCCCACTAAACTGACACTAAGATTTAGGACAACAAGTTTGGCCCCAATACCCACTACTGGCTAGCCGCTAGCTGATTAGGTCAAAAACAAATTTAAAGTCAACGGGGCATAAAAAGGAAATCAAATTGAATGCGCTGACAAAGTCGTTAAGTACAACTTTTCCTTGACTTTTCGTGGTTTTCGGTGCTTCTTTTAACAAGATGTAAACCAGCTATTTAGTTGCACATTTCATTTTACAAAGGCATCTGTTGCACAATTGATTTAAACAAAGACTTACAGAAAGAAGACTTAAAAACTGGAAAAGTAAATTTATGGTATATATTGGATAGGAAATTTGCATTAGGGTTTATAATGAAAATGGAATTATTAAATATGAAGAAACCTTTTTGGAATGAAATGAAGAACCATTTGAAGTAAAACTCCTTAATTAATTTAAGTTTTGTTAACAAAATCATTATAAATTGTTATATTATTTGAAAAATAATGGCATCTGAAGTAAAAAAGAAAAAATCTTCCTATTATGGTTTATAAATATGTAAAATTTTTTTGTTGCTTTGAGAATAGCAACTAAAAGGTTAATAATATTTTATAATTTATATCAAAAATTTTAAATAAGACTTTAAAAATGGATAAAAAGTATTCCTGTTCACAGTAAAATTCAATTTGTCTAAGCCTTCAAAATTCATATTATATTTTGAGTTAACATTAAGGTGAATTTTGTCAATTTAGAATTTGCTTCCTTTTAATGCAATATTATTTACATTTAGTTAGTTACTTACTTTGCCTGCTACAATTACCTTAATTCTAATAGAATTAAACTTTATTTGCAAGTTTCCTGGCAAAAAGGGCAACAAGTTGCTCACTTTATAGACAATTTGTTTGATGGTTTCTGAATATTTCAGTTTGGCGTTGCCTTAAATGATTTATACAGCTGCTCTGACTTAATGGAAATGTTGATGTTGACTTTGTGTAGACTTTCAAGTCTGAAGCAAATGAGCTCTATGTTTGCTAGTTAGTTTCAAGTGAAGCCGTAGGGCAGATTATTAAAAATGAATCAAAGTTGAAAGTCAAAGAGATCCAAAAATGAAGATGGAGAAAAATGGTGAGAGTAAAAAGAGAGTCAGATAGAATAGATAAAAAGTAAAGCGCTTAAAGTCTATAATTGTAATGGTTGATTAATTGTGGCTGGCTAATTTAATTTCATTCAATTAAATTGAACAAATAAACAAAATTGCCCACACGTTGCCGCAGGTTAATTGAAAATTAATTTTGGTCAGCAAGTTAAATGAAAACAAAAGCAAAGTGTTGGGTTGAGAAACAATTAAAATGGATAAATATACACATGTCCACTTACCAATATGAGTTTAATGAGTATAATTTTGTAATAAAATAAAAATATTCACTAAGATTTTTGTACACCACAAAAACCTCTCACAATAATTTCGATTATTATAAGATTTTTCAATTAACTTAGATCTAACCGAATTTAATTTCAATTTGAACTGATATATCACCTACTTTCACTTGTGTCTGTGTGTGTGTGTGGTTCAGCTGCTAGCCAATTTCTTTTGACTGCTTGGAGTCTTCTTCCTCGACGAGGTTAGGGATTATGCTCGATGGTGTCTCGGTGTATCTCGACTGCAGTCCAAAATTCTTGTGATGCCCAGAGACGGAGCTGGGCCAGCTTTATACCATCAGGACCAGCAACAACGGAGACCTCCATCCGCATATGCGTGTATTATCGTTGTGTAGGTTGACTTTCACTAGCCAATCAGAAGCTAGCAAAAACCCGAATCGTTAACCGAACGCAACAATTTCGTATTGCTGCTTTTGTCGACGCCTTGATGTATGCAATGATTTTTTGTGGCTTTTACGTAGGTGCTTGGCTGAAACACTTATAGAGTTTTGTTTCCAACTAACGCATTCTCTTTGAACCTTTACCCATCCAATGACCGTTCTGTACTTTTGGGACGTCAAATTAACAACGCACTGAGATTTATTTGCTCTGCATGTACATACGTACATATGAATGCAGATACGAGTATGAATGAATAAGCATTTTGCTGACGTAGGTACTGCCAAAAATGCCGTGGGCATCGGCTTCATTCATAGGCCACACCAGCTGCCTAAAGTCAAAGTCAAAGCAGTCCCCTGACACATGATGGCTGCGTGGCATTTGATTGAAGACATATCTTATGGATGGCTAACATTTTCCGTGGCTGTTTTTTTTTTCTTAAAAACCTTTGAAGAATTAATTAAATGATTAACAATTTTATTCACTCAACTTGTCTTCTTCAATATTCATTATATGTTGCTCGTTTTTAAAAAGTTGTGTTTGCCGCTTTTTACCATATCAGCATTTCGCAAGCTTAAATTGATTTGCCAATGACTTGTTTACAACAATTGGCCGATTGTGGGTGATAGGGTCCCCATTCTCCTCCATTCTCCATCTGGTGTAATTCTCTGTTGCTAAAGCTACCTACCAGCAGCAGATGGGTTATCTCATCGAAAATAAATTAGCCGATAAGCAGCTGACGCTGACCTATAGAGCGATTATAATATTTGACAACAAGCATACGAATCAGCTCCCACAATTCAGTACCCTTTTTTTATTTTCAAAATAAAGCAAACCAATCAAGAATGCAAGCTATTGACTTTTCAATGTGTAATTAAATAAATTTTAATTATTATTATTGCAATATTCCACTTTTTGTTCTCTCTTTCCTTTTTTTCGAATCTTACTCTCCGATTTCGTGATCAAATCTCGCATCTATCAATAATGCTATGTAAAAAAGCATTTACTTTACCTTTTTTAAAACCTTTTGTTCTCAAACTACATTTTTCCCAAAAATTATTTCATATTTTTTTAATATAAATTTTACATTTACGTATATATTAGCTCATGCAAAAGTTTTAAAGTTGAGACATATTCGAGCTGAATAAACGGACGGTTTGAGTTTCATTTAGCTTAAAAAGGCAAAAAATAAATGGAAAAAATTACAGAATAAGAGATACAAACATTGGACTCATGAAGCACTGAGTGCAGGGAAAGATTGAGCATAGCATCTTAGAGAGAGTAACGAATAAACCAAAGACCCAATAGAGAGCTTAGGATAATGCTTACGCTGGCCAGGCCAGGAGCGGCAGCATTATGCTGGTTACAGATGCGAGGCTGGGGAGCGGATGCGAATTGGCAAACTGTACCGATAAAGTTATTCTGTGCGCGTTCATTAACATTCTTGTCAAATTGCTGAAAATTGGATTAAAAAAGAATATGGATAAGGGTAAGGATAACTGAATGTATGATTTGGTTACCTCATTGAACAGAATAGTGGGCACACTGGTCAGTGGCTCTTTTAGCTTCATTGTAGTCTCGCCTGCCTTACGGAGCAATACGCTTCCATCGGTAGAATTGGCACAGGTCTTGATGTTTTCCCAGTTATTAATATGGCTTTCGGTGGCGCATCGTTGTCCAGGATATACATTATCGGGGAAGTTCTTTCCCGCCTTCATAAGGCAATTGATGAAGTCAAGAGTTAGCGACTCGCGGGTATATTCAATCTGATATGAGTTGGCTTGGATAGAGTCAATGGCGCAAGCATGCACCTTGTTGCCATAGCATTCATTTGGACCATGATGACATGTGAAAGTTACCTCAGCGCCTTGTGTGAAGAACTGCCAGAGCAAAATCAAAATGCAAATGAGCATTTGTTCTATAGAAATGGTTCGTTACCAATTGACTCACCTGTGATTTGCCAAAAGACACAAATGTCAGTTCGACCACCTCACGAAGCTCTGTCTTCATTGCCGGATAGACTTGTTCCGTAATGAACTTGGCACTGTCCGGACACAGGGATTCGTAGTAAATTGAAATGGGCACCTGGGAATATTACGTTATGTTGTTTTATTGTAATATTTGGCATGCCTCATTGTTGGTACTTTCTGGCCACAATTGTGGGTGAAGAGAATCATTTACATTTTTACTGCAGTCTACCTAGTTCATGCACTTCATGCAAATGACTTTTTGCATGAGTTGACAATTTGTTGTCAAATTTCATACCATTGCAGCCAATATAACGATTTTTATTATTCACAGACACTTAAACAGTAAAAGCAAATATTTATCTATGATTTACATACATACATACATACATACAAATGCTGGCACACGACCAGGCTTTCGGACAAATCCTTTCAAGCATTTCCACAAATAGAAAACTTTTTTGCTTCTTAGAATCGCTACTTTTAATTGGTATAAAAATCTGGCAAACATATTTTTGATAAAATTAGAAAGTATTGGGACAAATACTTATGTTTGTATGGAAAAAAACCAAAAAATAACCGAAAAATTTGCCTTGGCTATTTTTTTTAATTCAATTTCTATAGAACATTAAATTTGATAAACTATAACCTTTTGACAATGACCAGTATCTTGATGAACACAAATCTGCTATATATTTATAGTATACATATCCATACATACATATATGTATGTATATCTTCTATATACATATGTATGTATGTATATTAATGGCGCAAGTTTGTTCTTTTGATATAACTGTAGCTAATTGGAACAAATGCAGTCAGAGAAAGTTAACTCCACTGACCTCAGCTAATTATTATGCCAACGTCTGTTTTTTTTTTTGATTCTCTCTAAATTATCTAAGTGCAAAAATGGAATATATATAGGTACGCATCTACATATATAAGAATGTATATAAGTATGTACATTGTACATGTATGTGAGTATTTATTATATTTACTCAAAAATAATAGTTATTACTTTTATTTCGTATTCAAGCTTTTGCATGATTATTATTTATAATTTATGTATGTACATACATATGTATATAAATATGATTGTGTACTGGTTAATTTACTAACAATCAAGCGAATCTGTATGGGTTATAAAATTTAACTTTTAGTCGGCTAAAATCTCGTCACGAACAATTCAAATGAAGCTCTGTATAACAGATGTATATGCATGTGTATGTATGTATATATATAAATATATACACACACAAAGACACTTGCCGATTGAATTAGCAAATAAAACAAAACTATGCAAATTGTTTATTGTTTTTCTTTTCATTTTTTTGCTATTGGGATTGAAGTATTGCTCAGCGTTTATATAAAGTGCTTACGCTTCCATCAGATAAACAAATGTTTCATTCTTTATTTTTATCATGCCAAGGAGTTGGTAATGCTGGCGGCACACTCAACACAACACAACAAAACACAAAACACACACCGGTTTTACAGTGCGGCATCACATAATAACAATGAAATGGAAACTGGTTGGGGCCGAAAACAGGTTTCAGTTTCTCTCAACCCAATTCAAAACTAAAAAAAAACAAATTGAAAAGATTCAAACCTAATGTTAATTATGTTGTACATTTTCCGACTTTTCCAGCCCCCTCCGCCCCCATCCCTTCTCTAATACTGTAAAGTTCGTTCAACCTATGTATGTATGTATGTATTCGGGCCATGACACTTGTTGCTGTTGAAAAAGGGCGCAGTACAGCATTTAAAAGCAGCAATCGTCTTATAAACTAATCATACCAACGTTTCCCACGTAAACACGTAGTCTTATAATATTTAAGCGGTTTCTTTTTTTTCGCGCGTCCCTGACACGCTTTGGGCTGTTGTGCAATACTAATTCGGTGGTGCACCCATACCACCCACACACACACACTGTTCAATTGATTTTGATTTCAGGCAGGTAAGGCACAGGAACTTACCTTAGCCGCTCCATGCACGGAGGCTAGCAGGCAGCTTAATAAGACACAGAGACCAAGTCCAACCATTTTCTGACTCATCTTTTTGTTCTTCGGTTGTTTTTACTTTTATTCTTTATTTTTTTTTTTTTTTTTGTTAAGTTTCGTTAGACTTCAAAACGTAGGAAGCGCTCGGTGTTGTGCACAGTCTGACGTCTAAGCGTAAACTGTGTATGCACAGCTTGAAGTTGGATTGGAAAATATCAAAGAACCTAACTTCCGCCATGCCGAAGCTTGTATACCCTTGCAGTTTAATTAATCTATCATATCGGCCTCTAGATTTTTTCGACATTGTAAATATAAAATTAAAAAAACCTTAAAGGAAAAAAAGCAAATAAAGGGAATTTTGAACGCCGGTATGTCGGTATATAGTATCCGATCTGATTGATTACTGATATGATAAAAGTAGAATTACCAAATTTGGTAAGAGAAAAAAACAAATTTTACCCAAAGTACCCTATACCTTATTGTTGTAAGAAACGACCAATTCTTAAACTTGATTTGGATAAATGAATTTTATTCACGCAGCCGATAATTAAATTTCGAAAAGCTGAGAAGAAACAGACAGACGGACATGGTCATTTCAACTCGGCTATTGATGCTGATCAAGAATATATATACTTTATGAGGTCGAAAACGTTTATTTTTATGCGTTACAAATATCTGACCAATTTTATTATACCCTCTGTAAGGGTATAACAACCAACGGTTAAACGACTTTCTAGTCACTGGAAGAGCACAAGTGCCAGCGTCAAACTCTGGTTTTTATGCATAATTTGGGTTGGGTCCCCACTACAAGATCAATACTTCCAGTGGTTTGATCGTGAGATTTGAATGAGAGAGAAATAGAGAGAGGGAGAAAAATTTTGACTTAAAGTGCTCTCTTACGCTATTTGGGGCGCCGGGGATTAATTATGAAAATGTACCTTGGGACACATTACAATTTGTGTTTATGGATAAAATGAATTAAGGAATTAACTTAATTAGAAACTGGTATAATTGCCGCAATTGTATAATCCATAATATGAGAAAACCATGGGTGGATTTTAAAATTTAAATAAATTTCTTCTTTCAAATAGATTCCATTTTATAAATAATGAAATGAAAAAATTGTTAGCCTTAATTGAAAAAAGCACAACTTTTTTCCGTGGTTTTGCGGCTGAGAACCACGGACCACGTCATAATCTAGGGTCGTGTTATACTCGTATACACAATTTCTTTTTACATTTGGGAGTACAACAATTTGAATTTTAACCACAATGAAAATTACAAACAAGTACAATTTTGTACAGCTTTTAATAAAATTAAAAAGTGGTTTAATTTCAGTCGCGAAACCGAAATCCCTTGGCTATTAGATCTTTCCGTGCCTCTAGAATCTCTTCCTGCAACTCCTTGGCAGCTTCAGGGCAATCATTAAAAGTCAACGTTCTATACAGTACAGTCCAAACGGAGTAGATCTAAGAAAAGAAGAGGTTGCATACGATGGTTACTCATAGTCTCGAGATGCCTTATCGCCAACTTGGCTATCACTTACTCCAAACAGCACTAACAACAACACCGGCAGCAACTGAATGAATAAGAAGTATTTGGTCGTCAACTGTGTCTCTACTGTACCCAGCACCAGAGCTAGGTATGGAACTGCAAAGAGTGCTGCATAGAATAGCCATCGTTGTAGATTTGTCATTTTTTTTTTATTTGGAGTGTCGTGTTGTTTAGTTTTGTCCGGCACCTGATTTTGTATTTAATTGTTTTTGGAGGCTCTATCTACGTGCCTTATAATTACATGTAAAATAAATTTGTTATCGATAAGTTGACATGCATTCTTAGGTGAGGCGCCACTGAGCGTGACTGAGTGTCGTAACAAATAGCATATAAGTGGGAGCATTTCAACTTTATCTTTAGAAAAGAAATTTAAGAAAGTAGTGGCTTATAATGGATTTTTATTTAATGTATTAAATTAGTTTTGATAAAAATTAAATTGATTTGTCTAAAATAAACTCCCCGATACTTAAAATAAAATTCTAAATAAAAATGATCCGTTTTTGACCAAGAAACTTCTTAAACAACTCTAAAAATATGATTTCGAAAGTTGCATTTCATTTATGACTTGCCCGTTACTCTTATCGCTAGGCCTTAACTTGATCTGTTATGGCTGCACCTACTGTGCAGGGTGTGTTGGCCAACAAGTCCGCTGTACGACATCCAACGATTTGAAATTTAATATCATTTTCCTGCACAATGCCGCCAACGAAAAGTTTTGGCTCACTGCTCAAGGCCCAAAGTTCATTTTCTCCCTGGGAATTGCGATTGATTTTAAGGCCAGTAATAAATTTAAGTTGATGTGGATTGTAGGCCACAACACGTAGATCATCTGGAGTATATTGGGAGTCCTCCTGCCAGCTAATTAGAGCACCTAGACTAATAAGACTACAATAGAGATTCCCCTCACTGTCCATTACCTCCGATTCGCATTGAGTTTTACGGGAACCAAGAAAGCGTATTTCCCGTTTCTTTTTGGAGTTGGATACTGTCCAATGGCTGGCGTTGTTTACCAAAGAGAGGGGAATTGCCAGCTCTTTGAATCCATTCAACGTGTGAAAGTATAGAAATCGATCTGTAAGATATTTACTTGAGTATTTGGCATTGGGTTTAGATAATTGATAATGCCCACCTTTTTTTGTACTAGGACTCAGGCTTACTGAAAATATGCCAGCCTGTCGTGGTAGAGCTTCTAAGGACTGTGGCTGCATCGATTTGTCTTCAATACGCCAGGATTTACCGGTCAGAGAATCGTATACAATTATACCATATCCCCAGGCATCAGCTACATATGCCCGACCACCTAAACATTGGCTATTACTCAGATCCACTGTCAGGCTAGTAAATATTGAAATCCCGGGCATATAATTATGTGGAGCTAAGACATGACGCTGCACTAGCTCATCCTTGATCAAGTCGAAAGGTAAGAATTTGTGGCGGGCATAGCTGGAGAGAGTTTATCTGACCGGAATCCACTACCCATAGGCGCCAGCATTCATCAATCTGAGAAGAAAATAACTCTCATTCATTTATTCATGGCTACACTCGAGGGCACTCACATAGGTACGCATAGCAGAGATGATACCAGAGCAATTATTTGGTGGCAAATGCCAAGACATGTTTGGATAGGCCACCAATCGAGGATTCTCAACCACTTTATTATCACTGGCTGCAACTGTGGCTAGTGTAAATGGCGTGCCGGCGTTTAAGCGGGGAATTGTGAGGAATGTGCGATGTCTTCCCTCATCCCCATACTCAATATCCACATCTACTGGTAGAAAATTGCCCAAATTTGTCCATTTGTGCAGAGTTTGTAGCTCTTTCAACTGCAATTGCTGGCCCTGAACAGCCAATACCATCGATATCAGAAGGAATATAACTTGGATTCTTGCCATGGAAATGTAAATGCTGAGAAATGCAGATAATCTTCATCCAAACCGTTCGGACGATGCGTTAAGACTGACACACAGAACGCAGCAGGTAGATTTCGACACGGTAAAGCTGTAAGCCAACAAAACCCTAATTGACATTGACCAGACACAAACAAAGGTTGCCTTTGCCGTACCGTTGTGTTCACAGGTAAAGGAATTTTCTAGATTTATAGACACCTTTTATGACCGCTTAAAGATTATTTACATAGTCTAAGAAGAGCCAACACAGCCCCGACCCTGCAGCATGTCATCCACATCGCAGCGCTGCACACGATAATTGATCTCACTGTAGTTGAGGGCACCAGTGAATGCCTTCTGTAGTCGATTGGATAATACCCATAGTTCCTCTTTTCCATCATTGGGACGACGAATAATTTTCATGCCACTGATGAATTGCAATGTTTCTGGATTATATGCCAACAGTTGAACATTTGGTCTTGCGTAGGGTGTCTGTATGTTCCAGCCAAAAATGCCAATTGGTTCCAAGAATCCACAAAACGAAATACCTTGGCGACTAATCGCCATGGCTGCACATTGGATACCTCGTCGTCCCAGTACCGTAAATTCCTTAAGCGATGAACTGATGCCACTCTTCCAGTTGGTGGCATTATTAAGTATATCTAATGGTATGGCAACCTCCAGTTCATTGGCCAGAGCATGGAAGAACAAATGTCGACGAATACCCAATTCTCTTGGGGTCAATGCCACACTAAATGCACCATCTAACAGTTCAAAACTCTCGCCAAGAATTGTAAAAGTACCAAAATTTGGATTTGGATAGGTAAACTTATTCTCCACACGCCATGATACATTACCCTGCACATCATAGACAACAATGCCCATTCCAGTCGGATCACAGAGGTAAACAAAAGCAGCCCTGCATTCCCCCTGAGGGTGTGGATCTGCCACATCCGCCACCACAGTCACAAACCGACTGACCTTCGCCTTAAACACATTCTCTGGTAGACGATACCGATGTATTAGTTGATTTGTAGCCAAATCAATAACAATCACTTGTGGAGCACAATACTGGATAAACTGAATCTCTCCGCTATCCAATATCCACATGTGGCCACAGGAATCGATGTGAACGCGATAAACAGAGGTTAGACCATTGCAATCGGCGCCATGTGAACTATGCCAATCATAGCTAGGATAGGCCTGAACAACACTCCCATTTTCATGTTTTACACCACTAACATAGGCCAGGGAATAGGGTACACCTTGACCGAAACGTGGAGCAGTAATAAAGTGCCTTGCAGGACCGCCATTAGCTGGAAATAATTAAGCTGTTATAATAATGATTCCACATCATCAATATCAATTACTCACGTGGATAGTATACATCAATGTCTATGGGTATGGGACTTTCGGGATTATAATGTCCACTTTGAAGTGCATTAGCCCGCTCTATATCATTGGGAAAGCTAAATACAAGATTTTTCCATTCATAAATCTTTTCGAGTTCCTTATACGATGAACGATGACTTCTTCCAGGCTGTTGGTAATAATATGGACTTCGTTGGGCCAGCGAAAAACTCAAAAAGGTAATCAATAAAAACAGAACAAGGGCATTCCTGGAATGAAACAAAAATAAATAAATAAAACAGGTTATATACCATGAACATAGGACTGGATTTAGATGAATTCAAGTTACTTACATCTTTCTTGTATTGAAAACAAAGCGATCCTTATACATTGAGTCTTCATATTATACTAATCTCAATAAAATGTTGGCATATATTGTCGACCATCCATACTCGTTAAATTTGATTTCGATACCAACTGGTTTTATACCTGAATTTTTATTTTAGCCTTAGTTATCATCTTTAGTCCATTGATTGTGTTACTTTTTGTTGTTGATGATTTGTCTTTTTTTTTTTTTTTTTGTCATTTTTTCATTAATTAATTTTGTTTGCCAATAATTGAAATTCATTGTTCACTGAGCGTAAAAAACATAAAATAAACCTTTGGTTAAATGTTAAGATCATTAACCGACACAATTACCGTTTTATACAAAAAAGAAGTGAATCTACTTCAATATAAACAACCAATTCTAAAATTTAGACAATAATTAATTCATCCTTCAAATATCATCTCATTCAATATAAAGAATAATGTGTTTAACTCGGTTTAAGTTGCACCCACTATTAATCGTCTTAAATAATTATCATAATTCAACTATTAGCCATGTTCAAATGTTTGTTAAATTTCAAACATGCAAATTATGTTTTATATGCGATATAATAAAAACAACTTTGACGCGAGCCAAAGACAGAAGCAAAAAACCGCAAAGCAAAGCAAAGCGAAGCCAGTAAACGGATTCAAGAGTTGGCCAGAAAAAATGAACAGTAAAAACTTGTTGGCCAGCCTTTTTACGCCCCATTAATGTCAGAATTAAGTGTTGCAGAAATGATTTGTCAGAATCTTTGTTTAATTAATTTACACAGATTAATTTAATTATGACTTCCTAGGCAATAGTTTGATCCAAATATGGTAACTCAACATATACTATATCTATGTGTATATATATTTTAAAATATAATATTTATATGTAGATCGAATGGATGAATTCATGGTTAAATTCAATTTGCATATACCTCCTATACATACATACATTATAAATGATTTATCAATAGCCTAATTAGGTGATGATGATGATGATGATGTCGATGGAGTCGATGGAGCAATTCTCCATCTGTGGGTGATGATGAATGCCAAATAATTAATAACTATTATTTCATATATTGGATGGATATAAAAGTGAATGTTATGTGGCCTGGATTAAATAATCTATATCACATTTTTGCACTCTATAGTTAATCTCTTTATAGTTGCGTTTGGCAAATGACTTTTGCAATCTATTGGAAAGTACCCATAACTCTTCATGGCCATCACTGGGTCGTTGTACAATCTTCATGCCACTGACAAACTGCAACGTTTCATTGTCTTCCACAAGAGCTTTTACATTGGCAGCTACATAGGGAGTACTTATGTTCCAGCCATGTATGGCAATGGGTTGCATGTAACCACAAAACCAGAATCCTTTTTTGCTAATTGCCGAGGCTACACACTGAACACCTCGTTTGCCAAGTACTTGAAATTTTTGATTTGATGCACTATTTCGATTCTTCCAATTGCTTGGATTATTCACAAATTCCAAAGGTATGGCCACTTCCTCGTCATTGGATAAGGCATGGAAGAGAAGTTGCCGTTGCAAACCAAATCCTGGTGGTGTCACAGTCATCCCAATGGGACCATCAAATAGTTCAAAACTTTCACCCGCAATGGTGAAGGTTTTAAATTTTGGATTTGGTCGTGTGTATTTATTTTCTATACGCCAGGATGCGTTCTTCTGTACATCATACACAACTATGCCGAATCCCAAGACGTCACATAGATAGACGAAAGTCTCTTGGCATGTGCCATGTGGCGGTGGATCTCGAACATCTGCTAGCACCGTAACAAAACTACTAACATTGACCTTGGTCAGACTCGGGGGAATACGGAAGCGATGAACTAGCTGATTGGTGGCTAAATCAATAGCCACCACTTGAGGTGGACACATCTGTTTGCATGTTATAAATCCGGTATCCACAATCCACATTCGTCCGCAAGGATCGATATGTATACGAAATGCTGAGGTTAATCCATCACAATCAGAGCCTTGAGAATTGTGCCAATCATAATTTGGATATGGTTGCAATTCGCTACCATTCTTTCTCTTAACTTGGGTAACATAAGCCAAAGAATAGGGGACACCTTCCTCATCGCGGGGAGTTGTTATAAAGTGTTTCGGAGGACCTCCAGCAGCTAAAGAAATGTTATCCGATAATTGGTAATTGACTTTAGAGATATTGAGATTTAACAAAGTTTCTCTTACGTGGATAATAGACATCGATATCATAGGGTATTGGAGTATCCGGGTTATATAAACCTTTTCGAATGGCGGCATTCTTTTCCATTTCACTTGAGAAACCAAATTCTAAATTCTGCCATTCGAATACTTTATCCAAATGCTTCTTGGGCGTAGCACTTAGAATGGAACTGGTCAAGGTAATTAACAAAAGATAATACATATCTATAGAGTTACGAATTTCTATTGCCGTTTTATTGTGTTGTTTCCCCTGAACTTACTGAAATGCACTGATTTGAGAAACATCTTAGTAAATCCTTTTAAAAGCTTGCGAAAACAACATCAGATTATTTTTTTCATTTTTAAGCATTCATAAATTAAGTGTGAATAGCAACTGGTTTTTATGTGCTGTACTTTATTATTTTTTTTAATATACTCTTCGAGAGGGTATTTTGAATATATTGAAAAGTTGGCTACATATAAATGAAAGCTTAGCTAATCCAATTGAGACCATTTAATATAATTCCCAATTTAAGGGGAACAAACACTTGGCAGGTGCTTCTCAGTTGTGTTAAGATATAGATACTTTTAGACCATATTTAAGTATTTAACTGACTTGGTTAGATGTAGGGTATTAAAATTCACGGTGCAATATTTATAGATCTGTTTGCTTTTTAAATCAGCAATATAATATTTTCAAAAATGTTGTCTAATATTGAACTCAATTAATAAACAAACGCCTCTGACCGTTGATAATAATGCTAATTTGGCCAGCTACTTGACTAATAGAATGTCTTTTTGGTAAATTATAGTACATATTTTTAGAACAACCAGTTCATTAAAGATTATAGCCGCTCCCCACTGGAATTTAAAGTTGTAAACATATCAAATAAATATTATTTTGCCAAATAAATTGTGATAGATGATTCTGCGAAGAATGATTAATAAAGATTGGATTCTAAACCTAAGATCACAAGCTCAATACTACGAGTATGACAGCGATAAGGATTTACTTCTAGTTACTAGACTTATCTATATCTATTAAGGTTTATCTTTGAATTTCTATTCATATCAATATTTATATCAGTTTATATATAGTGTACCCAAAAGAGAAATGACTTTTAAAAAAAATTCCTCGATTTAGAAAATAATGAAAAATTGTAAATTAAATTAAGTAATTATTTTAATTAATACAATATGAAAATAATTATTTACAGCAACATTTACAATGAACATTTGAAATAATTAGGAGTTTAATTAATGTTCCTCCTCATTATTATTATTATTATTATTATTATTAATCAGGTCACGCTTGCCCCGCTGATAGTAGTAACCACTGTGGCGGGTGGTATATGGTGTCGGTTGGATCAGTTGCGTTGTAGTTGGAATACTGGATCCCACCAGACTGTCCAGATAGGAACGCTGATAATTGTCTCTAGTTGCCTTACTGGGTGGAAATGCCTCACCTTGATTAAGGGCTGTGAACGGATTGCGTGCTCCATAATTGACAATGCCGGTGGTCTCAAATTTGAATGGAGATTTGGTGGTGAAGGGAGTACTCAAAGCCGGACTAGTGAAATAGGTTTGCAAGGCATTTGCAGCGGTCTGGGTCTGGGCATTGTAGATGCCATATTGCAGCAGGCTATTATGAGTGGGAGCTGTGGGTAGTCCAAGATGCTGACCCAGCAAAGCGTTGGGCGACTGCGTCTGGGGCAATTCCAAGCGAACAATACGATTGTTAAACTCATTCGGATTCAGATTCTTCAAGAAGAACCGATGGAACTTTGAGGCAATGGCATAAATTACGCCTGGCTCTGAGCGAGTTGTTGTAATGTCCGCAATGAACTGTAACTGATCTCGATCATAGGCCAGAACGGATTGTTGATTGTTCGAAGGATTCCACGAGGCGATTGCCGTCTCGCTCAATGGACTGAATATAAGGCTACTATCAAAGGGGGAAACAGCTAGGCCAATACCTTGAGAGGATTTCTTCCCCACCAGCTTAACATCCAACATCTGGCTATTGGGCAGTGGACCAGCTCTCAAAATGTTCTTATGAACCGAGAATACCCTAAAATAAAGAAAATAAATTAATAAGAAATTGAAATGAATAAGTCTTGTTAATCTCACCGATCTGTGGCCAAAGGTTGGAAGTAAACGACTCCAGTGCGTTCATCAAAGGCCAAACCCACCACACCATCCATTAGGACAAAACGATCATTAAGGATTTCGGATTGAGCAAAGTCCGGATCGGGATACATGGCAGGATGGGATACACGCCAGGTAACATCCTTGCCACTGTCATAAACAATAATTCCAGGTTCCACTGTATCTGTTATATACACAAAGACATCATCACAGGTCTTGGCCGTGGTCTCATCTACCACCATGTTCGTGAATAGCGACTCTCCACGCAACACCTCTGCAGGGAAATCAATGCGCCGGACAACCCGATCCGTATTCAGATCCACCACAAGTATTTTGGGTGGACAAGTGATCTCATAATCCTCCAAAGAACGTGATATGCCAGCATCCAGCAGCCACAGGCGATTGCAGGAATCAACGCGCAGGCGATAAACCGATGTCAATATAAGATCACTGCAATTGAAATCAGTTCGTGCAGTATTCGAGAAGGACCAATCCGGATATGCCTGCAGAATGGGTGAATCACCAAATTGCGCCTTGGATACCCAACTGACTGTTGATGGTACTCCAGTAAATAGCTTTGGTGTTGCTATAAAGATGCGATCAGCCGTTACGGCAATTCCTGTGATCAAAACATTCTCCGGTGTATAGAAATTGGGATCGGTAATTGGTGCCTGCGGCTGGAAATTGTATCTTAAAAGTTTCCATCTCTTGGCCACCTCTAAGCCGGTACTGCTTGGTGTTAGAGCTGAATTGCCCAACCAGCCAAGGGAAGCCACACAGGCAGCTATGGTAAGGATGCGCAGCATCACAAATTTTTTAAATCTGGAATGAATCAAACCGAGATAACTATTAGATGTGATTAGAAAACTATTAAGAGTCGCTTATTTATACTCTTAACAAAAGGGGAAGTTTGCATTTGCAACTGATTTCATATTCAAACCTTCAATGAATAATTTACAATTGTTTGCACTTGGATTAATCATCATTTAATAATTGATATTAATTATACAAATATTTTGCAAATATTTTATTGTCATTGGAAAAAATATACTAAATCCCTTTTACGAGTACAAATTGCCAATATAAGATTAAACCATTTGCCGCATCATCAGTGCTCTGAAGAAATGGGGGGGAAAATTAAAGGAACCAGAACTGTTGAATATATTTAATTATTCTTACACAAAGTATTAAAACTGCTACAAATTTTAGACTAATTTAATTTGAAGAGAATTGGGAATTTTTGCATCCACATTTACGTGACTTTCTTAGAATGATTAAACGCTTCTTTTGGCCAGGTACAGATCGGGACAGACGTAGAAGAATGTGCTAGATAAGAGATGTTAAAAGATTAAGATCTTTAACAATTACTTATAGTTCGATTTTACCTCACGGTTGACCAGATGCTTCTGGCGAACGGTGAGAGCTGCCCAATAGGGAAAAGCCTCCTGGATTAGATGACGTAGTCCATATGTTGGATTTTTACGCTTGAAATAACGCAGAAAATTAATATATGATAGCGGAGCTATCAAATTGGGAATCATTACTATATTTTTAGCTTTCTCAGAAAATGACACCATTTTAATAATAATTTTGCCAACTTATCATAGGAAAAGAAATATTATTTATATTTCTTTTAGTAACAAAATGAAAGCTAAATCAATCGACTACTCTGTCCCTTTCATTTGCTTATTAACAATATTATTTTACCCCAGAATACGGCCTTCTCTGATCGGAAATGATTTTTTAATTGAATTGATTTTAATTGAATTAATTTATTTGATTGCCAAACAATTTTTTTTGTTTTAATAAGGGAAGTTGTATTTGGTTAACTGAAGTTAATTTATATACTCTTAGAACTTGCCGACTGTTTCAACTTTAACACCTACAGTTACTTTCAAAAGTATACGACAATTTTCGGAAAACAACAGAGGATATAGGGAAAAAAGGAGAGGACAAAAATGATTTGTTTGGATAATAATAATCACTAACAAATATACTTATATGTATTAATTTTGATCTAAAATAAGTTTGTTAAATATTTAAATCAAAGTGGGGAAACTTTAATTTTAATTTTGATTTTATTTTAAGTTAAACATCATAGAAGATTTAACTTAACAAAAAGTATTAAAATATTAAAATACTATAATTATCATGCTAGTGAGATGCAAATCTTTAATTTAAAAATTTCCCATGAATAAGTTCCATTGAAAAAGTACCATCTAATGTCTCGATGTCGTGATATTGAATAGATAATTTTGAAATCAACATAAACAATTAAAAATCTATTGAATTGAAAGTATGTACTATGCAGAATTATTGCATTTGCAAAGTAATTTATTTTATGAATACAATAGACATCAAGTTATTCACATAAATTTAAATGGAGCTAGTAAAAAAGATAATTAATGTATATTGGATGTATCCGTAGCTATGCAAGATTGTCGCCCTTTCTATATAGATTAATGTGCCAATTCCGGTGCTAATATTGATGCCGGTACCGGGTATGGGTATGGCTATGGATATGGATATGGATATATATAGGTATGCAGATTGCAGATCATGTTTGCTATTGTATTTAAATCGTGTTTGTTGCTGCCGTCAGCGTGTGCACACCAATTGACAACAGCATCTGGGCATTTGGTATTGGACTTCGTATCTGTAACATGCTCATGACGTGGGTAACTTGATTTCACACGCTCTTTGATATATGAAGTATGTATGTATGTATGTATGCATGTATGTATGTACCGGTTGTCAGGAGAGTTAGTCATGGTCTCTAGGCTTAAATTTTGAAAAGAAACTCACATGCGTTTCAATTGGCAATTGTAGCAATTGTTTCCTATTGGAACTGACAATCTGATTTACTTAAGTTTTAACATGATAAATGGTCTAATTTCAAGATTTGGCAATCTTTTTGTGAAATTAAATTATATATGATTAAAATGCCCAGCAAATTGGTTAACGAGTTTTTCCAAAAAAAAAATGCTGCTGAACCACTTTCATTGGAAAAATGGCACGCGTGCCAACATTCATCACCAAAGTCAACGATATGCATCGGCGAATTAATTAAATTTACTTCATGGCAGTTAAACCGAAATTTTGATGAATTACATAAAAAAAAAAAACTGTGTCTAATGTCAAGGCTGAAATGGAATGAAAAAGATTTATTTTCTTTACATTAAACATTTTACATAACTTTTCCATGTAATGCGAGGCGGAACTTGTACAATTTCCCAAGCAAACGCACTCTTTATGATCTGTATATGCATATCTTATGATTCATATATAATAGACGACAACTTTGCCACTTTGATGACAGCGGCACAGGCGGAACAGACTGCCTTTCTTAAAAAAAAAAAAAAAAAGAAAGACAAAATGTCAAAAAAGCAAAAAAAAAATATACATATATGTATATATCGTTGACAATGAACAATCTGACAATCTGACTGTGGCTTAGCTTTTGCTTGTTAAACTATATTTAATTTCTTTATCGTTTTATTGTGGTTGAAATTAATGGCCATGGCAAACGAAAGAAATCCATTTTTTAATTTGTCTCTTTAATTTTCTTTTTTTTTTACGAAATTGGGCAAGATATAAATAAGAAATCATTTATGCCCTGCAACACGCGATTTGAGTTGACTTAATAAGAAATTAATCTATAAATACAATACTCATGTACATACATACATACTTCATTTAATAGAATGTAATGTAAGTGGGAAAATAATGTAGATATTTGGCTAGACTAACTAAATATTTTGTTGATTTGGTTGTTTTTTGCTACCAGTTCTTTTTTTTTTTTTTTTTTTTTAGTTCCCTAGCGGCATGGGCCAATTAAGGTGGTTGTAAGGCAACTAGAGTATCAAAATGAGTTCAACTATGCGGCCAACTGCTGTCTTGTTGCCTTATCTGCATCTCTATCGCTCACACACAAGTTTCACAATAAGCCAGGCAACAGATGCCGTAAGGTTTAATTGCCATTCAAGTAAAGCAACTTGTCTGCGATCTTCATATAAATTAGCACCTGGTTGCAAATTCGATAACAAAAATACAATCCAAACCAGAAAACAAAACAAAAAAACATTCTGCAAAATTGCAAAAGGTCGCGTTTCCTTATAGCCATGGACATGCACAGAGGATGCAGTTATGAGAGAGAGACAGAGAGTCTCTCACCCTTTAAAAAAATGTAAAAATGTTTAGCATTAAATTACACTTCTTTCAGCTTGCGATTTATATATATATTTTTTTTTTCAATAATTCTTTTTTATATGTGACCCCCTTTTTTGAAATCTTTTGCCGACCCGCTCTGGTTTAAAAAACGAATATATAAATCACTAGTTTTCCGTTAATGCCAGCACGTTTGTTAGTTGCACATTGGCAGTCATCGATTTTAATTGTTACCAAAAATAAAAACAAAACAAGAAATAATAATGAGACATGCGTTGCCAACAAAACTTAATTAACACAGTTTGTTCTACATTTGGGCACACACAAAGACACGCACACACACACACACACACACATCATATGAAAGGCATTTGGCTAATAATTCACAATGCATTTTCAGTTTTTGCTTGATCGCGCATTTGCAGTCGGTCTACCCTTGCCGTTTAAATTCGCACAATCGATATGAGAATTGATGTGGTGAGAGTGGCATTGATTATAAGTTATAAATGGGAAACTGCATCCATTGGAAAATGTGTAGCAATTTGCACTTTAACCGTTAAAACCGCAGCACCAGCAGCAGTAATAATAACAGCCATATGCACATTCGCGTTCGTTGCCTAAGTCTTTTGTTTTCTCCGGTTAATGCAGGCGGGGCTAGACAAGAGCAAGCCAATTTGCTTGCAGTTGGTTTGATTTTGATTATTTATTTGGTTTGGTTTCTTGTTGTTGTTGTTGTTGTTGTTTTCGTTATTTATTGTTGGCATTAGCTTACTTGCTGTATGAAGTTGTGGTTATGCGCTTTATTTTTTTTTTTTTTTTGGTTTTGGTTTCCTTCTATTTGTCTGAACTTCTACGCGACACGACCAAGCGCTGCGGTTGCTGTTTTGCGACTGCGCCTTTTTTTGCAGGCGCAGCGAATTTTATAAGAGTTGTGTATTTTATTTTGCTTTTAACACTTTAACTTAACTCTATGGAAATCAATTCCGAAGCTATCAATTTGATACTCTTATATTAATGTCCACATTACTCATACGCTCTGGTGAACAGCGTGAAAAATCTGTATGGCTTTTACTTTGACAGCTGGCGGCACGTCTTCCGCACATTTGGCTTAATACATAGTAACTGTTGTTTAACGTCTTGCCATTTGTTTACAGTGTGTGTGTTGGTGCTTATACACATACATATGTATGTGGGGGTGTGTTTAGGTAGGTAATTTGCATTTACAAGTTCAATATCACTATCACGTTGGGACATATAATCACGGTTTATCTGCATGCTAACACATATTTCTCGATAATTGTATTCAATAAAAAAAAAAGTCCAATGCTCTCTCTCTTGGGAATTAAAATAATCTGGAATTTGTTAATTTAACAATATTTGCAATAAAAAATCCAGTTCTAAATGCGAATGATGTTTACCTTAAAATATTGTGAAGGCGTTTTAATTACTTATTTACGGTATTTGTAAAAGATTTATACTGAAATATGGAAATAAATATTTACTAAAATAATTGGCATGTGGCATTACTTAGTAGCATTTTATTACATTATCTAAGTGATTTTTTTTGAATTTATGCTTCAATCTATCAATTTTTACTGGTCTGCAAGCATTCGATATGTTGTGGAACATTTATTTTAATACTTGCTAGTATAAATTTATTGTATGTCATATAAGTATGTTAACTATGACGATTCAAAATAATGAGTTAGTAGTTGAATTTTTTAATGAATTCCCACAACCTTTCCTTATCTACATTTTTAGCGTGCACGACAGGTGCAAGAGTTGGCCAACTGAACTGGATTTGCATTTCATAACATGGTATTGGACACATTAAGTTTAACTGGCCCAGACAAGGAGAGCAAGTGAAAGCCCAGCATGGATACTCCACAGATTTGTAGATCTAACAACTCGTTTAACGAAAAATACAACAAAAAAAAAAAAATTGTAACGAAAAAAACAAATAAAAATAACATGTCCAAAAAAAATAATAGAAAGTAAACCCAAAAAGCAAAATTCGGAGTTTACTTTTAATTGAAACTGTTAAAAAGTTCTCCAAATAAAAATGCTCGATTCGAAATGTTTAACCCAAAAACGTGAAAAGCTTCAGTCGAAAAGGGGTTATGCAAAAAAGGTGACTACTGCAACAGACACAACATAGTAAACTGGTTTACCGCCAGAATTAGCCAAGTTGTCAAGCCACAAGCCACAGTTCAATTGAATATTTGGCATTGCCGACACGTGTGAGTGAGGCCGGGGGCCAGGGCGTCATTAAGGCTAAGAAGAGTATTCATTGACTCTTGTATAAATCAAAAGTCCAAAACGAATTCCTAAACGACAGCGCAACAGCAGCATCATCTGATAATTTGCTCTAATTGCCCGGTCCCATAAATTCGAAAATGTGAATTCAAATGGTGAAGTACATTCACTTTTGTTTCTTTAGCTGTTGTCTTTCTGTTTTTAATTGTAGTTTTTAATCTTTTATTTTTGGCGGGCGTTTAACTTAATGCCAAGCTGCGATCTAAGCACTTATCTACCACTTTTAAGAACGCCCTCCTGCTCAGCGCTGGCTTACCCCAGTTCAACTCGTAGTTTAGTTCAAGGTTGTCTGTCCATTGTCCGTGCGGTTTATTCAATGACATAACCATATGTAATCACATACCTACATATGTATGTACATATAGATGTATATAAGATATATTGTCGCATGCTGTCTGCACTTGACCATTATGAAATTGGAACTGGGCTTACATGTATGTGTAGGTGGTGCCGATATGACCGCTGGGCTTTTAGTTTTTCCTTTCACAACATCGCCCTGCAGTTGCTCATTAGTCATTTCGAAAGTAACCAATTTATGGAGACCAGACCCAAAAGACTCCACACTTGAAGATTAATAGCCGCAACGTCTCAGTACCGATTACCTGGTGATCGGAGGGCCGGTCAAACGTCGTTGTCTATTACGAAATGAACTTTTAATATGCAACTACATATATTGAGTATACCCTAACTTAAAGGGTATATTTATTTAAACAAAAGGTTTAAGTGCCAAAGGTTTATATTCGTTTCCTTGGATTATTGCATATTGGTTAAATAGAAAGTTAAGAAATATGTATGTATAAGTAACTCCATTAACTATATACACTGCCAAACAGATATTTTGAAATATTTGGACATCCAAAAAGTTAAAGGTATAATGTATAAGTAAGAGCCAGAGTCCAGTCTTAAGTCAATTATCATTCTCAAAATGACATGTCATCTAGCCATCTCGTCATCATCATAAAAAATTGCTTCATTTGTGCATACCAAAAATACAAAATTCACCATTAATTAAATCAATCAAGTAACAAACAAACTGGGAGACTGTTTGGCCACCCATTTGCGGTATTTTTTTTTTCTGTTTTCGAATTTTTCTTTTCGCTTGATTGGCCTGTTGACAGTTTCATTAACAGCTATTAAGTGTTGACAAGGTTTTTGAATTCGGCAAACATTTCAAGTATTTTGTTAGCGTATTTAGCTTGTATTTGATTCTTATGGTATATGTTTGGTTTTGTTCTTCTTAATGTTAGATGGTGGCCACATAGATATCAATTAACTAATATTGATCTGAAAGGGGCGGTGGGGCCCTGGCTAAAGACCACATAATATGTTTTTTTTTTTTTAAGTGTTGCCTTTTTCGTTTTTAGTTTTTGTTTCCCATAAAAAGTGAGCCATTAAACCAATTAAATTTATATGGCTTGAAGGCTCCACCTCCGCAGTAGGTGTGGCACCGCCGGCAAGCCGGTTTTAACAATGCCCCAAACAATTGTGATTTATTTTTCCTTTTATTTTTTTTGTTTTTTTTTTTTTGGTGGTACTTTCAATCCGAACTGGAATGGTAAATACCTTCCTGTTTATCAATATCTTCTAAAATACAATTGATTATTGCAGTTATGCAGACATTGTGGTTAAAGAATAATAATTAACATTGCCGCAATAAATCAATTAACCAATGCAAATCTATATATATGGTATATATATATACATGTATAGTATGTGGCATTTCTATTCTCTTGGCGAAGGTCAGCCTCATGTCTATGTCTCTAACTCCGACTCGGACTCGGACGATTACTCTTTTGGCCACACTTGAAGTGCCATGAAACGGATTTGAGTGCATTACTAGACATGCAAGTTGGCTTAGCCAATAAAAAGCTTAAAAAATGTGCATAGTAAATAAATACACTTGCCTAATATACTTAACCAGTATTGGATTACATAATTCAAGAATATTTTGAACTGATTTTAATACCTTTCTGGCCTAGTTTATAAATACCTACTTTTTAATTTGAAAATTTCAAAAACTTTAAGGACAAAATCTCTTAAAAAGAACGATTCTAATTATATAGATATAGATCTATATCTATATATATATATATAGATATCTCAGTAATTGTAGTGATTTTATTACTAAAAAAAAAAAAACAGTAATAACATAAACAAGTTCGAATTTATTTCAGTCTATAAATCATTCCAATTTTTATGTTTTCATTACTTTTGTTTACATTTTATGATTTTCACAAAAAACTTGATCTATAAAATATTTAATATCTGCTGAGTTAATTGATTTTAACGGTTGTTATTCTGACTATAAAGTGAGTCAAATTTTTTGTCAAAATATTTAATAAAATTTTGATAAAAGGCTAACTAAATTCTGATCAAATTTTCTTTTTATTAAAATTAAAAATATCATTAAATGATGCATTTTATTATACTAAAATCTTACCAGAGTAGTTTTAAAGCTTTTAAAATTTGGAATTTGTCACTTATAGCCAACCCAAAGTACGGAAGAAATATTGTTTAAATATTTGATAAAAAGTAAAAGTTCACGAAATATCCAGTTTGAATGAATTAAAATCAAATTATCATACCGACTTAACAAGTGATTTTTGTGTATTTTGTTAATAAATATGCAAAGTCTAGCAACTGTCCGAATATTTGTGTAGTATTTATGTATATTATATATTTTTCTGTGATTTGACACTGAATGATATAGTTAAGACTGTCCTCAATTCATTTTACTTTGTAGTTCACGATCAACATTGAAAACTGATTGCACTTTTACCCACTCTTAGCAAAAAATAATACCTAACGATGGATTGATAAATGTTTACTACCAATTTATCGATATCGTATCAAATGTTAATTGTGTTAAATGGTTTTTGTGAAAAACTATAAAAAAAAAAATTACCACCCGACAAGTTTTGATTAATCGAAATGTACAAAATATGCAAAATTTGTTTGTCAACTTCTTTGTGTTTATTTGAAGAATTTTTATGAGAAGGCAATTAAACTCTAGTAATTGGTACTAACTATTGGTCAATAGTAAGTATTCACGGTTTATGGATGTTGCAGTTGAAATTGAAAGTTGGCAGTTTAATCGTTAATATTTATAGGTGTGTTCAGATTAATGTCTACCAGTTGTGCAATATCAAACGAATGGTAAGTAGACCTGAATTTCCAATACATATACGATTTTTCATAAATGTTTTACATTTTCCTTATTTTGGCACACGCAGTTTTGAAATTTGTCGCTTTATTTCAATTATATTTATTTTTTTTCCCCAGTTTCTTGACTCTTGTTATTTATTTCGTTCATTTGAAAATGTCAGGCCTTGTTCCTCCTGTTGCTTCGTTTTGCCATGTTGCATACAACGTGGCTTTAATGTCAAGCAGCACATTTGCTCGATTTCAATTGAATGCCGACAGGGAGATACCCTACTAAAAAATTTAGTTTCTCTAGCTCTTACAATCTAAAAGGTTTTTTTTAGATATATAAACAATTTTGATGTACACCTCTATATATACTCTATACATTTATGTCTATAGTGTATCAATATTTGGAAGATTTTAGATAAGAGTTGACACAATTGAAATGTTACGTCGAAAGTTTATTATGCTCTTAAACCAGCTAGCAACGACCCAGAGTAAACAAGTCTGAAATATTTCATGCATGACAGGCAATTGCCATAGGGGGGACCCAAATCAAAGATTGAAAATTAGCATAATTGGTATATAATAACTGGTGGGCCAGACCCCAGAGGGTTTTCAGTTCCCTTGAGATATATACATTGATGTCTCGCATGCGTCGTACTTGTGCGTGGGCGTGGTTACAATCATCAGTTGACGCTCGCCTGTCCACACTTGAGTTACAAATGTTTTTCAACTGTCCAATTACCCTATGTATGGCCTTGATGTTTCATCATTTGGCCTTGCCGGCCATGGGTCAAGCTGGCTTTGGTATAAATCTTATAAATGTGCCCAGTGATGATAAGGCACAGGCATCTTGCATCTTGGCCCTTTTACAAAAATATTTTAATACGGGTGAGACACTATCCGGATCAGTGCTTTGCATAAATATTAATCAGCAACTGAGATATGTCCAAGAGGATTTGCTCCGCGCCATGATTCTTTATGAGGATTATCCCTGGACTACATTGATTACTAATCCTCGAGCTGAGGATGCAGCTGACAGTGAGTTTGTATTGCATGAGAAACCCCAATGTTATTTCCTTTTAGTGGAGAACTTGGAAGATGAGGATTTTGATGAAATATTTGACCATTGGAAAGGCATGTTAAATTGGAATCCATTGGCACAATTTGTGGTCTATCTAGCAGCAGTGGAGGAAACCGATGAGGAGATGACCGATTTAATGGTGGAACTTCTACTTATATTTATGAATCGTAAAATTTTCAATGTGAATGTAATTGGTCAGAGTGAGGAAAATGGTTTCTATTATGGCAAAACGGCATTTCCCTATCATCCCGATAATAATTGTGGAAATCGGGTAATAGCAGTGGAACTATTAGATGCCTGCGAGTATCAAGATGAGGATGGAGCAGACTATGAGCAAGAACAAGAGGATCAATTCGAAGCTAATAGTACAGAGGAAATGGATTTGGCCAGAAATTTTGACTTGCACATGGATGATAATCAGAATTTAAATCAATCGGACTCTAGGCAACCTACGGTCTCAATTGAGGAATTTTATCGTGCCAAATTTTATGATAAATTTCCCAAAGATTTAAGCGGTTGCCCATTAACTGCTGCATTTCGTCCCTGGGAGCCTTACATATTTCGTAGCGATGAGTTACCTTCAAAAGATTACTACTACGGCATCGATGAAAATGAGGATGTCGGCAATGAGACATATAGCTATGATGGTTATGATAATACAGAAGATGGAAATAGTCAGTTCTTAGATGAAGATGGTGATTCCAAAACCAAGGCTCAACTGAGTGGCATTGAGTACCAAATGGTGCAGACCATAGCTGAACGTTTGCATATAAATATCGATCTTCAGGTGGAAAATAACAATGTCTATCATCTTTTCCAGCAGCTAATTGATGGGTGAGTTGGTTGGCTAACAATTAAATGCAAAATTATAATAAAATTTTGACTTTTAAACAGCGAAATCGAGATGATTGTTGGCGGCATTGATGAGGATCCTAGTATTAGTCAGTTTGTCTCTAGTACCATACCTTATCATCAGGATGATCTCACTTGGTGTGTTTCCAAGGCTAAAAGGACATTCGGTTTCTTCAATTTCTTGGCCAGCTTTAGAGCCGATTCTTGGTTCCTTTTTCTGTTATTTATAGTATCCAGTTCGTTTGCCGTTCTAATGGCTCAGCGTGTGTCTGGAATTCGTCTAAGGAATCTTAATAGCTATCCAGCCATTTGCTTACGTATGCTGGGGATTCTAGTGACCCAGGCAATGCCGAGTCAGAAAATGACATTGATATTGCGACAACTCTTTGCCGGTTCATTTCTGATGGGTTTCTTCTTCAGTAATACCTATCAGAGTTTCCTAATCAGCACACTGACCACACCGAGTAGCTCTCATCAGATTCAGACCCTGGAGGAGATCTATAGCAATCGTATGATTATCATGGGTAGCTCGGAGAATGTACGTCACTTAAACAAGGATGGTGAGGTTAGTAATGTGAATCAACTAAATGATCAGGCTTAACTTTATCTCCGGATTTTAGATATTTAAATATATACGGGAAAAGTTCCAGATGTGCTACAACATTGTAGATTGCCTTAATGATGCCGCTGATAATGAACACATTGCCGTCGCCGTATCCCGTCAGCATTCGTTCTATAATCCACGCATTCAGCGGGATCATCTCTATTGCTTTGACAGGCGAGAGTCCTTGTATGTCTATCTGGTAACCATGCTACTGCCAAAAACGTATCATCTTCTCCATCAGATCAATCCGATTATTCAGCATATAATTGAATCGGGACACATGCAAAAATGGGCTCGAGATTTGGATATGGTACGTGTGATACACGAGGAGATCGGTCGGACGCGTGAAGATCCATTCAAAGCTCTGAAATGGGCGCAGTTTCAGGGAGCTTTTGTCTTTTCCAGTGGTCTCCTGATTTTAGCCAGTGGAGTCCTAATTCTAGAGTGTTTGACGGCAAAGTATTTCTCCTGAATCTACCGCAAAATTTCTCAAATTTTTAGATATATACATAAATATAAATATATATATGCTTGTATATTTAATATTTTCTTTTTTTTTTGTTGGCTCATTATTTAGTGCAAAAATACGAAATTTCAATATGCCGTGGAATGCATGGCGGCGTTGCCGTTGCCGTTGCCGTGGCCGTTGCCGTTGCGGCTGCTTGTCAAAATCCGAAAAAGCCCGCCGCACTGCATCAAGCTGTAGCTGTCGTCGACTCTAGACCATTTGCTTTGTATCGCTGGCGCATCCTTAAAAGGTGGTGGCCCACTCTACTGCCAGTAGATTTGGCTGCCAGATACACAAACAAGCATATACAGAGAGAGAAATATGTTCATACATTCATTAAATATGTATTTTCATAAATTTTTATAAATAATATTTTTAGACAACACATTTGTTGCAGTATCATCAAATTGGCATGTTTTTGTTGTTGCTGGCCAACACAATTCAATCAGCTGCTAGCCACAATATAAATACATACATACATAGATACATATTTAGACCGCAAAATATTGTTGACTGAATGAAATTTTTACGTTTTATCTATTTAACAATGCCGCAAATGTGTTTGCCAATAGTTGGAAAGGGAAAGAAGATGACGATTTTATTTAATATAAATTATTGGCTAAAAAAATAAATGATGATTCAGAAACTATAATAGCTAATAGTTTTTCTATAGGGTGATAACTTTTGTTTTCTTTCCCATTGCTTTAACATATTTAATTCTGCTTAAAGTGTTTTGAAATTAATTCTATTTCTGTTTTTGGATAAAATAGTAATCTAATATGCTTAATAAAAAATAAACAGAAATATAAATACTGATAATGTCAAAATGGTTAAAAGCATAAAAACTAAAGGTTTTTCAATTGGCATACTGGAAAGGTGAAACCAACTTCCGGAAAAGTTCATCATTAAATCACGATTTCTGTTTGCTTTAAACTATAGTTTATATTCTACAATAATGTTTATACTTATTATGATCTAAAGGGTATTAAAATATCATCAACTGAGTGCTGTCTAGTTTCACCTGAGCATTCAAATTATTAAAAAAATATGTATATATATATATGTACATATATGTATACATATGTACGTATACATTCTGATACTAATTTCCTGATAAAAATAGAATTCCATATTCTCGATTCGTTTCTGCGCGTAAGCATTAAAGAATCTCCTATGCAAAAAACGTGAGAGCGCACGGTTTTCTGCTGTATTTTCTTTTTTTTTTTTTTTGGTTCTTTTTTTGTTTGTTATTTTATTTCACGCAGTTTTTTCCGCCCACTCTGAATACATATACATACATACATATATAGATAGATTCGGATATGCAAAGATACATTTGTATCTATAGAGAATTGTGTAAACAACAAACTTATTATTTTTAAACACTTTGTGGAAACCATATAAGTCAATTAAAATATTTATAAAATATGTAGATATATAAGTATATATTATATTCTAATGAGAACATGCATAAAAAATATTATTTATGGCACTTTTGATGGTCAAATTAATTAAAGGGAAATTAAAGTGATATTTGGTTTTTGCAGTTTTTTTCATTTCAAATGTATAATGAAATATGCAAATCTATAAATGCAATGTGCGCTCTATTAACAATATTTGATTTGCATATACTATTTGATGTATGTAGGCATCTGTGTATATACCACCTCTCAACCCACGCCCACACCTAATAGATTATAGCACACAAACTGTGTACATACATATTTAATTTTCGTATAAATATTTGATTTTTTGTTTTGTTTTCAAAATTATTGTTGTTGCTCTTGTTTTGCCTTCTAATTACGAGTGAGCTCTTTGCTGAGAGATTTCCATCCAAACCACCATGTATGGATTGGGCCAACGTGCAAATGTTGATTAAAAATTAGACAAAATATATACAAACGCACATACACACACGCACACACAGAGTGGGTGAGAGGAAGAACGCCTACGTTATACTACGATGCTCCACGGAGGATCGATGTGTCTAAAAGTGTGTGTGTGAGTGTGTGTGTGTGTATGTGGCAGCGTCATTTTATCTGTATCTGTATTTGTATCTGTGGGTGAGCAATTTTTTTGTTTACCCTGCGCTCAGCAAATGCTCCGTCCGATGGCGGCTGTTTCTGCCTCTCCGAAATTATGAAAAATACAGCAAGAAAAAAAAAGAACCGAAAGAAAAAGAGGAATTATTTTTAAAGATATTTAAAAATTTCCCCTTCAACGAAATGTGCATCCATGTGCTGCATATGTCAGAGAGGATGTGTGCCTGTATCTGAGCATGTGTGTGTATGTCTGTGTGTGGAAAATCTGCTTAGCTGTGGGTCTTCCGAATGGTATAAATATTAGCGCATCGCAGTCCAGCGGCCACTCGCAGTTCTATAGCGAAAGTGTTGCTTTTAGATTTCTAGTTTTTCTTTTGACTTTAAAAAAACGGTTAGTAGACAGACATCAAGAGGATTCAATATATATTTTCAATAAATCGGCTTAAATCCGAATATCCAATTATCCATAAATACATATAGAATTTGATTAAATTCCATTCCATAAGTCGGAAATATTCTAATCGTTGTGATTATCTTATCGTTTGTAGTGAAAAACCTTTGCCAAGATGTGTGATGATGAAGTTGCCGCATTGGTCGTTGACAACGGCTCCGGTATGTGCAAGGCTGGATTCGCTGGTGATGATGCTCCACGCGCTGTCTTCCCCTCAATTGTGGGTCGCCCACGCCATCAAGGTGTGATGGTCGGTATGGGACAAAAGGACTCATATGTCGGTGATGAAGCCCAATCGAAGAGAGGTATCCTCACTCTGAAATATCCCATTGAGCACGGCATTATCACCAACTGGGATGATATGGAGAAGATCTGGCATCACACTTTCTACAATGAATTGCGTGTCGCCCCAGAGGAACACCCTGTCCTGCTGACTGAGGCCCCACTTAACCCCAAGGCCAATCGTGAGAAGATGACCCAAATTATGTTTGAGACCTTCAACGCACCAGCCATGTATGTGGCCATCCAGGCTGTGTTGTCCCTCTATGCCTCCGGTCGTACCACTGGTATCGTTCTTGATTCCGGTGATGGTGTCTCTCACACTGTGCCCATTTATGAAGGTTATGCCCTGCCTCATGCTATCCTCCGTCTGGATTTGGCTGGTCGCGATTTAACTGATTACCTGATGAAGATCCTTACCGAGCGTGGCTACTCATTCACCACCACCGCTGAGCGTGAAATCGTTCGTGACATCAAGGAGAAATTGTGCTATGTTGCCCTGGACTTTGAGCAGGAGATGGCTACCGCTGCTGCTTCCACTTCTCTGGAGAAATCATATGAACTTCCCGACGGTCAAGTTATTACCATTGGTAACGAGCGTTTCCGTTGCCCCGAGTCCCTTTTCCAGCCATCCTTCTTGGGTATGGAATCGTGCGGCATTCATGAGACTGTCTACAACTCCATCATGAAGTGCGATGTGGATATCCGTAAGGATTTGTATGCCAACATCGTAATGTCTGGTGGCACCACAATGTATCCCGGTATTGCTGATCGTATGCAAAAGGAGATCACTGCCCTGGCCCCATCCACCATTAAGATCAAGATCATTGCTCCACCAGAGCGTAAATACTCCGTCTGGATTGGTGGTTCCATTCTGGCTTCTCTGTCCACCTTCCAACAGATGTGGATCTCCAAGCAGGAATACGATGAATCCGGTCCCGGTATTGTCCACCGCAAGTGCTTCTAAGCACAACAATCCATACACAACAACAACAACAACAACAACAAAAACAAATGAACACAAATACAACAAACACACAACACAAAAAAATTGGAGTCGCTTACCAGGCGCCTAGGAATTAATGATGATTAATTTTAAGTTAAACCTCTTGCTGCCCTGCCAATCAATCAACCAGATCAATCAGAGATATACGTATATATATATCATATCAGTTAGACAGTCAGCAATGAAATGTATTATACTTATATTAAATATTTATTGGAAGTGTTACATTAAGGACGAAGGAGAAGACTTGACAAGAAACATGCTTGCAAAATTATACAATCTTACAAATAAATAGCATCCACTTTGAATTAAAAGAAACCAACAAAACCATATGTAGATAAATTACGCATATATCTTTATCTTTTATTGCACATTGAACATATAATCGTATTTTTAGCACTCTACAGGAAATTACGAAATTTTGCACGCCCACTGCGAATATTCAGATGCATATTGCACTATACTACCTATGTATATATGTATGTAGGTATTAACATCGGTCTTCGCATCGGTAACCATGTACATATGTATATATACATATCTATATATATGTATAGGTATGTGCATATGTTGTTTCCAAAACCAAACCATTTTTGCCCATCTTCAAACAGATGCCAATGCTACCCCCTCGTTGTTGTCATCGTCGCAGTTGTTTGTCTTGTCGTCATCATCACCCATAGATTGTCTAAAAATAAATGCAAAGCCAAACATCAACAAATTCTAAAATAATATACATATACATACATATATATGTATATACATGAAGAATATGTGGTATGCTTGGTTCGTTGTGCATACATTGCCTTTTGGAACCAACATTAATATAACCGACTGCCGGCTGTCTTTTAATTGCAGTGCCGCGACCCTCGGGGGCTGCAAAAATATCTTGGAATTTCAAGTACATGTGTGTGTGTGTGTGTGGTAGCTGCTGGCATGTACTTGAACATTGCAGGTCATGTGGGAGAAGGGACCACCGCTCCTATGCCATGGTTTCCAGGAATGGTATACATGCACACATATTTATATACACGACTTAAGCATATGTATTAATGAAGTTCAAAAATAGCTGCAAATGCATTTAGATAATCCAGTTATGGATTGTGGATTAACAATGGAGTATGGACAATATGAAATTGAATTATTTTCTATTTAAATATGTACCAATTAATAATTCTCAGAGTTTTTAATACTTCTATAATTGCAAAAATGCGTTTTTATTGATTATGTTTGTAATTCGTTTCATCATTTAAATGCTTGGAATGATTGTTAAGGTCTATTGTATATATTTATGTAAATTGATAGATATTAATTGTATTTAAGATTTCACATTAGATTGTGAATTGTAAATCATAATAATTGCTTTTGTTTTCAGTCAATTTAGATGTATAAATACATATGTATACATTGTGGATTCTTATTGGATTTAATCGTTGTTCTTTTTGTTACTTAATTAATATGCTTTCTTTCACATTTCTTAGCTATAATATAGCCCTGGTATATCAAGCAGAAAGATATTTAATCGCATCATCACTAATTCGTTTCGTTCATCGTTTCTCGTTTCGTGTTAAAAATTTGCAGTCTATATAAGTTATACAATAGTTCTTATCAAATTAAGTACATTGTTACATTGTTAACTTTATTAAGTACACTGCGGTTTAGCACATTTCGTTCAATTGTTTCATTTTAAGGCACATTTATGGACAGTTAACATTTTGATTGGACCTGCTCTCTCATTGTCTTTTGCGTTTACGCTTTCGCATGGAATGCTTCTTAAAACTTCTCTAACGTTTATCTATGATTATTATAATAAAATACAAATACATACATTATGTCTGTCTAGATTTTTGAATAGCTACCATATTATAAATACGAACATTTAGGGCTTACGAATTAAAAAAAATTATGTAAATATCTGTATAGTATATGTATATGTATATGTATATGCATGTATATAAGAGTTAAACAATAATTACAACTGTGTTGTAATAACGGATTTGCGTATAATGGTCGGTTCGCGTCCCTTGGGGGCCGACACGACTTCAGATGAGACCAACCAGGGTGAGACCATATCATTATTGCTACTGGCCGGAATGCGATTATTGTCCACTTGCTGATTGATCTTGGCTTTCTGCGAAACAAATATGCATAATAAATAGATTAGAATTTAGATTTATAATAAATTAATCGGTTGTGGTTAGGCGTGTCAGTGCATTTTGAAATGAGGAACAAAGTAAATTGTTAAATAAAAGACAGACAGCAAAAGCATAGAACAAAACTGGTTAATTATAGAGATAAAGATATATCTTTATCTTAATTCGAGAAACTATACTTATTAGAATTAGTTTAAGATTCCGTATGTACATAGTAGTTGGTAGTTAATGATCAAACCTTATCACTTGCTGGCCCATCGGTTTCACTGTAATTCTGTAGAGCCGTCGCCTTTTGGGTCTCCAAACGCTCCTGCTCACTGAGCGTGGAGAAGAGCAATGTACCAGCGCTGGGCGTTGCATTACTTGCCTCTGCGGCCACTACCTGGGCCGTGGCATTGGCATTATTGTTGATTATATTGTTAATGAATATTTCATTAATGAGTATTTCGGCAGCTGAGGCATTGCTCAGCATTGGAGTTGGTGCACTAGTGGCTAGCTCTACTCCACTGCTTGTGGCAGTTGGGGTATTCGGTGTGCTAATGGTAGTCACAGTGGTGGCCATGCTGCTGCTAGTGTTGTTCAGTGTGACTGGTAGCGATGATGGCGGTGTTAACGGAGCATTATAGCCAGTTACAAATGCAGCATTACTAAAGGGTGAGTTGGTGTTGGTGGTGGTGGTGGTGGTGGTTGTGGTGGTTGTTGTGCTAGAAGTGTTTGTGCTAGAGCTGACATTGCCGCTAGTTGCCGTTGGCTTTTGTTCCGGTATACTGAGCGTCAGCTTATCTCCGCCCTTTGCAACGGCAATGGCAACAACAACAGCAACAGCAACGACGTATTTATGTACATTACACACAGATACAACACACACACACACATAGAGGCACAACACAAAAAGCATAAAGTGCACAAGACAAATGAAAATAAATAAACGTACAGAAAAAAAAACAAGAAGCATGAAAAAATGAGTGCCAAGCTGTGGGTTAAACTGGTTCATATAATTGTCATAACTTACCACAGATATGTAGGTGGCGTTTAAGGAATCCGGTCCATCCGAACCGTGTGCATGATTATTGTTATTATTATTATTGTTGTTATGGGTGGCGGCGGGAACAAACATTTGGTTAGTCAGCTTGGCATTGCCACTAGCCCCCATTTCTTCTTCCACTCGAGCTGTCATAAAAACGAGTTGGAGTTCTCTTTAAAATTCTTTTCATGGCGAAAATGGGACAATTCCAAAGAAATGCCCATCTGGGAAATGAAAAGTCATGCTGAATGCATGGAACTTACCCTTGAGTATATTGCACTTGATGTTGCCCGGCGGTAGGGCAGTGGCACTCACATTGGCCAGTTTCACTTGATTGTTGGGCTTCTCATTTACATTCGAGAGGCGTTTCAGTGTCTCCGTATTGTGATCCATGTCAAAGGTCTTGTTAATCGTTACCCTGATAAAATGATATTAAAGTGTATATATATATTTATTATTGATTCCCTATTGATTACGAATAACTATTATAATTTACACTACCTGATACTGTTAGCATCATTAATGGCTTCATTTGCTAGCACTGATGGGGATGGATCTTTAACAATGGACTTAAGCAATGAGTCTAGCTCTCTATCTTTATCCGATAAGCCGCTCTTAACACTGCACAAATGATATACACAAGAGCGAGACAAATAACACAAAAAAATGTAAGAAACAAATGCACAAGACAAGGCAGAATTAGTTAAAAAAAGGGGGAGGGATAAAAGCGAAATATATAGTACGATAAATGATTAACAACAAACAGAAAACCCACCTGAGCTGACCGGAGCTAATGGAGGCCTTGCCAAAGCTGCCGTGATGCGAGGCGGCGGCGCTTCTAAACGGATTAGTCTCATCAAAGTTCTTGGTGGCATTCGGTGAATAAGGTGGGTTATATTCGGGTTCCAACCTGGGGACAATGTGAGGTGAGTGTGTGAGTCAATGGTTATGAAATGAATACGAAATGATTGCCTACTTCACAGTCAGACCCAAGCCAGATGCCTTGCCAATGGAACCAATTTTACTATACGCCGGATCGTCATTGCTGAAGTTCGATTTAAGGGAATTGCGTCCAAGTGAGGCACAAGTGGCGGCAGCCGCAACTGAAGCCTGTGTGGAGGAACTAATCGAGGCACTACAAGCAGCATCCGGTTCAATAATAGCCGAATTCTGTATCACAGTCAGTACAGATGGCGACGGCGTGACTGGAATGAACTGATCCGTAGAAATGAGAGAGTCGAATGTTTCGTTATTGTTATCCATGGTGGGAACTGGAACTATTGGTGGTGGGGATGCGGCAGCAGCTGCAGCCGCTGCTGCCGCAGCACGAGCATTCACTGTGGCCACAGCTGCGGCAGCAGATTCCTGTGAAGCCTTTTGACGTTCGCGCAGCAAATGAGATTGCCGACTGGCAAATCGTTGCGATGGCCGTCGTTCAAACTGCACTGTACGCCGGGCACGACTTTGCTGGGTAGTCTGGAATTCTGTACGACCGGAATAGCGGAAACGAGAGCCCATGCGGAAAAAGTTCTGTCTGGCCGAGGGTCCTTTAACAGGTGCTCGGAGGCGGAAGAAGGTATGATGCTCCACTGCACATTTCCATAGGTGTTTACAGGCCTTTTCATTATACAGACGAAACACAAAAGTGTGCTCTTGTTCCCGGCCGTCATCATCGTCCTCGATGACAATCAAGGTGAGCTTCTTCTTCTTAAAGTCCAATTTACTTATCTTTGGCCAAAAGAAGAGACCAATCTTCTGATCCCTTTCAAAGACCAGAATGCCAGTGGGTGTTAAACCCAAATGATATTCGCAACCATCCTTGCCCAGCACAGTATGCATATCCACGCCATACATATCCAGCCACTTGGCCTTATTAAGGAAAGCCGTTTCTGCCTGGGCTGGTGTTAGGCCTCGGCATGTTTTATACTCCTCCAGTATGGCAATTTCCAGATCCTCTGTCTGTTCGGGCACAAAACGAAACTCGGAAACAGTGGCTGCCGAATGGACTTGATCATCATAGTCACCCAGTTCAGCTGTGAATGGTACGAAAATGATTTAAACTAAATTCTAAATCACATCCAGAAAGTTACTTACATTGCAAGGCCAGGGCACAGAGCTCGGTGGATTTATCATCGGGGCAGTCAAGTCGACCTTCCAACAAATCTTGTTTCAATTGCAAAAAGAATAAATAGCGTGTCAACTCTTCACGCAAAGTATTCGGCTCCGATGAATAGAATTTCACCTTTAGGCGGAATGTATAAGGTGGTCCAACTGGAATTGAATACAAAAGATTAATGATCAATCGCTACCCAGAGGAATTTCTTTACTTACTTTTCACTTGCTTTTTAATGGGCTTGGTGGGATCTAACCAATGCTTGACATGATTGGCATCCATAAACTGTAGTCCAAAATAATCCTTTTCAATGATATCCAATGCATAGAAGACCTGCTCATACAGGAAGCTACCCAATGCCTTTTTCTGCAATTCAAGAATGAAATTTGAATGTGTGAAAAAAATTTATTCGCATGACATTATTCAGAAGTGATGTTGGGTGTTTGTATGTGAATCAAATTGACCCTGGTACTAATCACGTTCGCTGTGCGGGTTAAATTATGTGACGATCAGCAGTAAATTGTTTATCACACACACACACACACAGCCACACAAGCAAGCACAGACAAAATGTATGTACACACATATGTATGTATGTGTATGGCTAAGTAACTAAGTTGCTGCTCGTGTATGTATTTACTACTCTATCTATGCCTTAGTATTTTTAACCCCCAGGTGGTCCCGAAATGGCAAAGACCAGATATACTTGGATTTTGGTGAACGCAATCGTTGCGTAACCGATATCATTAACAGTTATTTACAATATAAACATTCTTTATCAAGAAATGCTACTGAATCCAAGTTTCATTTCAGATTTAGGATTTTTCTATAAGTTTATATATGTATGTATATACCGTTATACAGTTTACTGATTATGCTTAGGAGGGAAAATAATTCATCTATTCATCTCAAAGTAAGATAACTATAATTTTTTAGTGGTTATTTTTAATGAATCCAAATAATGCTTATTGAGTAAGGTTTTACACAAAAGTCTCAGTTAACCGAAACTACACGGTTAACCGATATAAATATGTATAACAAATAGTTAAGCTAACTGAAAATGGCAAAGCAATTATTTCATAGCTAAATCTCCCGCTCAGTTAAAATACAAATTTTAATCAGGGCCAAAAATGGGTTAAGCAAAACAAAACAAATGATTAGAGGGGTTTGAGGGGTTTGGGGAAAGCAAAAATGAAAATGTAATTCTATACTCACCGATAATTCGATGGAAAGGTCAGTATTGTCCAGCAGTATAACCCGACAGTCGATTTTATTCTTGTTAATAACAATGCGTTGGGGCTTAATCTGTGACCCGCTGGGGATGACGGCACCACCAATGCCGCCCCCGCCGCCGCCACTGCCGCCCCCTCCGTTTCCACGACTATCCGCATAGTTGTTGCGTACCTTGCGTCGGCTTAGAAAACGCAACATTTTGTGGTTGCTCTTTTTGTTGCTGCTGCTGCCAGTTGTCCTCTATTTAGTTAGCTTTTTTGTTTATTTTGTTTTTTGTTTTTTTCTATTGCTTTTTTCTGCCAAGGCAGCAGCGTCGTGTCGACGAATTGCACCAATAATTCACCTGTGGTGTGCTGCTTGGTGGCTCCGTCTGGAATACAGTGCAGACATCAAGACCCAGCACACACACACACTCATATACACACAGAAACACGAATATTAACACTAATACCAGTCAACACTAATACACGCACACTAATACTAATGTAACTTGTTGCAACTTGTTCTCGTCGACAAACGCCCCCGATTTTATTATTATATGTTGTATTTCACTATTGTTTAAGTAAATTTTGTTAGTTCTATGCTAGATCCGGTTTCTTTTGTTTTACGTTTCTCATGCAATTGTTGTTATTTCAAGCGTTATTGTTATTTATCTTACTGCTTTTTATTAGTGTTAATCAGCGTCGTGTCGCTGCGTGTGCAGTGTTGTTAGGCGTTGCACGTTGTGACCTCTGACAGGTTGTTACTAAAATCGATAACTTTAAAAAACCGAAATATTTGCTTTTGCTTAAGATTATTAATTTTTCTAAATACCAGTTAATTTTTATGAGCATATTCTTTAGTAACCTATTGTTTTTTAAATATAAGTAGTGTAGATCTTTTCGAACGATATGGCAACGCCAAAGAGGAAAAGGTGAACTGGTTCGTTTTCATATAACCGCAAATTTCAATTTTTAAATTTAATTTATTCATTAAAGATGCATAAGGTAAGCATTGCATCTCAACATTGAATAATCTCAAGATTTAAATAGGTAGATAATTGTCTTAATACTAATGAAATTTCCCAGAAAACCCTGCACATTTCTGCTTCTGATCGAAAAAGTTGGACTACTAAATATTCCAAAATATTATTAGAATCCAGACTTAAGCTTAATCTCTCGCTGTGCTTCACCTCTAACCTCAGCCTCAGTTTTGCGATAAGGTATTTTAAAAAGGTTCTACATCTGTATTTAATATTTAGTATCAATTGGTGATTCTAGCGATTCTGCAATATCAAGTGAAATAAAAAATTTGTTAAAAATGAAACAGTTTGCTTTCATATTTTTAATTTTCTGCTTGTTGGGCGCTTGCTGGGCCAATTTTAAACATCGTAGGTTGACTTGAGTTAAATAAATATAAAACTAATCTTATGTGGGATTATTCTTCAAACTTTATTCTGGCTTATCTTAGATTAAATGATAAATTTTTAAACAAGATTAGTGGTTAAAAAAATTGCGTCGGCAATAATGTACAAATCATTTAACATTTTTAATATTTAATGACTTAATAATGAATTTTATTATTAAAAAATTGTTATTTTTTGCATGAGTTTGAGCACTGAGAGCTAAGTCTTGCGTAGTTCAGTAGAATATTTTGATAGAAATATAATTAATCAATCAAATAATGAGAAATTTTATGCAAATTAAGTTTTCCATTTTGCTTTCCATTATAAATTTCATTTCAAAATAAACATAATAAATTTCGATTATTTTGATGGAACATTAAATATATTTCAATGAGGATAACTATTCCTTCATAAATATGTACTCTAATTAATTGCTCCAACTAAATTATCAATTTGTTTTCTTTTAGCGAGTTGTGCTGAGTCGAAAGCAGAGCGTGGTGATTGTAGGGCCATGCACAAGAAATGGACCTATCATTCGAATTCCAACCAATGTATACGATTCTATTACAGTGGATGCCATGGCAACAATAATAATTTCGAAACTCAAACGGAATGTGAGGAGAGATGCCGGTTATAAAATTGTATAAAAAAAACACTAAGTAATTTGTGAAATACAATAAAAATGAAATGAGAAACACACACAAAAATACGAAACTTTTTGTCTTCCAGGAAACTAATAGAAGTGCTCATGAATGTAAGGCCACATTGGTGATAGTGTGAGAGCTATGTAGCTGGCTCTGTAAAATACAAAATAGAGGAGTTAGAGCTGGAGGGGCTTTTTACTTGCTATTTCTTCTTCTTTTTTTCTTTATTTTTTTTTTTTTTTTGTTGTAGTGGCAGCCAACATTTGCAAAATCCTTTTTATGGGCAATTTATTCCCTTATTTGTTAGTGGATTTAAGGCTGTAACTGTAAAGGATACCCGAGCAACTCAACCGCCAGCAGGATACAAGCAGTCGTATTTTGAGTTTAAAGGTAAATGGTAGATTTATTGCCAACGATTTCCTACGACCAGAATGCTCTGCTGCTGTGTGTCTTAGCTGTTGGCCATGTTTATATCGAGGGTTTTAGTGGGCCCTTGAGATCTACTTCCCATAGGTTTGATTTGCTTCGGTTGGGTAATGCCAAAAGCATTTAAATGCAATTGTATGATTAAGCTTCTCTTATTGGCCCATTAATTAACGCTCAATTTTACCCATGAACAAGAATATGCATTTAGAATTTTGCTCCTTTCTTGAATAGAATATAATTAGTTGAGTGCATCTGGAACGTATAATTATCCAACGTCCGCTATTAGTTATAAACAGACGCATGATTAATTACCAGTTAATACCGCAACCCGATCTCATGTCTCAAGCAAAACAGGATTGCAACTTGAATGATGTTGGGTGAGGCGTAAAAGGTGGAGCTAAAGGTGCTGGTAATGAATTTGAAATCTCAGCCAGTTTCTGTTCTGCCAAGACCTAGAATGCGTAGGCCGTAATTATGACAGGCGGCTGAAATAGAACACAACCAGTCCGACTTGTGGTAGCAATTAATAAAATGGTTTCTATTGGCATTTGGCCAGAAATACACACACACACACACACACATACATACACAAAGACTTGCCTAACTATAGAAGAAGGCTGAGAGTGGCTCAGTTGAATTAAATAAATATTTGCTTGTCTCTCGGATAAGCGAAACAAAAGGAAAACTATTATAATCTACATTCATATGTATAAAGGTAAGATAGGTTTTGGATAGGTAACTATGTAGATATATATATATATATATATATATATTTATATTTATATTTATATGTAGATATCATTCAGACCCGAAAACTGAATGCGCACTTATCTGCAGTTGAGTGGAAAATAAATTCCTTTTAATTAAAACCACAGCTCGTGATTTAAATTGCTCAGGCATCGCGGCAATCCGCTTTGGCCATCTCCACTCCCCTCTCTCTCTCTCTCTCTCTTTACTGAGTTGTGCAAATTTATTGGCGGCCATACATAAATCAAGGTGCTCCGTGTTGCAGATCCAAAAGGTAAATTCATTTTAATTAAATAGAAAAATGTTTTGTTGTTTAATTTAACCGGCGACATTGCAAAATCGAAGGAGTGAAATTCATAGTAAGGAATTCGAACTTTTCAGTAATTGGCTACTTAAGTTCATTCGATATCGTGGCTCAGGGAGAGAGAGAGAGAGAGAGAGAGAGAGAGCCAACAAGGATGAGGACAATAAAAAACATCCTTGTGTTGTAAAATTTTATGTGTGATTGTGTGTCGCTTTACGATATCCTGACTGCCTGACTGCCTGCCGCTTGCCTGCCTGCCATCCACTCCGCCACTCTTCAGAGACTGAGAGACAGTGGAGAAGAGCTCGTTACTGTCCGGACAATCAGACAGACATCGAGCCAACCAGCCATCCAAACAACAAATGGAGGGCTATTGGGCGGCTGCACTGTGAGGAGTTGGAGAAGGGATACAACAACATTTGTTGTCTCAGCGAATTCTCCGGCAAACGAAGCGATTGCCGTTACCTGCTTCACCTACGCCCTTGGGGAATATTTCACGGCTATTTGGCAAGTCAACAGCTTGTTTTATTTTGGCATGTAATTTTCGATGAGTATTTTTATGACAAAAGGCGACAAAAGCCAAAATCAATTGAAAATCAATGTTGCGATTGCAACCCAAAACATATAGAGGATGCCTTCCCTTCCCCCCAATATTTCCTGTGCCCGTCAGAACCCCATCCGTTTCCCCGCAGTAATTAGTTGCTGTCTCTTCTTGGTTTTGGCTATCAAAATTACAACAGAATAAACCAAAAACAAAAAACAAAAATATGAAAATAAAAGAAAAAACAAAAAAACAATGCCGCGAGAGAGAAATATTTGAAATTACGCACAATTTATTATTCCGTTTTAAAAGCGAGGGCCATTCTAAAAGAACTGAGTTAATTGGAATGGAATCAATGGCAAGCGAATGAAGCTTACAATTAAGTGTAAATAGATTATCTATATTTTTTGAATTTTAGATAAAATAATTAATATACATAGCTTTATTTTTGACTATTTGCGATAGGTAGTTCTTCTATTTCTAATAACATATAGTTCAAGATTAAAAAAAAGGTTTTACACTATATATCCAATGGCTTTTAATTGGTTAATTATAAAAATATTATATTATATATATGTATTATTAAAAACAAATATTTATAGGATATATGGTAGGACATATAGGATCAAATAGTTATTACATATATATCATACTAAGATATTTTGAATTGTGGATTTCATTTGAAATTTTTTAAAGGAACTTTTGAAGAAATCGATATGAATTGTCAAATATTAATAACTTTCACTACAAGCCTCGTTTATATATATATACAAATATATATATAAATGTGTGTGTGTGTGTGATACAATTTAAAAAGTGTCAGCTTTTTCTGCTCTGACCTTCTATATAGTGTAAAAAAAAACCATATGAAAATATTTTTTACGAAAAGAAAAAAAAATAAAGTTATTTATGCCCCGGGGAAGCTTTTGTTACAGCTCATAGCATAGCTTAGTGGACACCACCATCACCGGTTCCCAGTTATAGCGTCAGCTCCAGCTCCAGCTCTGACTATGGCTTTGGCTTTCGCTAGTGAATGGTGACCAGGCTAGTGGGGGTAAGAAAAAAAAAATGGAAAAATGGAGAATACAAAAAGCCACAGGCCTTTTTATTTTCCAACTCTTTTGCCTTGGCAGGTCGAAAACTTTCACAGCATTGCAACAATTAAAAGTGGCACAAGGGTCATTGAAACAATTGCCCATTGTTACTTTCAAGGGGCATGGGGTAAGCGCGGTAAGGCGTACAGGGGAGTGGGCGAGGGGGGGGGGAGGCAACTGACAGCGGGTTGCGGGGGGCTGGGGATTTAATTTATGCCACTAATTACTTTAAGAGCTTTGTTGTAGCTGCAATCTTGCAGATTGCGTTGTCCTTGTATTAGATTTTTTCCACACCATTATGTATGCCAAAGGATCCCCAAAAAAAGAAAAAAACCAAAAAAAAAAAAGAAAACGAATAAGAGACCGATAGAAGGAAAAGCGACAGACAAAACGGACAAAGGACGATGGCCACAAAACGAAGGACTTTCTTTTCCTTTTTTTCTTGTAGGCAAATAATATGCAAATTAGAATTATATTCAAATATATGATTTCTTGTTTTTTTTTTTGTTGGTTCTTTCTCTATCTTTTCCCATTTTTGTTTTTTTTTTTGTTTTTGTGCTTTCTATGCCACTAGGTAAATGGAAACTAAACCAAAAGTTTTACAACATCTTTTGCTACGGTTTCGTTTTGCTTGACTGTCTGCGGCTTTTTCGCACCACTGCTACTTCAAATGACTTTTGTCAACCCTCTCACCACCCACAAACCTGCAAAAAAAAAAAGAAATATAAGAAAAATAAAACCTAAAGAACCTGGTTAACTATTATTACGGCCAACAAGTGCATACCCTTGCATTTCATATGGATTAAAGATCAAAAATATATGTTAACTATGTGCAGATCAATATATATGAGTCCGATTAATAAATAAGCATTATACTTATATATTATTTAACTGATAAATTAAATCAAACTATTGAATTGAATCAAATTGTATTACAATATCATAACAAAAAAACCTTTTTCATAAGGAAGATTTTAGGAGCTACAGGATATAGGTACTTTACTCATATGCCAATAAATGTTCAGTCGATTTCTATTAGGATTAAATTATGATTAAATGTTTCCTATAGCTATAGTCTAAAATGCTCCTTTTAATAGCATTGCCAACTTCTGGCCACAGCCCATTGACCATTTGTGAAAGAGTGCAAAAGATGAGAGAACAGAGACTAAAAGTAGAAAGAAAGTTGAAAGGTTTTTCGGGCTATTTACACGCCAGAGTTTTAACCCATTGGGGAACGGTTTGGATTGGATTTGATGGTAGAGAATGAGGAGAGGATGGGAAGAAACGGAGGTAAATGGGGTTTTTGGTCTTTACCAGAGTTTCAACAGCAATAAAACTATAACACCATAAGTTATCAACTTTAAATTGTAGTTTATATTATTGATGTGTTTTTCCCTTAGCTTGGCAAGTGACTTTTCATAATTAGATGTTAGATGCTTTCAACACACTAACGGCATATTTGCATCGCATCTACTCTTTTAGCCAAGTGAAGACCTAAAATAAATTTCATTTTAGCTTTAGCCAAATATCTTTAGTAGAAAAGACACAGAGAGAGGAGAGAGAGAGGAGAGAGAGATGTGGTGCTGGAGTTTGAGATGGAACAGTGGCTCATCATCAATGTGCAATATTTTGCTTATCATGCATTTTGCTTAGAAATCATCTAACGAGTAGCACTAAAAGTGCTCGAGGAAAAAGTAGTCCATTGAGCAGCACAATTTGCTGATTGTTGGAATTTTCGATGGGAAATGAAAACCGAAACCGAAACTCATTTAAATCAATATTTTGCTGGGCACGTACATACATACATTCATCTATACTTACATACATACATATATATGGGTAGCAGTCTCCAACATTTGTCATGGACATTGGCCAACACTCGGACTCAGCACAATTGTCGGAGGCTCGACTTGACTTGCCTTTCTTGGCCAAACCGCAAAACCTATGCCCACAATGAAGGCCCAAACAGATGACGCCTGGCATGCAAATGTCTCGTAACATTGTTCGATCATCCCACACACATACACACACTTACACACATATACACACGCAATTAGATTCGCCTTAGGTCGGCATTAGTTCGCCAAATAGTTTTCGGTTTGGGGTCGAAGAACAAGCGGATGCTATAGTGCCTGCTGCTGCTAACAGTCATTTCCGATTTCCTTTATAGGCGACAATAACAAGGACACGAGCCGTCTATATATACATATATAGTATCCACATACATATATACATGTTTGATGTGTGCGGTTTTTGTGGTGATTGTTTCGATTATTTCAATTTCTTGTTGTTCATACACTCAATGCAAATTGAAAGGCCGCCCGATGCGTATTGATTCCAGTTGCAAATGCCTATCAAAATATCAAATTGGTATATATATTGGGCAATCGTGTGTTAGATTCTAGATCTTTGATATAAGATGGTTAAATTGGTTGTCTAAAATGCTTACAAGATTTGCTTCATATAATATGTATTTAACATATAATATATATATATATGTACATATACATATGATTATTCATACATTGATATGGTTGAAAACTCTAACCACTTTGACTTAAAGACAAGGTTTATTAATATATAAATGTAATTTATTTTATTCTATGTCATTTTATGTGTAACTAACTTGTTGTAAAATAAACCTACATTTTGCTTTGATCAGACTACTGCATCGTTGTCCCTATATTTGGTTTCATTAAATTATATATAGAAGTTACCTTTGTTTCTAAATTTTCGGTCAGTTGCCCTGCGCCATATTTCCATTAAAGTGTATATTCTACATTTAAAATTGCAAGAATCAGAATAGACAAGATATACACAATATGTATATAGATAAGGTACCTGTAGGTTATTAAGTTCATTGACAAATTGAAGTTCACAACGATTCCTATCCAAAAACTATCCAAAATGGAAAGTTGGAAAGATGTAAGTCTCTCTCTCTCTCTTCCTCTCTTTCACTCTCTCTCTCGCTCTCTCTCTCTCTCTCTATCTACACCTCTCTCTTCAGTCATTGTTCACCTATATTTTAATCATAAAAAATTAAATGCTAATGCAGAGCTAACTTTAAAACAAAATGAAGTAAGCAAGTCGTCCCTGCCGACTTGGAGTATACCCTGTACCAATAAGAGATATTTCATCAAATCAGACTCCGTCAAAATCCTCATTAGTTAAATATAAATTTTACTTATATTACATAATATTTTCTTCATATTAAATGAATTTTCTTATATTTAAATAAGTTTTCCAGATTTTATGCTAATTAAAAATGGCGATTCTAAAAATCAAATAAAGACATAGTTTTTCAAAATCAGACGAGATTTGACTGAATTGGAGCCCTCTGAAGTAGAGGTTCCTTCGAAGGATTTGTCCTTCTTTTGAAGGATTTTACCAATGGTTTATAGGCTCTAAGTTGGCCATCTTTTGGCCGATTTTGAAAAGTTTTACATCAATCTTCTGGATAATTTCCGTATTAAAAATCTACATTAAAAGTTGAAAAAAGTTGGAAAAAAAATTTTGAACGGATTTTCGTGAATTTTTGCAATAAGAGATATGTTAAAACTGAAACTTCTTCCAAATCCCCATTAATTGAATATAAATTATTTTATAAAATTCTCCTAGCAAGCCCAAGTAAACGAAACTAATCCATCATTCGGTACAAAGCAACAGGCGCATGCTATCTCGCTCACACATTTCAGCTGCTGCTGCCCAGAGTATTTCAGTACAAAACATATAGGCGTATATCTCCGATATTTATTGACCGATTTCAACAATTTGGTCAGACGGTACATATTGCCTATATAATTCAGTGTACCAAGTGAGAATATGATAGCTTTAATACAACTCTAGTTATAGTTTTTTCTAATTTGCGGGGGCGGAAGTGGGCGTGGCAAAAATTTGAAACAAACTTGATTTGCGTAGACACTAGCTAGTTGCTCTAGCTCTTATAGTCTCTGAGATCAAGGTGTTCATACGGACGGACGGACAGACGGACAGACAGACGGACGAACGGACAGACAGACGGACGGACGGACGGACAGACGGACGGACAGACGGACAGACGGACATGGCTATATCGACTCGGCTATTGATGCTGATCAAGAATATACTTTATGGGGTCGGAAAATTTTCCTTCTGTCTGTTACATACATTTTGGCGACTTTAACATACCCTTGAACCCTATGGGTACGGGGTATAAATATACCAAATACGAGTAAATTTATGTCATCCACTCTATAATGTCCAATTGGCTATTCAATTTATTTAAAGCTCTCAAAAATTGCATTAAATTACCTGTTCAAAATGTTCTAAACAAACAAAGGTCACGCTTTTAAAAATAACTTTAATTTTTCGGAATATTTGAATTAAGAATTAAATGAGATATATAAGTTAATTGCCCACAGTAATTAATTTGCCTCGGGGAATTGTTATGATTATTCAACGTTTGAAGATTAAAATAAATTAAAAGGTTAAAATTTGAAGTCTTTGTGGCTTTAACATGTATTTGTCAATTTACAAAAGATATTGTGATTGCTTTTAACCTAACATAGCAATTAATTGAGTTCCTCTCCATTGAATTCATTGATAAAACATTCAAGATTTGAATTTTATGTTATCAACACACACACACATCCCCGGGGTTGACTGTTGCTGTGGTTGGTTGTGTTGGTAGGTTGAATGCCCCATAATAATAATATCCTATGCGTCTGACGACATTCACTTATTGGCGTCAAGACAATTTTCATTTTTGTTTCGAATTTTTAAATGGTATTTGGGGTAAGGTTTCTCCCTTTCCTTCTGCTTTTACCTAACGACCGATATCTGTGCATTCAACGCGGTTACTACGCACTTATCTCATCTTTTTTACTGTGCATAGAATTTTGACAGACAATTAGCAGTGTGTTGGCAACTGTCTTTGGTCTCAAACTCTCTTCCAACTCCCCATTTCCCACTCCATACTCCAACTTCAACTGCTCCTGCTTCAACTCCTGCTCCGATTTCCACTGTTTCTTTGAGTTTATTTTTATGACTGCTTTTGCGTTTTTATTGTGCTACGCGTTTTCTATGACATTTTTGACGCTTACGATTTTTACATTGTCTTAATTGCTGCTTTATGATCTGTGTATTTGTGTGTGCGTGTGGTGTGGTGTCGTGTGTGAGTGTGTGCCCCGCTCAGATGACACGCTGTATTTGTTAGAGCGTTAGCTATGATTATAATTTAGTTCACTTTCGTTACATCAGGAGGAGGCGCCATAAAGATTAAAAATGAAAGACAAAGAGAGGGACAGAGCGTGTGTGTGTGTGTGTATATGGGGTGGTGTGTAGTAATCAGTTTTCTTGTTGCTGTTTTTATTTTTGCACCCGTCAAGTTGGCTATAAAAACTCACGCGCATCTCACATATCAAGTGTGAAGTTCTTTAAATATTTGTCAAGTACATAAAATATTTACAATGTGTCTAACATGTGTGTATGTGTGTATGCATGAGTGTGGGAGTGTGTGGGTGTGTGTGTGCAAGTGTGTGTGGCAATTGTTTAGGCATTTTTATAGAACAGCAGTTAAACGGGTAAGGGTAAAGAAGTAATTCGTTATATTACATACCCATATATCATTCATATGACAAACAAATGAGATTTACTACAAAGTAAACAAAATAATGCTAAGTAAATTGATTTCGTTGACATTTTAAGTAAATATATGAAAATTTACAGCACATTACCTTTCAATAATTGTCTTTTGTTTAAAATCTTTGAAGAGCTTAACATAACCTTTTGTCTAGCCAGACATTTTTCTTAAAACAAAAGAATACATTTCTTTGAAATTTTACAATTTGGCACAATTTGGGTATTAGATGATATAATAAAGATCTATCATAAAAGAATTTATATTATTAATTGGAATTTTTGATCAATAATAGATGATATTTAGAAAACTTTTCGAATAAACTTTGATCCTAATAAAAATCGTTGTTCTTATAGGCTACAACTCCTATCAAGGAAACCTTTTCTTTATGGTTAGTCTTCATCATGGGTTAAACCATCGGGAGCAAACTTTGAAAATCACATTAATATGGGTTCGTTGGGCTCAATACCGGTCCGGAAATCGATTCGATTCACCAAAAGTCACTGTTTGCTGTGCTATGTCATCAGTTGGAATTGTTGGTCCATGATTTTTTTCTTTTTTTTGGTGTGGTCTCACAGTTTGGCAATAGTTTGATGAAATGGACAAAAACATCCCGTCAATGGGACAAAGCCACGCTGTCACACATCAAGTACAATGATGGCTATTTTTTTTGAAAGGTGTTCTATAGGTTTTTTGGGGTCATATTATATGCTATGGTAGCATTACGAAAAAAAGGGCTTTTCTCTCGTAATGATAAAGGATAAACTGAGAATAATTTTTAAGGCCATATAATCTATAAAAGACCATCTATCTTTATCTGTCTATGCCTATTAAAAATAAACTATTTGCCTCATTTTATTATACTTTGGCATAAAGTAATTGGACTGTCAATAGGCAATAAACTTCTTTAGATTAATTTAAACCTTTTCTTCTCACATTACGCACACACACACACACACATGTAAATGACATTCGAATGATATGTTGAACTGTTTTGTTTTTGAAATATATATTTGACATTCGAATGATTTCAATTAATTTTATATCATTGGAGGACAAATAATGATGGGTAATTAATTTATGTATTTCAGCCAATTACCTTGCCTTAAATATTCTTCCAAATCAGAAGAGCTATAAAACAATCTTATAGGATTTGAAAATCTTTGCCATTCTTCACTTGACACTTGCCACATGGTTCACTCCTTCTTCCCCTTATCCCCCTTCACCGCGCCGCCCCACCCCACTCCACACCTGCTGTCAGATATGGGCTGGCAAATTTATAGAGAGAAAAAATAGAACAGAAAGCAAACAAATGAATAATAAGAGATCCTGTAAAATTTGTTCTGCCCAAAGATTGTATACCCTTATAAATTAAAAAAAAAAAAAAATGAAGAAGATACCAATCCAATTAACTTTAATCCTTAGAGATTTGTAAGGAAGTTTACCATATGTAGAGTTAAATGAATAGTAGTTTAGAACATACTAAAATACAGGTATTTGAATAAATGTCATGATGATTGGGAACATATATAGGTACATATATGTTTTCTTTAATGATCGCAACAAATTTATCCATATTAAGGGTATAGAAATCCACCAATCATTACCTTTTTCTATTTATTTATATGCATATTGTGTGTTGTAAATATAAATATATATGTATATATATATATATATATATATATATATATATGTGTGTGTGTATGTAAGTAAAGGAAAGTCGTATATTAAAAATTTGCATTTCAACATTAAATTATTTCAGAAGATTTTAATGACAAATTATGGGCGCGTAAATTATGGTGGTTTACCCATACCTGGGACGTCTATTTATTTTTATATCGTAAAGGCAACCCTCCCACACAGACTTATACACACACACACGCACATACACACCAACACACATATACGAAGGAGCATAGACAGTGGCCCCCGTGGCTTTTCCGTTTGCCAAAAAGGCAATAAAAAATATTTCGCTACAGATCTTATTCTGCTTTATTTCGCCATTTTTATTTGTTTCCTTTTTTTTTGCCTGCGTTGTATATATACTAGAGGTGTATGTGTGTGTGTGTGTGTGGGATTGGTTTCTTTCTTGTTTTTTTTTGTATTTTTGGCTGGGCTTTTTCTTTGTTTTTTTTTGGCGAAAAAACCTCTTTTGTAATATGTATATGTGTGTGTGTAGGTCTGAGCATCCTTATGCCTTGCCCTGGCGCTTATCCTGACCGTGCGTCGTTGCCTGGCTCCTGCTAAGGATGGTGGAGAGCTGATGGGATTGGCGGTCTGCCTGCTTCCTCACCTTGCGATTTGTTTTTAAAAGCCGCTCAGCTGTGGCTGAAATAACTTTCTGTTTGTTACCTTTGTTAAAACAATAAAATTATTATTATTGCTCCACATGTTGGAATTTGAGGACTTAAAATGTTATTTCGACTTCGGGCCTTTGTCTTGTTGTTGCTCCCCCCATCCCTTCTGAGTCCCCTTTTTTGGCTGCCCCTTCTTCTTCTTGTTTGCCCTGCATCTTTTACTTGTATAATCATCGTCCATCATTTCTTGGCATCTTTTACCCATCCCGGCGCTCGTCTGGGGAATTTGTCATGCAATTTCAGTTTTTTTTTTGTTTTTGCCTTTTTTCATTTCTTTTTTTTTTGTGTTTTTTTTCTTCCTTATGCTTTGTTTTTCCTCGATTCATTTTTTTTTTTTTTTTTTGAGCTCAGCAACAATTTTATGTCATTTGTTGATTGTGTAAATTTTCGCTGTTTAGCAGGCAGTCGAACGGCCATCTAAAGGGCCTTCTTGTCTTTTACTTGGCCCGGCTTTGACTTTGGCATTTTGAAAGGTGCTAAAGGATTTTATGTATGGCCTAACCGTAGCTTATTTGCGTTTTTAGTAGCCCCAGCTACTTCCCTGGCTTGGGCTACATAAAAAATGATTTACTATATGGTGGGTCTCCCTTTATGACAAGTCGTAAATTGCATTTTATGTCGCGCATCTTGGCTCGGTGCTTTTTTGTTGTTGTTGTTGTTTCTCTCTTTGGCGGGTCTCCATTTTTTTCTCTCTTCTTTTTCTTTTCCATCCAAGTGTGTGTTCGCTGCTTGTGTATGTGTTTTATTCCTTGTATATATCTGTTAATTAAGATTGAGGACGATGTGCCGGCAACTGCAATTGCACACAGAAAAATGGCCAATTATGCAATGTGTTTGGTTTGCATTTGTAGCAACTGTACAAACTAATCCGAGCCAACACTTTCAATGGTTTTAACACCAACCCAAAAACTAGATACAGTGGCCGACCTTTCGTTAGGCATTAAGCTTATTATACCCTACATGAATATACAAAAAATGGACATATTACAGATGGCAGGAATTTTTGGTCTCCTATATTTTGGAAACTAAGAAAATTTGCAAAACATTTGGAATGAAGGTAGCTCAAGTGTAGGGTAATTGGCTGTCGGCATCTTGGCTTAATGTGGGGGATTTTTTTTTTTTTTTTTAATTAGACCCAGTGGCTGAGTTGGCTGCTGGCACCATTGCTTCGTACAAAAGGTAAACGCAAATGTGGATGTTGCCGTTGCGGAAATAGCTTCTTCTCCTTGAGAAATGTCCTCCGCCAACGTTCACCGCCTATGTCTTCTATCCTCTATCTGTTTATCCATGCTTCCACAAATGCACTTAGAAGGCAGAAACGCGTAAGCATCTTTATTTGTATCTGTATCTGTATTTGCTGCATCTGTAACTGTATCTGTATATGTATCTGTATCTGTATCTGTATCTAAGCGCCTTTGCCATTCGTGTTTCTATTGCAGCTGTGCTCATCTTCTAGGATGTCTTATGTTATTTGCCGTCGCCTGCTTATGGAAAAAAGAGAAACAGTGGAGCAGATGAAGGCGGGGGGGGGGTGGTGTGTTGAGAAGAAAAGCCTTTTTTGCCAAGGCAAGCCAAGAGATTACAAAACGTGTCACAAGTGCAGTCTGCACCTTTTGAAGTTATGTTTAGAATGGCAACGGACTGACTGTACCGTCGCCGCTCTGCCCTGTCTAATGAGTGAAAGAATTAGAATTCAAAATATGGCAAAAAAGTCACGTTTTGTGAAATTAATGATTTGGGGCAACATCATCATTCTTCTCATTGCAAGTGACAGAGCACCACCACCAACCACCACTTGAACCACTAAGATATGTGTACATATCGTATATCGTATATGTATACGGAATGAGGCCAACAACAATTGGTTGAATGAATCAAACATTCCAAAAGCATTTAGTCGGTTTCATACATATATATATATATATAATATAAAAATGCAATACATTTTTTATTGAAAAATTTATTCAAATATGTATTTTTTGTTGTATTTTCTGTTGTTTTTGTTTGCCATTAACAATTAACACTTTAATTGTTTATCAATCCACCTGTTAGTATTCTAAGTGATATTCATACATACATACATACATGTGCATGTCACAAATCGAAATTATAATTAATATCAATATAATTGGTGTATGTTTTTCTATATTGTTGTTTTTTCATTCTCACCCCATCCTCCTGCACCTGATTGAAAGCGAATGCCAAAATGTATCTATTAGATACATATGTATGCTCTGCCTGTGCGACCGAACAACACGCAAACGCAACACACATCACACCGCATACAACAAAGAACACACACATACAGAAACACACACACACACACACTCACCGAATGAAGAAATATGAGTATGCAAATAAGCTTAAAGCGCACAATCACAATCAAAAACGACAACAACAATAACTATCGTAGCGGTAAAGTGTTTAGACACGCAATGTCAATAAAGTATCTTATCTTGAAACATATATACATATATATACATATGCCCATTGAGCGGGCGATGGATACAACGGATACGGATACGATATACTCATGTCGCGCTTGTAGCTACAATATATACAATATATATTTTCCATTTTAGATGTGTGTGCCACGACAAATACAAAAAAAAAAAAAAAAAACAACAAAATAAAAAAGGCAGAAAAATAAACCATCGCACACTTTTCGTTATTCTTTTTCGGCTGTCGTGGTTTCTTTTTTATTTTTCCTCTTCTTCTCTACTCTCTGTTCTTTTTTTTTTTTTTGTTTCGGAGGGGGGATAGATAGATAGATTCAATAATGCGTGCCTACGAATTTTGATTATACATACATCAAGCATACACACAAATACAAACATATGTACATATGTTTATATATATATATATATATATATATATATATATATATATATATATATATATATATATATATATATATATATATATATATATATATATATATATGGGTCGAGAATATAGCAAAAACCAAAAACATGTCAAAGGGTTCGCTTCGGTTGACTGTGGTTGAGTTAGAGTGCCCATTCTTACTCCACCTCTAAGCCCACTCTTTTGAAATATATATATATATATCTGTGTATATGTATGGAAATGATCTTTGCATGTTTGAAAAACATTTTAGCATGCCGGGGCGTGGCGAGTGCGTAACGGGCAGACTGACAAATCGACAGACAGTCAGACAGACACACACTCACACACACACATAGAGAACACAAGCATTCATTCGAAATTGCAAATTGAAATGTTACATCTAAGCACGTATTAAGCACGTGGCTGGGGCTCGGTTTGCATGTGTGCACCGATAAATCGATGCTTTGGATTGGTTGTATAGATTTAACCAAAACATGCCCATGCCCATGCCTATGCGTATACCTATGCCCATTTTAATTCCCATTCCCATGTCAATGCCAAAGGCAAAATCATTGTTTTTATCATCCATTTCTAATAAACGTTAATGAGCCGAAGCACGGCAAAGACAAATTCAAACTCACGAACCTAAATGGAGTTGGTAAGATGGTGACACATAGTCACCAAGTTGGGGTAAATGTGTGTAGTAGATATATCTTTACAAACTCAAGCCAACTCAACTTTTTTCTTGCAGATATCAAGAGCTGTATCTATTCTATTGCCCTGCAAGCAAAGGTAAAAGATAATGACTTAATCAGAATTAAAGTCATATCAACTCTGAAGTCTTAAAGTCATTGATAAATAATTCAAATATTTGCCTAACAATTTTTAATTAATATTGAAACATCTGTCATTCTTATACTTACATATATTTTATTTAATTCAAAATAGACATTATAAATAATTTATTATAATATTTTAAGTAGCATTATGCAAAATATATACATACATATGATGAGAGTGCGTGTCAAGAGCTCGATTATAATTTGATATTTGTTTAAAGTTACTCTATCTCTATTTATCTTAGAGTATATATAAAGTCTGTTTATTTTCTTTGTTTTAATCAAATTTTTAGATTCGTTTCATACTATATGATAAATTTATTGACACTGTTGGCCAAGTGTATGTATTGTCTGAATTGACCACTTCCTATTGATATGTAAATTTTAATGGTCCAATAATCGCATCCATCTCCATTGTAAATTGTAATAAATTGGTTAAATTCTTAGGCTTTTATTAGGAAGTTGTCATTAAGTCATCTGTCGAAGATGCTGCGACTAATTTGGCATTTGCTATTAATTGGTGCTTTTTTTTTTTTTGTTTGAAGAAAGATAGAGAGAGAGAGAGAGAGAGAATTCCCCTTAAAACAACAAACAACAAACATGGCATATATGCAAATTGAACAAAAGGCCCAGACCCAAGATAGACAAACAGACAGACAGACAGACAGAGAGACAGACAGACAGACAGATAGATAGACAGACTGAGACTGAGGCACTCCTCTGGCGATTGCTATAATAAATGTTCGAGCCGAAAGAAACATGTGTAAACTATGTTGAAATGAGTTTTTAAACGTTTTACGCGTAGTAGAGTCTTCAACATCTTCAACAAAACAGACAAACCGACATTTAGATTTAGCCATGTCTATATGTATACATATGTATGTATGTATGTATGTATTTTGCTGCGACTGCTGATGATGTCCATAACGAATGCTTAGCAAATGCAAATGATTACAATACACAATGGACCTGAATTTCTAAGAAAGTTCTTTGTTATTCTTCCTGCAGTTGTTGCTTCTTGGAGTTCAGGGTGCTCGCTTCGGGCACATGATCTCTACGGTTCACATTTCTCCCCCTCTTACCCCCACCCCCAGCACTTCTCACCCAATCGATTTAAATACATTTTGAGATACATTTGTTTACATCGGGGCAATGGCATTGGTTATGCTATTTATATATTGCAATACGCATAATTTCTTTTAATTTTCTAAACATTTCCGATTTTTCTATTTAATTTGCTTTCGTAGCTACTTCTTTTTTATTGTATCAGGCAATAGGTAAAAGAATATTTATTGATAATATGACCACAGCTATTTTATGATCTTAACCAAAAATAAACCACAAATCCCCAGTGCTAAGTCTAATACATCTCTAACAAACGAAGGAAGGAGGTGGGCGGGGTGGTAGGAGGGAACTGTGTGTATAACTGAATTGGGATTGCCATCTCACTTGAGATTTCTCACACCTCTCACCAACTCACTCCTGTCTATTGTGGGTTGGAGTTTTCGTTAATAAAGTGGTGGTGGTGGTGGTGTTGGTTGGAGGAGAAGGGAAAACTGTCTGTTCACGTGCCTTGCTTTTGATCTGTTTAGGCATTCCTTGGCACATCAGAAAGTCGTAACTATTGACAAGATCTGGAGCAATTCGGCTGTCTATACTATATAAGAACAACAACAATGAGATGAACTACAGAGGCATATTGTAAAGAATGAACATTTTAGAAAAGACTCGTGTATTTGTTTGCATTAATTTGTATATGTTACTTATAACGATTTAATGCGTCTCACAGGGCATCCAGCTGAGTTCTCGATAGTCGCCCAGGTGATTGCACTCGCGGTCCCCCAGCTCCACCAACTTCCCACCCCCCCATTGCCCACCACCATATCACCTCTCAATGTATGTATCTCATCCCATTTGAACTCGTACTCGCACTCGACGGTGGCTATATTTGGGTGGCCATATTGAACTGGCAATGATGCGCCCCGCTTCGTTTTACTACTTCCTCTCTCTCTCTCTCTCTCTCTCTCTCCCCATTACTTAACATTTCCATAGCAAATTGTGTGAATATGGCGCATCAATCACTTGATAAAGAAACAACACAATGCCAAAAGCACATGATGAATAACAGCTGGCTAAATCGGAATTAAGATGAAATGTTTTCTGCAAAATAAATATGTATATATATATATATATATACAAATGTATGTATGTATATATGTATCTATAACAGACAAGTGCATGGGGAAATCTACTTGAACCTGTTTCATTAACTTATGGACTTATTAAAACTCAGCCAACAGCAGCATATTGATTGATATTGAATTAAACATTAATATTTTTGTATTGCATAAACAATATTGATATAAGAATGAACGATGCAAAGATGAGTATTAACCAATACCTTGGAAAAGACAATAAAAGTGGGGAGCTTAACTTGGAATTAGGTTCCATTTGGTGTTCCCTCGAAAGAATCCCTGTTTTTACTCCGAGCAATCTTATGGTTAATGCTCTCCTTAGTTTAGGCAACAATTGCAGCTGGTATGGTAACTTATCCTAGTGTTTTTATACATATACATATATATATATATAAGTATACATATATATATATATATACATTGATATGTATAAAATTGATAAAGTAAATGTTTTCATTATTTCAAACTATTTTTGGAGCTGGCAAGAGATAGTTTGGATTTCTATTGATTAGAGCCTGAAAAATGGGTCACAAGTCAGGGTTTGTTTAATGACATTTGCTTAAATTAATTAGTCAATTATAAGAGTTATTAAATTAAATTAAACTCTCACGACTGTAATAAGTAAATAAATTTTTGTTTTCTTTTATTGAAACTTTTTCGCTGAACAAAGAATAATTTTCGACATTTAAAAAAAAAAAATAAACAAGTTTGTTAAACACAAACTAAAAGTCATTACTGACTTAATTTTGTTCCCACATCTAGTTTTCAGATAGAAGTATTATTACTTAATATTCAGTATACAAAAAGATTTAGACAACTTATTAGACTATTGTTGCTAAATATTTGTAAAATATTCAATATTGACTAATAATATTGTCATTTTCATTTATTAGTTTGTCACTGTTAGAAAAATATTTTAGACTTGCTTATTTAGATTGATAACAAGATTGCTTTTAACAAGACATTTTACTTTCTTTTATTTGATCGTTTATTCACATTTTTGAAATTTCGAAGCCAAATTGGTAAGCATAAATAAAATACACAAGCAGCAGAATGAAGCGTAGAAGGAGCAGGAAGAGGGGAGAAGACAGGAGCGGTGGTAGATTGTCACAATTTAAGATATTTCGTCAATCTCTGTTATGGTACAACTTTAAAGATACTTTCTAACAGAAGTTTTCATTTCATCCACAAGATATTTACGATATTCGTGGTTGCTACTGCTGCTGCTGCTGCTTGTATATTCGAATATCGTTCGAATATTGTTCGCCAAGTTTCATTTTCTCTTCATTCGAATCGTTCTCTTATTTTATTTTCGGCTTTCCGAAAGAAAATCAAAGCCAGATATCACGAACCAGAGACTAACGCATCGAGAACGACAACGACGACGTCGTCTATCCAGTAGATACGCGAACCTATAACGGTACACATGTTGCTGTCGGATAAATGTGAACGTACTACATACAACAACTGCCGCTGTGAACTGAAATGTAGCCCAATCCGTTCGCTCTAGGGTATCCATTTAAATTGCGCGCACACACACACACAGGCACACGCACACATAGCCAAAAAGGTACAACCTACGAGTCAAAACCTATCTTCGTATCAGTGTGTTTGTGTTGGTGAATTTTTGGTTGATTCTAGCATTGAATTCAGGATTCAAATTCAAGTGTCTAATAAAAAAAAAATAATCCTTTAAAAATGCCAATTACAATTTATTCACTTATAAACAAAACAAAAAAAAAAAAACCAACAAACAAATAACCAAGTGATAAAAAAGAAATAAAACAAAGCAAGTGTAATAAATAAATGTGTGAAATTTGAATCCTTTATTCAAGTTAATGCAATTGCTAGATCGTCTAGCCGGTATGGTAGTTGCATTGCTTGATTGACAAAAAATTTCAATATTCTATATACCTACAATATAGTAGGTACATAGTATATATGTATGTGTGAATGAAAACTCAAAAGTGGAGCTACTAAAATAGCAACAACAATTTCATGCTCGTGCCACGGCTGACTTTGAAAATCCGCTCCACTTAACTCCAACACTCCAAGCCACTGCCATTGCCGTTGCCGTTGCCGTTGCCGCTGCTGCTGCTGCTGCTGCTGCTCTGGCTGTCGTGCTTTGACTTCGTCGATAATTGGAATTTACGACTGTGGCATATACCAACAACAAAAAGAACAAAAAACAACAAAAAAACCAAACAGAAAAAAAAAGCAAAAATAACAGAGAAAGGAACAGAGAATACACGGGCACAAGGATAAAGCCCAAGCACAGGCCATGAACGAGGCACGAGTCTCTGCCACTTTTTGACTCGTCCTCGTTGCTGTTTCTGCCAGTTGAATTGTTTCGGTGACGGTGTTGCCTCTATGTTGCCTGCTCATCCTGCCTAAGCCCAAATAGGAGCCACAGGCAGAAAAGAGTAGTTGTGTCTTGTTGTTGTTGTATTAGTACTTTTCTATAGCAGTCAATGCCGTGTAAATACGAGTATATATGTACAAATATATATGTATGTGTATCAGAGTGGGTGTATATATTTTTTTTTTGTGTTGCTCAATATGCCGTTCAATTGGCCCTGTCACAGTCAGGCGCGCTGATTTGTTATGGTAATAGTTGTCAAAACGAGAGAGATTCAAGAGATCTTTAGTGGGCACTTGATTACACTTGGCCACATGATATATGTATTGTGTTGAATAGTGCAGACACGGTCCAAGCCAAATTAGCTAAAGATTACAATGTGGTGCAGTGAACGTACATATATCTTGGCCAATTAAAATGAAATGAAGTATTCGCGTGTGCTTTTAAAGAATTGACCAAGTTTCAGCATCATCATCATCATCATCTACCTATATATGTATGTTTGTATATAAATGTGTGCATTTTTAATTTCATCTTCAGATCCAGCTCAGACGGCGTGTCGGCTCTTAAATACGTTATATATATACATATATATATATAAATATATATATCTATATACATATATATACTTTAAAACATACTGACAGCCCCCGAAGCAAGTCAAATCAAATTCAAACTAAAGTAAACTAAAACTAAACAAAACAAAATATAATAGTTGATCCATTAATCCCAGAGCAAACAATAATAATAAAATCCAAAAATTTACTATAAAAAAAATAAAAACAGTAACAACAACAACAACAACAAAAAAACAACATCGAATACAACAACAATTTATGTAGATTTGGAATACTGAATGAATAAATTTCGTACATACATACATATATGCACATATATTAGTCAGGTGAGTTATCTGTGGCTGCTTATTTTCTTCAAAATTTATGCTCATATCTGCATAATCGCAAATTAAGCTACATAATTAATAAGCCAAGGAACCATTCGGTTGCCTCCTGTCACTGGGCGTTGATGTAGCACTTTGGGGAGCCACTTAATATCAACAGTGGCTGTTGGGCAGCTTTTATATATGTATCTACTCTATATACATGAGTATATATATAATACATATATATATATACCTATAATATATATAAATATATATACTATGTATATATACTATATATATATATATATATAGCTATCTGTATCTGTAGCCACTTGTGTATGTATCTCCAACTCTTAAGTTTAACTTTACGTGCCACTGCGTACCGAAAAGTATCGATGTCTGTAATCTTAATTAGCAACACCAAAGAGTTGGCAGCACAAACCGAGAGCCGGCTCCGGCTGTGTCCCCGGTGCCAAACCCCAACCACCAACCCCCATACCCAAACCCAAAGCCAAAACATCTTTTAACATTTTAAACATTGGCGTACAAAACATTCAACCCAGAAACCGGTTTCAGGTTTTCTTGTCATATTTTGTATAGAAGTTAAGTTGAGGTGTTTTTTCTTTTTTTTTTTCTCTCTTTTTTGTTGTTGTTGTTATTTTGTGTTTTGTATTTTCTACAAATGGCCAACAAAATCAACAAAAAACTTAACTCTAAAGTTGCTCATTGCCGCCGCCTGGCCATAGTCCAACCGGCTGCTGCCCATCAAAAAGATAAAAATTAATATGCAATCCCAAAGGAGACAGTTGCCTCTCTTATGACAAACTTCACCTGTACACACACACACACCTGTACATACACATAATGGAATACTGTGTGGAATCTCTTGTTATGTGTACACCTCAAGCTATGCAAATATCATTGATCTGCTTTCATATAACAGAGAGGAAAAATTCGCACCTCGATGTGAGAACAATACGATCCCTAGGGGGTTACTTCAGCCTCATGCATGGGCAGTTAATCAAGTTTATTATCCCGACAACTGGCAGTGGTAGGCAATTTTAATTGTTTTCATTAGAAATCGCTTAGCACTATAACTATAAAGACTGGTCAGCCGACATTAGGCATCCCTTTCTAGCTAATGGTCCATTGTCCGTTAAATATTTGATTGGTAGTGTAAATTGAAATTCCATTTAATTTCATTACGAAATTTTCCTACTATTTGTTTTTTTGCTTTTTTTTTTTTTTGTTTTCCCATTGTGAATTAGTAATGAAAAAAATGCGTGGAGTTTCCTCTAGCTGTTGTTGTTTTTTTTTTGTTTTTGTTTTTTTTTTTTTCTGTTTATGTTTATATAATGCTTTGTATAATTTCATTATTATTTGTATATAAAATAAAAAAATTAATAAATCAACGCTTCTATTGTTGGTTCTTTTGTGGCAATAAAAACAGATAAAAACTAATGAATTTTAAATGGGCAAGATTTCAAGTTCATTGATGTATGTACGATTTGCATTCATAGAACCGGTTCGATATCTGAAAAATTTTTTAGTTTTTTTTTTCTGTAATTTGAAAAGCGAAAAAGCTGAAAAACTAGCCCTCAGCTCTAGGCCCTATAGTTTAGCTCCATTCCGATCTACTCGGAGTCTTTGTCCATCGCATTCATAGGCAAATTGTGGACAGCAAATTTATGAGCAGCAGATATTTGTCTTTCTTTTCTTCTGTATATATATATATATATATATATATATACATTTTTTTTTTTTTGGTATGGAATATCGTAATAATTAATTAAGTTATAATATTAAATGCCCATAAAGGGGCATTATGGCCATAACTTTGACTCGATTGATGAGCTTAGGGTATGGCATGGCTTATGGCCTATGGCTGATTGACGGAAATCTCAGATATTTTAGTGGCGACTCATAACTCTTTTTCTTATCAAAATATATATCTTTGGCCCTATTAGGTAGAAAGGGAATGCAAAGGCTGATGAGACCTTGTCCAGCATTCAAAGGTAGCCATCATCATCATTATCATCATCATTGTAACATCATTTATGACTATGACAGCCAAAGGAAAAATGATTACAAAGTCACTTTCTCAACCAGAATGTGGAACCAAATAACTTTTGCGTTACTTTGTGGCACTTGTGTGCCAATGATGTTGTCAGTTTTCATGTTCTCATTTTGTTGGCTTTTTCTTTTTTTCTTTTTTATTTTATTTTTTGGCCATGCCCGAGACATGTGCCAAATAAATGACTTTACATTTTTAAAGATATTATGTTGACAGTTGAGATTGAGCTGAGAATTTCACCAATCAACTTTGTCTACTGGACCGCAATTGCGTCATGAATTCTAACCTGGTCATGAGCTCATTCATTCATGTTCTTTGAGCCAAAATGCTAGATGCTGGTATTGGCATTTGATTGGTCATAATTGTGAGATTGTTAATTTGGCAAAAATGCCATTGACCATATCCGCATCAAATACCAATACAAATCGAAAAAACATTTATTGAGTGTCGAAGAAATTTACTTATTATTTATTGATGCAAATTTTTTAAAAAATATGACATTTGTGCGTATATGGAAAGCTTTGATTCGTTACCAATTAAAGTTAAATAAAAACCACAAAAGTATTAAAAAAAACGCTTATACATACTTAAAACTGAACAGTTATTCAAATGGAACAGGCAATAAAATGTTAATAAAACTTAAATTCTTTTTTGATAAATATTTATATAAACGAAATTAAAATTTTCACTAGCAATAAAAAAACTTGATCTTTAACAAATAACTATAGAAAGGAACAGTAAAGTAGATATAATAACTCCAACTTCCCAATCATATCGAAATATTAGGCAGGACAAGACTTCTCTGATTTCTAATCTTTCTTCCTAAGAAGGTATATTATATAGTTAACAGATTTTAATCAATCCTGACATTTAAATGTTGATCTAAATTGAACACATAGTTGCCATATTCGAAAATATATATATTTGAATTATATAACTAATTTCAGTTATTTAAAATGCTACTTAAGAAATATACAAAAATTAACAAACATTAAACAAAATGTGCTTACCTTTTTATCGATTCATTTGGCTTACTGAACTTAACAACCTTATCCGAGTATTAGGAATAGCCTCTTCAAGTATTTGGAGCATCTTATTCTAGTTTTAAAACTCATCCTCCTTCAGTTTTTTCAAAATTGTGCGCATGCATTAAGGACATCTTCTTCCAGTATTTAGAGCATTCTCTTTGGGTATTATAATAATCGGCTTTATGTATTTGGAGCATCTTAATCTTGTGGGCTTACTATTCAGTTTGCCTGGAAACATGATTATCGAATTAAAAATCGATGTTATAGTTAAATGAAAATTTAGGTACTATAAAGATGAATAAAAAGAATTCTTATTATTTGATTTGCTTATGCAAAAGGGAGAAATCTTTTAAGATTCTCCTATAGTAAAATGAATCTTGGCCATAGTTCAATCAATTAATAAACAAATAACTATAGATTTATAAATTTATTTGTTATAAGTATGTATTCAAAATAATCGAATTGTTTCCACAGCTAGACAATACGAAAAGGACTCTATCCACTGTCATTGCCATTGCCATCAGCAAAATCAATATTATTCTGCAGAGTACATGCTGATGGTCGTGCAAAATGCATGGCCAGCAATTTGATGCTCGGAAACATGAATGAAAATGTGATAAGCAGTCAATAAATATGAGCAAAGACAAAGGGCTTAACAAACGAGGACTTCCAGTGAACCAGATAACAAAAAGCAAGCAGTAAGCCAGCAAAAGAACACAATCATGCATCCTGAGGTCGGGGCCACGTTTACATTCATTTGCCAACGATTTAAGCAAAAGCATTGGCTTCATCTCCATCTACCCCTTCCGGTTTTTGGCCACGCCTCTGCATCTCCATCTGCATCTGCATCTGCATCTGCAACTACATCAGCCTCTATACCAGTTCATTCACGTCGCCATCGACGATGGCAGAAGGATGGAAGCAAATCCTGCTCATTTTACTCGTCCGTATGGGGTCTTGGCATATGCCTGCTGCTGGTAACTTGCCAGGTGCATTGTTCGTATCTGGAGCCTGACGAGCTTATACACGAATTGGATCGGCCAGTACCTTTAACATCAGTGCAAGGTGTTCTCGGACGACAAACTATGCTTCCCTGCGATATATCTCCTTTGGAGCGCGACGATGCCGTCTATATGGTGCTATGGTTTCGTGAGGGCGATGGTGAACCCATCTACAAGTGAGTTTGCCAAAATTCAAGTGGGCTACGAGAAAAACGAAAAGTATATATGTGTATGTCTATGTACCATTTGCAGTTTTGATGTGCGGGGGCGACAATTCGGACAGGCTCGCCTCTGGTCCTCACCGTTGGCATTCGGAACGCGTGCCCACTTTAGCAGTACCTCGCATCCCGCCCAGTTGAAAATTGACAATATACGCATCGAGGATGAGGGCGTTTATCGCTGTCGAGTCGATTTTCGCAATTCGCCCACCCGAAATCTAAAGATAAATCTAACTGTCATTGTCCCGCCAGACAGACCCATCATCTATGGTCCCAGTAGGCACGACAAAGCAAGCAATGTTGAGTCCTTCAACGAAGGCAACGACATTGTTCTTGCTTGTGAGGTATCAGGCGGTAAGAGTCACTAACTAAGAACAAGAAGAAGAAGAAGAAGAAAAACAAAAAAAAAGAAAAGAAAACAGAATTCGAAATCTAGGTTAATGTGTAAATTTAACTTACAATTCATAAATAGGTCGACCACGTCCAAATGTTACCTGGTATTTGGATAATACGGTTATAGATGAGTCCTTTGAGCAACGTCCTGATGGTAAGACAATTAACCATTTGTCCTATCCCAATATTGGAAGACAACATTTAAATGCCAGACTTGTATGCGTGGCCAGTAATACAAATCTGACACCGCCCAATAATCGAGTAGTTATTTTGGATGTTAATTGTAAGTGCAATTAATTGTCAATTAATTGGCAACATTAATTCGTTTTTTTTTTTTGTTTTTAGTAAAACCCATGGCAGTTCATATAGTACCCAAGGATCGTTTCATATCGGCCGATCGTACTTATGATATAGAGTGCAAAAGTTCTGGTTCAAAACCTCCAGCATTGATTACATGGTGGAAGGGTAACAAGCAGCTAAAGAAACTTACCAAGAATGTAAGTTTGCGTTCATAATGAATGCAAAAAGTCTAGAGGCTCGTTAATTAAACACAAATTAATTATTGTATACCTACATATACATATATAGTATATAGTATATGTATATGTATTTTGGATTTGTGTATGTGAGACGGCATTTCAGTTTCAGTAGTTGGTTGTCGAAAGGATGTGCGTTGGCCATAAGTAATTGCCACAGTTTTCGCTTTCGTCTTCGTTTACGCTCACACTTTGGCCTTGGCTTTCCGTTTCATTATTCATTTCCTAATGGACTCTGTTTGCGTTTTCTTTTTTAGTTTAATGAACCCGATAATCAATCTCTAAGTATACTGACGTTTACGCCCGGTCGCGAGGACGATGGCAAATATTTAACATGTCGGGCAGAAAATCAATTCATCGAAGGCAGCGCTATTGAGGACAAATGGCGTCTCATTGTGCATTGTAAGTGGAAAATGTAGAGCATAAGCACGATTAACTAGACGAGTATGATAAAGAGAAAGAGAGAGAGAGTAAGAGAGAGAGAGAGAGAGATAATGATAGAGACAGAGAGATGGAGGGAGGAGAATGCAGATTAAAGGAACACTAATTGCCGTAGATCTAATGGGAAAAAAAATCTCTATATATTATCTTATAGACCAACCCACAACGATACTCAAGATTGGCTCCTCATTGAATCCGGATGACATAAAAGAGGGCGATGATGCCTACTTTGAATGCCTGGTACAATCAAATCCGAAACCCTACAAGCTATCTTGGTTTCACAATGTAAGCATATTATTGTTTACCTTTGTCTTGATAGTTTACTAAAATCATCAATATACATATATATATATATATACATATATCTGTGTGTGTGTGTGCTTGTGTTTGTATGTATAGGGCAAGGAGCTGCAGCATAATATCTCAGCTGGAATCATTCTGTCGGATTCATCTTTGGTTCTGCAGAGCGTCTCACGAGCCTCGGCTGGTGACTATACATGTTTGGCTGTCAACTCGGAGGGTAAAGGACCAAGTAATCCGGTCACATTGCGCATACGCTGTAAGTAAATGTGAAGGCAAGCTGAGTAGCCGTATCCCTATCCCAATCCTCCAAATTTCATCTGGTCTATGGCATCCCATAGACCAAAAACCCATCATGCTGGACCCCATTCTTAAACAGGCATCCAAAAGTCATTGCTACAGTTTGGCTTTGACTATCGTCTATGTAATTTCCAATTTAATCCTTGAGTTTGAATGGCTCTTAATGGCATTTTGGCCTCAGTCCAAAAACAAAAGCCGTATGTAGGCGTGGCCACCCAACTCCTGTTAATGACCAAGATTATGGAGCAATGAATGCATTGCCTTTGCCTGGCTTTGGCACTGCCACAAATGACCAAAATCAGAAGTAGAAGCAAAGGCAGAGGCAGGGGCAGAGACAGAGGGGGAGAACCAGAGCCCAAAACTAAAGCCAGTGCCAGTGCCACAGCCAGGTCCATTGGCAAATGCCGCATTCAAATTTGAAATTAATTCAAGGAAGTTTTAAAGGCCAACTGAAATCCGGATGATATTCATACCATTTTCTCATATTTTCGAAACTCATTCAAAGGACCCTGCTAACTAGGTCTTAAATGTCTCAATGTGTTTTAATTATTTATTTGTCCCCCATTTAACTACATATACATATACCTATATATGTATTATACATTTATATATATATATATATATATAGATGCGCCCATCTGTGCCAACGAGCACGAAGAGCTGTTGGGAGCCCTTAAGCACGAGATATTGTCATTGAAGTGCAAAGTGGATTCCTCACCACCGGCAGATTCCTTCTACTGGACCTTTAATTCCTCGGGTGAACAAACTGAACTACCAGCTCGCCTGCATACCAGTGAGGTAAGTGCATCGGCTTTAATCTCTAGACAGTGATGCAGTCAGTTGGTATGTTGGTTTATTACAGACGGGAATGTCGCTGTTGAATTACACACCTATTACGGATCTAGACTATGGTACTATATCCTGTTGGGGCAAGAATTCAATTGGAAAACAGCAGAGTCCATGCGTTTTTCAAATTGTGGCAGCAGGTCGACCATTTCCAGTACAAAATTGCAGTGTGAATAATCAATCCACTGACTCACTGCAAGTCGATTGCATGGAGGGATTTGATGGTGGCTTGCCACAGGGTTTTCTCCTAGAATTGGTTGAGATGAATACCTTGCGTTTGGCCAGAAATATTACATTGACGGTAAGTGGAATCTCATATATTGTCGTTATATTGGTTTTACTTTTACTTTTCAACATACTTTTCGGATAGTTTTCTTACTTTCCCCAAAAGTATGCAATATATATTTTTATAAAAAGGAAATTATGAAAAATTAAAGAATGAATTTTTAAATTTATTTCAATTGATTATAGCACGGTCCACCCACCTTTGTCATAGACAATTTAGATCAGGCAGGAACTTATAGAATGATCCTATTCGCAGTTAATGCGAAAGGTCGCTCAGAACCCACAATAATAGATGACATCAATTTTAAGGGTGTGGCAAAGTTTACTGGTAAGAGAGAATGACAAATATTATGCTAATTGAAACACATTTAATTGGGATTTTATTTTTTGTTTCTTTTTTTCTGCTGATTGTTTGGTTATCTCAATCATAAAAGCAGGTGTCTCTACTGGCCTATCCATGCCACTTTCACCATTTCTAGCTGGTTTGACATTATTTTGTGGACTTCTTTTTGCCATCACCTGCATTATAGCGGCTGCCATTTATAGGAGATTCTCAAATCGGTAAGTTAACATAGACATTGCTATGAGTATGGGGCTTTAGCTTAGCCTAATGCCCTCATTTAAATTGCAGCCGCACCGATAACAATCTGAAAGCCGCAAAGCACACACAATTATCCGTGCCGACGGACTGCCAGCTGGACCCGTTGCATCCTAATGCCCATACCAATGGGCAGCATGAACAGCAGGGTAATCATCAGCCCCATCACAGTCTGTTGCCCATTAATTGTGATAATCGCAACGCGGCTGATTGCCCCAACTTGGGTGTGGGGGAAGTGAGCGTTGCCATCGATGGCGGAATTAAAGGGACATCCCCAATGGGGAGTGCCTTATTGGCCATGGGGAGTGACACGCTGCGATCAACTGCGAGAACTCGACACAGTCCAATTGGACTCGGTGATCCGGCTGATGTAGATGATACGGATCCTGATGTTATACCAAATCAGTATGGTAAGACAAACATATATACATATATATATAAACAGTTTTTGGATATTTTACTCCTATTTCTTTGTAGAAAAACGTCCATTGAAGAGTCTAGTAGCTTCACCTGGTTATGCTAGTCCATCGTCTCGTCTTATGCAGCGGGATTATGTGCGGGATGCTGAACTGGTAAAGAATACTCCTGAAAGTGTGGGCATGGTGGCCGGTCTAAATGGTGCAGAAGGTCTATCCGGCATTGGTCTGATGAGCAATTCAGGCAATGAGGTCCTGCACTACACTTTTCGGCCAAGTAAACAGATCGTAAGTAAAGAACACAATTTTACTTAATTAGTTGGAGTAGGGTTAGTTTATCTATATATATACATATATATTTATAACTCTGGATTTGGATCTATTTGGTTCGCAATCATGGTGCCATACAAATTCTTTCTTTTTTTTCTTTTCTCTTCCCTATTGCTTTTGCCTTTCCTTAGAGCTATGCAACTCTTAATAAGAAGGGCATAACCACATGTAGTCCGACGACTCTCGGTTCAATGAACTACAATGTGAGTACATCAACGCCCTCATCATCATATCATCTAACACCACAGCCCATGGAGGTCAGTTTATTAAGTCCAAATAATCCATCGGTAACATCGTCGCTGAGCGAATACCGATTTCGAACTGGACCTGAAATTGTCACCACTTCAAATCGCATACAGGAAAGTTGTATATAAATATCATACCTACCTAATTATGCATTTATACATACCATAACTATATACTATATATATATAATTATGTCTGAGTGTACAAAACGAGCATAAAACTGAGATGATAAATTACTGTATTAATTACTTACACTTACACATTGAATTAATCGTATCGAGTACTAAGTATCATAGCCGTATTTATTCGCATGGTTTGAGGAAAGACTTTCTTTTAATTGTAAGCATTTCTGTGTACTTAATGCATTAAACACTGAATCAATGCCAAAAGTGTGACTGTAATACACTCGTAATGTAAATAATCGTTGTCATCTGTTGTTTTTGTAATTAAGCCTAATATCGTGAACAAGGAATCTCTTTCCATGCCTCCATACCCCTTTCCATACCTTTTCCCTTTCCTAAACAAGCAGGAACCGAAACGAAAACACAAACAAGATATACATCTACATTTTCCCAGGACATATCGTTCAGTTTCATGTCATTTTTCTTACCCAAACACCAACCAACAAAAAAAAAAAAAAAAAAAAAAGAATGGGCAAGACTTAAATACATGCATATATACACAAAAAAAAAAAAAAAAAAAGGAGGAGAAGAAAAAAACCCGCTGTCAATATTCTAACATATCGCCATGAATCCAACGTTCATATCTAACAATTTGCTTCTTCAAGTTGTGGCTAATGTTGAAACTGAAACTGAGAATTTGTATAACACACAGATATACATATTTATAAATATATATACACATATATGCCATAATATCCCTATCCATTTTAATCAAAACAGGATCTGCACTCTTCCAGACCTGGCAGAGTACTGCAGGAGTCGCATTTGTGAGAATATCACGTCATATCCTCTGTGAAAGTATTACCTACCTATTGATTTTCAGTTTTCTTAGTTATTAGGAAATTAAATTTAATTATAATGTAACTAACTTTTAGTATAAGAGATAATATATATACATATATAAATATATTTAGAAAATGAATGTACATATGCATAGTATATATGTATACATAGTTAGTATAAGTACATAACTAGCTCGTCAGGAACTCAAAGAGGTAACGGCAAGAATGTATCCTTTGTGTAAACGACTAATTGGAATCGCAACGATAACTCTTAGATACTTTGTAAATAACTCTAAATCATAATAATAATAACAATAATAATAATAATAATTCACTGTGAAACAAAAAAATGAGAAAAAAAAATGAATATCGAAAATCGAAAAGAAAACAAATTGTTCGCTTCTGTGTGTATTGTTGCATGAATAGACTATATACATACATACATACATAAATAAAAAAAAATATATATATATATATATTCTAGTTGGTCGATCGCCTAGCTGGATATAATATGTATATTAAGGCATTTATAGACAAATTCAACTTTGATGACACCTTTTAAAAGCTAAAAAAAGGATAATAAGTATATAATATCTGGATGTATTTTAGTGAATTTCTGCCAAGGCATATAATAAAACACATACATACAAACAAACACACACAAACATACAAACAATTAAAAAACAAACAAAACCATAAATTAACTGCGAAAGGAAAATGCAAAGATTAGTATAATTTATCAAAACATAGTTTTTGTAACTATTAGGAAAAATATTACAAATATAATTAAATGATAATTAAATGGAATTTACAAAACTCTTGCCTTTCAATTTGCACTATGTACATATATGTACATATATTTATATGTATGTATGTACGTTGATATACATATCTCTCTTTACAGATGTCAAAGTTGTCGCTTTAATAAGCACTTGGGCAGCAGGAGGTATTACGGACACAAACCAAACTCCTGCGGCACTAGTACTTAGTAAAGCAATACACTTTTTTCAATTAAAGTAAGTAACGATCCATCTAAAATATTTATAGAAATAAATCAAGTTAAAGAATTGAATACATATGTATATATATATACATAGATCATACGTACTCAAGACAATTGCCATCAAACGTCACCGATCACCGTTTCCTTAATTGACAGCTTCAAGTATCCATACATATGTACATCTGGGGAAGTGAATAAAATAGATATATATATATATATATATGTGTGTATAAATGTATATGTAAATATAAATATATATATATATATATATCTATATAAGTGCAATGTTAATGTATTTTGAACTATGCACTCCATTAATTTATATAGTTTCGTTATTTTGTTCATCTTATTTTGAGTTATTAATATCTATATACATATATACTTAACCTTTATGTACAGCTCTGACATGCATCTATATAAAATCTCTTGAGATATTTCAATTCTCGTTTACCACCCCCGAAAAATATTGATAGTCCCAAGGCGTGAGTGTGTCTCTTGTCTCTGCGTGTGTGTGTGTGTGCGTGTATATATAATTTTACAAGTCATCGATGTGTGTGTGTGTGTGTGTGTGTATGTGGCATATTGCTATGGCTAGTAACCTCTTGCACATAATACATAAGTTTATTAAATTTAAATTGGCTTAATTGACCCTCATTCGTTTTCCGTTGCCCGTATATGAATGTATCTACAATGTGTGTTATGTATGTATGTATGTTGTGTTTGGGTGTGTGTGTATTTGTATCTATACATACAAATATTTGCCGCAATGCGAGTTCCATGGTAGACAACGACGAGTGGATCTGATCTGCTTGGGATTCTGCTTCCATATTCCCCTGCCATTGTCCCCCCACCCCTCCGACTATACCTTCTCCAGCTATTGCTACTGATTCTGTTTGTATGTGCGTTTGTTTGCCTTCATTGTGGAGCATTCAAAGTCAATTGAATTTAAACGAATAAAAACTACAAGCACACAGACACACACACACACACACACATAAGCTCAACACACATGGTGAGTGTGTCTTGTTGTATTATTATTATTATTGTTGTTGTTCTTGTTGCTCGTCTCGATTATGATTGTGTGGGGGGCAAGCGTCAAGTACTTGTCAAAAAATACAACAAAACGAGTGTGAGAGAGAGAGAGAGAGAGAGAGAGAGAGAGAGAAAGAGAGAATAGTAGAGAAAAGCCGCAAAAACTCAACGGACATACCGAAATGCAACACAAATTGTTCAGATTGCAAGATGGGCCAACAGCAAAACAGAAAAATAGACTATAATGCGGCACAATGCATTCATCAACTAAATTAGAATATAGTCAGATGGATTAATAAGAGTACAATATTGTTGCTTAGACAGCTCAGATGAATGCACTAGCAGCAATCAATTTAAATTGATTTGAGCAAAATGTATGAAAAGAATCTTATGCATTTCCTGTGCCCTGAATGAAAAGAATTTAATTAAATTTAAGCTGATTGAAGTTAATAATATCATACACACAATACATACACACACACATACATACATATGCCTGACATTTAGAACTGTTCTAGTTTTAATACACTCACTATGTAAATATGTACAATATATATTCATATAGTTATGTATAATTATTAAGTTGTTATTCATTTGTAGCATGCAAATTAAATATATATATTATTTTGTTTATTTCATATTGGCATTACTTTTTTGTGATAACAAAATTCCTGCTTTACACTACTTAATATAAAGAAAAGTCAACTACAAACCATCTACTTATATATGTGTGTGAGTGTGTGTGTGTGAGCTGGAGAAGCGAAGATTGAATCGCACACCCACCCGCTCGTCATCATCATCATCATAATCATCATCATCATCATCATCATCATCATCATCATAGCTCTGTACAGTAAAGTTTTGTTCGCGTTGTCGTCGAGTAAATTGTCGATTATGATTATCGCGCCTTTGGCAAGGGTCTTAACCCCGATCGGAGAATTGACCAGCAAGTAGCAGATTTAGCTCGTGTCTCAGTATCGTTTTTTATACATTGTACATTTATTTATATATTTTATATAAATTTATTTTTATTTCACAATATGTTTGTTGTGTACATATATGTTTTACTTTTTATTTTTATTTCTATTTACTTTCTCTGAGAATCAACATTTCTCATAATCTGTTTCAAACTTAATCTTGTATTAATTGTACATATGTACATATATATAAATACATATATTTATTTATATATGACGAGAGCCGGGATCGAGAACGCGTAGAACATTGCCGCTCGAGGGCGATTCCACAACTGATTTGTGCAATGATCGTGCGGACAGTCATTGGATTTTTGAAAATAACCATCAATTCATTACCCCAGCAGCCCACAGTCCGGCCTCTCTTTGTATTGGTGAACGCTATTGTGACAGTGTGTGTAAGTGTGAGCGTGTGTGTGTGTATAAGTATGACATGCCGCCCTCATCTATGTATTTATGTACATATATACATACGTACTTAAGTTCGTACGATGTACAACATCTACATCAATTCCGCAATGCCGTCTATCCCTCCACTCACCTCCCTCCACTCTTTTGCATTTATAGTTTGCAACTGTCCCGCATTTGTTCCCGCAAGAAAATGCATGGAACACACACACAGACACACATATCATAGTGAAAATAGCAGCCCCCTTCCTCATTCATCTGAGATTATTTTATATCACTCCGTCTGTGTACATACATATATGATTGTTATAATTTTTTACGAAGATTAAAAAAAAAAATAAAAAAGAGGGAAAATAAAAAAATTTTATTAAAAAATAGAAGTAGTTTTTCCCCCCCCCCCTCCCCCCCCCCCCTTCTCCCCCCCTCCCCCCCCCTCTCTCCCCTTTTAAAAAAAATTTTTCCAAAATTTTATTAAAAAAAAATATTAAAAATTTTTAATTATTTTATTTTAATTTCAATCTTAAATCACCAACATCAACGGCTTTTTACACAAGCAGATTAGGCTGGTCCCTAGCATGACTATTTTTTGGGTATTCCTCATCCAAATCGACATACACGCCCTGTCACATAAATATGCATCATCAAAATGTGCTGGACAGCCATCCAGCTGATGGTGTGAATTGTGCACGGCTTCATATGTCGTTCATTTGATGGTGGACAGACATAACTTACAATTGACTTTCCCCATAATGAGGGTCAATCGGGGATAATCAAATTTTTTGGGTTCTTCAAATTCAATTTAGAATTAAACTGATATTAAGAATCAATTTCAAAAGAAAATTTTTATTTGAATAGCCAACAAAAAATTGATTTATAAGAACCTTACAACTGCTGATTATACATATTTAAAAGAACGAGAACTAATGTTCAGTTAGTAGTTTGGGTTATTAGTAAATGTATGAAATATTTTGAAAATCTCAAACTTTCTTATAGAGGTTTTCATGTACTTGTGCTTTCACAGCTTCAAATTCATCAAAGTTTCCAGAAAGAGTCGATTTAAATTAGAAAAATTCTTAAATAATTGGCTGTTCCTTATAGTATACTTATTTTTGTGAAAGATCAAAAAAATGGATTTAGATCAGCAGTTTTATTAAATTTATTAAATTTATTTACGTTTTAATATTGAATAAAAAAAAACTTTAGTTAAAGTAATTGATTAAGGATACAATACATTGTTAATTTAAACAACTAAATTTATAGCACAACATTAAAAGTGAAACATATTGAAAATATTTGCATAATTTTCAATGAAAAGTCAAAATGCAAAGAATCAACATTTATTCTACATTCATTCATCAAAATTGATATAATTTAAATTATATTTAAATATATTAATAGCTTCTTGTCACATCAGTGTGTGGTTTAATAAGTATATCATACATATATGTACATATATCTATTTTTTATTCAATAAACTATTATTGCAATTTGTTTCAAATTATTTTAATTATATTCTATCTGGCAAGTTTTGTTGGGAAAATGGAAATATATGTATATATATATATATATATATATATATATATATATCTGTTTACATATAAAGCGTATAGATGCTTTAACTTTTGCCTGCATCTATATAATTTCATTTCTCATAATTACATACATACAGTTATATATGTATGTATGTATGTATGTATGTATATATGGATTGATGGCCATACCCATTTCTACTTAGTTGACTGAGTGAAGAATTTCAATTAATTCAATTGAATGTAGCATGTCTAAGTAAGTAGTGGACACTGTCATATCGTCCAACGGGCATTAATTTGGTTTTAGTCTCTAGTGTGAAGATGAGATTCTTTTGTACATATATATATATATATGTATATGTATATATGTATGTATGTGTGCGGTTTCCTTATTACGGTGTATATATGATAATAATAGGTCGTCCTATTATATATCATATAGTCATAGATATGTATATATGAGTATATTGTAGTAGATTCAAAGCTATTGCACAAGTCAACTTAAATAGCTCTGATGCTTATCCTCCCCAAAACAGAAAAAAAAACCCAAACAAAATGGGCGTCAACTACTTACTATACACAATATTTGGCATCTTTCACCACAATCTAATAAAATGACGAACGAGATGAACGGGTTAAGCAGAAAAAGTGAGTGGTTGAGGGGGGAAAACCCTTTTTGCCGTTTGCCATGGGGCAAATGAGAACCCACTCAATGAGTATAACCATTTTTACCCACATATACATATACACACACACGCACACTCACACACACATTGTTGCCGCTGAAGTGAAAGATACAAAAAAGGAAAAAGAAGAGGAAAAAGGGGAAGCTTAAGGTGAAATCCACAAATTTGGCGCAAATGAATTTTCTTTTTATGTTTTTTACACATCTTAAATTTTTTATTATTATGCCATCCTTTGTTGTACGTTTTCGATCCTCATTCTATTACACTTAAGTTTTTTTTTTTTTTGGGGGGGGGGTAACAGCATAGCGCCATTTCGTGACCCCCTCCTTCCAGTCCCTCTCATCTTTATATATGTATCCGCCCATCGTTTCCATCTCCTTGTCCCTGTATGCGAATTGGAGAAATTTGCGTGCGTGTTTTGAATGAGAATTTGTTGCATATTTGCCTGCCTGGTTTCCCTTTACTTTACATTTCTTTTTCGGCTCTTTTTCGTTCATTTTTTCCTATTCGTTTTTTGGTCAAATGAAAAAAAATAGACGTGGTAACTCGAAAAAGGAAATTGTAGAAGAGGAGGAGGAGGGGGAAAAGTGCCGGTGCGCCGTCTATGTGTCTGCTTGTGTTTGTGTTGGTGTTGTACAATATATAAACATTTATATATACATACATACATACATTCATACAGACCGACATTACGACAGACAGATATATCCTGGCACCAGAATAACACTGTATCTCTATGCATGTATGTGTGTGCATGTATATGTGTGTGTGTGTGTGTGTTCGTATGTGTATATCGTAAAAAAGTAGCAAAAATTCCCCTGTTGCGTATGAATTTTTTGGCTTCTTTTGCCGGGGAAGTAGAAAGCATTTTCGCTTTGGGTAAATGTGATTTATATTGATTGTAATCGGTTGGTAGAGAGGGAGGTATATGCAAGTCTGGCCGGTCATAATGTTAGTAAAGCAACCAACAAACAGCAATTGAGATTCACATCCAATTTGTAGATGAAGTTCTTGCCCCATCTCAGCCTATCCTTATCCAATATATACATAGTTAGTTATATGCATTCCATACTTTTTGTATATTTTTGGTTTGTCTAAGAGTGTGTGTTCGAGTTGGTTTATATGCAGGCGCATTCGGTTGAAAACGAGAAAATCCAAGAGGGAGAGCAGACTTCGGTTTCGGTCTTGAGAGAGTGTGTGTGTGTGCGGGTTGCTTTTACCCGCTAAACACTCCACCATCATTGCCCCTACTCCTTGCACTTCTATGAAGGCCTCTTGCCATTATATTAACATTATTACCTTTTGTGTGCGCATTAGATATGCCCTCATCTGGCCCATGTCTGAGTGGCATTTGCCTCGGGACTGCCACCAAAATTTGACTTTGTGTGTGACATTTTGCACGGATGGTGAGGCTGGTTGCTGGTCGTATGACTGTGACAAGGCAGTTCGTGTCAAGGACTTGCGAGTCCTTTTTTTAATTTTAATTAGGTTGTAACACGTTTGTACGTGCTATAATTCACATCCATGACCCCAAAGAAATAGGAAAAGGGAAAGCATTAACCATCGCATCCCATCGTATCCTATCGTCATTGACAACTGGTATACACAAAGACAAAGATCATACTGGCCCAAGGCTAAGCCACTGACACAACCCCAATGCAAAAACACACCCCCATCCCCCTAAGAATCCGCCTCCTACTACTCTCACATAAATCACACTCTTTCACATCGCCTTTAACATATTCGTATAACAGCAATTTGTCAAATTTTTGCTGTTCTCTATTTTTTTTCTCTCTCTTCTTCTTCTCTTTTTCTTACCCAGCTGTCCCGTGATTAACATAAACCACAATTTTCATTGCCGACGAGACAAACAAAAAAGGGGAAACTGAAGAGGAGACGAACGGTAGCTGCAAACTTTCTTAATAATGTTACCCGGACGACCCGTGTATCCACCTGTCCGCCCAAACTCCGACCAAGCTCCGACTGTTGCTGTTGCTGTTGCTGTTACTGTTGCCAAATTTATTGCCACGCAAAATAAATACGGAAAAGATGACATATTGACCTGGATTTGACCTGTAAGATAAAACTGTCTGAAAACAAATATTTCCGCTTAGGCTGGCAGACTGTTTGGAGCTGGATGGAGGAAGACAAAGAGGATGACTGACTGGCAAACGATAGGCCGTGGTCATGTTTATTTAAGGTTCTGGTTTTCTCCTTCATTATTAAGGACATCATTCAACTAGTTGAGTCGACCCGCGCCCTTTTCTCAGCCAGTCTATCTCACTGTCTGCCTGGGCCATTCTTTTTGCCCGTAATTTGTTCTCATATAAATGGTCGTACACATGTACCTACATATGTAAATATGTATATGCATATGTATTTGTGTGTGTGTATCTGTGTGTGTGTGTGTGCGTATGTGTATATAAATGTGGTTCAACGCCAAGCTACTTATGCAAATAAACATAAGGGTATGTTGGTGGGCGTTGCTCCTCGTGCCGAGTGTGGGCGTTCCGTAGGTTGAGAGGACTAGAACTGGCGCTTGTTATACCCGCGGTTTCCCATGCCCACACTGGTGTAATATGAAAATACGTATATTGTTAATTAATTTAGGCTTTTAATGAAGCACTTCTTGCCCTTTAGTCAGCACTTTCTAGCACCGTGCCGGACTCGACCAAGCTTCACCATATGCATACCCATATCAAAATCAAATCATGTCAAGGGTCAGTCTGAGGAGAAAGTAAATCAAATGCTCGTTAACGTCGCTGATGATCCGTGCAGAGTGGAGATGAGATTACCAATGAGATATCCGGTGATTCAGGCAAAAGCCATTTTATTCCACAAGTTTTTACTCCTACATATAAACAAATCGTCTTTAATTTAGTCTGGAACGTTAGAGCATAACTACACAAAAATTTTCTATTTTAACACAATATTAAAAACCATAAAAAAACAACGCACCGTAAAAAAACAACTCACAAACAAAGCCGAATTTATAAAGGTTCATAAAATGTCCTTTGAGTATGTTAAGCTAAGATATTTAATAATTAATTAATATAATTCATTTTATGACTTAAAGGTGTTCAATAAGTTCTTAGTTAGACTACCAGATCTATTTGACTAAACTGTTGCTTTAAAATTAATTTAGAAGATTTGCAAGAATATTAGAACACTTTGCACCAACATATCCTGATAATTTTTTTTATTTTTACAGCAACTGTATAATAGAATTGGGATAAGGAAGAATATAGAAATCTTTTATGATGGTTTCATTTCACTCAATAATTAAAGAAATGTAAGTTCAAATTATTGCTAGGGCAATCATATCATTTGCATGTACACAAATTCAAATTTGGCGCTCATGCGCCATCTAGCGTCTAACACACACTCAATGTATACGGATTGAATTAAGTGGCAACCACAGCAACTGTAACGTTTTTTCAAATGTTATCATGTAAACTGAACTAATATATATTTACATAAGTAATTATTTTTTCCTTTTAATCGAAAGCAAGGAAAAACTAAAAGTAAGGAGCAATAAAAATGATTACTCAATATTTGCAGTTTTCAGTAGACTGCAAAAAATCTCTTCTTGGTCTAATAGGAAACTTAATTTACTTAAATTTAGTAAATGATATATCATTATTTATTTATATAGATTCACACATGTTAGTATGTATGTATAGTCATACCATGTAGATGTAAAATTGTTTTGTTGTTCGCCTGATTTAAAAAATTGCCTGCTAACAAGATTCTCTGTCGTGCCATGAATTTTCCCCTTTCATAATATTTAATATCATATTTCTCATGCTTTGCTAATTTTCACAGCAATATATTTTGCAATTTTCTACACAACACCTCCTCAGGTTACACATTCAACATACTTATTGGGATGTCCAATACATATTCATTTGCCAATCGATTTGTGTTCCAATATTTCTCGCCAATTTGCTTTTGCTCGGGTTCGATGAGGCTGGACCAGTTCTCTGTCTGCTGAACGGACAAAAATTGGGGGTCAGGGGGGGGGGGGGGGGGGCACAGTAGGGACAGTTTGGAGCTTGGGATGCTAGTCCTACGAACTGTGTCTGGTTCCTGTTTCAATGGCGTTGCAAATACCTCTGCATAGGCACATTTTTCATCTAGTTCTTCTAATCAATTGCCCCAACTCGACGCCGATTACTGCAAGCGATTGGCAATTGGTCCTGTCCTAATGTCCGAAGTAGGTTCGATGTATTCCATCGGCTGTAACTCGTTGTCTCTTCTCCCAGTATGCGTTAAGCACTTGCGGCATTTGTTGCCAGCGCCAGGCGTCCACATTCATATCCAGCGGCATTTGCCCGTTTACCCAAGGGGGGGGGCTGGTTTCAAGCGCGTGTCAGCAGCAGCAGTAAATGATGTTCAACTTGCCTATACCTACATATAACCATGCACTTTTATACACATATATACACATTCACTTACACACACACAAACACTGACTGCGACGTGGTTATCCATGGGTGGGTCGGAGGGCGTTTGCTGAAAAAAACCATGACAGAGTGCGCTGACTGGCGATTTCCCGCTGCGTTTTGATTTCGAGTTATTGCAGTCGAACAACAACGACAGCGGCAACAGCAACAGCAACAACATTTTCAGCAGCAGCATTTATGGCTTGTAATCTGAATCTCAGTTGGTCAAAAACGGCGAACAAATTAAATTTGCACACAGAACAAGTTTAAGTGGCAAGCGGGGTGGGATGGGCAATGGAGAAGGAACCTTATCGTTTTTACTTCCCAAATCCCCCTCTTCCTCTCCCTCTTTCATTTTCCATCGCCCAGTGCCTAGGTCCCTCAATTTACAATTCTACTGCTTAACTTACTAGTTGGGAAAACGAGTTTGGCCATGCAACAAAAAATCAAAAAAAAAAGAAAAGAAAAAAATGAAACGAGAAAACAAAACAACAAAAACTGTTGCACATTTCTAAAAACGAGCAAAACACCAAATTGCAGAACAGCAAAAGAAAAATAGCAAACAAATTTACTGCCAATTTGCTGCTCATTTCGTTTAGAAGGTGACATGGCCATGGCCCCAACGCATGGGTTGCACCCTGGCTGACTGGCTGATGGTGATGGTGGGTCGTGGAGAGAGTATTGGGTCATGTTCTTCGTGGTTGTGGGCTTGTGTGTACACTTTGCCGCGTATGTGTTTCGCATTTTTACACTTAATTGCTCCGCTTTGCTCCAAATTGAACTGCCAACTGCGAAGCTCGAACCTAGCACAAAAAGCGCAACTGCAGCTGCAACAACTTTTTGGCAGGGACCAACATCTATAACACAACATCACACACACACACACACACACACACAAAGACATATGTATATGTATGTATATATATAAGGCAAAAGCTGGGGCTTATAAATTTTTAGAGCACACCCCCCAACACACATACACACCCACATCCACACCCAAATATACAACATACTCACACACACACACACACATATTACAAATGAGAAAAGCGTTCGATAGTTTTTAGCAGTTTTTGGTTAGTTTTCGATAACGTTTAAAATACCAATAGACTCTGTGAACGCAACCTTTTGAATTGAACAAACAAACAAAACTATTTTTGGTTGCGATAATCGCCGTCAATTTCAATGCAGCAGTTGCACCAATTTGCGGCAACTTGTGTTAAACATAATTTTTTTGGCAATTTATTGAGGAGTCTTTCGTACATGGAGAGAGAGAGAAAGAGAGAGAGAAAGAGAGATAGGGAGTGAGTGAGTGAAATGTTGATGGTTTGAGGTTTCGGGCATGTGTGCGGTGAGCTCATCGGTTCATCATCATTATCACCATCATCATCATCATTATCATCTGGGGCCCAGCCTTTCTTTTCTTTTCGATTCAAATTTATGCGCTAAAACTTCCGTTCATTTGGAGTAGAAAAATGGCAGACGGAATGAACAACGAACGAACAAACGAACGAACGAACGAACGAATGAATGAATGAATGAATGGGAAAGGAAGCGAAAGAAAAGAAATGACTGGGTTATTCATTTAAATTATAAATGCATTCGGAATGTTTAATTTTTGAATGGGGTGTGTGTGTGTGTGGCCAGTCAAGAAGTAGAACCTGCTGCACTGCACTCCTTTTCCTACTTACTAAAGCAGCACATTCGATTCGCATTAATCTTCATTTGTTTTAGAATAGACTGGCACTGGAGCTGGTGCTACTGCTGCTCCGCTGCTCAGTTATTCCTTTTGCTTTAGCTGCAAAATAATAAAAAAAAAAAAAAAAAAATAAAAAAAAGAAAAGGACAAATACAAATCTAAAGCACAAATGTGTCTGTGGCATCGATGGACGACGACGAGGACTACGACGAGGACGATGGCAACGTCGTAGTGCTGCAAAAGAAAACGCAACGAACAGAAAAGCCATAGGTCATAAATTAGATTTTCCATTAAGCATATAAAAGCACCTTTTGGTTATCCTCAAATGCGTTCACCCCCTCTCACCCGATTACTCTTAGTACTGTTCCTTCAACAATTTCTCCCCTTTAACATCCATTTCTTCATCATCTTCTTCGATTTCGATAAAAGGCAGAATCCAACTTTTGCTGCAGAATCGAAGAAAAGCATTGAATAGAGTTAGTAGCAAGAGAGGCTGACGGCTGGTGGCTGGTGGCTGGTGGCAGGCAGCAGGCAGCCTAAGATTGTCCACAGGAGGTGGCCGGAATGAAGCTGAAGCTAGGTGCCTTGGTATCCTGTGGAAGCGACAACGGCAGCCATATTGAATGGATTTGCACAAACGTGCAGAAAAACTTTTGCTGACACAAAGGATGCAAAAAGGTGAAAGACGCAGCAGGAGCAGCAGCAGCAGCAGTAGGAGCAGAATAAAATCCAGCAGCCAGCAATGCCAGACCCAGTGGCTCAAGTAACTTGGACAAAGTAAATTTAATGCAATCATTTTACATACATATATGTACATATATATATATATATACATACCTTACAAGGGATGTGTGTAAGTTGGTTTGGTGTTGGGTTTGAAGTTACCGTCGCTAAGCAATAAATGAATTTCGCACTTTCAATGAGAATTATTGGTGCGAATTAGTTTAATCAGGCAATGTGGGACTCCCCTACCCCCGCCCCAAACCAGTCGATGGCCATTGAAATCCTGTAAATGTAATGGGCCTTTTTTGGCAGGCCATAAAAAGTCATATAAACATTTCAATTAACGAGACGCCCACGTAGCATGTGGCCATGTCTTTCCCCCACCTGACAAGCATTCGACGAATGAGTCGAGGCTTTGATAAATTGAGGCAACACCAGCAATCATCAGAAGGTTCTTGCTGGCATAGCACAAACTACGTTTCAATTCATGCCATTGCCTGGCTAATTTAGTGAGGAAATGGACACAGCCACCAGGGCAATCGGGCAACAGGACAAAACAACGGTCGATACCAATGCCATGGCAAATGGCAATAGCAAATGGCTATAGCAATGGCAATGGCTCTGGCGACGACACAAAAGTGTCGTATTCAAGGTCATAAAACGTGCGTCATGACCGGTAATCAAAGCATGAAATTAATTTCCAATTGATTTTGGCCCCAGTCGTTGCTCTCCCAATCGCTCCAGGAAGTTGACCAACGGAAGTGCGAAACGATAAACAGCAACGACAACTACAACGACATAAGCAACAGCAACAGCAACAATAATAACAACAGCAACAACTTTAAGGACGACGCCAAAGCACCAGGCACATACTTCAACAACAGGAGCAACACGAGCTGCAGCATCAGAATATTAGGGAGGGGCAGGCATTGGTATTTTGGTATTCAGGCATTCTGTGAGGTGGGGGGGAGAGAGGAAGGACATTAAACGATCAAGCGTTTAATGACACCCGGTCAGTCATTGATTTGCCAAAACCAGACCCAGAACCCAAGCAAAACCAAACAGTGGCATTGCTCTGAACTGCCTTAGAGTCAACACAGCCGCAGGGACAGTCAATAGTCAATAGTCGGACTTGAGACATAGTTCTAAAGGCAAATACCGAGGGTCGTATCCAAAATATAATAAAATGCCAGTCGACTTAAGAAAATAATAATTTAGAGGAATCATATTAGATGTAAATGTACTAAGTCACCTATTTCAGATTCATTATAATCTTAATTTTTATTGCAGATTTATATTATTAATAAAAATTTACTAACAAGAACTTTTTTTTTAATTATAATTTAGCAATTAATTGCTTTTAAAAATATTATTATTTCAATTCCTCAGTCCTGGATCAATGAATAGATAATAGACAAATTCAAATACTCTTATGATAGCAATCTTTAATATAATCTTGGACACAATTTAATTAACATTTGTTGGGTGAATCTGTTCTTTGGGGCAACCCTCGCATGTCTGTTAAATTGCCGACATTTTTGGGTGGTGCCATGACCATCAATATGAGCGGAATGCCCGACCAGCTGGTCTCTGGTACAGACCCATGCTCAAGCCTCCTTCTCCAGCAATAACCAATGCCAACCAAGCCAGACCACAGAAGCACAAACAACCAAGCTGAAGCGGGGCATTTAATGTCGCTCTGGCTGTCATCACCAAAATCGAAAAACCAAAAACAAAAAAAAGCAACAACACAGCAAACAAAAAGAACACACAGAGAAAAAAAGAAAGAAAGGAAACAGAAAAGCAAAAAAAAAAAAATGGGCAAGCAAAATGAAAGCGAATGTCCAACAAAAAATATATGCACAGCATCCTTGACGTTTGTTCGCTCGTTGACGCCCAAGCTGCAAAGGCATCGCTGGTATTTCTTGCCTAGCGGTCCCAAGAGCTAGGCTAAAACCCCCTAACTCCCCCACCCCAAAAAAAAAAAAAAAAATGAAACGTGTCCCCCCTTTACAGAGTAGATGGTTCAGATCCTGTTCGAGCAATGGCTATATGGTTCCTGTCCGCCCGCATTGCTGACGGGCCGACTATAGTCGAGATGTGTTCATGTCTAATGTCGAAATGGTTAGTTTCACTTTTTGCGTCAGAAATCGTAAAATTGGATATAAAATTTTACGAGCGTGTGGCTGGGCCTCGTCTCGAGTGTTCTGTTTGCTCTCGACCATTCCAACTGCCTGCCACACAAATTTGTCCTGGCAATGGCCGCCTGTTTTTGGTCACGGCACAAATTTTGATGCTTGACTAGCAATGGCAGCTGAAGTGGCAGCAAAGACGACAGCAGCAACAGCAACAGCAACAACGACGACAATGACAACAACAACAACAACAAGGGCAATGGCAATGGCAACGACGGCATTTTGTTTGTGGCAATAAATCATTTATGCAAGTTGCTGTTACTGTTTGTGTTGAAATAAAAATTTAAGCGAAATTTGTTTAGCAATTTTGCTTGTTAAAAAATTTAAGAGCCAGAACCGGACTTTCTCTCACTTTCCATCTTTCTCCCTCTCTCTCTCTCTCTCTCTCTCTCTATCTCTCCCACTTTCTTCCTGTGATTTAAGCTTCAAGTCCCATCCGACATTTGGATTACTTCGGGCTATACAAGGGGAGGAATGGGTTTATTGTTTGTCTTTTGTTCGAACTTTGAATTGTTGCATTTATGGCTGCAAAGCTTATAATATGCAATAATCTTAGACACACACACACACACACACACACCCTCACACACACACAGAGCAGAAAGTATTGTATCGAAAGGATATTTGAAGAGTAGGAAGTGTTCGCCGGCAGCATACATATGTCTATATGTATATTCATGAGCAATAAATTGTATAAGCATCATTGTGCATATTGGATAAAAAATAAGCTTAAAATACGAAAAATATTCCGTTACTTTCTGGCAGGCAAGTAAAAAGCAATCAAGGGAAAGGCCTCTTGTATCCTCATTTCTTTAGCTCTTCCCTCACACATCACACATTCCCATTTACCCATCTTCCACTTCTATGCATGTAGTAGGTCTTTTCCATTGTGCCCTATTGCTTGGCAGAGAGAGCCTCAAATATCCTTTTCTATCATATATACATACGCATACATAGATATATATACATCATATATATATATATATATATATGAGGAACGAGTTGAGTTGAGTTGAGTATATGGGGAATGGATGGGCATAAGGATGAGTATGAGTTTGGAATGTGTTTGTAAGTCTATTGTAACAGCAATATAAGTGCGAGGATGTCTGAGCCAACCAGCCAGAGCTCTGAAGGAGTAGCAGCAACAAAATATTTACAAAATTGTAATGGAATATCAACAGATCATAAAATCATGCACATTTTATTTGTCGTAGTCGTAAAACCAAAAAAAAAAAACGGAAAAAAGAAACAAAAAACGAGAAAAAGAAAACCCAGTAAGAGAAAAACCAACGAGGCAAGAGAATGGCAACAAAAAAAGAAAAAGGCAAAAAAAAAAGTCCAAAATGGGTGAAAGTATATTGAAAATAAAATGAAAATATTTTATGTGCATTACAATGCCAGCGTGTGGCAATATAACGAGTGGGTACCAAGTGGATGGATAGAAAATTGTGGTATTTATTAAATGGTTTTGGCTTTCTGCAGCCTCCGGAGCCTTCGTTGCATATCCTTTTCATTTGGCATGGCTTATATATATATATATATATATATATATATATATATATACTTACAAATATATACTTATTCATTTTACTACCGCATAAGGCGAAGTGCTTAAGTGTATTATAGGGTAGGCAGCCAATTTCTTGATGGACAGGCGGATTTAAAATTAAATTAAGAAAATTGCAATGGCATGGTAGCAACAGCAACAACAGTAACACCAACAACAACAGCAACAACAACGTGACAGAAAACCACTTCAACTCGAAAAAAAAAAATGTCGCCCTCAAACTACTTGTTTGCTGCTGCAACTTTTTAGCTAATTTCTGATTTTAACAAGAATTTTAAAGCAGCCACGCCCTTAGCGTCACTCTGTCCAGCCCAAGTTTTTTGGTTGCAAAGGGGGAGGGGTGGTTCAAGGGACGAACGTTGGCATCAAAAATCACTTGAATGCTCGCAGTTAACGAGAAAATGTCTAGCAAACACTTAAACTTTTACGATGAGATGCAGTCGACGTCGTTGAAGCTGTTGCACTTGCACGGTGGATGCAACAGCAATCAGAGGAACAAACTTGCAACTGAAATGTTTCACAATTGTTAGAATTTTTTATGAAATTTCCTTTAATTTAAGTAGAAACGTATTCCTATTTGCATTTATTTTATTTATCATATCAATCGTAAAATTATTCCATAGTACATTATCTTCAGTTTGATGGTATTCGACCCTCTGGGACTGTCATTGATGTTGGCCCTATCCTAAGCCATTCCGTCATCTCGAACAGTGTAAACGCTTTTCAGAATTAAAACAGTTGGCGGAATGCGAATTGGCAACGGTGTCCGTCTAACTGCAATCAGTTTGGCATCACTTAAAGCCAAAATACATAGAAAGCCAAAGCCCAAAAACCGAAAACTATTAAATGGAATGCTAATTAGTGGTAGGAGTGTTTAGGCACTTGCTCAATCTCTGAATGCTCCAAAAGTGTTTAGTGTAAACGGAATGGCAATTTTTAGGCCATTCTTGTAGCTGACAATTTCACTTTACTGCCCATTTTATGTGGGTCCCGTCATGACTAGATGGGCTAAAAAGTAAAATAAAAAAAATATAAACAAAATAAGTTAAAAAAAAAACCAAAAACAGAAAAAAAAAATTCGAGAAGAGTACAAAAAAGTTGAAAAGCATGAAACAGCTGAACAGGTAGAAAGAGAGAGAGAGAGAGAGAGGTACAGGTAGATAGGTTGGGAGACAAAACCTACGAAATTGAACACGACTGACACTAAAAATAACCAGAGACTGTCGACCAAAAACGGCAACCAGAAGCAGAACCCTCAGCTAAAGAAGCAATAAAAACAAGATAAAACGCTCAGACCCCAAGCCCCACCCGTTAAACCCACACCATTGGCCATTTTCCCATTGCTCGCTGTCTCTATCTCCCCTCTCACTCTCCATCTACAAAATGTAGTTATGGCCACAACGCAACTGAAGTAAATAGTCTTGTTTTATGGTTTATTTAAAAGTTCAACATTGAGCGGCCGAGAGGCTATGCGATAAACAAGAAAAGAGAAGAGCTAAATAGACCAACAGCAGGAGCAATATCAGGACTAGGACTCCCTTTTGACAATTGAACATGGTAACCTGCAATTTCATGGAGTCGAAACTGCCAAACACTTGTCAGATAGATATATACATACATAGGGGAGGGAGAGAGGAAAGAAAGAAATAGTATGTCTAAGGCATGATGGTGAAGGGTGTTAAAGGACCACAACCAGAAAAGCCAAAAATTCATTTACCCGAAATTACAAATTACGGCACTTGGAGTACACTACCTAACCAGAACCAGAACCAGAACCAGCAACTAGCACTAGAATATCGCACTAAAATAGAGATGGAAGGCAGCTACTATTAACTCAACAAGCATAAAATGAAGCAACCAGCAGGATAAAAAGGATACCTGTCTGTGTTAAGGGTTCTGGGGGCATGGATGGGGCATGCTGGTCGCCCAAGATCACAGCTTCAGGTGGTAGCTGAGCAAGCAAATAAGCTGACAGAAGATATCGTCACCGTGCACCAAACTGACAGACACTGGGGAGAAACAGTTGGTATGGTATGGGTTTTTGCGGGGGGGGGGTGGGCATCCAGGGATTGTTGGCAATGTCAGGTTTATTACATTTGCATGTAACCCATGTACCCCCCTCCACCATACCATTTCCCCCAAAATATCTCACACTACACAACCATGGAAAAACTTACTCTGTGCCATATTTCAAAACTGTCGACACTTTTCAACCTGAACGCTGGGAAAAGTACAAAAAGAAAGAAAAAAAAAAATGAAAACCAAAAAACAACAATGAAGTACAAAAGTCAAAAGGAGCCGCAATTATGACAAAAGTATGCCTGGCATAAATTTCATAACAACCTCGTTTCGCACTTCTTTCTGCTGATGGTTGATGGGTGATGGTTGATGGTTGATGGGTGATGGTTGATGGGTGGTGCTGGTTCTGTTACTGATGCTGGTAGTAGTGGTAAAGCATGGGCGCTTTATGTGATATTTTTTTACACCCCACCGATGTTGAATTCACACCACTACTTGTCGCCCAGGCGCCAACTCATGCTGATGTTGAGGTTGTCGTTCTGGCATTCGTTTGCTGCTAAATAAAGCGAAGCATTAAAGTTAATGACGCCCAGTCTCAGGCCCAGGTTGCTTAAAGTGTCAGCCACCCACAGAGCGCACCTATCACACAATGCCACATACACAAACCACTAGCCGCGGACTCACACAGATATACACACATACACTCAACCAGAGACACAGGACAGGCATCCACACCCACTGGGGTTGCGGCTTGGCCCTCAGCTGAGGCGGAAATTAGAAATTAAGTCGCGCGCTGTTTGAATATAAATTTAATTAATGTTACACAAATGCTTAAAAGCCAGCGCCAACAGAGACTCTAGTTTGTTTGTCCTAGACCACAGCAGCAGCAGCAGCAGCAGCAGCAACATAACCACCACCAGCAACAACAATAATATCAACAACAATAACAACAACAACATTAACAAGGACAACAACAACAATAGGCCAGGACCAGAACCCAGTGAACTCTGACAGGCAACAGCACGCGCCTTCCGCCTTCCGTTTTCCGTTTGTGTTTTGTGAACTTTTGTACGGGTCGCTGTTTAATAGTTTTCAAACGCTTGTCTAACTGACGCCTTCCGTCACTAATATGTAACCACTAAACGAGGGTTTCTTGATCGTTTCCATAAACGCCACACCCTCCAAGGAATAAGCCATTGATTGGATTATATGTATATCTGAATATTATATCTATAATTTGGAAAATATTTTTTTTTATGTAAAAAGTAAATATAAAATTATTTAATGAAAAATTCCATTTAATCCAGGCAACTTTTTGGCATATGTATTTTTAAATATTATTGAAATTTATTTTGCGTATTTTAGTGAAATATATACACTAAATATCTTTAAAGTTTTGTAACAGTTTGATTTATTATTAAAATTTCGTTTAAATATATGATAATTCTTTTGCATATTATTTCAAATATTCTCATAAAATTTATTGATATTTGAATTGTCTAAAAATAAACAAAATTGTTCGGTGGCATCAGATCCAAAGTGTATACATATATATTTTTGCAAAAATCTTTTTATTTATAGCAATAACAATTACAAAATAGTTGCAATTCTCTTTGTCCAAGAATAAAAAGTGATTTTAGATTCATTTCCAATTTGGGGAATGTTTCATAAAATTTTAAATTGATGAATTTCATATTTCATAAAGTTAAAAGATAACAAAATATAAAAAAAAATTATCTTTGATGAGAATTGGCATGACATTTAGTCAAATAAAAGTTATAAAACAACTCTCTTGTTCTCTCCCCCCTCTCTCTCTCTCTCTCTATCGGTATCTCTGTTTTACTATGAAAAATGCGTCGTTTGTGATTGGTATGAGGGGAATGTTGGACTGGTCAAAAATAGTTGAAGGAACAATGTGAATCCAGTTGGTTGCGTCATGTGTGAGTTGGCTATAGCATTGACATTGTTTCCCCCTTGAAACTTTCCTCGATGTTACCACCTCCTGCTAATGCAGTTCATTAATTATTTCACCAAAAAAAGGAGAAATAAAAAAAATGAGAATAGGTGGATGAAAAAGCAGCGGGTTGTCGGGTTTCTGTAAGCAAGTCGCTTAATTAGTTTTAGTTGAAGTTTATTATTAGAGCAAACTTTGACATCGATAACAGCGCAAAGTCATTAGCATTTACAGCTAACAGTCGCAGTTTTTCTTATTTGTCCATGCTCCGGTTCTAGGTCCAGCACCAGCTTCTGCTTCTGCTCCTGCTCCTGCTCCTGCTATTGCTACATGACAATGCTTTTAGTGATGTTTTAGCCTTGTATTGTATACAAGCTAAATTTTATTTTAGCCATTCTACAGATTGGCCATTTGCATCTTACAACAGGATGCAGTTTGGCCAATACATTCACTCTCTATCTCTCTGTCACACACACACACACACACACTTCTTCTTTCTCCCTATCTATCCATCTCATTCTCTGTACAGAATTTCATTAGATTCGGACGCCATGTCCCCTGCAGCGGTGTCATTAAATCATGCTAAATGTCAGTCACTCAGAGTCGCGCCAATTGCTGTGGGCAAATGCATGCCATGGACTGACACGCCGCACTATCACGTGTCACCCCCACGATCCCCTTTCCAGTCATCACCCATATATATCCCAGTCCATGTTACTCTGGACATTGCCTTCGGTTGTTGCTGCGGTTTCAAATGCAAATAGCAGCAGTTACAGCGGCAGCATTTCCATAGAATTAGTTAACGTTTACCATCCAAATGGATACAACAACAATAACAACAACAACTGCAACAACAACTATAACTAACCGAAACTACTCTACGACTGCCTGTCGCCGCTGTAAGCTGGACAACAAATTGACAGTGTTAAATTAATTTGAAAATACATGAAAGTCCTTCTCCATGGCCGCTAGTGCAATATATTCCTATCTTCCTCCCATCCCCTCCACCCCGTTTCCTCATCTCAATTTCTAACTCAATCTCCTTTTCATAGGTAAATTTTGGATCCAATGCGAACGCACCGACCTAACGACAGGCAGTGATGTCAGTTAGATGCGTTCCACTGATTTTAATTAATTCATCTGTCAAATAAGATTAGTTTTATGGTTTACATTGTACACACACACACACACACACACACAAACAAACATATATATATATATATATACACTGTTGCCCTGGTTTGCCTGTTGGTTGGCTTATATCCACAGTTGTGATTGCCACTCAGCGGTTTTTAGCCAGAGAGTTCACAGCTCAGTAACTCAAGTGTTGCCTTTTAAAATTTATTTAATAGAAGAGAGAGGAAAAAAAATTATATGAATAAATTACTAATTGATGGACAACTAATGCTCAATTTGATTAACAAGCTGCAAATGTCATTGATAAACCATTTGAACAATGTGATCGCATTAAGGGGATGGGAAGGTGATTGTTAGGGGGAGGGGGGCTGTTTTTCGTTCACCCAAGGGTCAAATATCCGTTATTTACCCTATTCTAGGCCCCAAATCGCATTTCACCAGAGCTATTAATGAGCTATAATAATTCAATAAATTGAAGGCAATATAAATTAACCTGTTGCGGTCTGTTGTTTGTCAGTCGCACACACACACACACACACACACACGAACATACGCACACCACATGCATATACAAATTAAATTTTGACATGCATTTCATACCCTCACCCACACCAAGGATATTACAATTACTGTACTTACATAACCCATTCTCTGTGTGTGAGTGTGTGTGTGTGGGTGTGTATGCGTGTTTGTGGCAAAGAGATAGAAATGGGTATTTATACACAGTCATACGCCCCATTAGCCACAGATTTTGTAAATTATGTCAATAATTCAATACAGAAATGCCAACGCAGCTGACATTTGGCACACGGAAAAGCAAAACCAAACTCAGCCCCACCCACTAAACTGCCCACTCCCAAAGGACATTTCCTTTAACCCTCCATCCGCTCATCTCGCGCCACCCACAATCATGCTCTAACGATGTCGGCTTCGTGTCAAATTTTGTGCGCCGTTATATTGTTAATCGCTGAGCCATAAGCCCAAAAACAATTAAGCCCCAAAATGCAATTGAGCAATGTCATTTATGATGATTGTAATGCCACTTGCCCCGTCGGGGGCCAGCAACCCCTTCTCCATCTGGTTTATACGCTTGTCTAACCATCTACCCTCTCCCTCTCTCCCTCTCTCTCTCTCTCTCTCTCTCTCTAGAGATGCTGTGTCCTTTAAAAGGTATATCAAATTTAACATCAATTTTGGTTTAAAGTATGAATCCAAGAACGGAAAGTCTTGGCATAGATCATACCAGTTTCGGTGTGCTATATTTTCCATTTATCTATCTTCTATCCTGTTTATTTATGCCTTTGACTGTGTCTAGATGATGCTGCTGATGCTGATGATGATGATGATGATGATGATGATGATGATGCCATTGTTCGAATTGCTGGAGCTGCTGGGGCTTCTGTTGTAGTTATTAATAGGATTGTCAATCGCAAATTGTGCGCCTGTGTCTTGTAAGGAAAACAAGCATCCTATCAACCGCTCTCACTCTAGCTCTCTCTCTCTCTCTTAGAGTTCAATTTGCTCTCTCTCTCTCTAACTCTCTTGTTATCAACATTGCTGGCATTCTTGTTGTTGGCATTGTTAACTTAACTTAGGAGTAGCTCGCTTTTTGGATACAGCCATTGCCTGACTCTGTCTTCTGGCTGAAAATTATTATAGCGGTTATTATTCACAGTCAATTACATTGCCTCACACATACACATACACATACAGATCACACACACACACACATAGGGATACTTACTACTACTGGGACAATAATCGCGACACTACTGTCATCTATCCATGTATTGTACATAATGACAATTATAATGGCAACCACAATTATGGATGCCAGTCGATTAATAACGCCAAGTCAACCAAAACGACTTGCTGGGTGCTAAGCAACAACAACAACAACAACAACAACAAGAACAACAATAGTAACAGCAACAACAACATCAACAATGAGCCATCAATTTTCTTGGCAAGCCAAAGAAAATATTTTCGAGTGTATTAAAACTGTCAGTTGGTTAGCTATTAAATGCCCTATCAATGTTACCTTATTTAATTTGGCATCATTAATCGCAGACTAGCATAACTATATATATATACCTATATATATATATATATATACATATTTAATACAGATTAACAGCGAAGACTTCAAAGAAAGCTGCACTCAATGATTCAGGTAATTTAAATTAACTTAGGACATTATAATCACATTGATTAAATAACGCTTTTTATTTATTATAATCATTCTTCCTATAATAATTAATTATTCTGTTTATTTTTTATCGTTAAGCAATTAATTCAACAAAACGTCAATCAAAACAAATTTTCTGATTCGCAATCGATGGACCGAAAACCATATATAATGCTAGTTAAAAAAAAAGGTATATATTTGAGCTGGCTATAACATCGAATCTTTAATTCTCTCACTTATTTGCAAAAAAAAAAAGGGGAGGTAATTAAATTTAATAAATAAATATTTCAATTTTTAAAGCATAACAAATTTAAAGTTATTAAAAAGACTCACAGATAAAACGTGAACAAATTTCCATTAAATGGAAAGTAAATAATTATGATATTTCTATGAAGATTAATTTTGTTAGTTTAATAAACAATATAATTTAAAATATTCTCCATATCCCGATCTCAGTTATAATTTCTTCGCTTTAAATGACATTAAAATACTTTGCTTGAAAATGAATCATTTTCTTTTACAGATAATGATCCTGAAATTGTTTAATATATTAATAAATTATATTAAAGTATTTATGTACTCCGTTTTAAATGCAAATTGAGAGTCCTTTTTTATTATTTTAAATCTTTAATTAAAACCAATAAAATTCATATTGCAAAATGTTTTAAATATTATTTTTTAAAAGAAGATTAATTAATTGATAATATAATAAATTAAGTAAAACTAAAAAGCAAAAGTTTTCAATTAATTTATAACAAATAAGCCTAAAATTATTACATTTAGCAACTGAGTGGAATTTTTACCTTTTCAAAAGTTCTATTGGCCAGCCAAAATTAGTATTCCAATTAAATTTGTGATTTCTTGCTTTTCATAGAATAGTATTAAATGCCTCTAGGTATTGCAATGAGAATTATTTTAATAGATATTTCAAAAGGGATTACATCCATCTCCATCTTCAGTTTTCTTTCTTTTGCAATGTGGCTGCTTATTTGTTTGTCAGGTATTTCGCTGAGCGACAGGGCGGCTTAAGTTAGTGCCTTAAGAGTTTGCGATTGAGATGGGATTGTTGTTGCTTTGTTATCCTTGCCATTGCTGTAGAGCGCCAAATCGTTAGCGCATTTTAATTAAACTCTAAATTAGTCATTTTCATTGCCTTTTGGCACAAAGCGAAAGAGTCCCTGCCACATTTCTTTGCGTTTCGCCCAGACTCTGACTCTTCCTATAAGTCTAGCTTTAGCTTTGGCTTTGGTTGCTATTCTCTTCCTCGACATCCTTTTTCTAGGGTTCTTGCAATTCATTTTCCCAGCAATGCCGCATTGCGTGCTTGCTTTTTCGATGTATCTGTGTATGTGTGTGTGTGTGTGTGTGTGTGTGTGTGTGTGTGCTTGTATTTGTATTTGTATTTGTATGTTTATTGCTGCGCTTTTTGCTGATGCTTTTGCATTTTCATTTATTTCAGACGACAGATTCCATGGTTCCCTTTTTGGTTGGCGCTCTGAGTTCTGACTGTCAAGCCACTTGAGTTTTGCAACTAAATTAAGGTTAAGATTGCAAATAAAATGTATTACCCAAACCCTCCGAACAACCCCCCTCTCACCAGTTAACTTTCAACTCAACAACCACCGCTCACAATCCATGCTTTTCGTTTGCCAGCCTCACGCCTCATTTGAAATGCATAAACAACTTACAAAGCAAAAAAAAAAAAAAAAAAAAAAAAGTTCAACGACTGTCGCCATTTATCTCCTTTAGGTCGACTCTGTCTAATGATACGCCCACCAGCGTACGCATGCCACACCACGACCATGCCACGCCAGGAGGTATAAAGGAATGGTGAATGCCAGCTAAATTCATGGGAAGCCGGCAAAAGAGACCGCAATTTAAGCCTAAATGCTGTGCGTTTAAATAACATCCACGTCGACGTTATTCGTTTGCGGACATGCAATGGAACAGTTTCAAAATTTAAGACAAAACCAAGTACAAATTTTGCTGTCAGGCCGACTAGCCACCAGTCTCGCTCTCTCCTTTCATTCACTCTCATTCTGTCTCATTCTTTACTTTGTCTCTCTCTCTCTATCTATTTTGTCTGTTTAGTGTTCAGTCTGCCTGCCAGATGCTGTCAGCACGCCTCAAATTAAGGGGCCGGGCAATGCGGTGCAATGTGCAACTGCAGCAACTGTTCCAAACTGCAGGCTACTAAATTTCACTACAGTTAAATAAATTCCATGAAATTAGTAATATTTATGTTACATTATTACACACTGACGGCGACTACAAATTAAAGAAGAGAGAGAGAGAGAGATAGACAGACAGAGTGCGACTGAAATAAAGCAACTGAGATGTATGTATATAATAAGTAGAAGAAGCTGCAATAATGCTAGTAGCGTGTGGCTAAGTAACCGCTCTTTATCTCTTTCAATAACAAGTCTAACGACAATGCCAGCCACATCATCAACAATAGCAACAACTGCAACAACTGCAACAAATGCAACAAATGCAACAACAGCAACTACATTCAACTTTAACTAGAACTATGCGTGGCGGTTATACTTCTCTTTTTTTCCCCCTACCCCAAAGGCATGGTTCCTATTGCTGTTGTTATTGCTGTTGTTGCTGTTTGCTGTGGCTGTTGCTGTCTTTTGTTGTCCACGAGGCTTGCCTTAGTTGCTGCTCGTCGACATGAATGAATGACATAATGCTGGAAGACCACAATTTCAAAAGCATACTTAACAAATATTACGAAATACTGCTGTGAAAAGTGCATGCAACAAAAGAATAACGAGGGGATGGCAAAAGCATAACAGCAACATCTAGACCAGTAGCAGCAGCAACAGCAACGACAACAACAACAATAACACGAAGAAGTCGAGCACTCAAACAATAACAACAACAGCAGATGCCTAGGTAAGCCCTACAAAAGGCCAAAACAATGCAAACGACACGCAGTGGACAACGGACCACAATAGCCCCCAAAGGTAGTGAATGAATAGAGATGAAAGCGTGAAAAAGGATCTGGACAGGGCAAAATGAGATTTTTTCATTAGATAATTTTACAAAGAGAAAATGCATATTTGCATATTTGCAATATGATTACAAGCAACATTAATTAATCAAAGTACCTAGATACCTACATATACATAGGAGCTTATCATTTCGAACTGATTGGAAATCCTTTGAATGGAAAATGTGAATGAATTTTAAATTTGGAATAGAAAAGGTTCATTTAAAATAACATTCAAATTTAGATTTCGTCAAAGTGATTATTAACAATTTAAATTCTCTTCATTTGATTATTGATAATTTAAATTCCCTTCATTTAAAATATTAAATTATGATCAAGTCTCTATATTTTTTATAAGTATTTTTTATATGTAGTTAAATATGAAAAGTTATTAATATACAAGATAGAGAAAGAGACACGACTATTTATTAAATAACTTAGAACAATCACTTATTATAATGACTGATAACATTATAACGATTAGCTAGTTGAATCAGGTGTTGCAGCTGCGGTTCATCATCTACTCTGCTCATCTCTAGTCTGAGGTGGGCACAATAAAGAAACTGTTGCTGCCATTGTTGAGGCTACATTAAATAATAATTGTAATAAGTAATGTGGAGAGATGGGGAGTGGCCGTAGGATGCCAGGATGAGTGAACTTGGTCGAGCTTAGCGTCATGCAAAGTGCGCCAAAAGGACACTAAAGGATGCCAGCGCTGATGTTACACTTCCTGGTTAGTCTGTCTGTCTGTCCGTCTGTCCGTCTGTCTGTCTATATGTCTAGATGGTTGGCTGGTCGTGGTAAGGCGGGTTAGGGACCTGACTTGCTTGTTCATTTACCAGCCATTCAGTTGGCTTTGTTCCTTGGGCTGATGCTGTTGTGGCATGTTGTAGTTGCATGTAGTGGCAGTGTCCCACTCATCACTGCTGTTGTTCATATCCCTATTCTCATACTTTTCATCGTCGGCATCATCGTCGTCGTCATCATCATCATCGTGAGCATCGTGCCCCATCGTTAAATCCTTTACGAGTCTTTGCATTGTTGCACACTTTTCCCTGGCAGCCGACAATCCACCTAGGCCATTGTTCATATAGACAAGTTGGCCTGGCCTACACTGTCTCCTAATGGTTTTAGCCTACAGCTGGTAAACTAACAACGTAGACAAATAGTGCGCTCAGGTAGGATTCCCAGCAATAGAAATAGGCAACAGCAACAGCAACAACTAAACAAAGGCTTGGCACATATTCTCCAGTTATCCTCTTACCTTTACCCATATTAAGCTAAAATGATTTAATGAGCATGTTTTACCTAAAATGTAGTAATTGTCACGTATTACATCCTCATCCAGTATATTGCGTATGCAGAGCAGACAAATATCTACATCTTTGGTGACTCCACACTCCAATCTTAGCCTGGCATATGCAAACATGAAAATTAGACTGGTTCCTTATTTATTAAATACCTTCCAAATGGAAATTGTAAATTTTCCAAATTTAAAATATTTCTCTAAATATGAAATTTCACAGAAATCATTTGTTTGCAGAGAACATCTTGACGTATGTATAAGACTTGAAAATCTTTTTTGTTCTCAGTTTTTGTTTTGATAACTTCTTGTTTTTATCTTCAGTTATGTTTATAATATTCTAAGTACTAAGCGTTCTCTAGAATTAAGTCTTAAGGTCTTTGCACACACAAAAAACCAGTCTAAAATACTTTTATATATACACATATATAGATATAAATATATATATATATATATATGTATATGTATATATATTTGCATATGTAATTTTATGGTAATGCTCGTTAAAAATCTACACATCTTTATAAATGAATTCGAGTGGCATAGAAGGAACTTCCGTTCACTGGATGTAGTGTTCCTTCTATTTGACATTGCCCAAGCTCATCCAAAGAAAAGGAGGACACAAAAAAAAAAAAAAGATACTACAAATTAGAACCTTGGGAACAAAATTGCTGTGGTTGTTTGCTGTTGCTGCTGCTGCTGTTTCTGTTGCTGGTGCTTTTGGTGTTATTGTGGCAAAACTCTTGACGAACAAATTTTGATGTTGAGTGCATAAAAAACTGTAAAAACAGGAAAAATTCATATAAAACCAAAGAACGCACTTTACACGCTCTGACTCACATAGTGATAAATGTAACCACAAAGGGACGTCCCAATGACGATGACTACGACAACAACGACGACGGGACGTCCACGTCTCTGACTGACATGTAATAAAAACGAAACAATATTGTATGATAAAGTATACGCCCAATGGGCAAAAGGTTTCCCATATACTAGATATATTTATATATATATATACAACTGCATGTGTGTATATGAAAACTGAATTAAACGTACTACGAATGAGAAATATGTATGTAATAATAACAATAGCAACAACAACAACAACAACAACAAAGACAAGAAGATGAAGAAAAGAAATAGCCAACACAAGACAAAAGATAATAACAGCAATACAAAGGAGAAACCAAGGGTGAGTCAAAAAGTATGGCAGCAACAGCAACAACAGCAACAACAGCAACGACAGCAGCAACAATAAGAGTTCGTAGCATAAACAGGAACACACAATAGAGTCAACTGTCGACGAGGTCACCGACAACCGACCAAAGAACACAACAAGAACAACGATTGCAGGTCTTACGGTCGGTCACTTAACAGTTCTGCTTCACTTTTGAGCTGCTGCTGCTGCTGCTGCTGCTGCTGTCGCTTTTACTGTGGCTGCCTTTGCTGCTGTTGTTGTTGCTGCTGGCAAGCAGCATACTTTATTTGATGGTCATAACTTTTTCATTAGAACAAAAATATATGTATATATATATATATATATCTATATATATATAAATATGTAAGTATATATATATTCAAGCACAATATGTCCCGCAGCGCCGTAAACTATAAGTATATAAATAAGTACGGTGCTACGAAGCAGTTCATATAATCCTGTATGTGTGTACGTAAGCGTGTCTGTGCTTGTCTGTGTGTGTGTGTGAGTGTGTGAGTGTATGTAGTGAGGGGTATATGTGAAGAGCGTCGTGCGCCTTTGGCTCACATTGTGGGTGCGTTGTGGGTTGTGAATTGCCGAGGACAACAAGAGCAATAGCCTGAGTTGTCATACTTTTTGGATGACCATAAAAGTCGCTGTGAAGTAGCACGCTATTGCTAAACCCCCTAACCCCCCTCCCCCACCCACCAATGTCATTCTCCTTTTTTTTTTTTTTTTTTTTCTACCAAACAGAGGACAAACTATACGGCGCAAAGCTAAAGCGTAAACTCCATTGGGGAGCTGAAACTGAAACTTAGCATGGTCGCTAAAAGTCTTGAGAGTCCAACGAGTTTAAAGATAAACAAAAATGCACAAGAGGAAGAAGAAGAAGCCGGGACAAACAAAACCAACACAATTCCTGCTGCAGTCCAACTAACAACATAACACAGACAAACGCGACCCAATTGTGCAACTTCAGTCGAACAGTGGAATGCATGCAACTAAAATTATAGTATAAATTGATTGAACTCTGCTTACTATATGCCACTTAAGGCAATATATGAATTAAGACAAGGAATAGAATTAATGTGCTTATAAGTATTTAATGATATATATGGAGTTCCGATTGATTTTTCCTTCATATCGATATATCCTTGAAGCCTCTTTTCTTTCTCTTTCCCCTCTCTCTCTCTCTTCCTTAAATTACTTTATACGGCCATTCAATTATTGTAACGATTTCCTTTAAATTATCCATTGCTCTGGCTCCATGCTATATGTTGTTATCAGTTGGCTTTATTTCGATAGTGCATGCAATTTTGAAATTAAAGTGCAACCAAGGCTTAACGTTGCCTCGGCATGCAACCATTTCGTTGCATTGACTGATGCTGCTGCTGCTGCTGCTGCTCCTTCTGCTGCTGTTGCTGTTGTTGTTGTTGTTCTATCTCCTCTGCCGAACCGAGCTTAGTCTGTTGGCTTGCTTTAACATGGCTGGTTAGCATTTTGCCTTCTTGCATAGAGAACTTTTGCATTCAAATATCAAAATCAACAACTTACCGCTTGTTGTTAGCATTGTTGTCGGTGCATACTTTGATTGTTGTTGTTATTGTTGTTATTGCTGTTGTTATATGGTATTTGCCCGCCTACCTGAACATCCATGTTACCTTCTTCTCTAGTATTTGCTTGTTGACGCTGTAAAGCCAAGAGAAACTTTTGTCCTCAGTTGCCCAAATACGACTGTGCACATACAGCAAGAGAGACAGAAAGATACATACAGTTATAGACAGCGAGAGAGTGTGATAGAGATAGAAATAGAGATAGAGACAGATACAGAGACAGAGACAGAGACAGACAGGAGGCAAAGCACAAGTGTGCAAACACTAGAGGCAAAAGATTGTTCTGGGGAAATAAAGACATCGTCTCAGACTCGTATTGTTGCATACACGAGGGGAAGCTTACAAAACTATTATACTCCCACCCGTGTTCCACAAACGTCACAGCAGGACCCAACCGAAAACCAAATAACAGCAGAAAAATGCATTGCAAAAAATGGCAAAAACAAAAACATAAACCGCTGCCACCACCAGAGCTACCATGTGCACCAACAGCACCAACAGCAGCAGCAGCAGCAGCCATAACTACAACGAATGTGGCATGCAACATTCCAGCATTGAGATCAGCTTACGTATACAGTGACGAACTGCAAATTAAAACTGGAAACAATGCAGTTAACTCACCGAATTTAATTTACCCTATTTAATGTTGAATTAGATTTACACTTTACTAACTAACTTAACTAATAAAGCCAATTAAAACAATTTAAGTGCAATTCTTGCACAATTGCTGCTTTGGTAAAATAAATATTAAAGCAAATAAGTTTTTGACCTCAGAATGTGAATGATATTGAATATTACATTGTATGCATTTTATTGCGAGATATCCAATTTAATTGGCTACTTAGATTAGACAGATATGCAAATTGATTAATATATGAAATTCTCTATTAATTTAAATGCAATTAACTTTAAAAATATTAACCAAAGTACCACGTGAGGACAGCGTAAAAATATCAATATGTATTAATAGAATTAAATTAGAGGCTGATAAAGAACTGTCCTTAACTGTCCATTTAAGTGATTCTCTTCATTTAGCACACCTATATATATATATATATATATATATATCCGCATCCATACCAACACCTACACTCACATCCACATCCAAATTCTTGACATGAAAGGCGAAAGACAGGCGACAGGAAGCAACCCACTAAAAACATAAAACAAAACAAAAAAAGAATAAGAAAATCAAGCACTAAGTACACCCTCAAGATATTTTTCCAGCTTGTACGTTTTTAATTTGGTTGTTTTGTTTGTCATGCTCGTGCTGTTGCTTTGTCGTTGACAAATACGTACATTCATATAGGATACGGATATATGGTTAGTGGGGGAGGGGGAGTATGACTGTGACTAGCATGGATTTGCCCAAATGGACATGGAAATGAGAAATGCGTCCAACGAACCAGCAAAGCGGCTAAAGCACTGAGACAGAGGCCACACGCGTGACTGCAGTTTGAAAAGAGAGTGAAAGAGAGAGAGAGAGAGAGAGAGAGAGAGAGAGAAAGAGAGAGGGAGAGGAAGAAAGTGATGAGAATCCTTCTATATGCTGCTGCTTTTACGAAACAGAAAAGTAATACATATATGTAGTACATACATATATACATATATCTAGAACAGACTTCAGTTGCACTAACGTATTCAAAGCTCATCAACAACATGAAGAGCTGCGTTGCCCAACAGAAACGCAACCAAATACAATAAGAGCAGCAACATTCGAATACCAACATCATCGTCAACCCACTCTCAATTCAAAACTTTGAATATTTCTGGCCATGACGTACATTGCATATTTATGCAATGTTTTTTCAGCCATTTTTGTATTGTTTCTCAACCAGCGGACTGTTACAATGGCTGGCAAAGCTCACTTGGACGTCATTCATATGACTAAATAATGCACAGATAATGCGCAATGCTGCGTATACGTAATAATATCCTAGAATACATCTAATACGTACGTACACACATACATACAAATCATGTGAAAGGTGTTGAAATAATTATTAATAAATCAGTTTTCATTCGGTATAATTTAAATTATATTCATACATAGTAAAAACGTTATCTTGTAATAAGAATTGCAATTCTCTTCTTACCATTGCTGGCAAAATAAGTTCTATCAGTCTCCGACTACTCCGTTCTCCATTATGCAGTTAGTATCTGTACATTTATTGTGGCCCAAAGCTAAGTAGAATATATGACGTATACGCACCAAAAACAATAACAAATATGGCAAAAAAAAACAAAACAAAAATAAAAGAAACAGAAACACAAATGTGCATTGTTAGATCATATAAAAATTGTATATATGAAGATAAGCATAAGCCTGAGCATGTACATATTTGTGTATTTCTTCTCTATGTGTTTGTTATTGTGTGTTTGTGTATGTGTTTGTGTATGTGTTTGTTTGTTTGTTTGTGCGTGTCGTGTTATTAGAGTCAAAAATGTATGACATACTTACAAGTTGAAGGCAAAATGCACGCATAAATGTAAGTAACAAATATAAGAGCAATAACACACAAACACACATTGGGAATACCAGAACCCGTCATGGATAAAAGGCTAAAACAAAACAAGTAACTGGAACGATATTAAATGGTATCGACTTGGTAATACCCTAAAAAAAAAAAAATTAAGCTAAAGAAAACTATTGCAGATTTGATTTAATTATTAAATTGAATAAAACAAAAACAAATTTAAAGAATATGGGAAAAGCGATTATTGAAAACTAAAAACAATCAACTCTAGAAATTCGGAAATGGTCAGGTATTCAAAATTATCTAATATTTCTAAAAAACTAACAAAGTTAGGTTTGGAAAAAAGTTAGTTAAAAAAAGTATTTATTTTGACAATCGTTTAAAAAACATATTGAAACTATTATAGGTTTTTCTAATATATAGGTATATAAATAGACCAATAATAAAAATGATTTTTCAGTTAACTATTTTACACTAATACGATAAATAAACAATAAATAGAAACGACATTTTGTTTATTAACTTTTTAAAGCAGTTTCCCTTGTGTGATGATGCCGTATTTTAGTAAGAAATGTTTATGCTTTTAAATCAACTTTCACCTGATTCAACGCAGCTCCATAAATATTAAATGAAAATAAATGGCAAAACAATTGTAGACATTTATTATTTAAATATTTGGCTGGCAGTGCGTGTCACAAAATTCCAAAAAAAAAAGTCATGACACATAAGCTAAGTCAAAGCACTTGATGACTCTAACTTCGTTGAGATCTAATAAAATCTTCCGTTGATGCTGATAAAGAATATATACTTATATAGCAAGTAAGTTGCTGGCTTCTAGCTGTCACATACCCTTTCACTTTATAACAGGGTACAAAAAACAACAAAACACAACAAAAACGAAAAAAATGAGAGGGAAAAATCTCATATCTAATGGATATGTGTGAGCTCATGTATATGGCTATGTGGGTGTGTGTGTGTGTGTGTGCCTGTGCAGAGGCATCACGTAATCATTGCACAACTAAAAGGCAGCCATTATTATTTGAATGAGAATGTGAATGCGAATGTGAATGTGTTGCGAGCGTAACAGAAAATTACAAGCAAAAGATGTTGGCATTTACGATAAAAGCCTTGGTAATGTTCTACTTACGACACACGAAAACGGGAAGAAACCAAAAAAAAAAAAAAAAAAAAAAAAAAAACCAAAAGCAAAAAAGGAAAACCTGCACAACTCGATACATTCTTGCTTTTAGATTTTGCTTCTTGTTAACTTTGAACTTGTAGAATTTTCAATAAATACGCACACACGCACACACACACACACACACGCATTGGCCTTGGATGAGAGTGAGAATTGCTCTTTGTCTGCAATTAATTTCCTTAATGAATGCATAATCGCATTTTTGTGCACGCCTCGCAGCAATTTGGCCTGCGGCGGCCTGAAATTATTATTGCAAAAGAATTCAAATGAGAATAAATTTACGTAAAGGAAAAACTCATTAAAATGGTACCAGACGTAAAGACAAAAAAAAAACACCAACCGAAATGAAGAAAAAAAACCGTGCTACACACACACACACACACACACACACAGTAAAAGTATGTGCATTATTTTATTTCATTTGTTTATTTTTTCCTTCATTTTCCAGTCGTACGAATAATGAATTTAATGAACCATTAAGATGCTTGCCCAGTAATAAATTTCAATGCATCGCATAAATTAAATGGTCGCTGGCATTGGCCAGGCCAACTTTGATTGAAGGCAAACCGAAGTATGTTACCAAGAGTAAAGAGCAGAATATATTTATTTATACGATTTACCACCACCCCCCTCCCCCTCTCCTCCTCCCTCCCCCCTTCGTATATAATTTACTTTGTTCTTACACACACACACACGCGTCCTCAATCTTACATCCATTCCATTGCCTGCCTTGTGGACGTGTGTGGGTTTTTTAATTTTGATAATTGCACTACAAATAAGCGCAATTACATTGCTCCCCCAACGCATGAATTTTCGCAAACTTTCAAATGCGACTTAAGTCTGCAGTAGAGCAACAGAAGCCCCAACACCATCAGCAGCAACAGCAGCAACAGCAGCAACAGCAGCAGCAACAGCAGCACAAGCAGCAGCAGCAACAATAAGTTGAACAAATTTTTTTTGACAAATTGCTGCAACAATACTGTATTTTTTTTTTACTGTATGAGCAAGCTGAGTTTCAGTTGGGGTTTTTTTTATACTCTGGCTTTGGGCGTAACAAAAGTGTTTTACATGCCAACAGATTCATGGTATTTACACGCACGCAGCATTAATGTCGCAACCAGTTCTCTTGCTCACTCCCACCTTATCTCTCTCTCTCTCTCTCTCACTCTCTCTGCCTCTCTCTCTCTTTCTATATGTGTCTTTCTCTCTGCACATACACACACACACACACACGCATATATTTGCATTTGAAAGTCTCACGTTGTCTGTTTGTCTGGCTCTGTGGTAAAAACTTTTCTTACATGCAAATACAAGACAAGAAAGGATTTGGGCTGCTGGGTGGAGGGCGGGGCAGCACCAAAGTATTTGTTGTATTTGCTTGGCCAACCATCACCCCACAACCTTCATACAGTCTCATACCACCCACTATCCTTCCATATACTCTGTATATTTTGAATTGCATACTTTCCAGGTTGCGTGTGTGTGTGTGTGTGTGTGAAAAAAGAAAGAGAAAAAACTTTTAAGCTGGTTTAATGCGTTTGTGCGTAAGGTAGAAGCAAACGGGTGGGCGGTTTAAAGGTGGATCCGGCAATGGTAAGGATGTTGACGGTATGCGGTTATGGGCGTGAGAGCCAAGTTCAAGCCGTTGAAAGTGCTTTTAAAGTCATTGTAATTGTATCGCAAAGGAGTCGACTAGCAGCTACTTCTTTATGGTTATAATAAATTCTATCAAGTATAAGAAATTTGTAGTTAAAGGCATCATTATTTTCATTATTGTCATTCAGTCTTATATGCCGTCAGTGTACTCTCATCTCTCACGTATTTGGGTATTAAAATAAATAAATAAAAAAATAAAAGCAAAAGTTTGCAACTCGACTTTAATTACATTCAGGCCAATGCTTATTTAGACATGCGTTTGCTGTTACTGCTTTTGGCCATAAAGTACATAAAAAAAAAAAGAGAAATGAAACGAAACGAAACAAATAAAGAAAGTACAAAAAAAATGTACTCAACCGTAAGGATGTGTATAGATGTGAATACACAGTGAACAAAACTGGTATAGTTTATTGAAAAGATCAGTTGAACAAAATACATATATATATATATATATATATATTCTATGGTAAAAATATTTATGTTTAGGTAAGTTTATTTAAGAATTCTTTCGATAATTTAATGCAACTACTAAACTAAAATAAACCATGCAATTACCTTAATAGACATATATTTTCTTAGAGTGTATATATGTATAGTTGTTGCCATTACCGACTTTCGCTCAAACTGGCTGCCACCTTCATAATGACTTCATTCAAATGCCAACCAAGTTGAAATGCCAAATGAAATAACTTTGGCATGCAGCTGAAGCAACAGCAGCAACATCAACAACAACAAAAACAACAACAACAACAAGTTGAGTTATGAGTTGGCATATGACTTTCATTTTGAAAACCAACACACACATACATACAAATGTACATATCATATGGACTCAGACAGAGCCGGAGCCAGAGCCAGAGCCAGAGGAAACGGATGAGAGATGGAAACGCTGTTGCCATTTCTGAACAGTGGGGATTGAAGTAAGAAAGTGGCAAGGGGTAAAAAAAAAGACACCACACCACACCACCACCACCACCAACAGTAGCAACAGCAACAGCATTCACACATAAAGTGTGAGTTGGGTCTATACTGAATCTTGCTTGAGCTTCAGCTCCTGTTTCCGGCTCCAGTCATGCCCATCCATGGCCGCAAATGTTTGCATTTTTGCACATTTCTCCTGTCTCATTATGCTAAATACATTTGCATTGTTTGCCGTTGTTTTTCTAGCTCTTTTGATGCATATGTGCTGCTGCTGCTGTTGCTACCATGACCGTGTCTGTATTTCTCCCTAACAAATGCGTAGCCTTGCCTTGGGTTTATAGTTGTTTGCTTCCGCTTTTGGTTATTACGCATTCATGTCTTGCCAAGTGCGCTTCAGAACTTTGCGGCTAAAAAGCCAAAAGCAGCAAATACCAGATTTTTCACCATCATACATATATATGTATAGATATACATATATACATAGTAACATAAACAGTTGCCGATGCACTGGGCTAGGGACTGGTATAACAGCGACAGTTTTGCATATGAAGTGCCGACTCAACAATCGAAAATTTGTTGCAACAGACGCGTTAAGTGGGCGCATGGATTGAGTGCAAAACTGTAGCATACTTTTAAGCAAAAGTTTATGCACTCCCAGGGCATGATCCTAATGAGGCCGCTGGCTTTAAAATTGAGGTTTTGTCAAAGCCCCTTGGATGAAAGCAATGGAATGTAAAAGAAAGAAAAGTAAAGTAACAAAAATTAAAGGCAAAAATAAGAAAATTTTACTAACTAACCGCAAAGACTTAGTCAAATTAAAAGCATGGAAAACCAACTTCCCATTATTCGTCTGTAACTCGGTCAGGGCTAATTTATGCATTACAACCGAAAAGTGGCGACCACACACAAACAAAGACGACAGAGACGTTGCCACAGACACGTGGATGGGCCATTATGCAGACGCATACACACACCCACACCCTCACCCACACAGACACACACAAACACAATGCAGTGGGAAAAAAGGAACGTGGATATTAGCCAAAAACCATCTACATAACAATAAACGACGATTAAAAGCTTTACGGCTTCAACATAGCCCACTTCACATGCCCGCCGCACATTATCTATTAAAAATTTATAGCCAGACAACAGAAATGCCGCCAATGTGGCAGCAACAGCAGCAGCAGCAGCAGCCTGCAAGCCAAATACAAAAGCCAACAAGTATGCACAAATTTAAAATGGTGTCTAGAAAACGAACGAGAGGAGCAGCAGGAAAAAGCAGCAGCCAACGAAAACAAGGACAACCAGCCATGATGGGACAACAAACAGCCAAATAAAAATACAAAAAGAGAAAACCGAACGCAAGAAAATTTTCAAATAAAATTCAGAAGCATGAAAGCGCCATTACACACACACACACACACACATATACATATAGCCATACACACCAATACATACACACGCAGGGCACGAGCAAAGGCAACGGCAACGGCAACGGCAACGGCAACAGCAATGGCAAAGCCAAAGCAAGCCAAAGCCAATGCCAAAGCCCACAAAACCCACGAAAAAACAAAACAACTTCTAATAATTTTTAATGAAATTCCAAATAAACACGTAAAAGCCAATGAATGTCATTTCAAAAAAGGTAAAAGCTTGCCTGTTAGCTTGGTTGCCTCGTTTGGCTGCCTGGGGCAGAAGCAGCAATAAGGTTGGAAGGTGCTCCTCCTCCCCCACACCACACGGATATGACGGTATATGAATAACACCAACAGCAACATCAAGAACAATAACAACAGCAGCAACAACTACAAGCGATTGCCGACGGGCAGCACAGGGCCAAAGCCAAATGGAGTGCCTGTTGGCCTAAAATGGGTTTGAGGGGTTCCTGGCCCTGGTTTCTGGTCCTGGTCCTGGTGCTGGTGCTGGTACTCTGGCTCTGTCTGTGGTTCTGGTGCTGGCAAAAAAAGTGGGCGATACAACGGCACCAACAACGGACAACAAAATTTATTAGTCCGCACAATTTGACTACTTTTAGGCGCAATAACCGCAGGACAGGACACAGCCTCGCACTCGTATGGAAACTTTCTCTCTCACTCTTTCTCTCAATATATCATTCTCTCTTCCTTTCAGACTCTCTGTCTCTCTCTCTCTTTCTCTCATGACTGGTTGCAGGAAAATATGTTTAACGCTGTCTGAAGAAAAAAAAAAATAAAACCAAATCCGGAAAACAAAAGGGGAGCAACAACAACAACAACAACAACAACAACAGCAGCAGCAACAGCAGCATACAAATATACAAATTTATGGCCCAAACTGGAGAAATGTTGTCCAAAATGAACAGAAAAAGAGACAGATAGAATAAAAGAGAGCAAGAGAGAGAGAGAGAGAGAGAGAGAGACTGTCCAAGACAAACAATTTTGTCTTGACTTGGCGCGTTAAAGCAAGTTAAAATTTATTAATTTTGTGATAAGGTAAACAAAAGTTTTGCGCACAGCGGCTCAAAAAATTTAAATCTTTAATTTAAGTTTCAAGTCCAACAGGATAAAAATATTCAATGCAGTATGCAATAATTAATTTGAATTTAGAATGGGAAAACTCTCTAATTTGATTATGAATTGAATTTCATTTTTTTTTTTTCAATTTGTCATCTGGTTTAAGTGATTTCTGTGTTTGTTTGTATGCACATTGTAAAAAACGAAAATGGGGAAATAAAAAACAAATTGTGTAACGCAATTAAATAAATAAATAAATACAGAATTTGTTATAATCTGATTCATTCATTTAGTAAAAAGGCTTGCCAGCTATTTGATATAGCCCTACGATCTAGATAATATAGAGATATACATATATGTATGTCAATATAATGAAATGAATTCCTGTTATAGAATTGAAAATTAGAAAAATGATTAAAAAATAAAAGATGCAGATTCCAATAATATTTAATGGATCAGATTCTTAGAAGTTTAAAAATTTAATATTATAGATTTTTTAAAATCAGGCAAAAATAGACTGAATAAGAGCTTTAAAAATTTACACATCAATGTTACCGCATGAAATGTTTAAAATAAATACAAATAAATATCCCTTTATTCAAGAGTATAAAAAGAGAATTAAAATATTTAATCATTTGTTTTTCATGTTAACCGAACTGTTGAGGGAACTTTTTACTTATGCCGCATGGCTATAACTTTGTACACAAAGAATATGATGATATAGATTTAAGTGGAATGTTCCACTAATGGCTCACATAGTTACAAATTTATTGAGTTGAACCTTTCAAAAGTAATGCGGCTGGGGACCTAATATCAAAGTTGGCGGCATGCTTTGCTTTTTGTTTTTGTTTTTGTTTTTGTTTCTCTTTTTCTTTTTCCTTTTCTTTTTTTGCGTAATTTTTTAATGTGTTTGGCGGTTTTGTTTGCTGCTTTCCTGCTGTTTGGCCGACTGGCTGAATGGCTGCTTGTCTGCGGATTGTGGTAAAAGTTTTTCATATTTAATTTAAGGGTCGCCCCTGTGTGTACGCAGACACACACACACACACACAGATATACATACATTCAAACACATACAGTACACACAGTTTGAAAAGGTGTTTGACCGGCAATAAGTCAATTTTGTGTACATTTTATTCACGCGCCGCGCGAGCTCAGCGCTGTGAAAAGCAAGCGTCGAGCGTCGAGCGCCAAGCGCCAAGCGTCTCACTTGTCTCTCCTGGGAGTTGGCCACCAAAAATTCAATGATTAATGTGCGTTGGTGGAGCCGTTGAAGTGGGCGTGCTGTGAATGGGTTGGCCAACAGTCGCAGTCAGAGCATGGGGATCTTCTACGGTGGCTGTGCTCATGCCCATGCCCGTGCCGATGCCCATGCCCATGCCCATACCCATGCCCGAGCCTGTTACAACGACAGCCAACATAAACAGAAACGCAAACGCAAACGACGCTCAATGACCTCAGCGTATTTCAAAAGTTTATTAATTTATTGGATTCATGAAGTCATTGCGTTGGTTTGGTCTGGTTGGTTGGTAAGGGAATCACATTTCCAGCCAACGATTTTTCGGTGAGTTTGGCCAATGGATTGGGTGGATGGGAGGAGTGAGGGATCCGATTTACTTACCAAAAGTATTAAATTTTTGTTGGCTTTTGTATTTTAGGGGATATTACGATTTGAATGGATTATGTTCTCTTCGTTGCTGTTAGATATCCATCTAATGTAGTTTCCATTCATTTCCAAATGGCAAATAATACATCATTTAAATAGGTAATAGAATTTCAAATGAAATTCATTCACAATGTTTATGTGTGCAATTGAGAATGATTAAACAATTAAAGCTAAATACATTCATTTACCCTTTGTGTGGGCGGGCTCTTGTTAAATAAATTCCATCGAGTTTACTTAAGGATTATTATAGCAGTGATATAATGTATAGATATTTCTAATAAGCCTTATTATATTTTCTATTTGATTGCGATAACTATTATTATAGATATTGAAACCTTAATATTTAATACAAGGAAATCAAAGATAACATAAAATCTAGGATAGAATATATTTAGTGACATTTTCTTAATACCTTCACAAATGTTCCATGAACAGAATTAATATTGGAATTAAAATCTTCATTTGTCTTGCTTATTGATAATTTAATCTTCTTGTCAAAAAGATTTTTTAACTATATATTCTGAGGTTTTCGGCTGCTTTTTATTAAACTTATTTGCGCAAATCTTTTCTTAATTTTAAAGTTAAAACTATGAATGTTATGTCGCTAAAATTAATAGATCTTTTAACTCCATTAACAATTAATTGATTAACAAATCTTACAAATCTCTCTCCTTGATTTTTAAGAAATTCTTTATTATTTGTGATATTTGTTTTGTATATTTCTAAAGGAATTGTAGTCTCCAAATGAATCTTGTGTTATAGCTACTACAATTAGTATTTGTGCCTCAATATATTGTTAATCCTTTAAACTTTCAATTCTTCAATTCAATTTGGATTGAAAAGAAACTCTAAAAGTATTTACCTTAATTAAAATATTTAATTACATATTAGAATGAATGTATTCAATCTGATTTAACCGTAATGCGATTATAAAACTGATCAAGTCTTTAGTATTATATGTAAAGTAATTCAAATGTAACTAGAAATTGTTTGAACCTTATATATGTATATGTCTTTAGTGCATGTTGCATGCCATTGTCGAGCTTTGTGCAACATTTTTGGTCTAAACAAATTAGAATATTGGCAATGCATGGACATGGACATTACAGGCCAATTATTTAATTAATTAAAACTAGCCGTGGGCTCATGTAAATAAATGCACAAAACCAAAACACAGACAAAATGTAATTAACTAATCAAAACACAAAATCCAGCCGTTAAAGCCCCTGAACATGCATATAGGGTGTCATTGGCTGGGTGTTGGTATATGAGTATATGTATATGTATGTAGGAGTAGTGTATGTGAGTGTGTGCATGTCATACGTTTAAAAGGGAAACTAATCAATGAGTTCTCACATTGCACATTTAATTCCACACTTTGACAGGAATAGTATATATATATCTATTATACAAATACTAAATGTATATACAAACAGTATATATATGTATGTATAGTTTATGTGCGAGTATGTATATGTATGGTCAATCAGCTTAAATACATTTGCCAATAACATGTAGGTAAACAGGAAAAAAAAAATACACGATAGCAATTAAAATTTACGTAGCATTTTAATAGCAAAACTTTTGCCTTTAATGTTTATTTGCCTTGTTTGTTGTTGTTCCTGTGGCTTTATACATATATAGATATGCTATTTTTTTTTCTCCTGTATATTTTTTTGCCGCATTTCATTAAACAAAAGTTTTGCCATAGCAGCAACTGGCAGAGCCTTGCTGTTGAATTTAATAGGTGGCGCCCTCAACTTGCAGTAGTCTATTCCTCTCCTCTCTCTCTCTCTCTTCCTCTCTCCCTCTCTTTCACTCTCTCTATGATAGTTAGTTACAACCTGTGGCCCAACTGGGGAGACCTGCATAAAACACTAAAGAGTATAAAAAAAAAAAAAGAAAAATAACGGCACAAAAAATGGAAGAGGAATGCCATCAAAAGTGCCAACCTTGAGCACTTGGTTATTAAAATGCATTCAACCAAAATCTAAAAACTACAAAACTAAAAAACGACAACTAAAACGTTGCCTCGGCTAAAAAACTAAACAACTTTTACCAGGCATTTGAGTGGGTAAGGGGTTAACGGGGGGTAGGATCGACATGAAGATGGCTATGGAGATGGAGATGGAGATGAAGATGGAAATGAAGATGAAGAGTGAGAGAGAGAGAGAGGTAGTGCACCTATTTGGCCATTGTTGGCAGTATGCCGAAGGGAAATGTTGGGTCTTGGGTATTCAGACACCCGCAATTTTGTCGTTACACTTTCTCGGTACTCAGTACTCGGTATAGACGGTACACGGTACTCGGTTCTTCCTTCTAGGTTGTAGGTGCTTTTTTTGTCCCCCAACGGCAGCGGGTTGCCTTGCGAAAAATAATTAATTTGCATAATCCTTTGTAGCACTTTGCTTCATTCATGCCTGGCACGTTGGTTGTTGCAGCGACGATGGCGAAGACTATGTCGTTGCCGTTGATGTTGTTGTAGTTGTTGTTGCTGCTGTTGCTGTTGCCTTGGCCAAGCTCTGCAAATTCTGCAATGCAAATTACCTTAAGTGCGGGCAACACAACACATCACCTACAAAAAAAGAAAAAGAAAAAAAAAAGGTAAAAGGTAAAAAAAAAAGTAAAGTAAGAACCAAAACACAGCAGCTCCCAGCTAAAACAGAATCAAAACAAAAAATTAAACCAAAGGCCGAACAAAGTTTTGCCAAGTCGAAAATTTAATACACTTGCAAAAACTTATCTCAACTTTCGATTGGTTCGTATAAATACGAAACATATTGCTTGTTCTAGATCAATGACTTCTAGAGAAAACATATTGACGTGATCTTAATTAAAATTTAATTTGAATTATTTCAAACAAAAGTTGTTAAAAACAAATTTGTTTTATAACGATACGAAAAAAGTTTGATGACAATTTTGTATATAAAGTCAATAAAACATAATAAAAGTTGTATGAAAATTAAGTTGACATTGGATTATATTTCTAAATAATATATATATCTATTTACATTTATTATATATTAATAATTGAATAGTCGTAAACACTTGATAATTATTGTTTATCAACTGTCATGGAATTATTAATGTATTAAAACTAGTTAGTTTTTGCTGTTAAAATCTTAAGCGTATTATTAAGGTTTAAATTATTAAATTGTTATTTTCGTGTTGGGATATTTATATAAATTTATAATAAAGTATGTTCACATACCTTTAAAACATATATCTTTATAATGTGGAAGATATTTGAGGTAGGTTTCTTTCTATTTCCGAATGAAGAAATTTTTTTTTAAATTTTTTTGTTTAAGAATTGTTATTATATATTATTGAAATAGAACGTAATGGATTAATATTTAAAGAGAGTTTACTGGTAGTAATCAAAGCTGATTTTTTTAAAGCATTACAAACTTTTCGACCAAGCCAAACGAACCTCTTTTACAAAGGCTAAAAGAAGACGAACAAGTTCAACTATGGGAAAAAAAAGGCAACCCGAGTAGGGCATTGGACGAGGCTGCTGCATTGTACATGGCACTAAACAACCTCAAAATCCTCATAGATCTTAAGTTATATACACACGCACAAAGTGGTAAAAAAGACTGAAGGTCGGTCAGAGGCGGGGGATGTAGTGAGGTGGTAGTCCGACTATGCAGCATGTAGCTGTCTTCTCTCATGTCGCGGTACAAGCTAAGAAATGTGTAAAGAACACCTGCTGCAAGTTATTTAAAAAGACTTCCCCCCTCCCACCACCACCAAACCAAGACCCACACTCTGACTAGTTGTTATGACGCGGGTGGTGGCGGAGCATCAGCATGTCGAGCTTGAGATGCCTAGCTGGCTGGCTGGATGGCTGGCTGGATGGTTGCCTGCACTTCATCACACACAAGTCGCCAACAAGTGCCAACAAGCATACGAACAAGCTAAAGAAGCTGATTTCAACCTGAACCTAGACCTGGACCTTGCCATGGCCCTTAAGGGCCCAACACCCAAGCACTTGGCTTGAACATTTGGTTAACACGATATTTCTTGCCGCCTCTGATTTCTATTCTGTTCTGTTCTGCTCCGTTCTCTTCACTTCTTTTTTGTGTATGTATTTTGGGTGGGTGAGGATGGGGGAGACACTTTTTTTTTTAACACACTGCAGCTGCAGGCACATCAATTTGGCTCTGTCTTCATCTCAAGTCAACGTCGTTGGTAGATCTCAGGGATGAGCGAATGCCTGGACAAATTAGTGCAACGGTAAGCGGTAAACGGCAGAGGGTCAGACAGAATTTGTCTGCTGTCAGTTTTGTTGCCTGAACTCACCGCTGATTTATGCGCCACTTAGTCTAACAGTGGGCAGGGGGGAGGGAGGTACAGGACAGCCTCCACCTTCAATTGTCTAAGCTTTCGTCTTGTCTTCGCTTCATGCCTCATGGACAGTGTCCATGCCAAGTTACATAACTCACTTGCTCTCCTGCTCAGAACCTAAGGGGATATTGGCCAGATTCTCAGCGGTTGACTTGCTCAATTTGCCATATATAATAATGCCCGACACCGAGTACATTTTTCGTCTCTTCTTGTCTCATCTCGCTCTCTCGTTTCTTAAGTATTTTTCAAAGAACTAACCAACCAAGTAACCAAAATAAAAAATAAAAAAAATAGAATAAAAGCGAAGCGGCGTCCCTTAAGTAATGAAGCAAGCGATTGCAGTTATGTGGGTGTGCTCTGCTTCATTTAGTATGCCATACTGGAATGAAGTCTACGGCCGACTTGCTATATAATGGTATGATAGTTTTCTTCTCGCTCGGTTCATAGACCTGGACGGCACTATAAAATTTATGCTATAATACCGTTTGTCCTTGTGGAGGACTCTGCCTCTGCATTCCACTTTATTCTCTCTCCCTCCCTTTCTCCCTCTCTCTCTCTCTCTCTCATTCTCTCTCTCTCTCTCTGCTTCATTCTGGCCAAAGTAAAGTAAGTATTTTTGGGTATTTGCATAAATTTTCTTAAGTGCATCAGGCAGTAAATTGCAATCGATGTTGTTGTTTCAGTTGTTGTTCTTGTTGTTGTTGTTGTTGTTGTTGTTGGTACTGCTGTGGCATGTCTCTGTTGTTGTTGTTATTCTTGTTGTTACTGTCTTCACTTACACTCTTATGCCATGCCCCTTGCTGCACGCTTTCTACCATTTTTTTTGTTGTTTTTGTTTTTTTTTTTTTCTTTGCATATTTTTTTTTCTTGTTCTCTTGTTTGCTGCAAATTATATAGCACACTTTCCACACCTGGACAGGCCGACGTCGACATCGCTAGCCACGACTACAACTCAACATGGACATTGCTTCTGGCTAAGGTCTGCTTTGCTCTTGTCCGTTCCTAACAACCACCGACCACCGTAAGTTTGCTTACTTCCGGAGCTATATACACACACATACAAACACAAATTCACATTCAGAAATACACACACACATACACCGAGATACACACTCATACACCTTCAACATGAGCCTTGGTGTCTGGCAAATTGTTTTCAAGGAACATGCAAAGCGCAAGTATTTAATTAATTTTTGCATATTTTATCTGTTTGAATTTGTTGAAGCATGTTCGAGTGGTCTCTTCGTCTAACGATCCCTCCTCCACCTCCTCCACCACTATCTATGTCTCCGTTACGGTCTGGGTAAGTTGCTATCTTGACTTTAGAGCAGTGTTGAAATGCTTAAGCCATTGATTGCATCTAAAGTGGCGCTATTTATACGTTCGGCTTCATTTAAATAAATTTTAAATAAAGCACAAGCCAACACAAATAACTAAAGCCCCACCCTAAAATATACCACATCACTTTTATTCCCACTCAACCCACAGTAAACAACACTTGGTCAATAAAGTTTCCATACTTAAGCTTTAGACCAACACAGACAGAGATAGAGAGAGAGGGAGATGGAGAGAGTAAGAGAGACCGGCGAGATGTGTGTGTGCATATGAGTGTGAGTGAGAGAAAAAAGGAAGACTTGTCTAATTGGTTCTGCAATTTATTGCAACGATAGCGAACTCGAGAGTTCAATTGCATAAACATAAATGCATAAACTTATTAATTGGCCAATTTAATTCTATACTTTCCCGCTCAATTCATTTGACAAATTCATGAAATCAATTAATAATTAATTTAATAAATCAACATTGAATTTTAGCAGTTTTCCGTTTCAATTCCCATGCGTTATGCATTGATTTTAAATAATTTTTTATAAATGAAGACATAAAACGAAAACAATATCAAGAATATTAAATTATTTAGGGAATTTCTATTTGAATGAAAAAAATTAAGTAAAAATATATGTATATGCCCCTTAACTTATAAAAATTGTATAAAGCTCTTCAAAGTAGTTTTTGTCCGTCATTTAGTTTTTGGCCGCAAACTTTGTTAGCCAACTGTTCGGACAGTCAGCAATCTACTATATACGTACACAACTATCTACTACATGTATATATAAATACATATATGTAGGTATATACAAAATAAATGTATATAGTATTTTACAGCTACCCATTTCATAAATTGTCTTGGCCCGCTTCCGATCCTGACGCTTGTGGCTGCTTATATTGCTTTGCTTTGTTCGAAAATCAATTATGCTGTCATTGTCATGCTTTTGACCTGCTTTCCCCCTACCCCATCCCCACCCCCCGACACCAACTCATCCCATCCTATATAGTCCAACACCCTAGAATGGCCGACCACAACTGTTATCACACCTAGCGCCATTTAAAAACACGTTGCTCAAACATTGACTACCGACGCCAACGCCAAAGCCAACGCCAGCGCCAACTTCCCCATCACCGGAATTGTTTGAGTCTGGGGGGAATGGTGGGCTAGTGCCCCGGATTCAGATCCTGATGATGGAACCGACTAGCGTGCACCGCTCTTTGCCTTTACGTGCCCATAATGGACCCTCATCAGTCTCATTATTTATGCGACGTGCGGTTTCTTTGGATTTTGTTAGATTAAAAAGTGCCTGAGGGTTTTGTTGAGTGGCCGGAACGTCACTGTGGTCAATGGTGATGTGTATGTGTATATATGTATATGGGAAGGTATACCTGTGTATGTGTGTGTGAAGAAAGGCCTAAAGGTAAAACAGGTCAAGCCGGTCAGGTATTGTCGTTGTACAGGGCTCTGCCCCTGGCCATGGTTCGTCTTGTTTATGGTTGGTCCTTGCACGCGCCCCTTTTTACCCCGGTGACTATTTGTTAAATTTACAAAATAAACAACTTAACATATTTGAATTTAAGTATTCGATTAACCGATACCCTAGTTAAAACAAGATTATCAAAGTATACGTCTATATACATTTAAAGTTTATACCAAAGTTAATGAAGCTTTTCATTTAAATTTATTTTTTAATATTTCAACACGTTTCATTAATAGTTTTTATAAACAAATAATTTATTTATTTTTGAAGAATACTTTTTTGAAAAAAATTCTCACAAGTTTAAAAGATTTTTTTTTAAATATTTTTATATATATTGAATAAATATTTCTTAATTTGATGGGTCTTGAACTTTTTACAGTTCTCATAAATTACATTTTCAATTCCATAATTAATGTAATTTTTTTGTAAAATCCTTTGAATATGAATATTTTTATGAAGCTTGATGAAAATTAGATTATATGAAAGATATAGTTTTAGTATTATGTAGAATGAATTTCCTCCAAATTTTTCTCATTGCTTGTGCATTAACATTCAATCTCCAAATATTCCAAAAGAAGGACAATATAAATACTAGCTAACGCGTCGTATACTTAATATTTTGTGGTTCTTGAATTTTTCTTGCCAAAAATTTAAAGTTGAAGTTCGTAGAGGAAATCTTGATATCCGGCATATTTCTAAAATCATCTATATACCCCAATAGACAGTCTATTTGTTCAGGGTAGATAACGCAAAGGGGACAAGGAATAAGGACAGGGACTGAAATGTCCGAAGGCCGAGGCCAAACCGAGCTAAAAGATTGGCATTAGTAATGTGCTTTTTTTTTTTTTTTTTTTTTATTCTTTGGTTTATTTTTTTCTCCTTTTTTTTTTTTAAGGGGAGCGCTGCCCTTTCGCACTGTTGGTACTGTTCAAAGATTAATGCGACAGGCATTGAATATTTATTAGTTGTTACTTTGCATATAATTTGTGGCCCTTTGCTAACTGCCATTGATTTGGCCCATGGCAGCATATCTGAATATATATCTGACTGCGGCCAGGACAGGCTGTTGACTCTGTGGTTTTAATTTGTCAGAGTGCGCTAATACGAAATTAATTTGCCAGAGTCAGGCAAAAAGCCACTCGACCGGATAGCCGGACAGAGGCGGACAGGCAACCGGCAATCGGGACAAACATACAGCCTGCCAAGATGCTTGTCCAGTTTGTGGCCAAGACAAATGGCATCTGCTGCTGAAATATTAAAAAACAAAACAAAAACAAAAAAAAAAAAAAAGCAAACAACGAAAGAAAAAAAAAATTAAAACAAAATGCCACTCGTGTTGTTGGTGTTGCTATTGTTGTTGGTGTTGCTGTTGCTGTTGGCAGTTTGACTGAACTGCCAGTGGGCGAGAGTTGCAACCGAAATACAAGTGTAAAAGCAATTACATTAAATAAAACAATAACAAAAGCAAAAAAGGAGACACAAATAAACTAACAAACAAACGGACACAGAAGGACACACACACACACACACACACACAGAGAGAGAGATACAAGAAGCAAAGGAGAAACATATACGCAAAAGGCACAAGGCAAGACAAATTGTTGCAACAGCTGAATGTTATGCCAATAAACAGAGCCAGAGCCAAAACAGTTAAAGTAACTGGTTAGCTGGAGTGGCAGCATCCGTATGTGGATTTGCCGCAGTAGCAAAATCAAAACTAAATTAAATATAAAATAAAATGAAATAAAATAAAGCAAACAAGCAAACCAAATAATGAGAATATTGCATTAGTTTTTAGCCAAGCGCAATTGAGTCGCAAAGTTGGTGAGGTAGTCCCAAAGTGCTAGATGGTCGCCGTCTGAAAGGATTAACCACACCGACAACAGTACAACCGCCTTGCTACTCACACATCTGCAAGCAAACACCTCTATATGTAGCCCTTTGGCTACTCAGACATACCCTCTCACATACCCACACACCCACACACACGTGATGGCAAACAGCTCATGCACTTGACTGCATCGGCGGTCCAATGCTGGTGACACGCTTCTCTACATTGGCGACAACATGCGGCTATGGGATTGCTTGCTTGCCCAAAAGCAAAATGTTTTTACACTTAAAGACAAAACCAGAGATTCACCCTGAAAACAACACTCTCTGCATTCGAAACATAGTCTGAATAGGCGCCCTTTTATCCGGATACATAGATGGAGTTAAAGAGGTGCGGGACAAGGCATCCATCCCAAAAAACCCAAACCCAACATTGAAACGTTTGCGGCTGCGGTTTGCACTTTTTGGTCTTTGCTGTAAGTTGCATACAATGGGCAAACTAGCAAATTAAGTGCTCAAAAACTGCAACAAACTATAAAAAAAAAAGGTTTTTATTATAAAATTTGAAAAAATTATAATTGGTGTGCTCTCTCAAAATATCTTTTGCGCAAAAATAAGGCAAAATAAATATTTAAAAATTTATCCATTGCTAGCTAAACGGCCGAAAGTGGATAGATGAACGACATTAAATTAAATGACATTTCTCAGAAATGGCAATAAAAAATAAAGAAAAAAAATAATTCATATTTTCTATAGCTAATAAACATTCCAATTGAACTAAATTCTATTCTCATATTCTAGTGGAGTTGTTTTAGTTTTATTCATTTTAAAATACTAACGTGTTCATTTTAAGTATTTTTTTGATTTTAAAAAGATTTTCTATAATGTAACCCACTGTTAGACGTCTAGATTACTTGGTCTGGGTGGGGTTTTGGTTTCGACGACTAAATGGCAACAGCCAAGTCTTTGCAAGCTGTTGTCGCTTTCATCCTAGTCCTGGCATTGCATTGACAGAAGATTAGTGTGAAGCAACAATGTGAAAACAGCGCTGCAGGGGTGCAATACACACAGAAACACATATACACACACAAACACATACACACACACACATACACAAACACATACACACACACACATATATACAGAGATAAATAAAGAAACGGAAATGGATGGCAGCAGGGCACAGTAAAAGACACTTTTATTGCGGTGCGTTTGCTTTTTAAGTTGTTCCGAATTGCATTTGGCAATGTCGTTGCTGCTGTTGCTTGTATTGCTTGTGTTGCTTGTGTCGCTTGCCAATGCTGGTATTACCGCTACTACTGTTGGTTGGTGTTGCTGTTGGTGTGCAATTTTTGCTCAAAGATTACATAATTTAACGAAATTTAATAAACATCAACACCAACTGTGTGTTCGTCGTCATCGTTGTCGGTGCCTTTAGTAAGCGCTAGAGCGCCCAAAGGGCGATCAACGACAGCAATGCAACAGCAGCAGCAACCCGACGCCAACTTGAGCATTATTAAATTTCACGCACGCTACGCGCCAGTGCAAACTCAAGCCCCCCTACCCGAAAGCCCTAGCTCTGAATCAGAACCTGAAAATGAATGCACAGACACTGACACACACACACTCACATACACTTATACACACACCAGCGTTGTTGAGGCGAATAGGGTGCAAAATGTTTGCACATCTGCATATAAATTCCACTCATTTTTGTTCACACCAAGGCAGCTTACACACTATTTTTTTTCGTATTTTTTTTTTTTTTTTTTTTTTTTTGGTTGGTGTTTGCCAATATTTGCATTTGCATTCTATTTCACGTGTTTTTTTTTTTTTTGGCCCTTTCTTGTTTTTGTTGTAGAGCTCTATTGTCGCCTGATATTTGTTGTTGTTGCTGCTGCGGTACTTTTACACTGTTTACATAAACATTTTTTCGACACAAAACATTTCGTTGCACAAATTTACATTTAAATTAAATTTTAAGTGCATTTTCAAATAAACTAAGTTGCCCACCCGCCAAAAAAAAAAAAAAAGTGTGAGGCAATCAAAAACCAATGCGTGCATGTGGCCAACTATTGATGATGGCCAGGGCGGAGCAGGTAACAGCAGGAGGAGCAACAGGAGCAACTGCAACAGCAATATTACATTGAATATGCTGCAGGAGGCGGTGCTGTCAACGACAGGTTAAATGCCACCAACATAGCAAACATTGTTGCTGGTCGCTGCACTGAATCGCTGAACTGGCCTGGGACATTGTTTGGTGGGTTGGAGAAGGGGAGGGGGGGAGGTACGAACAAGCAGCATATTGATTGTTATCAATTTTGGTTATTACATGGCCAAGCGACTGCCATTTGCGTGGCAATTTTTCACTTGTACAGTTTTTACCATATTCAAATCCAGATATTTTGCAAATAAAGTTATATGCCCTATTTGGTGAAGAGTATCCCAAACAATTTACTAAACTTGTTTATTTAGTATTCTTAAAGGAACTAAGTGACATTCAAAAAAAAAAAAAAAAAAAACCATTGCCAGGTTAAAAGTTTCTGTATGCAGTTTTGATTTTGTTGTTTTTGGAAACGTTTGTTAAATTGTTTGCAGGGTATCTTATGGTCCATTACGCTTAACTGCAGCTATTTCTAATTCCATTATATTTTTTTTTGGGTTTTTGTAGTTAGTTTACTGCCAAAAGCAATGGCAGCAAGTAAGATAGAGAGCGAGATGTAGAGAAAGAGCGAGAGGTAGAGAGAGAGAGAGAGAGAGAGAGAGGAAGAGAGGATGAGCGAGAGAAAGCAAAGAGGAAAAGATTTATGTATTTGATTTTTATTGAAGCCGAGTGCATCGATTATACAAACGGCAAATTGAACTAATAAACGAGATTTATAAATAACTCTATATATGTATGTATATATGTATATGCTATATGTTGCATATATTATACATATGTGTAAAATTATTTATATATAGGTAGATGATATGCTACGTATTGGCAACCACAAAAACAAAAACAACTAAAGAAACACAAAGAGCACGCAAAAATAAACTAAAGTGAATTTAATCCCAAATTCTTCATATAAACTGACAATTTGAACAGACAAATATATTTATATATATATATATATACCTACACATCCATCTATCTGTATATAAATACATATATATATATATATCCGTATGTAGATACATTCGAGGTCCGTTCCAAATGGACCAAGAACTATTAAAGGAAATCATAAAACAAGCACAAATAATTAAAATCAAATACAAAATAAACATAGGAGAACTACTTTAACAATTGCAACATTTAGTCATAAGTGAAAAAAAAAATGCTAAAGTTATTTGTTAATAATTGAATAGAAAAATTCAGTTGTGATTTCCGTTTAAGCCGACCTCGCAAACCATTTGAGTTGAGTTTTTTACCTTGGATTTGTTTATTTTTCTACACATCACAAAAGAATGGGCAAAAGAAATTAAATGCTTCTTTTATTTTATATTGTTGCATTTAGTACAAATAAAACTGCTTGCCTAGGACATTTCAATAAATAAATAAATAATATATATATATATATATATATATATATATATATATGCAGAGTTTGAATTTATTTTAATGCTTAATTTCTTAGTCAAAGATATAATACTTTCCTAGATCTCTTTAAATAATCTGATTAAATGAATAAAAAGCCAAAAAGCAAAAAAAAATAATAAAATAAAAAGGGAAAATCAGCGGGCGGTACTAGTAAGTGGCCATCCGGACGGATTAAAGCAAACGAAAATTAATGATAAAATTTAATGGACACTTGTGCATGTGACACGCCCTTTTTCATAGTACATACACACACACGCACAGACGAACACATATACATACATACGCATACTTGTGTATGTTAACACACACTTATATATTTGTACACGGACAGCAGACTTGCATTCGCAATGAAGTTTACTTATGTCGTTAAGTATGCGTTGCATTTAATGGAGCAAAATTGCATGCCAGCATTGCACAGCAGCAACAGCAACAGCAACAACAACAGCAACAACAACAGCAACAGCAACAGTATCAGCAATAACAGCAACATCAGCAACGGCAGCAGCAGCATCAACAGCCAAGGCCAAAATGAAAATGAAAACAAACATGAAAATCTTAAGATTGTTTGACGCCAGCCGATTATGATGCACCCTACGTGCAAAAGTCGGTTAAAAAGTTTTTACGCTTTGATTTCACTCTCCCAAGTGCACACACACACACACACACACTACATGACGAACAGATATGAGTGTCTGGGGGGGCTTCAAAAACTTAAGTGGGTAACGAGGGGATCCTGATTAGCTGCCAAGTTCCATGCTGAGAGCTAATTAAGTGGCTAGCAAACATGTCGTAATGAAGTTGGATAAACTTTGAAATTGCTCATCTATGTTGAAGATTTTCAAGTTATGAAAACAACTTTATATTGGTAAATATTATTATTACGAATTTATTTATCAAACATAACTTCATAACTTTTACCTTAAATAAATCTAAATCATTAATTACTGGCAAATCTATAACTTCAATAATATCATGGAAATTCCTCTAACTGTCATGAATGCTACTATATCGAATTCATAATAAAATACTTTAAGCAACTTCACATAATTTTTTCCTTCCACTTTAAGTTGAACAAATATAATTCAAGAAACTATAATTCCAATTAAAAATGTAAGGACTTTTAAATGATATTTAATTGTAATTTCTTTGATGGCAAGTTGCTGACTACTTGTTTTCTATAAGCTGATGGTAAGAAAGAAGAAAAAAAAAAAACTTTTAGCTCATTAACGAGAAAGCTTTTAGATCAGCATACTAAGTATAAAATATGCCTTAGTTGGTCGCCATGGATAACAAGGCCATCTGCCGCGTGCATGACAAACGTTTTGACTGCATCATAACAACCTGAACTGGAGATGTTTTTGTGTAGAGCACTTAAAAAAAAAATACCCCAGCACTTTTAATTTACTACAGAAATTACAAACGAACTGGGCGTGAGAGGTTTATATGGGTGGCCGGGTATAAGGTGCAGGTGCCAGGCATTGCTCTGATGCGTGAGAAAAAGTATTTTTTCTTAAAAAACTCGACAAGAAAAACATACAGCGGCAGCCAGAGATGGTTAAAAATGAAAATATAAAAAATAAATAAACCGAGGTCGAATGCTGCCGCTACTGCTGCAGTTGCTGGTGCTGGTGCTGGTGCTCATGCTTGTTGCACTCTTGTCCTCCGCGTAGCCAAGTCACTTTGTCATTCCAAGTGAAGCCGGCTCACATACACATTTGCATGACGCCAGGAGTCGAAAAAGCCAGCTACAGGCAAAAGTGATGCGAGTTGCGGAATTGTAGACTGTGCAAAGAAACGGGAACTGAAGCCTGGTTCCTTCAACTCGATTCTTAATTTTTCTTATTTTTTTCTGGATTTTTGTTTCTCTGCTGTTGACTACCACAGTCGACGTTCTTGTTGGTTTTGTGCTGGCAGCGTGTATATTTAATTAAAACAGGATTAATCTAGCAGAAACAATACTTCACTAAATGCAGCACCAGTAGCAGAAGATGGCGAAGCACGAGCATACTACATACCAGCTGCTGCTGCAACTATGACTATAGCTCTTGCTTCAGCCTGTGGCTTGGCTAACAGACTCGTTGGCTTTGCCTGATGGGCAAAAACAGAGGGCGGAAAAATGTGGCAAGGATGCCTGACTGTGGCTATGGCCTGAACAAGGCACAAACAATGGCGTTAACTACGCGGTCCTCTCTCCCTATCCCCTCTCTCTTTCTCTCTTTCTGTCTATTACTTCTTACGTTTTGCCCCTTTCTCACATACACACTTAAAATAGTGGCGGTTGGTTTAATGCACTTCAGCCCAAAAAAGTATGCTACGATTTTTTTTGCACAGTCTGTTTTGTTTTTGAGTATATATGTTATAGATGTATGTTTATTCCATAGTCTTTGGCTTTCAATCAGTGATCTGTGGCTTATTCAACTTAAGTCAACTTGACTGTTCAATGTCGGCCACTGTTTGGTGTTGCCAATCAAGGAAATTGCGTGTTCACATGTTAAACAGAACCAACACAGCAAAGGCAAAGGCAAAAAAAAAGCAGTCAGTCCATTTTTGTTTTCTTTATTGGTGTTATTTCTTTGTTTTTTTTTTTGGTTTTTTTTTTTTTCTTATTTGGCCATTTACTATCGACTTTAATTAATATTTACCTTATGCTAGCTTTCATCGCTTTGGCATCGTCTATTAGCTAAGGCAAACAGTTTTAACAGCTTTTAGACTCAAGCTCAACTTGACTTGAACGCCAAACGTAGGGTAAATAAACAAAATGTATGCCAAAGTAGTAGCTAAAAATTTCTTTCCTTCATTTTTAATATTTTCCACAAAATAAAAAAAGAAAACAAAAAAAAAAAAAAAGGAAGGCAACGATAAAGAAGAAATAATAAAATAGAAAAGAAACGAAATGAAATCCAAGAACCAAAAACCAGAACAAAACCGAAACCTAGCAAAAATCCACACAAGGAAGTGCTCTACACAGGCAATGCCAACAAAACGAGGAACAACAACTACAACAAAAATAAAAACAACAGAAAAAAACGACAGAAGAAACAACGGCAACATGAGTCGAAATTGTAGTTGTACAAACACGTCAGCTTTTAAATTACTTGGCCTAAAGGTAAATTGAGCGGAAGTTAAAATGTTGGAAAAACAGCACGAAAAAAAAATAAAGCAAAACCAAAACACACTCAGCGAGAGGGGGGGTGGGCACTGCCAATGGGTGGGCCAGTCGGGCCGAGATAATGGAATACGGTGGCAGCAGGCAACGAGTCACAAGCAAAGAGAACTCCATACAGCAGCGACAGCAGAACTAGTAGCAGCAGCAACAGCAACAACAACAACAACCAAAACAACAACAATGGTTAAAGCAATGCTAAGAAACAGGCAAAGGCGGCACACGGCAAATTTGCCGGGAGTAAACGTAAGAATAATAACAACCGAAAGCAAGTTTTTCGGCTCAAGTTGTTGTAGTTGTTGTTGTTGTTGTTTCTGCTGCTGCTGCTGCTACTGTTGTTGCTACTACTATGAAATTCAGTGGCATACAAAACGTAATTTCAACTAAACGAACCGACAAACAAAAATAAACAAACAAACAGTAGCAATAGCAACAGCAACAGCAAAAGCAACGAAATATTATTTTAGCTTGCTTGCATCCTTCCTGCGGCCTTGCGGCGTCCAACAGGAGTAGCTAGCAATAGTCTCTGGCACTGGCCTTTCCTTTCGTTTCACACCCCTCATCCTTTCCCTGGCTCATCTTGTGCATTCATATGCGAGCTGGATAAGTTGCTGAAATTGTGCAATAATAAAATATTTGCAATGTACTCGAAACGCATACCTCGCATCTCGCTCAACCAGACCATGCTATCCGCTATCCCAAGTTCCTCATTCTCATCTTTTCCCTTCCACACCTTTTTAAGTCTTGGCACTACTATACGATGGCCGACTGCCGGCAACTGCATTTTCATAAAGTGCAGCTCATAATAAAGGCAAAACCAGCCAAACGGTGTGCATGCCGAGGGGCCAAAATAAAAAGTGAAAATAAATATGAGCATCAGCCACAGGCAGACGAACAACGGCAACAACAGCAACAACAGCAACAACAGCAACAACACAAACAATAGCAACAGCAACGGCAATGGCAACGGCAACACGCCGAGCCAAGCAAAAAAACAAAAAAAAAAAGCCAAAATAAACAACAATAGTAGAATGAAAAACAAAAGAAAACTCCAAAAAAAAAAAAAAACAAAACAAAACAAAAAATAAGGGAGTACACAAAAAAATATTTATAATAAAGCCCGCGAAAATATTTGCAGCGGGCATTGAGAAATGTTGCGCAATAAAAATTGCATTTTTATGCTGATGTTTGAATTTTGCATGCAAATGAAAAACGAACGAACAGTTCCAACCAAAAAAATATGAAAATAAAAAATAACAAACAGGATATTTAAAGCGCAACGAAAGGATCGACAATAATTTACCCCAGCACGAAAGAAGAATATTAACACTCATTTTCATATTAATCACAATACCACAAATAATTTATATTCTATAAGACTATAGCGACTATTGACAGCTAAAGAATGAAAACTTATTCTTAAATTGAAAACGTTTAAGTAAAGAAAAGCGCAAAGTGCTTATGTTTGAGATAATTGAATGTTCAACTTTAGAAAATGTTACGATCAAAAGTTAATCTTACATTTTATCTTATAAGTACTATTGCAAGCTATTCACGAGAACATTTTAATATTTTATTCCGAGGCAATACTTTGTATAAAATTTACTTTGATTGATCTTTGAAAAATTAATTATTATTTATTTATATTGTGATTAGACAGTGATTGTAAATTAAAGCCAATCTTCTTACTAGCTGTAGCTACTAGGCCTTAAGATTAATTAAATAAAGCTAACGCTTTAACATTGTCAATGTAAAAGACTTGATATTGTAATTGCATCAGGATTTTCTACCAACTTTCTATATATTCAGAATTTGCTTAAGCCCTCTTAATGTCAGGAATTAAGCAATAATTAGTTTGAAGTTTTCTGCATTAATAAGAAAATCATAAAGATTTGCATATATACAGAGTAAATCCTGCGCAGATCAGAAGTATATAGGAACCCTAAACGTTTCAAATTTTTTGATATATCTGAGTTTCATCCATGATAACCTGGCAACTGGCAACTACTACAGCTAAATACCTTAAGAAAGCTGGAAAATAAACTATTAAATAAAAAAATTAAATAATTCGAGTAAACTTATAATATAGTCTAGGCCTTTATAGAACAATTTATCTGAATGTTGCAACAAATGTATCCATTGCATACCTTTTATATACTGTCTATAACAATAAGAAGAGTAGCTACAATAGCGGTAACAGCAAATAGAAAACAAAAAAAAAAAATAGTGAAAATAGTAAAAAGGGTCTGACTAGAAATCCCTGGGCAGGAAGTGCTGCCGCTACTCCTGTCAGTGGCAGCGGCAACATCAACGGTAGCTTCGCGGCTTAGCTGAGACTTTGCGCCCACGCTCCATGTGTTTATGACTTTGAATTGCAACTTCATCCGCCCAGGGTGGCTACCATTTCGCTACCGTTTGCTGTCGAGTGCAATGATGGCGCCGCATAGCGCGCATTGTGACGCGAAATGGCGTCGAGTTGAATAATCCAACATGGCGTTTTGCCGCCGACGCTGCCAGTCTTGTATATTTGTATGTTTGTGTGTGTGTGTGTGTGTGTGTGTGTATGTGATTCTGTATGAGTCTATGTACTTGATGGTGTGTGTGTGTGTGTATGTGTGTGTGTTATGTTGTGTTCTGTTGTGTTGTCTGTTTCCGGCAGCCGGATAAAAAACTTGGCGTTAAAGTGTTAATATTTTTTTGAGTTTTGAGAGCATACTAGTCGTCGTCTGGCAGGACAACATGCAAATGCAGAGCACGAGAGTTGGTGTAAGAGTTACAAGAACGACAGCTTCGACGTTGTTTCCCCTCGACGCTGACACTTGTTCAATTCAAATAGCACGCCAGTGCACCGACATTGATGCCCTGGCACGGCCCAGACATTTGGCCTGCTCGTAGGCCTCTGTTCCATCCGGTTGTGACTCCTCTTCCTCCTCCTCCTTCTCCTTCTCCTTCTCCCCTCTGTCTCATATTTTTTGGCTGAGTGGCATGCCGTGCCGGGTGAGCCGCATTTATGTTATCTTTAATTTTCATGACGAAATTGGCCGTAAGAGTGCAATTCAAATTGGCAATCTACAAGCTTATTTATTAATATATATAAATAAATGACAAAAATGTTGCCCATGATGGTGGGGTCGACAATTGCTTTCAGAAAAGTATATATCAAAATATATGTTAAATATATAAATATTTAAATTTAAAAAACTATCGACTTTTGAGGTTTTCTACTTATGATAGTTTTACTTATGTAATGTAAAATTTTGCTGAATGCTGAATTAGCGAACTAAAATGCGAAAAATGAGGTTACTCACATGATTGATATATCTTTTCATTCCAACTTTTCAAAAAAAAAAAGAAAACGTAATTCATGTTAAGTCAATTATCGAGATAGAGTTGCAATTTTGATCAACTTTTCATATCTATATACATTTTGTGTGTTACCTGTAACATAACGTCGTTAATTAGACATTGAAACATGTCATTTCACATGCATATACGTATCAAATTTGGTGGCCCCCACCAAAGCAGCCATTAATTAACTGAATATTGCATTTTGTGGCTGAATATGTCAATCTAACTTTCGAACTATATGCCCTATAGCCAATGGGGGAATATTTGTGGTTGTGACTACCTTTACAACTCTCCTCTCCATTTCAACATTGTGAAAATTGTAAAAGTACAGATCAGATATCTTTAGTATCATTTGTTCACTTAGCTTGTGTAATTTACAGTTTTACTGAAAAATTAATTATCGAACAGCTTGATTTCAAATTGTTGATTTTGGCCGACAGGCGAGTCAGCCCAGCTTGGTCATATCATATTAACCATACGCACTGTGTGCATTCAGCATAACTGGAGGCAAGGCAAGCATGGCACAAGGACCCAATAATCCAAACAGTGGAATCAACAAACCAATCCCATGTCCATTCAAACAACAACAGCAGCAGCAATAGCAGCAGCAGTTGCAGTTGCCGTTGCAGTTGCAGTTGCAACATTTGCTGTAGCTGCAGTTGCAAAGTAAATTGTCCAGTCTGTGGCATTTAAAACCAGTTCGCATCAATTTAAACGGACATATGCTTAACTTTACTTGTGGTGATTTTTGCAACTTGGCCAGCATAGTTGACGGTAGTTGCAGGTAGTTGGAAAGTTGCCTGCTCTCTCTTATTCCTACCTTCCGCCCTCCCTTCCCAGCCCCACAACTACCTTATGCCTGGCTGAAGTGCTTTGCACATTGACAGCGTTAATTAACTTTTAATTTAATTTCGCGTAAATGAGTTTTTACTGTCAGCGCGCATTGCTTTATTTAAGCTGACAAAAAAGCAATTTGCAATGCAAGAGTTTTTTCTCTTTCCCCTTTCGCCCCCGCATCTCGACTCTCTCTCTCTGCCCCTCAGTCTGTGAGTTTTTTGGTTAGGAGGCGGGGGCGATTGGGGTACGCAGCCGGATGGTTATGGTCGATGGTGATTGTGGGGATGTGGGGCATCAGAAGATGGAAGGCAGTGATGGTGGGAGCAGTGGGTATGCTTTTAAGCGCGGTTTTCAAATGTGGCTGTGGCAGCGAACAGCGGCAGCGGCAGCAACAGCGCCAGCAACAGCAACAGCGATGTTGTCGTCGTCAGCAGCCAGTGTCAATTTATGCCGCCAAAGTGAAAATCCAAACTGAAAGATTTATGTATGCATACACACACACATACACACACGCACACACACAAACACACACATGCTTGTATATATGCCTACATATAAATATATTATTTATATGTATATTTCGTTGGCAAATGTGATTTATACCAAAATCTCTCAGCAGCAACAAGCGATGCGTTTCTGTTGCCTGTGTGTGTGTGAAATATTTTGCAGCATTTGAGCATTTTTCTTATTTTTTCTTTTTTAAATATTTCTTTTTTTTTTTTTTTTTTTTTGTAAATTCAATTTCCAACATCAACTGAGCCGACACAAGTGCAAAGCTAACGATACTACTGCCAATGACGATGACGCCAGTGAATCCAATGCCAACGACAGCCGTTGCATAAATAAATGCTTTAGACCACTGTGCAGACAGGCGAGGGCAAGAGCAAGTTGCAGGGATAGGATAAAAGGGTATGAGTAAGGGTAAGAGGATCGGTCTGAAGTTGCATGCTATACAGAAGGTGTGTGTTTTATTAATTGCCATCGCCAATGCCACAGCAGCCGCCATGAAGAGAGAAATATGCCAGCAATGCACGCATGCGGTTCTCTGATCCATTTTTTTTTTTTTTTTTCATTCTTGTTCTACTTCTTTTTCTCTCCTTAGGTCTTTTTCCTCCCGTACTTACCATCGCATAACTCTGCCATATATAGCACTTCAGTTGGAGAACAGGTCTGGTGACTGCCCGGCAGGGTATATCGTTAATGAAAACTGATTCTAGTGTCATTAACGTGAGAGCTTTTCAGACCAATGGCAACACGTTCAATTGCAGCAAACGGCATTTTCATCACTTTGGCTACGTTTCGCCGCCTCTACCCATACAGTAACATACACACACACACACACACACACCCCTTCTCGCCCTTCTCCTTTTTTATCATCTTCTCGATGGCATTGCTGTAAGGCATGACGAGTCATTTAAACTGATGCAACGCCGGCTGAGTGAGCAACTGATTGCGTCCTGCGTTCCCTATCATTGTCTCTGTCCTCATATTCCTTCTTGTCCTCGCTCTCGTTACAAAACCCGCTGACGACTTAATGACAGCCATACAAAATACGACATCGGTGCGAAAATTGCAAGGCAGCGCTGTTTTCAATGATTACCTTTTAATGCATATATAAATTCTATATAGCAAGTTTCAAAGCCGATTTTGAAATACCTTACACCCACCCACATTACTCTTTAAACTTAAAATTATCAAAATTGCATACAAATTTAAAAAAGGAAGATAAATTAAGAGTTGTAAAGGCTTTAATCTAAGAACTGGAATTTTAAAAATTATGGCAAAAATATGAAATAATGGAATAAATATTCGATGATATTCCAAGAAAGAATAAAGGAGTTAATATTTTATTATGTTTAGTTTATTATGATTTGATATTTAAATGGTTTTTTATTCAAGAATTTGATGAAATATAAAATTTTATTAATTATTTCGATATTATGATTAGAATATACATACATAGATAGTTTCCAATTGGAATATAATAAAAGATATACATATATATGAAATCGCAGAAGAAAAGGAGGGAATTAAAACAACACAGATGAAACCTTTTAAATGTGCTCAATAGAATATTACCTCAATGAATAGTGGAAGGATGATTGGTAAAAGCTATAACGAACATTAGAGACTTTACATGTTTACTAACACTAGGACATAACAGAATCACGATTTTAACAGAACAGTTAACATGGATCAGTATATGACAGGGAATTGAAGGGCTATACATACCTAGATATACTCATATACTTAGAGACGAGTGGAATAATTAATAAGTGTTTACTAAATATATGTAATACTTAGCAAAAAAGAGACTAGCTACTGCAGAAGTGATTTTATATTAATTAGATCATTAAAAATCCAAGAGGACCCTACAATTTTTTAGGGTATATTTATAACAATATAATGCTATACATATACAAAAAATAAAAAGATAAAACAAAGACAACTCAGGCCTCCAACAAACTGCCAACATCGCAGCCCGAGGGGTAATCAAGCTGTGGAAACAGGGAACTGGACACAGCTCTGCCATGGTATGCCATGTGTAAATGACGCTTAAAATTGAAAAATTAAATGAGAAATTATTATGTGTGGCAGCAACGCGTTGGGGAAGCGAAAGAGGCAGACGGAGAGAAACGGAGCGAGAGAGAGAGAGAGAGCGAGAGCGAGAAAGAGGGAGAGGCTCCCACTGGGACATGTGTGTGTGTATGTGTCTGTGTGCACGTGTATATGTGAAGCGTCATTAAATTAATTTGTCAAATATGTATAAAATAATAAATTACCTTTTTGTCAGTTACTCGTTTATTAATTTGTACATGGCAGCAATTTTTTGGCATTACAAATGGATGTCAAACGGCAAAAAACCAAAAAAAAAAAAAAACAAAGAAAAATCAAAAAAAAAATATATATCCCAAAAAGAGAGGCAAAGTGAATATCGGGGCAGGACAGGACAAAGTGGTATCCAAAAGTCAACTAGCATAAAAAATTATTATGTGTAAAGAGCCAACACATAAAAAAAAAGATGAAAAAAAAAACTGAAGCAAATGTACAGAAAACCTGTGGACCAGTAGTGGCAACAACTGGCGATAAATTGGCCAAGAGCTGGTTTGGGTCAAGTAGCCGAAGGGTGAGGCGGTGTTGGTAGGTAAACGACGACAAATTGCCAACCTGCCCTGCTCATCGTGTATCGCTTAATAGAAGTGCCAACCGATGCACGTCACATGTTTCTTCTTCCCTCTCTCTTCCTCTCCCTCCTCTGTCTCTCTCTCTCTCTCGTAATATTTTTATTGCACTGGGCTGAATGCTGGCCAAAAGTTGAATGATTTATGATTTATTCAATGCAACAACGAATACGGTTTGTGTGACTTTGTCTGTTAAATTATTTTTTAATGTGTCTATTAAAAAATACAACAGCTGCATCAACAACTGACACCGGCAACAAGAAAAATACCACCAAACACTAACAACAACAACAACAACAACAATAACAATCCAATAATATAAGCAACAAAAATGAGAGCAACAAATTGTTGGCGGCTGCAATTGGATCAACTATCGTACATACATACATACATTGTGTCTAGGGTATGGGCAAATGATGGTTGAGCTTCAGGCTCAACAACGGTGTCTGACTCCCGTCGCTTGCCGTATATTGGGGATTTGGCGCCGGCATTAACATGGAACCAATATAAATGGCATGCCAAATTGTACTGGATGAACAAATTTTGCCGCTTCATATGAGAGAGAGAGCGGGCAATAAAAACTTGTATGGCCAGACCCCAAATGCGATTTGGTGGGGCATTTGTTTTAAATTACCCTGGCGTGTAAGTGATGAACAAGTGAATACTGCAAATTGAACAGTCAGGCTCGGCCGTATAACTAAAACAAGAAAAAAAAAACAAGAAAAAAAAAGAAATTAGTACAAAAAACAACAAACAAAATAAGCGATAAACTAGTTTGCTTGTTTTTTTTTTTTTTTTTTTTTTTTGGGTGGTGGTCAGGATGCGATCAAAGTAGAACAATGAACTCGCCCTCGATTTAAGGCAAGTGGATAAACAATAAAAATATTGCGGTTGACCGTATGACCCAACAATGCCATATGGCTCATACAAAGGCTCAGTTAAATAAAAAATAACAAGTAGATTTAATAAAACGAGAAAAGCCTGGCCTGGCTTAAGTAACTTAATGAATAAGGAAACTTGTCAAATTATTAATAATTTAATTGAAACCCGATTCAATTTTTATAAGCTGTACTCAACTTTAAGGCCAATGAAAACCAAAAAGAGAGCTTAACAAATTAATTTCAAATGAAATATTTTTTGCTACCTTTTTTGTAGATAAATAGTTGGTAACTTTTATATATCCTAGTTACTTATTCTTTTCACATATTATATTCTGTTTGTCAGTAAATATGATTAAAACCCTATGTATATATTATATAAGAATAATAATTATTTATTATATAATTTGCTATTAGCTTTATGTACAAAAAAAAAAAAAAAAACAAAAAAGAAATCTGTTAACTTTTTGAATCCAATTTTATTTAAAGCAATAATTGAAATTTATTAATAAAAATTGTGTAACCGGAAATGAAATACCTCTTATTCATATAGTAATATATAAGTTAATGATTTTATAATTTCAAATATATATAAACTCAAGATAAGATAAGTCTTCTGTAAACACAAAAAGTTTTTGTATTAAATTATAGATTTATTCAAAAATATTTATATGATATTCCTTATTATATAAAATGGTTATTTTTCTAATCAAAAAAGCGAGTTCTATTTCTATATGCCTTAGAATCACGCTCAATTTTGAACGGATTTTTGTTTACTATATATAATATTAAATTGCCAATTGCCAATACATGATATTATTAAAGAAGAGAAAAAGTATTTAAACAAATAATCGTATAGTAAATGTGAAATGTGCTGTATTTCTGAGTGCATTCAATCAATCATTTGGTTTTTGGTCGCTTTAAGCCTTTCACTCGGAAATTAACTCAACTTGACACTCATATAATGCTAACACACATACACACACACACGCTGTTGTACATCAATCCATTTTGGTTATTAACTAATCAAATAATGACACCCTCTCCCCACCGCATCAATCTCCTATATGTATCATTTGTATCGATGTCAATACTTAGCCGCCAGCTAGCAAGCTGTCATCGTCCAAATCGAAAACCAAACAAAAATTCAAATGAATACAACCAGCTAAAATGTTTACCCAAACAAAAATAATGGTCATGGTAATGACCAAATACAGAAAATCCGTTTACTAAAGTACTTACCCCCACCACCATCAACGCCAACACCACCACCATAATTTCCATTGAACGTCCGACAGAAAGTGAACGGATAAATGAGAGGGAATCCATTTCACTTCACTTCCATTTCAATTCAAGCGAGAAAACCAAAAAATTGTATTAAATTTTCAGTTAAAATGGATTAGGTTTTAGAAGCCATTAAGGAGAAGTTTTATGTCATAAGAGACAACTAAATTAAATGAGAACCCAATTATATACGAAAAATGAGACAAGAGGTATAAATGTATGATATATAGTATAATATATATACATATATGTACATCCATTCATTAATATAAGCCAATGGGGCAATGGCTCGTTGTGTCTGTTTTTGCCCCTCTATAAAGAGTCAAAAAAACCCCAAACTTAATCCTATAATTAAGCATTTATGCATGTCCTGGTTGTCCTTATGCGTGCTTGTGATGTATTAATTTAGAGGAAAAACCACCGGCAACAACCAACCTTGTACACCTACACCTATACCCACAACAGCAACAGCAACCACATTGTCGACAATGAGAAGCAGCAGTAACCGGCAACCAGCAACCGACAACTGGCAATGGTCACAATTACACCTCCCGTCCAGGATATGTAAGGGATGGCATGGAATGGGATGTGATGGGATGGGATGGGTTAGTGGCAAAGCAGAGGATAATAGAAGAGGTAGCAACAGCAAAACTATTTCACAGCCAAAAATGCTGTTATGCGTTTATATTAACACGGATATGCTCACTCACACACACACACACATACACACACCCATACATATATACATTAACAAGCACGTAGGATGCAAAATAACTGGTACCATTGGAGCAGAAAAAGTGATACGAATCATATGCGGCAGCCCCCTCAAAAAAAAAAAAAAACACAGAGACTAAGACCCCTCACCAATCCTTCCCCACTTGAACCCCCCTTTCTGCCTCATACATATCACACGTTAAATAGTTTGCTTGTATTAGAGGCAACGTGATGTGGTGGCCTAGAGAAGAGAAGAGAAGAGTAGGAGTGGAAGGAAGGTGATGGGAGGAGGGGAGGGGGGGGGTGAAATAGAATAGACAACGCATCCTTTGTAGTTACCTGCATGGAACGTTGGCAAAAGTTAGTTACGAGTGCGAACAATGATATTACGTAAAATATTTTGAAACTACTGCGCTCTGTTGCCGCTTCTGTTACCGATGCCATTTCTACCTAGTCTCTTGGTCCTCTGTTTGTGTGTGTGTGTGTGTGTGTGTGTGTGTGTGTGTGTGTGTGCGTTAGTTGGGGGCGTGGTAAGGGACTTTTGCGGCCATGTGGCATGTGACAGCAAAACGCTGGTGACTCTGACTCCACCTTTGTCGTAATTGTGTGGCACATGATCCCGTAGTTCGTTGTCAGTGGTTGGCATAGCACCCTTTTAGTCTACGTTCCATAGAAAATCTAGAAAGTAGCAGTAGGAGTGGAATGAAGGGGGGGAAAAATTGAGTTTTAGCCCGTGTGAGGATGAGAAGCAGTGCAATAACCACAATTTCAGATTGAGATGGCACCTGGAGAAAGGTTCTCAAGCATTTCAGAGGTACCCCGGTTACCTTTACCCCGGCCTAAACGTAAGCTCATTACGTTTTGGCTTTGTTTTTGGACTAATTAAATTTGAATGACTATTTTCACTTAAAAACTTTTTGCCCGACTCGTTGTTGGTTTTGGTGTTGGTGTTGGTGTCAGTGTTGTTGTTGCTGCTGTTTTTGGTGTGACTGCTGCTGCTGCTGTTGCTGGCATTGGCGCGAAGTTTTGTCTAAATGTCGACTCCTGGACGGCCAAACTAGATTTTCCTGGGGGTTGTTTTGGGGTTTTTGCTTGCTTTGCCTTTAGCTTTTTGAGTAAGACATAAACAATGTGACTGCCACCCCAGCATCCCTGCACCCAAACCCAATCCGAAACACCAACACAGAACCAGAAATTGAAACAGAGTAACAGCCCAAAACCAAACCCAAAAGAGCCTCTCCTCTTTCTGGCCACGAGCAACACACAAAATGCCAAAGTGTCGCATGGGTGTCACACAAAATATTAGAAATGATACTTAACCACAGAATTGCAGAGCTTTTCTGTCCTTTTGTCTGCTGTACAGCTTCTTCGGTTGTAAACCGGGTATGGAAGTTAATTGTTTGACAGGGGGGCAAAACCATTTGCTCCCTTTTTTATTTTTTTTTTTTCTTTTTCCTTTTCCTTTTTTTTTTTTTTTTTTTTTTTTTGGTTTTGCACTTTCTCGCCAGGGTATTAGAAATGTTTGGAAATGGTTTGGAAAGAGAAGCAAATGGCAAACCGGAAACGTGCCGCACGCCGGATATAAGCAACGTTGACTGCAACAGCAACAGAAAGTCAGAGCATTAAATTGACAGAAAAACTCTTTTCAATTAAAACGGGGGCAATATAACCATTTGAAGCAAATCCACTTAATGATTTAGTTATAGATTGATGCAAATTAGATGAATTGACAAATCTTTATTGTGTTGGAAACTTAATGCAAATTAAATCGCCACCCACACACCACACACCACATTTTTCCCCCATTCATATTCGCTTTTTGCCTTTTCATTTGCTGTTTAAATAGCCTCCGGTATAATAGATATTAATGGATTTTACGCCATCCAGCAAATATTAAACCAATAATTTTCCATACAAATTTACAAAAAACATATACACATACAATGGGGATACACGGTGAAAAATAATAATAATTAATCGGATTATAGCAAACACGTTTAAGCAAAAGAGATATATAATAATGAGTCGATTATCTTAATCTGGCATGAGTGCAATATTTACAAGTATAAATATATCTATTAAAGAATATAATGTTAGAAAATAGAAAATAGAATTAATCGATTAAATCCTGTAATAGTATAAGAAATTAAAAAAAAAAGGGTGGCTTGCGTTCATCTAGTTATAAGATATATGATTCATGAACCATTGTTCTATTTTATCTATTCTATTCTTATCTTCTAATCTTTAGACCCATCTTACAACTAATTGAATTATTAAACATTTAAACAAAAATTCTTTATTTTGATATGTCATATCAAGGAAAATTGATTCATAAACCCAACAACACTCATTTTTAGTCGCTGCAATTTAATAAACAATGAAAAATCTGTTTAAATTGATATAACTTTAATAATTTCGTCTCACCTTTTTTTCGTTTAGTGTGTAAATGGATATTAAAAAAGATAAAATACAAAAAAAATTAATAATATTTATGGAAGGGGGAAAAAAAAAAATAGTAAATCGACAAACACCACATAAATAAATAAAAACCTATAAACGAATCGTTTCAATGTTGGTGGATGAGTGTTAGGGGGACAATTGTACTACCCTGTTGTAGTTGTTGCGGTTGCTGTTGTTGTTGTTGTTGCTGTAGGCCAACAAATAGGCTTGAAAATCAATAACAAACATTGTTCATGTTCTGCCCAACCAAATAGCAACAACTACAAAGATAACTTGGTTGTGGTATACAAAAATTTAATTGTGTTGAAATGAAATGAAATTGCGTGCAGTTGTTGTTGGCTCTTTATGTAGTTGTAGTTGTTGTTGATGATGTTGGTATTGGTGTTGTTGTTGCTGGTCAAGTTGCAGCCTCAGCGACCACAGAAAATCGCTCAAATCAATTAAGCGCAAAATTTCATAAATGCGCAAAATTTTAAAGTAAATACGGGTTTAATGAATTTACACACACATGAACGAAACTGTACACTGTCTATCTTCATATATCGTTCACTATATATAGGCATATATGTACATATATATATATATATATATATATATATATATATGTATATGTGTTACATTTGGGTGTCCATTTTATGAAAATATTTGGTACAGTAATGAAAATGCTTACACTTTTCGCTACATAACACACAAGAGACAAATTGCAGTTGATGTTGGTAGGGATCATATTTATTATAAACTTTATGTGACTTTAAAATCTTTTTATTCATATTTTATTGCATTTTGATTATTTAACTGGTTTAAAGCACGTTTAAATTTTTATTTGGAATTTAAAATTTTGGTATATATTTTAAATTAAATTATATTATAGTTACCCTATTAACATTAAAATGTGGCTACTCCAAAACAAAAGGGGTAACCAAGAGGAAAAGGTTTAAAAGGTTTAACATAACTAAAGAAGGTCCACAATCCACACAGCACATTCAACGAAATGAAAGTAAAGTGGTAAAGGTATTATAAATATCCTGGCATAAAGGAACACAGAAATTGTGTTAATTAATTGCTATTAAATTCAAGTTTAACTCCAGAGTCCAAATGTCCTTAATTAATACAAGTAAAACAAATAAAATGAATATATTTTCAATAAATATTAATCCGTTTTAAATTTAAACATTTTTTTCAATAGTTCAGTTTTGATTAAGACAAAATTCTAAAATTCTTAATGAAATATAAGCATAAAAAGACAAGATAAGCGCCTAGGTAATATAATATGAGAAAGTTTAAGATATAGGTACTAATTTGAATTAGAAACTATATATTTAACTGATGGAAAATATATAAATTGCGATTACAAATTTAAATATTCAATATTAAAAAAACTAAAAGTAAACCTAAGATTAACTAATTTATTTCATAGCTATTCATAGATTTAATCATTTTAATGAAATTTCTTTAAGTTGTCACTTTCAAGTTGACAATTTGAAATTTCTTCATTCTTTTTGTTCAATAGCTTAACAAGGTTTTTGGTATTGACACATTTGTCGGATGGTATGTATGGTACCAGCATCATCATCCGCAATCCTTTTTTGGCCACATCCAGCTCGTTACCAAAAAGCTAAACCGGCCAAAATCAAATAAAAAGCTATGGTAATTGGCTGGCTGTTGTTAAATTTTACAATCGTTTTACTCGGTTTTTTTTTTCTGTTGTTGGGGTTACAATTTCGTTTTGTTAGTTCAGGGACTAAGGCAAAGTTTGTTTTTTTTTCCTCGTTTGTTTATACATACATATATTTTATGTATGTATATACCATAGTACATATACATATGTGTACTCTATATTTATATGTATGTATGTATGTATGTATGTATGTATGTATTTTGGACTATAATGCGGCACGTAAATGCGCATTAACTGGTAACAGACATATCAGACAAGAGACAGCAATATCAATATCCGTGGGCCTGATTAAAATGAAATATGAACATTAACCGCATTTGTTGAAATATACAACAAAACCGCATATACTGCGTGCAAATACTCACACACACAACTCGAAGTGGTGTTGTGAGTGATATACATACATATGTACATATTTATATATTTATATATTGTATAGTGGTTGTAGGAATGAGCGATTGTAGGTGGTTCTTTGGTTTAATGTTCCCCCATCCCTCTCCATCAAACGATTGTTTCGCAGTGGGTGGGACTATTTTTCAGATAATAGGCAAACACACAAAACTGTGGACAAGTGCATTTAATAATGGAATTGAATTTACAATTATTTTTACACACACACACACACTCACACAATTACCCACACTGTCTCACTCACTCTCGTACACACACACAGAGATAAATACATATTTGGTTTCCATTGATGGTGAACCATCAAAGGCTGTATGCTGATGATGCATGCAATGGGTTAGGTAAGAATGTGTTCTGAGTTTAAATTTAATTAAAATCCTTTTGTTTGGCTCTTGTGCGGTGACCAATTACATAATAATTAATGCTTTATTAATGCTCAAACAAAAAAAAAACCAAACAAAACGAAAAAAAGACCAAAAACAATGCAATCAACTTGTCCACGAAAACAAAAAACTCAATTCACAAAAATGAAGTAATCCAATGCTCAATTAACACAGACAGTAAAATCTTAAGTAATTGCAATAAAACAGACTACCCTGGAGTACATATTTTACAAAGTTGGCAAAAAAAAAAAAAAAAAAAAACAAGGGCAAGCGGAAATAGCAGGAAGAAAGAGGATGAAAAAAAAAAATAATGCTATAAAATCAACGCCAAGACAGCGACAGGCGACGGAAATGGGTCGACGACGAGGTAAGTCAGGCAGGCAATCCGCCAAAACAGAGAGGCTTGGCATTGGGAGAGTCAAAAGGCCCTTGCCACCCTTATCCGGCCCACCCAAAATGAAGAGCTTTCACATGTCTGCCACATAAAAATGGAACGCTGTTAAACGCACCGCTGGGAATGGGTTTCTTGTATTTTTCTTCCTTTTTTTTTTGTTTTTGTTTTTGTTTTCCATGTTGTTGTTGTTGTTATTTTGCCATGAGTCGCCTTGCGAGTTGCGTTACTTCATGTCGTGGCCAAGTCGTGCCTGGATGATGTTGGTGTCAGTGTCTAAAAGCGTCAGCAAGAGCATCAAAAATTGCTTATGTTTTCATAAAATGAAGCGCAAACAATTTTTCCACTGAAAAGCATAATAAAAACAAGATATATAGCAACAACAACACCAACAACATCCAAAGGATGTGGCAAGAAGAAATTGGCTGCTGCTGCTGCAAAAAAAAAAAAAAATAACCAGAGTACAAAAAAAGAATCTTTCTCTTGAACGCTGAGAGGCTGTAATCTGATTTTATTATAATTTTGATTTTGCTTTCTTTTCATAAATTTTATAACAAACTCGAGAGGTGTATGCAAAGAAGCAACAACAACAACAACATCAAAACTGAATGAAAGAAACAAAAATAATAAGAATTGAGCTGAAATAAAAACAAAGCATGCGCGTGCTCCCAACAACCACGAGCAATAATAATAATAATAGCAACAACAACAACTACAATAACAAACAATGCGGTTGCCGACTGAGGTTAACTTAGAGGTGAAGCGAGGAGAAGCAGCGGCGGCAGCAGCAGGAGCAGTAGAGGGGATGTAACTGTATGGATACGAGTAACTGCTTACATTTTTGGCGTCTGCCAAGCAGGCGTAAAATAATAAACGCGAAATAAAGTGGAAGCCCACAAACAGGAAACCACACACACACATACTCATACGGAAAGAGAGAGAGAGAGAGAGAGAGAAACACACAGTAATATGGGCACACACATACGCACTCACACTTAGACACATGTGAGGTTTTTGTCTTCCAAATCCAGGGCTACACGTGTAGGCCAAGATGGCGCTCGGTTGAATCTTGCTCTCATCTACATTCTGGCATTACTTGCCACATATCCTTAACTTGCTGGTCCTTTTGCTCCATGGTGTTCTGTGTTCGCCGAACCGTTTACACTGATTTTCGCTTTCAGTCAATTTTAAAGACAACTTCAAGCCGCATAACCAACCAACAGGAGCAGCATCAGCAGCATCAACAGCAGCAGCAGCAGTAGAAAGGAAAAGCAGAAGCATCAGACCATTTTCCTTCTGCTACATTTTTAATGAGATTAAAATAGGCTCACACAACAACAACAATAACAACTTTAGCATACACACACACACACACACACACACACACACACACACACACACGTTTAGATGAATCTCATGTAGGTGTATTGTACTTTATGGCAATTTGGGGACTTGTATAAGATTTTTTTTAAAGAGTTCAAAGTTGTTGTTACTCGATTTTGCCTAAAAGGTTTTCTGTGGAGAAATATTCAGTATGTGTCTCTCTCTCTTTGTGTGTGTGTGTGTGTTGTTTCGGTCATGCGGTTTGAATTAGGAGTCTGCAACCATCCTGCATCCTCCCGGCCACTCATTAATCTACAACGCATTAATTTCTCTGCCGCAAAATCCAATCTAAATTACATAAATCAACAAGCCGTAACGAATCCTGCTGATGGTGGCGGTTGTCGCGGGAGGTGGCATACATATATACATACATATATATGTATGTACACGCATACATATACAAGTGTTGTTGCCGCCACCCTTTTCTGTAATTGGGTCACTTGTATGCGAAAAGCAGCGAACTGTTGCATGCCAAGTGGAGGAGGTATGCACATATTGAAAAGTGGAATGGAGGCTGGTAGGCAACTGCGATGCAATCTAACAGCTACTTTGTCAAACGGCAGCTGCCTGCAATCGCTTTACCAGTAACGGCGGCAACAGCAACAACAACAGCAACATGAACAACAACGATGAGGATTCCAACTGTATTTCGATTTAGCGCATCGATTATATTTACGCCCCCTCCCCCCGTACATCCTATTCATCTAACCTCCGTTAGTCATCGTTAGATTTGTGTGGCCTAATTAATTAATTGAAATTCATGAATTGCACATGCAACTGGCGCTTGAAGAATGACAGACACCCAAAGCAATCCACACAGAATCGAGAAATCCGAAGCAATCGACGCGTTTAATTTGAACTGCCGCCCGCCAACGATGATGCATATTAATTGCAATCAAAGCTCAATGGGCAACACCCACATTTAACCTCTCCCCCCTGTCACCCAACCATTTACACTAACTCTTTCTAACTCGCTCCTGGTGAGCAGTAAACGTTTCGAAAAAAAAAAATGAAAAAAACTAAAAAGAATCAAAGGAAAAACCGCAGTGAAAGCAGCTTAAGCATCGGACCGTATTTTAATTTATTAATGGAAATTCATTGGAACTGCTATAGTGCCAGCTCCACAACCTCATCTACCAATCAACCAGCTGAACCGTCGTAGTTACAAATCCAAGCGAGATATTAAAGCTACTGCCAAACCCCGATCCACATTTCCCCCGTTTCCATACTAAATATAAGCAACGACCTCGAACGTCATCTGTGGCTTATCTATGCGTCGCGTAATTTTGATTATTAAGTGGCACTTAATTTAGTAGGCGTGTGCTCAGCCTTTTCCCAAATCGACACAATATTGAAAATGACAATCTGTGGTACCACATTAACGAGCTGACATCGAAAATCGAATTGTAATCGAACAGGTCTCGAAATGAAATGAAATGAAATGAATTAATATCTGGTTTTTCACTTAGACACCACCAAGGGGCAGAACCGGGTCAGGTTCCCGTGGTGGCCATTAGGGAAAATGCCGGTAGCAACATACATATATACTATATGCATATGACTATTGATTAAGAAATTCATGATAAATTTGTATCAGATAAGCAAAAGCGAAAGGCTTTTAACGGCCTTTATTTTCCATTATTATTGATATATGATCAGTGTTAAAGTAAAACTTTAAACATTATAGATAAATTATATTTTTACTAGAAATTTTAGAATGCTTGGAACTGCATTTCGATGTTCTAGTACCAATTCTGCTTAGTTTATTTAAAGTTTCTTGAGTTTTATTTTAAAATCTAACTTGTAATCTATTTACAAATTTACCTTAAATTAACATAGAAATATTTGGATATATATTTCATCCAATAAATTCAAAATATGTTACCAAACAAAAGTGTTTAAATTAGCTTTCTACTGCAATTTAAAACCTATTTGACATAGGCTCCAAATTGTTCCATTCTGTTTAATACCAACAACTTTGTACCCAATTTTGCAAGGAGTTTATGCCCGCCCAACTTATATAAGCAAACTATATATGTAGTTATGTATGTAGGTACATACATACATATATGGTTAGAGGTAATAGAAGACAGGCAAACAGAATTTTTGGTTCCTGTTCCTTGGCAATTGGCCCAGTGTTGGCCTAGTCAGTGGAAAATATTTTGAAAACATTACGGAACTTCTCATATTATACGCCAGAGGAAACCATCGTTATACACAAAACCAACAATAACATAATCCACGAACAAAATTTCGAACTTGTTTCTCTTAGCTAAACAGTAGAAACTCTCTTAAACTCTAACATAAATGTGAATATCGTAAAATTTCAAGAGCGAAAACAAGTTTAAGAGCGACAGCAAAGAGAACAATTTCGAAAAAGCGATTTCATAAGCGAGAGAGAGAGATTCTTCGTTCGTCGTCTTTAAATGCGAAAATCACGAACAGGAGCAGAAATTCTCCTGTTTTCAGTATATATATATATGTATATATAACACTGAAGAAGTATGTGTGTGTGTATAGGGATGTGTGTCGGCATGTGCGAAAAGTACGGATGTAGGCCAACAGCAACAAAACAGAGACAGAGACAGAGACACAGGCAGAGGTGGAAACGGCGACACAGGCAGCTAGAGCGCGCGGCATAGTATGCCACACAAATGTTGAATAGTTGCGGAAGGTTATGAATTTCCGTGAGAAATTACTACAAGTAATATGTGAGTGGTATATGGGCATACGATAATACATACATACATGCAAATATTTGTATATGTGTGTACATTTTGTGTGTGTGTGTGTGTGAGCCTTAAATGGGACTATTCCTGGTGCTTCTTTGCCTTGGCTATGTTATTGTATTTTACTCTGTTCGCTCGTGTGTGGCCAAGTGAGGCGTTATTTGCCTCATTCTCATTCTCTTAGCTGCTGGTGCTGCTGCTCGTGTGTGTGAGTGTATGTGTGTGTGTTCATGTGTGCATGCTGATAACAATGTTGCACTTGCTAATGCATTAATTTTAATCTAACGCATTCGGCTTAGCTTCTATGTGGATAAATATATATATATATATATATATATATATCTGTGCATACATAGTTTTAGTTGTGGTAACGTTAACCAAGTTACTACCGATGTCAGCCACACAGCTCACTTAATTATATGAATGCCGGCCAAACTAGTCACAAAGGTCACAAGTCACCGACTGACAAGACTCTGGGGTTATCCATCTTGCTACCGATGTGCCTTGGCCTTCTACTTTTATACTCTTTAGCTTATCCTTTTAGATAATGCTTATGCACAAAACTCGGCCAAAGTGTCGTCCTCATCATTATCGCTTTTGTTTTAAACTGATGCTGTTGTTGCTGTTGTTGGTATTGTTTTTGTTGTTGCTGCTTTTGCTACTGTTCATAGTGGCCCACAGCAACGAAAGAATCCTTTGCTCCTTTGGTTCTATCCTGACACTTTTGTGACATTGTGCAAATGAATAATTGTGCTTTTCTTTGCTGCCAGCAACATGCCCATCCTTAGTCCAAGACCAGGCCAGGCCAGTCCAACCACAACAACTGCACATCCGTTCCAAATCGCTCGCTCAATGTCTCATCGTGATCATCATCACCAACATCATTATCATTATAAGCATCATCATCATCATCCTCATCATCATTACATAGTCATGATGTTCATCCCCATACTCATTGTCGTCTTCGTTATCCTCCTCCTAGTTGTCGTCAGCCTCGTTGCTCATTCACGCTGGGCCGTTGCTTTCATCATCATCCGTTTGGGTCTGGCCTGCCATGGCCGTCTAACCGCAACAAAACAAGCAGCTAAACAGTCGCTTAGCCATCCAGACTAAACTGACCCCTTTCCAATGAACATCCATTGGTACCATCTCTGTTTTCATCTACACCACCTCTGTCCCTGCCTTTCTCTTTCTCCCTCCCTTTATCTCCTCCACCTTCTCCGTCTCCGTCTCCGACTCCATTTCTGTCTTTGTCTACGTCAGCGTCGCCGCTGTTTGCCATTCATTTTGTTTCTGTTTGCGCTTTGATTGACGGAGCAGAGCCAAGAGCTGAGTGCCGTGCTGATGTTGAAGCTCTGTGCTGGTCTCCACTGCATGTCCTTGCGCTTGTCCTTTTTGCAAAACCAATGCCATTGCGCTTTTCCAGCGTTATTAATGATTTTTCCAAAGTTTTCGCTACAGTTTATGCTACATCTTCTCCTTTCCTTTGGACCCAAGAGTAAAGAGGATTCCGGATGCTATTCCTGTTCTTCTTGTTGTTACTATTGCTGTTGTGATTGTTGTTTTTGTTGTTTGTTGTTGTTGCCATATTGTTGATTGTTCTTTTATCTCATCTCCGTCAATTCGTAGCGTTATATTGCTGTATACCATTTGACTTTGGCTTTTGAATTTCCGCCCTCTCCCATAGGTTTACTCTATTCGGATACTGTATCTGCATCTGTTCATGGTTTTTTTTTTTTTTTTTTTCCAGTTTCTGTTTTGATATTTGACCAATGTATTACGCTTATTTGCCCAGTTTCAGTTTCATATCCTCTTCATCTCTCGCCTCTCTTTTTATATCAATGTTTTCTCCTTTTTTTTTTTTTGCCTATTTGCATCTCTGTTATTTTTCTGCTTACTCGCCATTTCCGTCTAGATAAATACTTGTCAATCAGTTATTAATTGCTTTTCAAATTTATTGAATTTGCGGTTTCTCGAAACTCGATTTTTTTCAGTTTTTTCTTTTAACTCTTTTTGCCAAACTTTTCTGATTGGCAGGCAAATGTTTTTTTTTAGTCTTGGCTAAATTTGAGAATGATTTTCCTATTTGCTCTTCCTTAACCCACTCACTCCTTCTGCATGCCAACTCAAGCTTCATTAAGCTCAACGATTTCTGCATGTCTGTTGCAAAAATGCACAAAATTTCCAATCAGCCCCAAAAGTCAGTCAAGTCAACTCGATTCGAAAGTCTTTTGGCAAATTTGTAGCAAATGAACAGTAAAACATAAATGAAATATCATTGCAATTTCAACAACAGAGCCAATAAAATGACATTCATATACATATATATATATAGATACATATATGCATAAATTCCTGTGTATAAATAAAATTGCTCATATTCATGTACAGAAATTTAGAGAAGAAAAGACTGTGAAAATGAGTATAAAGAAAAGTTAGTAATGGGTTATTTTTTTTATAGCTTTAAAGTCTAAAATATATTAGAGGATTCGGTCCTAGATTTAAAAGAATATATATACATATGCATTTAGTGTTTGCAAATAATTAAAATAGTTATATATAATGTTATATGTATATCATATCGTTTTTAATTTGAGCAATTATATGTATATATATTGATATTGATGCGGGCTATGGTTTTTTTTTTTTGGTTGTCATCGTAAAGTCTTTAGTCTAAAGTTATTAATTTGAAAGTAGAAATCCTTCATTATAATTACTTTAGTTTCTATCTATCTTTAATACATAAATTTAATGTTTTTTTATTGATGCAGAAATAAATTTTCTTTAATTAAATTGTAATTAATTTTAAAAATGCATAATTGTGTTTTTCGTAATTCAATATGTCTTTGTGAATAAAGTTTTGACCTCGTTTACCCCCTCAACTAGTAAAATTTCAACGAAAACAACATTACCCACCGACATTCACCACTTTCATTTAGTGCATAAATATGTATGTATGTATGTATGTATGGCAATTTGCACACTTTGTGTGCTTACTACACACTCCTTTCATTTTAAAGGCAAATTTTCATTGGCATTGCAATTTTGATGGCGCTAGTTAATTGCATTTTCTTTTGCCGGTGTGATAGACGTGGCAAAAGGCAGTACCACACAGAGAAGACAGGGCAGGTCAGGACAGGACAGGACAAGACAAGACAAGATGAAACGTGGCGCGAAAGATACATGGATGCATATACATACATAGATACATACATACATACATACATTCAGATCTGTCAGTTGAGACAGCAACAAAGCGACATTTAAACAAACTGACATATGGATACAGGAACAGAGACAAAGATAGAAATAAGAGAAAGAAAGTGTGTGTGTGTAAGAGAGAGAGAGAGAGAGTGAGTGAACGCGTTAACCAACATACTGTGATATATGTATGTATGTATATGTACATATATCCATGTGGCAGCAACAATAAATGTATGCCCGTGAAAGGTATGTAACCGCAGAACAACATACACTCTCGCACACACTGTGCAGCAACAGCAACAGCAACAGCAACAGCAACAGCAACAGCAACAGCAACAGCAAGCAACAGCAAAATGCAATTAGCAAATAGATGTGGCCAGTAGTCGCTGAGATGCAACCGCAGTTCCATACCCATTATTGTGCCTGTCTTTGTATCTGCCCTGCCATTCCATTAAATGTACTCTGCAATGTTTATTAAAATTCAAAAAATATATACAATGTACATATATATATACATATATGTATGTATTTTTTTTTTAGAAATATGCCATCTCGAACCGACTTGAACCCGTTATAGAAATTCTGTTGCCCTCATATTTATGTGACAGATGCCGCAGCATTAGACTTTGGTAGTCGTATCAGCAAGCAGTAAGAACAATTTGTTCCACATTTTATGCAGCTAAAAGACTCGGTAAGAGTTTAACATTGCATATACCACATACATACATACATACATACATACATAAATATGTAAATACATACATATGAAAGCAATGGACTCTGCGCTTCAACAACTTCCAATTGCAATTGCCATAGTCATGGCCAGAGATGCAGCTTTCCCATAGACAACACCCATATTGTCCATGGTTTTGCCTTACATTTACTTGCCTTTTATGGCATCTAAAACGCCAGCAACATATGCAGATGGCCTCATTGTTTTAGTGGTTGTAGTTAGTTGATGTTGTTGTTGTTGTTGCTGTTGTTGTTGTGGTTGGTGTTGTTCGCGCATCTGGCAACATCTTGTTGAGCTGTCAAAATATGCTTGTTAACAACATTTGTTGCACCGCAACAACAAAAACAACACATGGACACACACACACACACAAACGCACACTAAACCAGCATCAACTCAGCCGTAGAAGAAAAACAACAACAACAACAAGAACAAATAGTCTTACTGCATCCCAGAGATGAAGGCGGAAAATGTGATGGAGATGGAGATGGGATGAAGTTGGAGACAGAAATAGAGAGAGAATGATAGAGAGAGAGAGAGCGAGAGAGAGAGGGGGGGAGGTGGTAGATACGTAGCCAGCACATACATTAGCCTAAACATGTTTACAAGGCATCAGCAACTTTTTAGCATGGAAGCTTTTAGAAGCTGCTTTCCATTTAATTTCTGACAGCAAATTTTTAGTTTAAAAGCGACAAAAATAATCATAAAAATTGCCTTTGTGCTCCGGCATGTTGTGTTCAACTTTATCTCATGGTAAACTTTCCATAAATAGCTAGTCCACTCTGAATCCCTGTCATAGTCCGAATCCAACTCCCGAGAACAAGGCAAGAGATATGTGTTGAGCAGCCGCCGCTGCTGCTGCTGCTGCTGCTGTTGCTCGCCGCCTTGGGCGTGCGTTTGTCTAATAGATCAGCATCAGAAGCAGGCATGCAGGCAGCCGCATGCAGCAGCAGGCAACAGCAACAGCATCAACTCAAATGTGTTTCCAGGCCATTTATCATCTGCTCTTAGCCCCCTTTGGTCTGCAATTTCAGTGACTGGGCGGAGGCGCGTTCATGTTGCAGTTGCGTTGTCTTGCAGTGCCACTGGCAGCGGCATGAAATTTGAGCGGCTTGCGCTCACAAGGTGTCTACTTTTCAACGCCCAAGTCCCAGTTTTAGTCCCAGTTCCAGGCTCATTCTTCCCGGTCCCCCACTTCCAGTGTCAGACTTTACCCCAGCTTCAGATTTAGCTTTAACATCAGCAGTCTGGGCTAACCGCTAATGTTGCCGACAGCCAACTGCTGCCTGGTGGCTGGTGGCTCTTGGCCAGATTGGGGCGTTTGCTTCATTTGCACTGAAATTATTTTGCATAAATCATTTTAATGTTGCGTGATTTTCAGACGGCCTTTTAGTGTCCCGTGAATGTCACTTAAAATCTGGCACATTAAAAAGACAACGACCAAAAAACAAAAAAAGAAAAAAAGAAAGAGCGAGGGTTGAATATCACTTTCTCCAACACCATTTCACATACAAACATATATGTATATATAAAATGTGGAAATCTATTAAGAATGTAAAATATTTATAAAGGAATGAATTTTTTCTCACTATATAGCAAAGAATTTCCATTGATCAACCATTTCTTTAAAATCTTATGGGAAAAAAAGTGAAGTGACTTTTTTACATACATATTTGTCCAAGTACAATAAACATTTCATTTTGATGCTTCAGTATTTTTTTTTAATAATAATAAATACATATATATATATTTTCTTTGATTTACACAAGTCAGTAATATCCACATATCAACATCAGATGTCATTTCATATGTGTAAAGTAAACAAAAAATATATTAAAAAGGAATTTTTCAATATTTCAATATTATTTTTACTATTGGCACCCTACATCAATAGGTAAGGAGACTGGTAGAACGTGGAATATTTTCATTTATTGAATATATAAGAGGAATTTATCTTCCCCTCTGTGCAGAAAATGTTGTCAAAGCAAAAGGAAAAAAAAATAATGAGGAGAAAAATTGCATTTCACATGCAAATAATAAACTACCCTCGTTGCTTTGTACATATATTAAATTAAAGTTAAACAATTTATTTTCTCTCTTATTTTCAATTAAAGCTAAGTAAAATATTTAAAAGTCAAATTTGAAATTTAAATGCTGCGGCATCTGTTTGCCACGATAATGTTTGACGAGACATTGTGGCATGTTTGATATATAATTCGGAGTACACATTATAATTGCAGACGATGTGGCATAAACATAAACTTTAGATTGTATGTATGTGTGATTCCCCAAAAAAAAAAAATTATTTATAAATTTACATATACATATGTAGATCAAAGCACCCTAATGCACATACATATATGTATATACCACACATACATACATACATATGTACATAAAATACGTTGTGTATGTGCCACACACGAGGACATAAAGGTACTTTGAAGTTGAATCACTTCAACTTTGAGTTGGCATTCGCGGGAATCACATCTTTCAGTTCACAGCACAGATGATACTTTGTTGTCCATTTCATTGTTTTGATGGTTGTAGTTGTTGTTTTTTTTTTATTTGTTTTTTAAAGGAAAAACATGCATACATAGGTAGGAACATATAAAAAGAATTTTCATTAGTATTAGGCAACATTCAATTGTTATGTTTGTTTACCAGACATTTGGATTCAAAATGTCTCACAGTCAGTCACATTTGTAAATGACTTTTATAACTTACCCCATCAGTTTTGGGTCTGCAACGGGATCTTTGCAGAAAACGCATTATAACCGGCGGCATATGCTCCTTATACATCGCATATTGGCGCAATACAAAACGACAGGCGCTAAAATGCACACATTGGCCAACATTCTTGTCTGGAGTCTGGCAACTGTCTAATGCTAGTGAATATATATTCAACTATATATGATTATATCCATATACATATTTCTATATACATATATATCTTTAGATTTGCCATTGGTCTTGGCTATGGCTTACGTGGTGTATGGCAATGGCAAAAACTTGCCAACAAGATGACGGGCCAAAAGAAAATCAATCGAAATGTGAGCCGCATTTTGAATTTACAATAAGACAAAACAGTTGCTGCCGTACTGTTTCCTTGATGATGATGTGGTATTAAAGTCGCATTAAAGTCTTATAAAACTTTAAAAGAAAAAGAAGAAGAAGAAGAAGTAGAAAAAGAAAACTCTAAATAAAACTGTTGCCCCGAGTATGAGTAGCACAGAGTGAAACTGAAACTGAAACTGAAATTGTTCTGTTAAATTCTTTTTTGTTCCGCAGCAGATTGTTGCTGAAGTAAACAGCTTGGGCTTGGGCAACTTTTGATAAGCAAACGAAAGGCAGACTCTCGCTTATCGACAGAACGGCATGCAAAACAAGAGGCCAAAATAAAAAAAAAAAAATATCAAAGAAGCTAACTTCGGCCGTGCCGAAGTTTGTATACCCTGCAGATTAATTGATTACTTTCTCTTTTAAAAATTGGAAATATAAAATTTAAAAAAAATTTGAACCAAAAAAAGAATCAGTAAGAAAAATTCGAATTTTCCAACGGCCGGAGTTGAACCTCCGCTCACGTCACTTCTAGAACCCATCTCTACCTATTGCGCTACCAAACTTAAAATCCACGGCCTCGCTATTTCGGGTATACATTGCAAGCGTCCAGCTTCTCGCTCTCTAAATTTTCTGACGAATTCTAGAAAACAACAACACAATACAAAAATTGTTTTCTGTCTCTTTCTGCTTCGCACTCAGCTTGTAGTTTTTCAAGCACGTGTTCGCATATATGTATGTATGTATGTTTGTATGTTTCCATGTATGTTGTTTGTGTACGCATATATAAAAGCAAATATAAACGTATTTAATTGGCTGCATATGCAAACATACTGATGCTGATGGGGGTTGATTCATTGATTTTATTGATTTATGTCGGTGTTTATTATCCGATCTGATTCAAACTTACTGATATGATGTAAAAGTATAATTCTCATCTGATCACCAAATTTGGTTGAGATATCTTAAAAAACAAAAAGTTTTTCTCACAAAAACATACTTTTTCTGATGGGGGTTGATTATTGATTTTATTGATTTATGTCGGTGTTTATTATCCGATCTGAATCAAACTTGCTTGTAAGGTGTAAAAGTAGAATTGTCATCTACATTGTATGTGCCAAATTTGTTTGCCAAAAAAGTTTTTCTCACAAGAACTGTTTTGAACAACACAAATTTTAACCGAGGTACCTCTGATCTTTCCTATTTTTCTATAACTTATAGTTGTCCGATCCTACCAACTCTCGAACTTAATTTAGATAAATCATCAATAAAGAGAATGATATGACTTTTATTCACGTAGCTCAAAATTTAAGTTCGATTCCTTGCGAAGAAACAGACAGACGGACAGATGGACAGACGGACAGACGGACAGACGGACATGGTCATATCGACTCGGCTTTCGATGCTGATCAAGAATATATATACTTTATGGGGTCGGAAACGATTATTTCTATGCGTTACAAACATCTGACCAATTTTATTATACCCTCTGCAAGGGTATATATATATATATACATATATACATATATATACATAATATGTAAACAAAAGCACACAGATGATAGACACGTATACATATACTACACAGAAATTCATAGCAGTCATAAGCACATGTTTTAGGCGGTCTACACCAGTATAAACTTACGCTTGACATCTGTCAGATACTAAGTTTAAATGGTATAGTGTGTGGAAGGGAGGGGGAGATTTTACACAAATTCAAGCAAATGGATATCAGTTTTAGTTGAATTCAATTTATAAATTGCCAATTGACCACTAGGTTAATGGTCAATTAAAAGGTAAATCAAGTGTAAGCAGATACAAACATTTCAACTTGTATCATTATTTAGTCAGATATTGCCTATTAAAGTTTGATTGATTAGAATGTAAACGAATCAATCGAACCAATTGTGGTCTTGACTAAATCGACATTATATATTCGTTAATAATTTTGGCATCGACAGCCACTTTATTTTAAAATCAGAGTTGGATTCAATTTTAAATTCACACATGGCTATAAACATACAAAAATTCCTTACCATCCTTGGCCATTTTTTTAATAAAAATGTAAATTTTTGCCTGATTGCCTTAAGGGGGTTTCTTCTTCAGTTTTGGCACATGCAAAACCAATAAAAAAAAGCAACAACAACAACAACAACAACAACAAGAACAAGAACAAGTAATACTCCTTAGGAAAGTGTTTAATATTCTCACGTAGAACGCATTTTCAGTATGATGATAATGGGCCAAGTTAACGTTTGCTTTAGCATCCTTTGGCTAATTTTAAACGTAATGCTTAGTTATTAAACTATATGGCCGCAATTGTAATTGCAAAATAAATGAAAGTTTCATTTCTAATCCTAAAACAGAATGATTATATAGCCGCATGTTAATGATCCAATGCCATTTCCTCTACACTTTTTATTTGATTTCATTTGATTATACGATGATGACATTCCATGCCATAACTTTCTATAACCAAAGAAAATAAAATGCACATGGTTAAATATATAATGATTGATTTAATAGACTTAAAAACATTATCAAACACATTGCAAAAGACAAATAGACAAAGTGTTGACAGAAACATTTGATTGCTCATAAAAGCCAGCACATCATTAAAAACCCCCCTTAACCCCGAAAAACAAAAAAGAAAAATTGACAGTCTGCTAACTACACACATACGCATTTATATAAAAGCATCAATGATTTGAAGGGGTGGAGGGGTGTGTGTGTGGAGGGGGAAAGCTCCCCCGCATTTATAATACACATATGTAAACGTTTAAGTACGGATATTTAGATATGTGTACAAAACATGCCGGAACCGAAGCATAAAAACCCGAAATGCGGATAATAAAATGCCATCGTCATAGACTCTCCAAGTCCAACTCCGATTTAGCTTGTAGCCCTTTTACAGATAGATGGGCGATAAAACAGCAACAACAACAACAACAACAACAGCCAGAGTCAGAGCACACATTCGGAAAATAGAAAAACAAAAAAGGGCATTGGGAAAAATATGAGAAACAAAGCATAAAATAAAACACTTGAAACTTCCAACTTGACAATTTGAAGACACCAATAAAGTTTCCTACAAATGCTCGTTTCGTTACGTTACGTTTTCGCTTTCGCCTGTTTCTTTTTTTTTCCAATAAAAATTCTTTGGAAATCATTTAGGGAAAAACGCATGCATGCACATCATGTGTATGTGCATGCCCACGCCCACCCCATACCAACACCCACGCCTACGCTGCATGCACCGCACAGACCCATCTCTAGGAAAGAGAAAAAGAATGAAACAGAGAGAAAGAGAGATAAAACGCGTGTCTGACACGACAATGCCATGGATCATGTGTCAAATTGTGACTTTCAGTTCATGCTGCTAGATGGTAGTAGTTACCTGCAGCATCTCGATGTCAATCCCCAACACTTTCTTGAGAGCTCCAGCTTGAGCTTGAGGCGACAGTCAGCAAAATGCGACACACGCAAATGCACTTTTTGATTGCCTTCGGCGTGACTTCCATCTCTATCTCTCTCGCTCTCTCTGTCTATATCCCCCCCTTCTAACTGTTGTCTCTGTTCTGCTTTACCACCCCGACTTTATCTGAATTTAGCTGCTTTTCATTCTTCTTATGAATTCTTGAGTAGCATGGACATGGACTCAGTTGCAGATGCAATGGCAAAAATAGAATGAAAGAACAGCCAAGTGTGTGTGTTGTTGTTGCACAGTCGTTTTATTTGATGTTCGGGTAAAAGCTTTTATCAAAAATCGTATTGCATGCAAATTAGATTGCTCTCAGATATTACTGCGTCTGCAACAACGACTGTTGCCTGTGTTAGTCGTAATGTTGCCTTTGTGTGGCACAATCTAAAACTATATACATTTGCCTTTTATTCGATGCCATTGTCGCTGATGCTTGGTGCTGTTGCTGCTGTTGATGCTGCTGCTGCTGCTGCTGCTGCTGCGGGCCAGCCTGCTGATGCTGATAAAGACACCGACACGGACGCCAACAACATGACAATGCAGCCAAACGCTGATGATTCAGACCAAATTGTTGTTGCTGATGCTGCTGCTGCTGCTGCTGCTATTGGTGTCTTTTGTCGCAGGTCTCAATTGACTTGATAAACTTCTTCCTACAATTTTTTTTCAATTCCGTCGTACGCCTTTGCTTGTTAACGTCAACTGACTACATAGACACACAGATAGATAGAAAAAATAGAAGAAGAAAAAAATAAGACCAGATATAGACAGAGAGACGACGACAGTCACAAAGATGCAGGCGTAAAATGAGTTCATTTTTTTTTTTTTTTTATTTCTACGTTTTCATTTTTCTTTTCTTTGGGCCCTATCGAGCACGTCTTATCTGTAGTCGCATATATGACCATACCAGAGAGAAAGAGAAAAAGACAAAGGAGAGAGAGAGAGAGAGAGAGAGAGGATGCTGCACCGGCTTAAACACACTCGAATGCATTTCCATTTCATGGCTATGGCTTCATTGCCGCCGCCAAACATCGTCTTTGTCGTTGTCGTTGTCGTTGTCTGCCGTTTTGTCTGGTGGCTATGCGCCAACTCGCCAAATAAAAGAAAGAAAAATAGGAAAAAAAAATAGGAAAAAAAAAAAAGAAAAGTTAACCCAAAACCCAGCTGGGACAGACATCTCAGCGACTGTTTGGTGTAATACATAGCGTTCATCGAAGCTTAAGGTGTATAAATCACACACAATGCGGTCTTTTGTAGTAGTCTTCCGGCAAAATTGTAACTGGTAACTGCTGCAGTTTGGGAATGCCTCAAAATACATTTTTTTTTCTTTCTAACTATGGCCAGTTTCAAGTTAAATGTTGTTAGCAGCTGTTCCGGCTGCTTCCGTTTTTTTTGTTTTCTTTTTTTATTTTTTTGCCATTTAAATAATAATAAAAATTATAATTTATTTTCAACAATTTGTTGCACTGTTTGTAATCATTTGTTAACTGTCACAGCTTAAGGCAAGCATACACAAATAGTTTTTGGCCACTTGAGCGACGAGGCGTTTAAGCCGCTTAGCACAATCACAAAGAAAACAATGGCCCCAAAAATAAACGGCAGCCAAATCTAGAGACAGAGCTAAAACCGGAGGAGCCAGCCACTTCAATTCTCATTCTCATTCAAAAGCAAACTGCTTAATACCATCTGATAAATAGTCAAAATATTTAAGCGGCATATTTAAAATCAAATAAACACATCAACCAACAATCAAATGCTTGCTGAACTGTAAATCGAGCTTAGTTGCGCTACATTTAAGAGCCTTTAGCATCATAGAGAGAGCAACATAGAGAGAAAAAGATAGAAATACCAGACGACCAGGCACAAAGACGCCTCGAGCAGTCAATGGAAGTGCAGGCGACCGGCAAAATACCCACTCAAATGCATCCCAATTCCGACCCAGTCTGTGTCCAAAGTAAATAGCTTAACTCAAGCTCTGTATCTCTGTAAATGCATCTCAGTAGTAGATGGCCTGCAGGCTCTACAGATTTCTCTGACTAGAACTTCACCAACTTCAACTGTGATACCAACAACGACTTTGAATTTGATTCGCCTTCAATTTGTTTATGAGAATCAGATACAATAACTACAAATATAACTACAGCAATGCGTCGATCCACTCTGCAGAATATACTCTTCTTTATATACCCCCACCCCACCCCGTTGGGGCTTTATCACAACAAATTTGTACACATGTTTATGTCATTCAATGGAATTATGTGTCTGAGTATTGGAAAAATGACAGACGAAAATACATAAAATCAGTTTTCCGACAAATCGACAAAATGTTATTTACAAGATGCACCATGGGCCAATGGCTTAGTAATAATAAATCTTAAATTCAAGGCATACATATGTAGATAGAAATTGAAATTTAAATTAGACAATTTTACCTGACTTTGTATATTAAATGAATATTTAAAGCAATATCTATAATGATTAATTATTTAAGATAATTCTTAAGGTATATATTGTATGATATTGGATTATTATGCGTATTTGTATCATTTCATAGTTGAAGTAAATTTTTAATTTAGTTTTAACTTGTAACTTGGTGTTTACTCACATAAAGAACAGTTATAAATTAATTACAGTTTTAAATGTAAATATGTAAATTGAACAAAAGAAAACCATTTTAAAGAAATTTATCGTATAATCAGTTTGTTTTTTTTTTTTTATTGATTTTCATCAATTTATTAGATCAACATTTTCTTTCTTTTATTTTTAATAACGTGAATGATACTTAACAACATACTTATGAATAGAAACAGATACCTAAACGTTTTGTATACATTAAAGACCATCATAAAATTGTTGTAAACTGATTTCATCAGATGTGTAGATAAGCTATGAAATTTTTGTTGTTAAATGCATAAATTAAAGATATCTTTTCTTTAAAAAAGAATACCAAAAGTATCTAAGAAAAAAATGTATTCATCAATGTATTTCATGTAAATGCTTTCAACTAATAAATCTTTCTTTTTTTCTCATATCAGATATTATTTTGTAAACACCTGCAAAGTTCAGAGGTTGGGAGAACTTTGTGATCCCAAAACATAAATTTTCATCCATTGTAAAGTCAAGTTTTGGTGGCGTCGTCGTCGTCGTCGTCGCCCATCACCCATCGTCTGTATATCGTATATTTTAGCAATGACAGGTGCAGCTGCCATCGGCATACAATCGACAGAATATTCTATACAATATATACATACTATAAGTTTGACTGGAAGCGTTTGTGCGTGCGCTTCAGTTTGTTTACGGAATTTGAACTTTTCATCTAAGCGAATGACTCACTGACTGGGCTGGATGACTGACTGGCTGACTGACTGCCTCACTCACTTGCCAGACAGTATTTGGTCGAAAGGACTGATGAGGCTGATAGGCTGTTTATGCTGTTAAATGCAAAAATGATTTCCATTAAAAATAAACAAATGGCGCAGCTCACGTACCAAAAGACATGCCCTATGGTGTTTTCTTTTTGTGTTCTCTTTTTTTTTTTTGTTGTTGTTGTTCTTTTGTATGTTTTTTGGTTTAAAATGCAATAACCAATAAAATAAATTGCCAAACAAAATGATCAAACATTAAGCCAAGCGTCGCATCGCGTTCCCCTTCCCTTTGTTCGCATTGTTTGTTTTTGTTTTGTATGATTTTTGTGTTATTTGGTCGCAAATGTGTCTCATTATTGCGTGATATTTATTTAGGTTATGACTTAAGTTGTGTCACGTTCGTCCAAAAAATTTATATCCAATATGTTGACTATCAGATGTTGTGGACCTGTATCCACCAAAAATATTCAGGAATATTCACGGGCAGTGCCGCTGATAAATGCAAAATGAAATTTATGCCACAGATCTGGGGCTAGCGATGAATGCTTATATCTGTGTATATATTTCTATATTTGTAGTTGTATACTGTACACTGAGAAAAACTATTGTAATCCCTTTTTCATATTGTCTTAAGCAATAATGGTTACGTGACTTGAAATTCTGAACAAAATGAATAGAAATTGGCAGGTGATAGTCTATTAATATTAACAATTCAACATTTACTTTACGTCATTTCTGGTAATATTAAGAAATATAGATTTTAAAATGGATTCATAAATTTTTAGTTTAATTAATCATAATTCTATAAAACAGTGAAAGCAGCTATACAGATCTTCTAATGTTCTAATTTAAGTTCATTCCACTTAGATGCATCTGTTTAAAACCAACAAGTAAAGGGATAGAAACAATTTTTTAATAAATTCGTTGCGTATGTAAGAAAAGTTAAGCGACAATCAACTCAGACTTAAAAAAGTCAGATTAAACGATTTTGGTTTTTCATTGTGTATGTTCAAAGTACATATTTCTGTATTTGAATGTGGATACGAGTATAACTCACACACAGACTCCAACTCCCCCAAACTTTGTGTAGGTATAGAAAATTTATATGCAAATATTCAATGCACGTTGTCGTGCGCATTGCATTCTAGCCACCAGCAACTGAGGAACCCAGCAACCAGCAGCCATACCATGAGGAGCAGCAGCAGCAGCAGCAGCAGCAGCAGCAACAGCAGCGACACACAGCACGCCACTAATTGGACCCAGCGGCTTACCATCATCTTAACGTGATCGCATTTAAATGTGCTGATCAATTTACTTAAATGTTAATGATGCCCAGGGCGAGGTGAAACTTAACTATGCATAGTTCAGGTTTTAGTTTGAATTTGGAATTGGAGTTTCTTGAATTGGAGCTGGGGTCATGCTGGTTACCTTAAGCTTAGGCCAAAAGAAAAGTGCGTGAGTGTGATTATGTGAATGTGTTTCTGTTTGTGTGTGTGTGTGTTTGGGGTGGCATAAAAAGAAATATGACATACATAAAGTGAAATTAGCTGCCAATTTGAGATGGCATCACTGCATGCGAATTGTTTTATATTTGTTTTTTGGATGACATTAAGCCATTAAAAAACCAGCAGCCATAAAATACAACAAGCTAATGGCAATTGTTAGCTTAGCTCATGCTGAGCCTATTCTCGATGAGCAGCCCTCCTCCTCCTCCTCCTTCTCCTTCATCATTCTCTTCCCCTGACACTTACTTTATCACACCACTCATAGGGCAATCAAATCAAATTTGTTTTTCTCTCTTTTTCACTCACGCTCAGACGTTGATTCTCTCTTTTGTGTGCGTGTGTCTTGGATATTGCAGCCTAAAAGCATGCTACACACATTTTTCACACAAGCTTAAGCTTTTGCAACCAAATCCGCTGCACTTTTTCATTTGGCTTCAAGTTTTTTGTCTATGTCTAAACTTATTATCATTTTGGCTATTTATTTTATGGTACAAAAACACACACACACACACACGCACAAATCCAAAGACACACACAAACACAAACACACAAAGAGGGATTGTTAGAGTGTGGGTGAGCTGGTGTAAGCTACAATTGTTTTCACATGCAAATGCTGTTGCCCCATGCTGCCAAGCATTTATATGCAAATAGATGTATGCGTCCCTTCTTTCTCTGTCTCTTTCTTTCATTCTTTTTCTCTGCCTTTCCCTCTCCCCGTCTCTCTCTCTATCTGTGTTCCCAGAGTGAGACACACTCAAAAAGAGATTTCCACTAAAAGACAAATGCTACAATATTACAGAGTGCAGAACAGTATGGCTATAGGAATGAGAGTTTAGCTTATAGGAAGGAGGGTGTAAGATATGGCGAGGTGAGTTGTAGAAGCACACACACACACACACTGAGACATATACATACATATAGTATATGTATACCTTGAGTGGCTGCTGGAGGGTCTGCTGTCTCTGTGCCCTGTTACGCGTTCAAGTGGCAAAAAAATCGCTGAAGTCGCAAAAATTATTGCAGTTGGCAACTTTGAGCTGACGCCTCGCACTGATCACACACACACACACACAAACACTCATACAAATAAAGTGCGCTTGCGATAAAAATAAAGTGACAGCAAAAACAATTGCAAACTTGCGCAATTAATAAAGTGAAAAGTGAACAGTTCGTTCTTTGCTTTGATCGAGTTGACTGGCGGTTGGTTGGCTTCTTTGTAAGGCCAGGCCATCAGGAATCATCATTATCATCATCAGAATCAGCAGTATTGGCTTCCATCATGCTGCTAACTTAAAGCCCAATGGCAATGCCAATGTTTTCACACGTGTTGTCATTTAAATATTTAAATGTGCTTCTGGCAGCATCGGCGTTGACAAGGAGAGCAGTTGGTTCCTTGATGCTGAGGCTGATGCTGATGCTGATGCTGAAAGTTTTACATGTTTTGCTGTGTGTTAAACCAAAAAGCGAACTGCTGCAGCGACATCACAACGCATACACATACACACACACACACACAAACACACAAGCTATAAGTTTTTTATACATATATATATATATATATTTGTTTTTTTTCGCGTCTCGTTCCTATATGCCATGCCAACGCCGTCGTCGTCTTCTTTTATCAGACAAACTAAGCGCAAAATTAGTTTTTGAACTTTTTAAATTGGTTTATTTCATGGAGTTTTGATTTTTAGCACGTTGCGTAACGAGCCTGAGAACCGCGCTCTGGTAATTGGCTGGCCGTGCTTTCCTAAAGCATACCACGGAGACGGTAACGACTATACCAAAGACTTGCTTAACGCCTTCATTAGCAATGTGCATGCATATATACATGTGTATTCCCTCTCTATATGTATGTGTATGTGTATGTGTGTGTGTATGTGTCTATGTCTAGAAGTATCTGTGTGAGTAACTACTCAATTTGCCAAGCAACTTAAAGCGAAATCATTTTCTCAAAATCTCTTTTTGCTACACAATTTTGCAATTATTGTAATATGGAGCACGAAGAGCAGACCATGTACTCATATTTTATGACATTTTTTCCTTCCATTTTTTTCCAATTTTATTTTTAATGCAGTTCAACAAAGTGTCGGTCTGTAACCTGGTATGTTTGTATGTAAATATATATATATGTATATACTTACCTATATGTAAAGGTACGTGCTAGTGCTATGCTCACTTAATACCTTATAATTTGCTGTGAGTCGTTGCTTTCATAAAATATACTTTATGAACAATAATTCATACGTGTGTATACCGGCACTTGTATGTGTGTGTGTATATACATACATATATATGAATGAAAAGTGCATAAAAATCAATTTTTGCGCATGAAACAAAAAACATGGCAAACAAATACTACCATTCTTTTAAGTAAAAAAGGTTCGACTTGTTTATACCCTTGATGGTATTTGAACTTCTCAATACAAATTATATTAATTAATCAAAATAATAATATTGATAAATTATCAACATGTAATCGGGCATAAAATCAATATGAAAGGACATTATTTACACTTAAGATTAATTAACAAGCAATCACACATAAAATCAATATGAAAGGACATCATTTAGTTTTTAAATTATCATTAATTACAAGTAAATACTAAATACATTTTAAAGTTAGACATTCCAATCAAAATATTTTATATAGTATAATTCTAATTTACAAGCTTAAGCTCACATTATTTTAAATTTTAGAGTATTTGAGGTAAATTATCTTTCTCTTCTTAGTTTGAATTTGCTTCATTTGAATTATTAGAACTATAACAAGCCTAATATACTCACAATGTATAACTGATATATATGGTGTATCGGTATATACCATATATATATATATATATGTATACCTTATAACAAGAAAGCAAGGCGGCGAAATAAAGCAACAGCAACAAAGTCGCGTCCACGACGACAACAACAACGTTGCATACATTTCAGATGACAAGTAGAATAATGGGAGAGGGGGCTGCAAAGGGGGAGTTTCAAAGGGAGGGGGGGGGCTGGAGTTAACGGTAACGGAATGGCTTTCTCGCATAACCCTCTTGCCAGTACACACTTGAAACTGATTACATGCACAATTTTGCCCTGTTCTTTGTTCGCCTCGCCAATGCGAGCGTCAAGAACAGCGAACCAGGGACACAACCAGAATTCCCGTACACAGACCGAGCAATTGTTAAGCATGTGTGTGGAGAGAGAGAGGTGAGAGAGAGTGGAGAGAGAGAGAGAGAGAGAGTGGAGTGGGTGTGGATGTGTGGCATTGTTATGTGTTCCTGTGGCCAACGTTCGTCCTGGATGGCTGGCTGGCTGACTGCCTCAAATTGCCCATCGCATACTACTTGCTTCTGTCTCTCTCTCTCTCTCTCTCTCTTTACCTCTCTCACTCTTTGTTTTCCCCGACTCGCAATCTCTCCCTCTTGCTCCTTCAGTCACAATGCAATTATTTCAACAAATTTAAACCTCAGCGAAATAATAAACAATTCGTTTTCAGATTAAAATGCAATTTTCATAACTTTTTGTGCAAAGACATTGCCAACGGGCAGCGGATAACCCTTTTGCCTCCATACATACACTTACCGACCGATACCATTGCCATGGCCATAACCATGGGCTCTTTTGCCCAATCCCTATAGTTCCGACAGCAACCTCCGCTAGCCACAATTACTACTTATATTATTTATATGCCGGCGCATTAATATTTCACAAGGTTCCCTTTTAACCCCCCTCCCCCCCCCTTACCCCATCCACCCACCATAGCAATACCAAAACGACAGCAAAACCAATTTTTCACGTTCATTCATTGTTGTTTTCTGTAGTCCTGGCATTTATCATGCATTTCCCAATTTGTACTTTATATACAGTTCTTATAGGTATGCAAAAGTATTTTATAGTTGCGGCATGGTTTTATGATTGAATTCACTTTTTCTCCATTTACCATTATAAGATCAGAGAAAAGGAGAAAATAAGACAGAAGAGGGAAGGACAACAGATTATTGTTAAATATAAAGGACACCGCATGCGTGCATAATTAGCACAAAGATTAACAGGTGATTCAATAATTAAACACACCCAACCATACACACACACATACACAAACACACAAAGTTATGCTTCAGGTAGGTAAGTAAGGACTTTCCGTTTGCTCTTGCCATAAAGTCACACAAACCATTCACATCTGTGTGTGTGTGTGTGTCAAATTGCCAATATTTGATAAGCACTCAGTCATGACCAATTTAAATGAAAGCCAAGGCAATCTGAAGCCATTCTACTTATATGTATGTAGAAGCAGGTGATGATGACACATTTCTCTCTTGCATATTTTAGTTTCAATTATTGTGTACATCATCTGTATGTGTCGTATGTCCGATTGAATGAGAATTTCATGGCTGTTGGTTAGTTAATTAGACAAACGATTAGTAGCTGCTTCTGATGCTACTGCTGCCGATTACTGAATGACCAATCGAAAATGCCATAAGATGACGCATCCATTAGAATACCTGCTGCATAAAACATTAGGCAACTGGGCATAAAATAGTTGATTGTGCCTCTATATTAATACTGATTCCCTAACATACACTTGAGTGCAAAATTGCGTAAACCTTTACGTATCTTCATATATATATGTGAATATATATCTCGTTATACTTTAAAGTGCTTGAAGATGTGAGGTTTACCTGAGTTATATGTATGTATGTATGTATGTGTATATGAATGCATATATGTATGTATGTATATATAGACAATGCCAGAACATTTATTGTCATGACTTTCCCTGCTGCTATGATAATGTGATATACGTCAACGTCAATTGGATTGGATTGGATGATTTCAAAGCCAATAAGCTGTCATTCGGTTTTGTATAGTAAGCGAAAGAGAGAGAGAGAGAGAAACAGTACGATAGACAGAGAGAAGGAGAGTGGGAGAAACGGGCGAACCCAAGTTGATTTATTACCGGGAAAAAAAAAAACCAAAGCCACCCCTTGAATTGTTTTCCACTTTGCTTTTCATTTTTTTCCTGTTGTTGGTTTTGTTATGTTTTGTTTCGTTTTTTTTTTTTTTTTTTTTTTTTTTTTTTTTGCTCTAAATAAGCTACGACTTGTAACTGGAAAGCTTTGATTTTTGTTTTCGATTTTGAGTGTATCAATTCAAAGCATTTGAAATGTATTGGAAGTACTTGAGTTTGAAATGGATATAAGAAATGATACTAGTATGTGACTTGGCAAGTTATTTTTGCCAGTTACTTACTTACGATTTTGATACAATATTTGTAAGACATAAAGAAAACATTCCCCACTTAATTTATTAATTTATATATATATATATAAATATATATATATGCATATATACATATAATCATTTGGTATACAATGTTTTACTTGTTGAAAATATCAATTTCATAACTGTAAATCATTTTGGCGCAAAATGCACTGATTAACATATATGTATATAGTATATATATATATACATACATATATTTTCACATTAAATTTTTTTTACTTTATTCACCTTTATGTCAAATAGATTTTATGGCAGTTAACATGGGCGTAGCAAAAGGAGTGGGCAGGTCCTTGCTACAAATCAGTGAATACAACACAACACAACATATTAATGTGCAATGAATCTGTATAATTTTTATTTAATTATTACAAGTCACAAGGTAAAAAATTATATTGAAACGAAATGATTATATAAACTATTTTGTCACTTTACTTTTCACTTAATTTACTATGCCACTGACTGCCCACTTGACTATCCATATCCATCCAATATACATATGTATACACAAGTACATACTTATATATATATATATATATATCCATGCGTTTGCATAATGTCATAAAACACAACCGTTACGATGAATGATTCTTCTCTGGTTGTATAAGAATTCCGTGTAAATTGCCTGCTCGTCCTTTACGATATCTGTAATTTGCGAAAAAGGTTAATTTATTCACGTTAATGAGCTGCGTCTGCAATGCCTTTTATCAGATTTATTATTAAGTGCATTTTATATGCATTTTATGCAAATTTAATTATAATTCATATTTCTTTAATTTCAATGTTATGAAACCATTTAGCGTACGCACAAATGGCCATAGCGTTAGTGCTTAAACATAATGTTAATTTCCCAATAAGGATCACAAAATTTATATGCATTTAATTGTATTGAAATGGCAATTTCATATTATTATTATCCATAACCCATTTATTGCCCCACTAAACTAATTATGCAATTAGACCCCGTGTGATAATATGAGAATAATTCTAATATTTTTTCCCCAATTTCACATTGTTTGCCATTAGCACAAATGAAAAGCAAAACATTTCATTAACATTTTATTTGAAATTAAATTAATAAGTCTAAAAATTTTAATTATTTTTATATTAATAGTATGTTAAGCATTTCTTTAAAATATTTTTAATTTATAAGCCAATGAGGCTTATTTATCAAATATAAGCTATAATCTTCTTACTCTGGACTAAAGTTTAAATTTGAAGGACAATCAATGCAATTGGAAAATCTATTTAAATTTAATATAAAATTTGATGGTTTTTTTTATTCCTCAATTTTTAATTTTTATTTTAATATTTGTATAGTTCAAGTGTTTCTGCTCTCTTTCAAGATCATGTTTAATTAGTCATTTATCATTTAATTTTAATTTTCTAATTTCTCATCTGCCAATGGGGTATAAAAATGCAAATTTTCCATGATTAAAAGATGTGAGAAACCATTCAATTAGCAGCATAGAATTTCTAGTCCACAGTTGAAGGCCATCATCATCAATCGTTCAGAGTGATTCACAAGGTGAAGAGCCGATCCTGGACAAAATGGCAAATTGGCACAATTGATAATTTCATTGAAACACTCAATCAACAACTGGCAAATGGTTATAAATCTGAATGTCTGTTTGTCAGTTGTCTGCATCTGCTTCTATTTCTATTGGCGTGTTGTTGTTGTTGTTGCTATTATTGTAGTTCCCTCTTCGATATTCCAATGTCTATATTTAAGTTTAAATGGCACTTTTCTCAAAAGGCTTAGGCACACACACACACACACTACATAGAAATAAACACAGGCACACGCAATGACTGACATCCAAAGAGACAAGCTGCCAATTCGTGCAGTCGACGTGCATAAAACTAAGAGAGTCAGCACAACAAGCACAACATACACACATATACAAACACACACACACAAACATAGAAGGAACTAGAAAGATGGACTAACTTCGGCCGTGCCGAAGTTCGTATACCCTTGCAGATTTTCTCTATATAATTCACCAGAAGCATTATTGTAAATTAAACATACCAAATTTACAAATTCAATATTTTGAGCTTGAGGAAAAAAATTTTTCATACAAAATTTTTTTTTGTACCGATTGTTCCTATAGCAGCTATATGATATAGCCAACCAATTCTGATCAGACTTGGTTGAAGTATCAAAAAGCATATTAAACTCATAAATATCAAATTTCGTGGCATTCGGTTGAAAAACAACAGAGTTATTGAGGATAAGCCTTATTCATGACCGATCGGTCCTATGGGAGCTATATGATATAGTCGTCCGATTCAGATCAAACTTGGTTGAAGTATCAAGAAGCATATTAAACTCATAAATATCAAATTTCGTGGCATTCGGTTGAAAAACAGCAGAGTTATTGAGGATAAGCCTTATTCATGACCGATCGTTCCTATGGGAGCTATATGATATAGTCGTCCGATTCTGATCAAACTTGGTTGAAGTATCAAGAAGCATATTAAACTCATAAATATCAAATTTCGTGGCATTCGGTTGAAAAACAACAGTTATTGAGGATAATCCTTATTTATGACCGATCGTTCCTATGGGAGCTATATGATATAGTCGTCCGATTCTGATCAAACTTGGTTAAAGTATCAAGAAGCATATTAAACTCATAAATATCAAATTTCGTGGCATTCGGTTAAAAAACAACAGAGTTATTGAGGATAAAGCTTATTCCTGACCGATCGTTCCTATGGGAGCTATATGGATATAGTCGTCCGATCGGGATGATTCCGAGATATACAATGCCTGCAGCAAAAGGAGCCTGTGCTGAAAATCTCAGCTCTGTAGCTCTTATGGTCTCGGAGGAGAAGCTGTTGATCCAGACAGACGGACAGACGGACAGACGGACAGACGGACATGGTCATATCGACTCGGCTATTCATGCTGATCAAGAATATATATACTTTATATAGTCGGAGATGCTTCCTTCTGTGCGTTGCAAACTTCTGACCAAAATTAATATACCCTCTGCAAGGGTATAAAAATCAGGAAAAAAGCAAGCAAAATTTTTGTTATTGCATTCGAAAATGACAGGCGTGGTCCGGGGGCGTAGACTTGTGGGCGTGTATATGGGCGGCGTATTGCTGAGCCCATGCATGCAATTGTACTCTTCCTTGACTCTTGTTTTATTTGTTCTTTTCTCAGTTCTTTTTCTTCTTTTCCTTCACTTTTTTTGTCGTTTTTTTTCGTTTTTTTTTTTTTTTTGTTTTTGTTTTCGTTTTCCCCATTCGCTTTGGCAACGGCAATTGAATGGTGAAATTTCACAAAATGCAGTCTGAGCGGACGCTCGAGACGAGAGCCCAGACAACAACAATGGAAAATTCAAACCTGTCTTATAGCTTGTAGCTTGTCTATCCATTCATTTTTGGTCTAAAGTGATGGGTCAAATTTATTCAATCACACTAAAGCAATAGTTTCAATTTATCTAGAATATATAATAAAGACAACTCTGTGTAGATGGAAAATAGTAGAAATTGTTTCTTCTATTTAAAAGTTTCATCGATTCAATATGAAAATAAGTTGAACAATGATGCCTAATGACTTTTATACCTAAACAATAAATAAAAGTTTAACATTTAAGGCAAGATTTGAATAAATGTTAAATTAAATTTGAAAAATATAACATTAAAATAATAAAAATAATGAAAAGAATATACAAAATCTAAATTCAATACATACCGAAATCAATTCAACAATTATATAATTATTTTTGCATAATATAGTATAATTCCTTTTCAAATAGAATATTTAGTTTTATTTCGATACTTTCTTCCTAAAAATGGTCAAAGTAAAATTTATTTGTAAATTATAATAACTAGAACTCATACATATATATTTTTGTAACTATTTAATTGATGTATTTTTTTAAACATAATTTTCTAATAAGCCTTATTCGAAAATATCAGTTTGAAATTTAATAATTTAATTTATTCTTAATATACAGAACTCCTTGTTTAAATAAAAGTATAGTTAAATTAACTAAATTTGGTCTTTAGATGGGCATAGAAAAACATTCTTTAAAGATATTAAGATTCTTTAAAAATATATATAGATAAAGATATGCCTGACTATAGAATTTCATGCCTTGGAAGATCCATCACAAAATTTTTCTAATATAAATAAAAATTAAATCCAAGAATTGTGAATAAAAATTGACAATGGAAAAACCCACAGATTTAATAAAAAGAAAATTTGGAATATTAAAAAAATCAAATGCAATGGAATATCTGCTCAATAATTTGCAGTTCAGATTAACGATGAAAATAGAAAAGATATAACTATCGTTGATATATTTCCATTATTCTTTTGACCATCTCTAAGGGCAATTTTCATGCTCCTATGTGTTCAGCTAGCTTCTATCTTATGCCCCGTGTTCATAGACTGTATGCTTGCTTGTTTTAAACTCTGTGTGTTTGTGTGTGTATGTATGTGTATGTTTGTAGTGTGGTATGCTTGTTTTGTGTGTGTGTGTATGTGTTAGTGTTTGTGCATGTTTGTAGTTTCGGCTTTGTATTGTGTGATTTTTTGACTGCCTAAGGTGGGCACTCTAGATATAGATAGAAGAGAGGACTACAGGGTATGGCCATTCTCATAGTTGGTCTGGGGTTCGTTTTTCAGTTCAGCTGCAGTGCCAAACTAGTTGTTAGCCAAATGAACAGCAGACAGAACACTATGAACTGTGGCGCATTGCTCATACGCAGCGTTGACCAACTTTCAAACACTCAAAAAAAATGCAGGTGCATAGAGGACTCCATAGTTGTGAGTTGAGAGACTTGACTTGACTCCGAGTTGTTTTGCCAAATGTATTCAGACAAAAAAAACTAAAAAAAAAAGACAAGAAAAAAAGGCACTTAGGGCTTACAACAAGTAAGACAAGCAATTCACTTGCCACTGCAAGCGACCTCCATTTGGGCCTCTCAGTTTGCAATTTTGCTGCATATCATAGCACATATCAGATAGTAGACAGCAGGGAGAAGACATGTTGCAGGAGGAGGCAAGGGGCAGGCATCTACTGACGCTCGATGAATTTTTGCAAATTGGCGCAAGTAATTTTCTCTGCTATACGTTAATAGACATCCACAATTTGCCGAGAGAGGGAGAGAGAGAAAGAGAGGGAGAGGAATAGTGAAACAGACAGAAACTGAGAGAACAGAGAGCAGAAAGTTAAATGAAACAAAATAAAAGAAGGGGAAAGGGGGCGAAAAAAAATGAGACAACACTTGCTAATTAAAAATGCTGTACCGAATTTTCACTGGCCAGTTGGACAGTAGATGGTTGTGTGGTACTATTGGTACTTGGCCACACTGTCATGCCCAGACCGTGGTCGCAAAGCTAAACAAGTTGTTGGCTGCCAGTCAGTTGGCCAGTCAGTTAAAGGCTCGTCATTCTGTTTGTTTATTGTTGGCCCCATGATTGCTAGAGCCTTAAAAACTGCTGTGATTGCGAACCATTGGTTTTTGCCTTGCTTTTGACTTGACTCGAATCTGAATCTCGAATTGGAGTGAATTTGGCCTTTGGCCTCCACATGTGCAAATCGTTGGAAACAAAAATCACATATTGCGCACACGTACGCCAGCTTAGGCGTAACCACCCACTATTCCCCCTCTCCCACTCCCCTTTCCAACAACTCCACCAAACATTCCATTGCATTTAGATTCCCATGCCATAGACATAGCCATCACATCCCAACCACTATTATACCGTGCTATTTTTCCCAGGTAACAAAATGAATTGCCCGCTGGCTACTACTCTACTTTTCTGGCTGTTCATGCCTTAGCTCCCGCTGCTGCTCTTGTTTTACCTACTGCTGCTACTGCTGCTGCTTCTGCTACTCTTTTGCTGCGACTGCAACTGCCGCTGACAGTGTCGCATACTCAAAGCGGACTCTTTGCTGTTATCCCACTGATATTTTGAGAGTGGCCCAGCTTGATTCCCATTCCATGTGGGTAACCCATGTGTACAGTACAATAGTACATATAGATGAGTGCAATTTACCGCTAACAATGCCATGCTCTGGTAGTTACAACAAATGTTAGGCACAGCCAACAACCGCATAGGCAAAAGGAACTCCTGTGCGAGTGCGGGGAATGGGGAGAGAGAGAGGGGAGCAGAGGGGTTTTATGGCAAACGAACTGGGGTGTCCAACTAACTACTTGGTAGCTACCTAACGACTTGCATACACTATACTACTAACGGTCTACTACATATGTTGACCATGGAAATGCATAAATAATGCGCCACAGTATGGGGTAAAGGCATACAACATGGCCTACAACCAGGAGAGACACCAATTCAGTAGTATTCAGGAGTAGAGAGGATTGCAATTGCAGTACTGGCTTGTGGGTTATGTTGTTGTTGTTGTTGTTGGCCATGGCTTCTGTTTGCCATATTCGAACATTCACATCAGGATTTCCCGCCATTGTACTTTTTGGCTTTTGTTTATTTACAGTCAGAGCCAAAATGTTTGTTATGCCTTCGGGGTTGCTCTCTGTCTCTCTCTCTTTCACCATTCCCTCTCTCTCTCTCTTTCTCTCTTTCTATCTCTTTTGGTTGTTCATGTCTAGCCAACTGGATTTAGGCTAAGTAAGCCGCATAGTGTACACCTGGTCACACACATATAAACATGGCAAAATACTAGTACAACACACACACACACACACACAGCATACAGCACATACACACACACATACAACCGTAAACGATGGTAGGACCAATTTAATAGAATGATGGGGCATGGCTGGTGGGGCTTTCAATATTTGCATCTGCTTAAACAACAAATGTCACGCGTGGACTTGCCTCCAATTATTCATGAGGCCAACGTTATTAATTTGAAAGCATATTTATCACAAACGAAAATCTACGCCACATGCCATAATAAATCAACAAACGTTTTTCGGTCCCACATTAAAATCACATACAAAAACATTCACACACACATTCACACACACACACACACACACACACACACACACACATACACTCTGTGTCATTGGTAAGGTAGGTAGGGAGCATGATGGTAAGTCATATGGGTGGAAGTGGAAAAAGAGCTCAAGTGTGGCCTTAAGAAGAAGAGCTTGACTATGTCATATCCATATTTAAGCACGCCAGCCTACTCACCCACACACTGACTCACTCACTTACCTACCTACTCACCCAGCCAGCCAGTCAGTCAGTCAGCCAATGTCTCAAGATACAAACACTCAAGGTGATATGAACCTTTTAGCCATGCTTAGCGTCCTTTTTTTTTGGTGTCCTTGATGATGACGATAAATACATAAATTCGCAGCCAGTGTCAAGCAAAGTTTGACAATGCGTCATTGTATGTCATGCCAAAGAAAAAACGAGAGCTAAAAAGAAAAGAGAACCCCACCAAAATAAAAAAAAAAAAACACCGAAGAAGCGAAATGAAAAAACGACAAAGTACAGGTACCAGAGAAAAGTCTGAAGCTGAAGCCAAGGCTAAAGCCTGAACCTGACTCTGAGCCGAGAAAGCGACACTGAGTGAATTTCAAAGCGAACGAACATATGAAATTCCAATTGTTTGCCGCCGTGTTCTTTTCATATATCTATCTATATATATATATATATATATATATATATATATTATTTCCTCTTTTTTTGGCTCACACTCTGTGTTTGTTGTTTGTTGGATTTTTGAGAGGAGAGCGTACCCAATTGCAATATTAAAAGCATGCTCAGTCGCAGACAAAAAGAAAAAAAATGTAATCCTTATATCAGAAGTATGCAACGAATTGGAGTTATCCTGTTTGAAAAGGAAAAATATTCAAAATTTGTATATTCTTTTATAACTCGATATCATAGTTTTCAAATATATTATTACAAATTATTATGCACAGATATATATATATATATTTATACTAGCTATGTTACTAAACTAAACTTAATAACTTGCATGTAACTTGATCAATATATGCTATATATATTTATGTATATAATAAGACACTATTTAGTATTTCTAAAGATCAATTTCTTTTGATTATCTAGATAAAAAAAAGTTAAGTAATTTGATTTCAAAGTTTCCTAAGGTAGAAAATTGATTTTAAAGGTGACTAAAGCAAATCAAGGAACATCCACGCAGCAGCAGCTAGAAATAACTATAAAGATAATGATTTCAAAATTTTAATTTACCATCCAATTTTGCTTTACAAATTATTTGACTTTTATAGTTCTTAAATCCTCAAACATAATAAATTAAGATACATATGTAGATAGTCAGTTATAGTTCAAATTTTCTGCATATCTAAACCAAATCTAAAATGTCCCTTTTACCCTTTAAGTGCTGGGTATATAGAAAACTTTTGATACTTGGCAAGGGAGTTAGGCGACAGTCAACCGTGACGAGGTCGACGGGCGACGCCCTGATGCTTTGCGGCTTTTGCTGAGACCGCTAAGCTGGCTGCCAAACTGGATACCCCAACCAGGACAACCAACAGCCGCGACACGTTCAAGGACATGGCAGCCGCAGCCAGAGAATTCACAATTTACAATGTGCGACGTTTATTCTACATACGCGTTTCCAATTTTTCCAATTTTTTCATTTTATATTTTTTTTTTTTTTTTTTTTTTTTTGCCTTTGGTAAATGTCAATTTTCCACAAAAAGAAAATCTATTATATGATTCTATATATTTGACTTTTTTATGTAATATATATTACATACAAAAAGGACGTATGTGAGTTGCTATATATATACATATATATATATTGTATACTTTGCTGTTTGGCCAAATTGGCTGAAAGTGGATAAATATGAGAAAATACCAAAATACAACAAGGCTAAGTACAATGGGATTAAATTTACTGAAAGAGATATAAAATAATTCGTGTTTTTATTTATATCTTTATAGATCGAATATTAAAATAAATATAAATCAAATGTTTGAAGCGTTATAAATTTATTGAGATCAGACTTTATATGTATATATGGTTGTAAATTATTTTATACGGCTGATAAGTCATACAAATTAAATTGGGCATCAAAATGGAAATTATTTATATATTATGTATATATATAAAACTCAACTTTGTGAACTATTAAAAACAAACTGCCTTATAATATTTATTTAACTAACTTTTCACTACTCAAGGAATATAAAATATAAGCAAATATAAATATTATTTAAGTCAATTGCAATATTGCATTGTAACATTTATGATATGGCCATTGTGCGAATACAATTTCCTCTTTTTTTTTTCTTCTTGTGGTCTTTATTTGCCTTTGAATTTTTGAGTGTTAAAGGCAAAGTAAAATTTGTATCATTGAACATTACTGACTGAGTATCTCTCTCTCTCTCTATCGCTGTCCCTGTCTCTTTCCGACTGTATATCTGTCTGTATGTCTCCGTGTGATTGTCAAGCCGACATGCCTATTGCCTCGACGACACTTGGCGATGACACTTCCGTGCAATTGTATGCCTCTTTTGAGTTCCGGCATTGGCTTCTGGCTCCGGATGGATCCGGAATATGGGTATGGGGTATACTTCATATATAGTATGCCATGCCGTTTATTGGCTGCGTGCGTGTTGCCAGTCCATATATGAATATTTGTGGTAATTCTTATGAATTTTCTGGCACGTCTCTATAAACATACATACACACATACATATATATATACATATATACAATACAATGACAGGCAGCACGACATGCCGCGGCACAGGATGCAAGGAGGACACAGATACATACATGAAAGAGAAGTAGACCAAGTATCGCGAGTCATTGTATGAGCCTTTATTATGGCCATTTTGCCGCGAAATGATGCGCTCGGTTATTTGGTTATTTGGGCAAATCAAGCAATTTATTCGCAATTGTCGTCATCGAGTCTGCAATTGTGTGGAAATCGATATATTTACATATACTATAAAAGCAAATAATACATATACATATATATATATACATATATATATATATTTATAGCCATGTACCTGTGTATGGCAATTGTTATTTTAACCGATCATTTCCTTCATTGCCATTACATGGCCAACGCCTGGAATGGTTCTTTTAATACAATAGTCGAGCTGCTGTCGCTGGCGAAATTTGATTTATGCATATTTCCATATGATTTATTTCATTAGCATCATTTCTTTGGCTACCGATTTTATTTTTTTTTTTTTTTTTTTTTTTTTTTTTTTTGCCTTTTTTCCTTTACCTTTATTGTAGTCAGCTTTCCTTTTTGGTATATATTTCTTTTTACTTATAAATTTTTTTGTTGTAATTTTTATTTTTCTTCCTTTTTTCTTTTAATATTTATTTAAACATTTGTTGCAGCTTCCGTTTTCATTTCTCGTCCGTTACGTTTGAGTGATTCAAACTTGACGTTTGCCTTTGTATAAATTTTTTCTGCCTCATTTGATGCAGAGAATGAAAAGTTTCCCAGTTGCACCTCCACCTCCCCTCTCCCTCCCTCACCGTTTTTTTTCCTATTTGCTCGATGATGGGGAGGGGTAAAAAAGAAAAAAAAAAAAAAACAAATTCCTTCCACAAAACGCAAAACTTTTGTTAAGAAAATATGAATTCGAAATGAAAATATGCTAGAAATGAATTGAAATTGTAACCGTTGAAGGACCAAAACGAGCGCGTGCACGAATGAGCACCGAAAAATGCCAATTTCTTCTTGGACTTCCCCCTATCCCCTTTTCACCATCAACAGAGGGGGCCCTTGTAGCCCCCCCCCCCCCCCCTTGCAGGAAAAGTTGCAAATAAAACAGCGCATAAGAAACAATATACAATAAAAAGTAAAGAGGAGATGAGACTGGAAGAACGGTGCTGGATTCTTGATGCTGGGAGATGGCAGATGGAAATGAAAGGCAAACACGATTCAGTTAACGAGTGACGAACGCTATTGCTAACTGGGGACTGCTTATATGTATCTGTATAGATATACACATATATATATACACATATAAAGAAGATATGTGCGTGTGTGTGTGTGCAACCTGGCAACGTCTATTGAAAATACTGACTGCCTGACTGAAGATAGGAATAAAGCTAAAACAGTAGCTGGCAGTGGAGATGGAGATGGAGTTGGAGTTGGAGTTGGAGTTGATGCTGGACTCCGGAAAGTGGAACGTGCCATTGGTAGCGGGAGACGCGATGACGCTTTGGCTGAATGATTGCCTTGCTTGCCATACTGACTGACTAACCAATGAACGTTTGGAAATGAATGACTGAATAAATGAATAAATGAACGGATGAGCGCACCTCTACAGTTGGGTGCATTCGCAAACATACACACACACACATACACACACAGGCACACAGTCACACACACACACACACATTCACAAATTGACAGAGCAAAGATTCCTTCATCTATAGCCTGTCTCTATTGAACTTGGTTGTTGCCATGGCCAAAAACCAAACCAAATGAAATCAAACTGGTCAATACAATGGAAGTTAGTTTTCCAAGTCGGCTACTTTATTGAGCGTAAGTTTCGGCCACCATATTATTCGATGTGGTTTACTTTTTCGGTTATGAAGTCAGAGGAGCCGAGAGGAGAATATAGATGGTAATGGTGATGGTCGATGTCGATGTGGATGGCTATGCCATTGAAAATGGGCAGAGACAGTACATTTATATTTCTACTTCAACTGCCGATAAAATTAACTATTTTGCCAGCGTGCACGTAATGGGCGCATCATTTGCCATGGGCTATCTCTGTCTGTCTGTGTGTGTGTGTGTGTGTGTGTGTATTTTCTGACCAACTTCCATGCTTCTCTCGCTCCCTCTCTATCTCTCACTGCTCTCAATGGTTTTTCTTCTCTTTCACTCTGTACTCATTTCCTGTTTGAAGTGCCTTAAATTGCCATAAAAATACGCTATCGACTGCCATCTTTTTGCTATTGCTGTTGTTCCTGTTGTTGTGCGTTTGCCCGCCGCCACATTTCTACACTCAATTTGTACAAATTTAATTGTCTGCTGCCTGCGGGTATAGTCCCTCTCTCTCTCGATCTCTCTATCTCTCTCTGTCTATCCCTGTCTCTGTATGTCTTTCTCTCCCTTTACTGTTTCTTTTTGTTTATTTATTTTTTCTTGTACATTTTTTTTCCTGGTCGTTGTTATATGTATGTATTATTTGTTGCTTCGTTTTTTCGGTCAACGCCTGCCTGCCTGGCAATGCCAAAATGTCCAATGTCCGTTCGGGGAACCTTTTATGACATTTTATTTATTTACGAAACGGGCCCTTTAAATCAATGAACCATAACAGGCTAGCCTAGCTGGTGACTGTCTCTTAAATTTACGCACAAGTTAAGTTTGTTGTAGACCTCCTTTATATATATACCTTTCTTTTACAAGATTCCCCCAATAGATAGCAAACGGTTGATTGGACACTATGATCTCTCCAAATGAAGGAAGCAAGGATAACTTTTTGTCTTCTAATAAATGATTTCATATTCGTATATAAAAACAAAGTTTTTTTTAATAAATCCTTTATTCGATTACAATGGATAGATAGTTTTAAATTGGTTATGGAACTATTTTCGAAATATCTCTCTGGAAAAAAAACAATCATTTAAGGGATACATAAATTAATTTCTTTTAGTTAATAAAAAAAATACAAAATCTGTGTAATCTAATCTGCTTACATTATATAGAAATATCATGGAGATATATTAGCTTCATATTATGTATTGTTTTATTTATAAACCTGTTAATTATTCCAATTATAAAACTTAAACAAATATTGTGTTAGAATAGAACTTGTAAGGCACTAACTTTAAATGCTTAAATAATGGGTCTATTATTTTTATTTATTATTATTTTGGGTTATTGGTAAAGAAAACTAAATTTTAGCACAAAGGCACAGTACAAAATTGTTGATCATTTGGCTTTTATGGCCTTTACTTATTTATATATATATATATATATTTTTTTTATGCTCTTTATACTCATAGCAATCAGCTAGTAAATCCAATTTCTTGCCTAAAACAACAACAACATTCGAGTGGGAGAAAGGCAACAAAGCGTGGCAGCAACAACGACAAAGCACACACATATACAAACACACACACATACATGAAGCAAAGTGAAGGGGCAGAACGTGCTGGACAAACTAAACACTGCGTTTGTTTTAGCAGCTTCCGTTTCCGGCAGTTGAAGCGACGCACTCATCCAGCCATCCGTCCCTACAACCAACCAACCATCCATCCATCCATCCATCCATCCACCCAGCCAGCCATCTATCCAACCATACATCGATCTATCCATCTATTGGTCGAACAAACCAAAAGACTAGACCCATACGCAAGGCCATCCATCTATACAGTCATCCAATGAACCATTCATCCATCTACATTCGTTCATTGAAGCAAACGTCCAGTCACCGTTCCTTTGACAAGCGCCAAAGCTTCCTGGCTTCCATAGCCACCCAATACGAAAGTACCCTATTCCTGCCCTAGCCCCTGCAGCAGCACTCTCATCCTCATCCAGGAGTTCCCTGTTGATGTTCCACACAGCTAAAGCTAAACGCATTTGTTCGAAGCTTGTTTAGTTTAACTTTAATTGAATTTTGTGAATTTTGCTTTTCTTCTCTTTGCCAATGCCCTTTTTTCCCTTCTTCTTCTTCTTTTTTTTGTGTTCTATTCGATTGTGTTTTGTTCTTGTTGTTCAGTTTTCTTACAGTTTTCCTCTTTTTTTCTCGATTTTTCTTCCTTTATTTAATTTTTTTTTTTTCTGTATTTGTTGGCCCGTTGGCAGCTGGTGCCACTTTTATATGGGCTGAATTTATTATGGACAAGAACAAAACTTGAACAAAACTGTTGCCAGTCAGCCATTGGCGAGGCATCGAAGTTAGGCCGCATGCCACTGGGGCAAATTGTATGGCGCCGCACACCTTCACCATATGGTCGGTCAATGGCACGAGTTTGGCTCGTAAAAAGGCTTACATAAGTTGGCCTCGGTCCGCTTACCTTTTTTTTTTTTTTTTTTTTTTTGCCAAGCAACTGCCAAAATTGTCTTGTTGTGCTAGGCAACCCTTTTTTATATATTATTGTTGAATTTTTAACTAAGGCAAAGGTTCAGTCCCGAACCCATGAATGTGAATTCAATTTTTATGCCCTCAAACATTTGAAATAATTTGTATGATTTAATTTTTTAACTTTAGCCGCCGCCCAACAAAAAAAAAAAAAAAAAAAATTGAACCAATAAAATGCCTAACAAAATGGCACACAAACGTGCTAATGCGGTCCATTGACTGCTGCTACTTTGTGGCTGTTTGAGTATCGCTTCGGGTGGTGCGGTGGTGTGGTGGTTGCGGTGGCGTATACATAATGCCAAATATCCAAAAACCAAATCCAAAGTCAACTGAACGACAACGACGACAACTTAAGCCCAACCAAGACGTAGATGAACATGAAAATGGAGAGACGTTGCCTTTTGTGATTGCCAAAGTCAAATGGCCAATTATATATATATATACATATATGCCAACGTCTGGACTATACATATATATATATATATGTATAATCTTTACTGAAACCAATAAAATCCTATAAATTTAATTAATAATAATATGTCTTCAAGTAAATTCCTCACAGTAAAGATGAATAGAAAACTTGATAAATTGAATCAAGAAAACAATAAAATGTTTATGTATCCAAAGGATTAAATGAAAAAATATATAAAAATTATTTCAAGCAAAATGGAGAAAGTGTGTAAGAGAATTAAATTTTGTTTGAATATAATTTTTTAATTTACATATTCTTATATAGAAACGGCACGAATAATTTATAAGATTTTATCGCTTTGTAAACCATAAAACCATTGTGGTTTACCTTATAGCCATGCATACATTGAAGTTTTGATGCAAAACCTTAATAAATTTAATCAACCGCAATCGGAAGTGTTAGAATAATGACACAATAAACAATAGCAATTAAAATATCAAATATAAATCATTGTGGAAATTTACAGCAATTGTTATGAAAACGGCAAAAAGCGACAACAACAAAACTGCAAACTGCATGCAATGCAATCCAGGAACTGGTACTGTCTCACTCTCTATATATTTATACATATGTGTAAGTTTGCCTGTATGTGTGTGTGTGTGAATGCATGCATTTGTATTTGTGTTTGTATTGTTCCTCATAAAAAGTCATAAAAACCATGACAAATAAACAAACAAGTTAGCTGTCAGGCAGTCAGAGTTTCCAGCATTCAATAGGTACATATATGTATTTGAATGTGTGTGAGTGTGTGTGTGCGTGTTTGTATATGTGTGCCGTATATTTATAGTGATAAACAAACAAACGAGAATCGGCAACGCCTTTGCCTCTCTCCTCTCCCCATTAACAGCCTTGCCCTTCATTGAACAGCCAGACGTAAACGCATGCATAAATTTGCACGCATAAAATCAAATCAAAATTCAACGACATGTGACAATTTTATGTCCACAAAATTATGTATTTGTTGAAAACACACATAACAGCAACACGAATAGCAGCAAAAACAACAACAACAACAATATAACGAACATGGCAAAACAACAATAATGCAAAGCAATGAAAATAACCACAATGGCAGGCTACGATGAGAACAGCAAACAAACGGACAACGGACAATGTACAAAACGACAGACCAGGCATAGAAACAACAACAACAATAACAACAACAACAACAACAATAACAGCAACAGAACATAAGCAATAACAACAAACAGCTAAAATAGCAACATGAGCAGATTATAATGAACAACATATTCGCACGGCCGCACCCAAACAGAGACCCCACACCCATATATCTATACACACACACACACCCGTAAACTCTACGACTCTTGTCTCTCTACCTTCATAATCGCATACGCACCCACACACACACACACACACACAAAGAAAGAGAAAGAGAGACAGAGGAGAAACGTACAACAAAGCGCCACGCAACAATTTACGTGTTTTGACACTAATACAAAAGCCATTACAATATACAAACACACACACACATGCACAAACAAACGCACCCACACGGACAGTTGCACGCACACACATAAGTATGCTAGATGGACTTCTGTGTCTAGTAAAATAAAAAAAAAAACAAAAAAAAAATGAACTTTATATGTTTTCTCAAATGGTTTTTCTTCAAGTTCAGCCAAGCAATCGAAGCGTAGGAAAAGTTTTTGAAATCGCCGTAGGGGCATATTTAACTAGCTTTACAGACGATTTCCTAACATCAACTGGAAATAGAAAGAAAATACAATTTAAGGCCAGGCAGCTTTACCAAAAGTTATATTTCTTCTATTTCTTTCATTTTTCTTTTTTTTTTTTCTGTTTTTTTGTTGTTCTTTTGCATGTGGCGTGAGTGGATAAACCGCACCTTGACTTTTTCAAGACAATTTTCGATTTCGTTATCTGAATCTTCTTGTCTTTTCGTCCCATTCTCTCTCCCTCTCTCTCTCTCTTTATCTTCTTGTGTTGTTGTGACCAATGTCAGGGCCAGGCTCGTTGGGATGGATGACAGAGAGAAAAAAAAAGAGGGTTGCTTTGGCCCCAAGGGGAATGGTTAGCTAGCTGGTGGTGAAGATTTTAATGATGAATTGTTTGTTAGGGGCCACAGTGCGTATACTTTACATTTGACATTGACATATTTTACATTAGCATAAAAGTATGCAACATATTTTTCATATAATTCTTTCTCTCCGTGGAGCTTGAGTGAATGAAAACGAATACCAAAAATGATGAAATATGTTAAGAATTCATAGGCAATTTGCCATTGCGTAGAAAAGGTGAATAAGGTGGAACTGGACAGTGAAGGGCAACAACAACTTGTACACATTGTATTTCATGTATGTATTATGCTAAAGACTTTTAAAGCAATTCAATCTTTAGTTCTTTGAAAAGTTTTTGTTTGTAAAGTTTACTCATTTGGCTTTAAGTGCAATTAATGATTCTTCAGCATCTCTTAAGTTCACATTTGCAGGTCCCCATACGCTTGTACACCAATTACCCCCACACATACCAAGTCATAAATACACACACACACGCACACTCACACATACACACATTTTAGACAATTACACAAAACGCAAAGTTTTGCCAAGGCAAATATTTACCAAAAATTGCTCAAATTCCAAACAACAAAATCAAAAAGCCGTGCAAAGTTTACGTTTAGAGCTCCAGAAAAGACATGCTTCAATCTTTTTATCTCTCTCCCACGCATTCTCTTTGCCCAAAATTTTCCGTTTATCTCCTTGAGTCTATATGCATGTGTGATTAAGACAAAATGGTGGAAAATGTTGAAATATATTTGCTGTGCAATGCAAATAATTCATGCATATTACAATTTAAATTAGGCGTTTGCATCTGAGAATTAAATCAAATACTCAAAGACTGCAGCCATTTATTGAGGGTTTGAAACAGGGGGTGAACAAAGATAGATAGAAGAAAGGATATTTGCTGATTTTGCACTCAATGCATTTGGCAGTCATTGTGTCTTCCTCTATATCTCACACTATCCCCCTCCTTCTCTAAAGGCGTAAATGTGTGTGTGTGTGTATCTATGTGCATATATTGACACAATGAAGGATTATGGATTGCCTTTTATAATACGTTGAACCTTAAATACATACCCACACACACACACAACACACACATATAGCACAAAACTATGGAAAATCATTAGTGGCATAATGGATATAGTATAAAAGGGGATGAGGATTTTGGAGAAATGGCCATAGCTTCGGCCACACAATGCAAATATATTTGCAGTTTATTTTGTGGATTTCCGGTTGCAGACAAATCAAAATTTCTGCTCAAATACACACAAAATGTCAGTTGGCAAATGAATGGAAATGAAACCACAGGCAACAACAATGTCCTGATGTCCTGACAATGCGACAATGAGCGATGAACCGAAGCCACAAAAGACAACACAGCATGTGAAATTAGTTTCATCATCATCATCTTTATCATATTGATGATAATGACGATTGCTATATATTCATACAATATATATAAGTATACAAACACTCACTCATACACACAGTTCGAAAAATGTTACAAATTATTGGTTACCATTGATTTCAATCATTTCTATTACCCCCCACCACTTCCACCTCTTCTCCCACTCCTTGACATTTTACAAACTTTCATTTCCCAAAAAAAAAAAAAAAAACAAAAGCGAAACAAAACAAATATTACGAACAAATTCCGTACACAATATTTGACTGTTTTTTTCAATTAAAGTGTCAACAAACAAAAACCCAAATAAAAACCAAAAAAAAAAAAAAACACTAAAACCACAAACAAAAAAAAAACAAAATAAAATACAAAGTACTCGAATATTGTCAAAACTTTTTTAGGTTTTCTATTGGTCAAATTCTTTTTCCTTTAGTATCTATCTTTGCTTTTGTTGTTGTTGTTGTTGTTGCATTTTGACTTGTATTTTTTATTACTTTGCTTTTAACTGGAAACAAGATTTCGGAAGTTAATCTCAGAGAGAGTTGGCTAACACAGTTTGCTCATCAGCTTCTTTTTTCTTTTTCTTATTTTTTTTTTTTTTTTTTTTTTTTTGGACATGACGAAAAAGCAAATGTAACTGGGATACATTACTTGTATATACTCAAACAAGCAGAAAGAAATAAATAAAAATCTATATACTACATATACATATATAGGAATATAGAAAAAGAAAGCAATAGGAAACCACATTCAACTGCTGCGCGAGGGCCACAATTTGAAATATTAATGCATGCAATGGCAAAGGCATGGATGGGGACATGGACACGGATACGTACACAGACATCGACATGGACATGGACATGGACATGAACATGAATATGGAGGTGGTTCTGGATATGAAAGTGGAAAGTGGAAAGGAGTAGCAGCAGCTTGTTTCTCTAAAATGTGCATTAAATTGAACATTGAACTCAATACGTATATATAAAGTGGAGAATGGTTGAGGAAAACGGGCAAGTTTATTAGCAATATATAACCCAAAGTTGGCCAGTACGATACAACATATATATATATATACATATATATCTACAACATACACAACTGATGATTGGCTGCTTTGATAAGCGTTGAGGCATTAAGCTGACAAAAAAACAAAAAAAAATAAAATAAAATAATGTTACGAACGGCAAATATGTTTGGAGAACCAGCGAACGAACGAAAATGCGAAAATCCTTTAACACGAAATTAAGACACATAATCCTTGACAAGCAGTAATGGCAATCTAATATGCCAACGCTTGCATTTTCGATGAGACTAAGCCCGACGGCGATTGACAAGGCCACCAGCCAAGGCATTAAATCGGGCCAAAAAAAAAAGGGAGGGACTTTGAGAAATAGAGATAGAATGAGAGATAGATAGATAGATAGATATATATGTACACACAGAGAGTGAGTGAGTGAGTGAGGGAGAGAAGAAGAATTGAGAATGAGAAATAGGAACACACAAACAAAAACACAAATTATGGCATTTCATTGAAAGATAGATTGGACAAATAGAGAAAATGCCTCCCCTACCCCTATCTCGAATTCCCAGTATTCGCTTTCAAAGAGTTTGTTAATCCTTTGGCATTTGGCTGGCTTTAAAGGAAAATGAAATAAAATGAACAAATGACTTTCAACTGACATTATCGAAATTAAACAAAACGAAAAGAGGAAGCAAATATACAATTTAATTCGAGCTTGAAGCTTAGAAGAAGAATCTATCACTTTAATTAGAAAACAACAATACCTAAAATGCCACTCAACCTAACTGGTACAATGACAGCCAACAGATGGTGAAATAATAATTAAACTCTGCGTAACCTGTAGCCTATGAAGGTATACAAACATGCATACATATATATAAACAAATACATATACATGGGTATACATACACAAACACACACATACAAGCAAATAAAATGGGGTTAGGCGAATTGAATTAGAAAATTTTAATTACATTTTGTTGCATGCTGCAGAATGTTGGTTGTTTTGCAATGAATTAAATTTCATTTCATACCGCACTTTCTCTCTTTCTAACTGCTCTCCTCTCTCTCTCTCTCTCTCCCTCTCTTTTTCTCTTTCTACATCCCTACATGCCTAGATCTCAACAACCATCCATCCATCCTATTCCACCAACTGTGGCCGTGGCCCAGGCTTTGCATGCGCAGCGACGCCATTAAACAGCAGTTTCCGGTTTACGCGCTTTGAGTTTCCGCTTCAAACAACAACTCCAACAAAATGGCAGCAGCAACAGCAACAACAACAGGAGAGAGGCGAATGCAGCAGCAGCAACAGCAGCAGCCAAGCCTGATTGTTGTTTGGTCGAGTTGGTTCTACAGCTGTTGCCTTGGTTATTGTGCCAGCGCCTTTGTTAGAATTGTTGTTATTATTTCGACACACAACAATGCCATCAACGATGCCGCTGCCTAGCAGCATCTTTAATATAAGAATTCAATTCAACGCCACCAAAGCATGGCAAAGCTAAGGCCCAACAGCAAATTGTATGCTCCATACTCTGGTGGCGTGCTAAATTCGTGTGCCCGCCCCTCTCTACCACACACACACACACACACACACGTACATACACAACAATTCTCAGCAAAAGTAATAAGAACGCAACATTTCTATTGCATGGCCATGGCCAAAGATGCCAGCCGCAAAAACACTCCCATACTCGTGTTCTCCTCCAATTCTACATATATTTTTAATTAAAGGCAAAAAAAAAACAACAAAAAACAAAAAGAAAATAAAATGAAAGGCAGAGGGAGAAGGAGAGAGAGAGAAGGAAAAAAACCCTTTTGGCAAAACACGCAAAGCGCAGCAGCTGCTCAAGCTGAAACTAAGAAACTGCCATTTGAGACCTGAGACGATGCTGAAAAACTATGAGAATGATGGCAACATCAAGGTTAAGTCATCGGTTTTCTTGTCGCGAAATATTCACCGAAGCCATGAAAGGCAGGATTCCTTGCATGAAATTTGAGAAACAAACTACAAAAAAAGAACGAAAAAAATAAAAAAATAAACATCAAGGCTAAAAAGTTTAAGTGCGACTAAAATGTAATACCAACATACTTTCAATATATTAAAGGAAAAAGTATTTCAAGGATTTCATTTCATTCACATGGTTATAGAAGAAAGATTATTAAAGTCATATAACTAAAAATTAAAAGCAAGTGACTTTAGTGTTGCAATTCAAGTTTATATTATAAATGTTATCAATATATCAATTAAGTTTAATACTATATCTTTAAGTAAGAACAAAGATTGTTTTTTTTTTAATGAAAAACAAAATTAATGTAAAACAAATACATTTTTAATTATACTATGTTAATTTTTGTTAGAATACAACTTAAATTTTTATCACATGGCTTGAAGTATTCTCTTAATAATTGTCAAACGATATGGCAAAACAAAAATAATCTATATCAATATCTTTTATGTAGTCGGAAATGCTTTCTTCTAATCATTGCAAACTTTTGCAAAGCTAAATTAAATATTATTTAATTCTGTTTGACTCTTTTTTCTTCACTATGAATGGAAAGTAATCATACATATGTATCTATATTGTTGCACTTTAACTTGTCCTTTTTTTTTTGAAAACTAGCTTCTTTTGATAGCTAACTTGGGTAATTTAATATTCAATTTAATTTTGGTTATATGGTACGATATGCGCTGTCGCGCTCTTAATGATGCCAGTCGGCTTCCTTTCCATTGCGCGGACATTGAGCAGGTTATGGGGATACGTGTGGGAGAGTTAGCATGGTATGTCTCTATACATGTATGGTAAGGGGCAGGGATGCTATGAAAGCCCAATTAATATTTCATAAAGGCGCACGTATCCGAGACAATACAAACACACACACACACACACACATACAAATATATGTATATATACCCACATTCGTATATGCGAACACAGACACAAAGGGCACACAAAATCCCTCAATCACTGCCAATTAATGTCAGACACAGGCACTCATATTTGGCATCCAGCCAGCCATTGAGGCAGTCAGGCAGCTCGCAAACGTCGTACATAAAAACAATAAATGATTTATACATAAAAACAAAAAAGCAATGCGCGCAAAAGCCACAAAAATAAAAATCACACACACACACACACACACACAAAAACACATCACACAGATTGTAAGAATCACTCGCATAGACAGAGACAAGGGATTGGAGTAGCAGAGCGTGGGCAGGAGGGGGGTGACAGGATGGGATCGACCACAGCAGGATATGGCAAAACGTGAATTTTGTGAATTTTACTGACATATTTCTACTACAATTGTATATTTTATTATTCGCCCGAAATCAAAGCAACAAAAAGAAAGCAAGAACAAGAAGCACTGGTGAAACAATGAGAACCAGAGCAAGCACAAAATTTGTCTGTCTCTACAATAAAACCATAAAGCATACACACATAGAGACACACGCTTGGGTAGAGCCAATTGAGCATACATAGAGAGACGACAGGCCGTTCGGTCGGGACCTTAGTCATAGATAAAGCCATAGACAATAGACAAATGAAGTCTTTTATGTTATGTGTAGCATACATTTTGGGGCAACTAATTGGCGCTTTAAATTATTATCCGTTCGTCTGTCTGTCTCTTCTTTTTTGTTCTACCGCAAAGTGAGTTATCTTTAAATGGAAACCCCACACTCAACTCCTTTGCATATCAATCTGCATAGTCAACTAATTGCTAGTTTTATCAATGCAATGGTCAATTTTCCATACTTTTTCTTTTCTTTTTTTATGCTTTTGACTGAAAATTAATTTGCATATCTATTATTTTCATAAATAACACTGGAAAACACTATTTTCTGTTTTTACTCCCACTAGTTTAGCTGCTTTTTTTAGAAGCATGTCCATGGCACTTCCTGTCAACCAAAAATCACGGTAAAAACAACAATGGCATTTGGTCAAAAACGCAAGGCAGCAAGACAAAAAAAAACAACAAAAAAATGACAAAACAAACGGTCGAAAAAAAAAAACAATTTAAGTCAATTTAAATTTCTGATGATTTGCAACTGTCAGAGCTGGCCCAAGGGCTCGGTCCGCGAGGCATAAAAAAGAATCAACTAACTCACCACACTATCAGTCACACTTAGTGCACGTTGCACAGTTTCCATTTTGATGAGCACAGCTTGCTGGCAAACGGAAATGATACAAGAATAAAAAAAATTCTTAAAATTGAGTGCATAAAACTTCTGGCATAGACTATGAGGATATCTCTTAGTAACTGGGTTTTCTTAAAAAAGCATTTGATTTTTAAATAGCTAAATATATTAATTAGATTCACTTTTGATATCTCATTTTATATACTTAATACAAAATAATAATAATATTCATTAATAGGAAGAAAATTTAGTTCTTATATATAACATTTCCTTCTTATTTACTGACTTCAATCTCCTGGACTGCTAAATTAAGCCATTAACCGATAAACCGAATGGCTAATAAATAATTAAACAAAAAAAACAAATTTATAGAAAAATATATATTTTAACTATTATACAGATTTAGAGAATTTTTATATACCCATTTAACCAATATGTACTGAGTATAAAGAGTAACAGTCGAGCAGACAGCGACCAGGAACCTTTTTTTTAAAGGCAAAAAATAAATATATACCAACTATGGCTCATACATACATTCAAACATATACCAATGAATGGAATGGAAGGGAGAGATGTATAAAAAAAAAAAACATATAGCCGGGGGGGCCTGTCGAGTGGAATAGACGCTGATGTTTGAGGTGGTGGGAAGGGGGAGAGGGAGAATGTTGATGGTGGTATATGGTAGAAGTAAGTGGCAGTGGTGCTGTGGCAGTGGTTTGTCCAAAATAAAAACCATCGCGTAGAAAAACAAACGCGGAGAGTGCAAACATTTGCACGCACGCACAAATCAAAACATCAACAAAACAACAACAAAAACAAAACACACATACCAACAACAACAACAAACAAGAAAAAAAACACACGGAAAACAGAAAAAGAGAAGCTAAAAGCGACACCCAACGAAATTGTTGGCAAAAAGCAACCAGCACGTATTCACGCCCACTTCTCGCTACCACCCAAAGAGCACTTTTGGCCCACTTGCCTCAGCACTGGTTTGCATGAAAAGTCTCTGCAACATTGTACGTATTTGACATTTTAAACGGGCCAGTCGCCACTTGTCAATCTTTGTAAAATTTCACATTTCACATATATTCTCATTCCATTTTGTATTTGTGTTATTTTTTTTTTTTTTTTTTCTTTTTTCACTTTGTTAACTCGTGCCTCTTTGTTTTGCTTGACGTTTGTTAAGCGTTTCGCAATATGTGTATGCGTATGTAAGTGTGTGTTTATGTGTGTATGTATGTGTGTATTTTCTACGATTTTTTCTGTCATCCTTTTCGCATTTTTTTGTTGGCAAATGGCTTTCCAAACGCTTTTCTCTCGTCTCTCTGCCAGCAAAGCTCAGCCTAAAAGTATGCAAATAAAATACGCGCCCTTATCTGTTTGGCATTGGCTTTTGTTGGCGGCCAATACAGGCGACCAACTGGCCCCATCTGATGCCATGTGGCAAGCAGGACCCAATGACAAAAGGAAAAAGTAGCCAAAACAATGTTTTAAAATGCATTTGGGCATACTTTGCACGCCAGCACCATTCGCGTTCACATACCATAAGCCTCGTTGGCACAATCCAAAAAAGTCCCATTCACATTCTTACCCCACAACCACCACCTCCTATTCACATCTACAAAAATACACACAGACACACACACATAAATGTCTATACAGGCCACAGGATTGGGTTCAGTCGAGATACGCTCATTCTGCACTGCAATCAACAAAATTGAAGTCATTTGGTTATTGTTGCTGCCACTACAGTCAGATGATGTCAGTTATTCTGCCAAAGAGAAAATTTAGTCAATTAACTTAAACAAGTTGCTCGTCTACAAGAATATTTAAATTTTCATTAAGTAAATGCAATGGTTTTTTATAGTTATTATCATTTTGCATCAACACACAACATATAGAAATATTCAAATTTTTTAAATGCAGTCATCAAAAAACAAATAGTCATATGCAGACTACAATTAATTTCTTTTAGTATGTTTAATTTATAAAATAACTTACCATTTTATTTGATATTCAATAGACATAAAAGTTTATTAATTCTACGAAATAATTTGTGTATTAATCTTGGTTAAAAACAGGCGCATTTGAAAGTTTAAGGTAAATATTCGTATGGTTTTTTAGATTAGAAGCTTCTTACCCTCTATCATTTATCACTCTTTACAGGGGTATGAAAACAAATACATAATGTAAGCCGTTCAAAGTGAAGCCATAAGTCCTGGAAAGTTTAAAACCCTGTACCCATAGGGTTCAAGGGTATATTAAAGTCGCTAAAATGTATGTAACAGACATAAGGAAAATTTTCCGACCCCATAAAGTATATATATTCTTGATCAGCATCAACAGCCGAGTCGATATATCCATGTCCGTCTGTCCGTCCGTCTGTCCGTCCGTCCGTATGAACACCTAGATCTCAGAGACTATAAGAGCTTACTCTAGCTCTTGGTGTCAACATCCGTCTAGTGTCTACGCAAATCAAATTTGTTTCAAATTTTTTCCACGCCCACTTCCGCCCCCGCAAATTAGAAAAAACTGTAACTAGAGTTGTATTAAAGCTTTCATATTCCCATTTGGTACACTGAATTGTATGTACCGTCTGACCAATTTAGTTGAAATCGGTCAATAAATATCGGAGATATACGCCTATATGTTTTGTACTGAAATACTCTGGGCAGCAGCAGCTGAAATGTGTGAGCGAGATAGCATGCGCATGTTGCTTTGTACCGAATAATGCATGAGTTTCGTTCACTGACATGAGTGAGCGAGAAAGCATGAATTTGTTGTTTGGGCTTGCTAGGAAAATTTTATAAAATAATTTATATTCAATTAATGGGGATTAGGAAGAAGTTTCAGTTTTAACATATCTCTTATTGCAAAAATTAATCCAGAAGATTGATGTAAAACTTTTCAAAATCGGCCAAAAGATGGCCAACTTAGAGCCTATAAACCATTGGTAAAATCCTTCAAAAGAAGGACAAATCCTTCGAAGGAACCTCTACTTCAGAGGGCTCCAATTTAGTCAAATCTCTTCTGATTTTAAAAAACTATGTCTTTATTTGATTTTTAGAATCGCCGTTTTTAATCAGCATAAAATCTGGAAAACTAATTTTTCAACTCGATTTTCGCAAATTTTAACGATGGTTACACTGCAAAAATTCACGAAAATCCGGTACAAAATTTTTTTTTCAACTTTTTTCAACTTTTAATGTAGTTTTTTATTCGGAAATTATAGAGAAAATTGATGCAAAACTTTTCAAAATCGGCCGAAAGATGACCAACTTAGAGCCTATAAACCATTGGTAAAATCCTTCAAAAGAAGGACAAATCCTTTGAAGGGACCTCTACTTCAGAGGGCTAAAATTCAGTCAAATCTCGTCTGATTTTGAAAAAATATGTCTTTATTTGATTTTTAGAATCGTCGTTTTTAATTAGCATAAAAATCTGGCAAACTTATTTAAATATAAGAAAATTCATTTAATATGAAGAAAATATTATGTAATACTTATAAGTCAAATTTATATTCAATTAATGAAGATTTCGTCGGAGTCTGATTGTACGAAATATCTGTTATTGGTACAGGGTATACTGCAAGTCGGCAGGGACGACTTGCTTACTTCATTATAATTGATCTTGATAATTAAATCTACAAAAATAACCCAAGGTTGTGATAAGTCGTTCTATTCTATATATTAAATCTATATAAACATTCCAATCCACTGTCATTCATCGAACCCAACAAGTCATAGATTGTATTTAGTAGAGCATAATATTTTATTCATTTCGGTTAGATACTTTTTACATTGGAGTCTTCTTTTTCAACTATTTCATGTCATTTATTGAAGCCAACTTCTTTGATCAGCTGTCACTTGCATTAATTTGAAATAATTAATTCTTTTTTAAATAAAGAGTTTCTTGCTATAAAAATGTTTATATAGATTTTTTGCCGTAAAAAAAAATGAATAAAGCTACTAGAAAAATCAAGTATTCGCTCATATGTTAGCTTTATGGTGCTATTTTGTTAATTTATTTCACTTGCTTGACAGTTTGTTTAGAGTTTCTTTTTTGCACAGTTTTTCTTTGTTTCTTATATATTTTTTTGGTTATTTGTTGCTTGGTTGAGTTGAGTTTTGGTTTGCGTTTGCTTTTGTAGCTGGGACAGAGCAAAAAAGAAGAGAGGGAAAAAAATGTACCACAAATTTTTTATGCATTCCTTTCCAGTTTTAGACTAGTGAATTTTTTAATACTCTTGTCAAAAAAGATGCATTCATTTTGCAATTCAGATAGCTGATAGTATATCGAATGTGCAATTAATGTATTTACCTACATAAGTCAATGCTAGTTAGTTTTATTATTGGATTTAAAAACATTAAAGTTGATCTTTCGTTTGTATTTCATCTGAAACTTTTTGTGTATGAAGAGTATCAATAGCAAAGATTGATTAAATTATATTCGAATTTCTTAACTATTTTACTTAGTTTTTGATACTTTCATTTTATCGCAAAATAATCTATTATTATGCAGTTAAATTCGCAATTGAAATTAGTATTAATTGATCATAGATTAAATACAAGTGTAAGAAATCGTCGGTCTAATTTTACCAGTCCTATCTATATATGTATGTATGTATGTATGTATGTGTATCTGTGCGTTTCCGTATGTGTGTGTATTTTTTTGGTGTCGCTGTGGTTTTGACATAAAGTGCGCTTATAAAAAACCACCAAGTTAGAAAAGCGCCAGAATAAAAATTGTTCTGATGGATGCAACGCCAGCCAAAAAAAAAATGGCGTTAAAATAGCTGATAAATTTGTTCGGCAAAAACAAATGGTTAAAGTTTTTTTTAAAATTGAAATTGCACTAAAAATGCAAGGAAGAACAAAATCAAACTAAAAGAATGCCACTCACAACAACGTAACGATAAAGCGACATAAAGTTAGTGACATGAATAAGAGGAGTTGGTGGATTGAGAGGGTAGAAATTGGGGAAGGTTGGGGGTGGTTGTATGTATAATAAATATCTCAATCAAAAAGACAAGCGAGCAAAAAGAAGGAACTGCATACAAATATGACAGAGCCAAATGGAACAAAACTAAAATGAATATGAAGTATTATTTGTTGTTGTTGTTGTTGTTGTCGTTGTTGTTGTCATTGTTACTGTTCAAACAAAAGACAACGAAATACAACAAAAAAAAAGGAATCCAATGGATGCACAGATTAAAAATCTAAACTAAAAGCAAAATAAACAACAACAACATCAACAACCAAAAAGAATAAGAACAAATCGTCACAAAGAAACAAAATAAATACGTATACAAGAGTTTATATGAAAAAGAGAAGAAAGTATAAGCTGTATCCATTTTGCAGCATCAAAGTTTCTTTTTTTTTTTTAGATGTTGATATAAAACAAGCGACTAAATAAAAACCACACACATACACACAGACAGAGAGACGGAGAGAAATGGAATGAGCATTGGAGACACACGTACAAGTGCAGGTCCATTTATCTTCTGTCATTGTGTGAGTGTTTCCGTTTTTGTAATGAATGTCCAGCTGTGTGCATTGCCCTGCGGACTAGGGAGTGAGCTGGACAGGCGGTAGTAGGAGTGCCCATTTCGAGTGTGGGCAGAAGGCACAAAATTCAACCTAACCAAAGCAAAAGATTCAAAAATGCGAATAAAAAAAAAAAAGAAATAAAAAAGATGCCAAAAAAAAAAAAAACGAACCGAACCCACTACAATTGTCGTTGGCCGCTGCTGGACGTTCGCTGAAAGGCGTCTTTTATGTCGCTTGATAAGATAAGCTTTGCTTAAAATATATCTTAGTCGTCTATATATACAGACATATACTCTACATTTATATACATCTATATCTTCCTATCTATATATGTATATACATATATATATAGTTCTACTATCTCTACTCCAGTCTCGTTTTGCTATTGGTATAGTGCACGAGGCTATGTGAAGAAAGAAAGGCGCAAATGTGCAACTTGTATGCGCCACATTCTTAATCCCGGTTTTTGTCATTACACTTTCCACTTTATTTCCGTTCGTTCGCAGATTTGCGTTGTAAGCACTACCCCCAAAAAGTATCATCCTTCTTTCCTGTCACCCTCTGTCTCCCTCATCTCCATCCTTGCAGTCTCCTTTATCACATTGAATTAGGCAGATTTTCTTTTTGGGTTTTTTCCTTTTCTTTCTCTCATGTTTTTTTTTCCTTTCCTTTTTTTTTTTTTTTTTATTAAGAAAAATTGGAAATAATGCAGCTACGTCAGATGAGTCTAAAGACAACGCAAGTGTTTTGTGGAGTGAGAAATTGAGATGTAGAGATTTTCAAAATGGTCGTGTCCTTAAAAGTGAAAGAGAAAACAGAATGAGAAAAAAAAAAGGAAAAGAAAAAAGTAAAGCAGTAGAGAGAAACTAACAGTTGGGCTGATAACTTGCTCCTTGCTCGTCCAACCATGTACTAAATAAGCCGCTTGCTTTTGTAACCCATTTTATTGAGTTCCACTTGTATGTAGTTTGGTGTAGTTTTCAGCTTAGTTGCACCATCATCACCAACATCATGTAGCCTGTTGTGAAAATTTTCTGTGGTCGTATTGGTATGACAGGTGTTTGGATTAATTTATTTATAAATAAAATAAATTTGTAAAATTTCGTAACAATAGTTTCTTCATTGATGCTTAAATGCTACATAGTGTAAGGTATTCATCTAAATTGCCCAAGTCTTTGATTATTTTTTGTAATAAGACAGCAGTAACTTTCTATGGAAGTTTATTAACACAAATAACAAAAATAAATATAACACAATATAAATCTTGAAACATACATATTTTCATATTGTAGTAGATAGTTTTATGTATTTATTAATTAAATAATGGCTTTTCTTCTTATTTCTCTGTTATATATCTATGTTAACTCGCTAGCTTCTGTTAAGATCTTAATGCTGTTAAGTTCTAGTGTTAGTTAAGAAGTAAATGGAATTTTCTTAAATGATCGTTAGCGTTTACAACAATCATCCTGCCGCAATATATAATGAAATGGAATGAAATTATCTCTTCTTTACAAAATTAGAAAGTTATTTGGAATCACATTCGCAATTCTATAAAGGTTTCTTTTCATATTTACTAAATACTCATAGTTAATATACATAAAATTATTGAAAAACTAATATATTTTTTTAAATATAATTAAAATTTTCATAATTCTCATTTAGTAAAAGCTTTTGAGCTATTTAATGTTTGCAAATTTTCCAAAATTTCAGAAAAAAAAAACTTTGCACTCTTGCTAATACAAACATATTTGTGCTGCAGTGTCCCCAAAGTCGAACATTAATTTGATTTGACAGCCATGTGGCTAGTCTTTGCAATGCTGTTTCCCTTTTCCCTCTCTCTCTCTCTCTCTCTCTCTCTCTCTCTCTCTCCATCTCTCTGGCTGATTCTCCCACTCTCTGTATGTGTTATCCCAAAAGCAAATTCATCCATTAAAGTTGCCACCAAATGTATGGCAAACAATTCCCCTAACTACCCAAATTGATCAATTTCAATTCACTGCAAATAGCCTGGGCGTGATTTAGTTGTAGGGTGGCTTCAACTCTGGCTCCAATCCGAACGGTAATGTGACTCTCTAATGTTGGTAATATAAACTTTTTTATAGTATACATACATATATTTTTGTTTTTTATTTTATATACATTGCACCTCTCTTACCTCACGTCGCAATGACACCTAGACAAGTTGCTCAATACAAATATGTCAAAGCTAGAGAAACTAAGAAAAAATACTGTAGATGGGGAAAAAAATAAAAATAAAAACGAAAAAAGTTTTGCTTTTCAAATTTCAAGTTTCTACTGACTCAAACTATTATTTTTTTTTCTTTCTTTCTCTCTCCCTCTTTTAGTTTTTATATTATTGTGTGTGTTTGTTGTATTAGAGTAGAACACACGCAGAAGATAAGATTTAAATCAAAATAATATGGACAAGGAACTATGGTACTATTGGCAGTTAGTTTGTTTTCCCGTTCGCATGGTACATTATACGGTGCATGTCTATATGATGAATGTGACCACAATGATACAAATGATATATCAGTTTGTCAAACTATGGGTAAATATATTTATGTCTTGGCGACGTAAGCTAAGACGATTAAAAAATCGATATGTCGATATGCCTGTGGCACATCGGATATTCAATTTGTTGTATTATTGGATCTCCACTTTGGCATTCTTTACGGAAATAATATTATTGATGCTTCAAATGCCATTGTCAATGTTGGGCCGATTGACCCATTTATTTCGCGTTTGTGCTAATGGAACATACTGGATGATCAATATGATGCCACCATAATCATATTCAAACCACAACGACCATTGCTATCATCGCTGCTACCATCGAACTGTGAGCCAATGTCGCTCCTGCCATGTACGGAGATCCACAAATTATCTAAAGAGTGCAATAAACGTTAGGACCACGGCAAGTGCATGAAATTTAATGCCCGGTTTTGTGGACTCAGTCAGATTCACATTATTTCTTTTTGGGAGGTTTCCTATTTTATTCTTTTTCAGACGGTGTGGGGGGGGTGAAGTTTTGCAGTGTTGAGGTTTTGCAGATGCGAATGCGAATGCGACTGCGACCATTCGCATTCGCTTTTAGCGTGTGCAATTACACTTGAAGAAATCCTGGGGATTTCATGCGAAAATCCATTTGTCACAATGCCGAGTACGTGACCAGCGCTGACTGGCGCAGTCACTGGGGCCAGCAGTGCGTGTAAATGTGTCGCCTGGGTCCTGTGAGTGCTTCGAGTAAATGCTATGTAGATGTAGTAGTAGTCTTTTCCACAGCCATAGCATACTCCATAATGCAGCCTGTGACTGCATTGCCGAATCTCTATCACAATGCCACTTCATTTCAGTTGGCCTCTGCGCCAAGGATTCCACAATCTACCAAAATATGTATGCACTTATACATGTTGATATGCCTGACAGTTTGAATATATATATATATATATAGATAGATATATGTATTCTTGTTTCTATAACCATTGCCTGAAACTATTTATTTGAGAAAACGTTATATGCCTCCTTGTCCCTGGCTTATTTCTGACGACCAAAATACATTTAACCAATGGGAGGGGCCTGAGGTGTATTGAGCATCAAGGACAGCTTTGAAACTCAACTTATTTTCAATTAAATACCAATCCAGCATTTAAATAAATGTTTTATGCAATAAGAATCTTTAAGATTATCTAATATGTATCATTTTCAAGTACAAGAACTTTTGCAATCAGAATAAACGTCAAAACTTAAATGGCTAATAAGTGGATTTCTACTGATGTTTATGAACAGCTTGAAAATAATATTTTCTGAAGCTTATCCTTAATGCCCTTTGAAGGCATTTAATACCAATCATTTGATATATAGAAGAAGATATATATATAGAAGAAGAAAATCCAAACAAAAAAAACTTTAAATACAAAATAAAGATCGAATTCTACATAAGTTTTATCAGTACTATAAGTTCAATTAAAAGTTTTAAGCTCTTTAAAGAAATTTCCAAAATTTGTTGTTAAATTTGGTTTAAATATTTCTTTAATTTATTAATTAAGATCACATTTTATACAACTTTATTTGTTCTAAGCGAATAAAAATAATACCAAAGGATTTTTGTTAATTTATTTAAACAAGAAAACAAATTTTATATATTTAAAAAACTATTTTAATTCCTTAATTTTTTCTGTAATTTCCGTATTTTCTTTTTATTATTTTATTTGTAAATTCTCACCTCGTTAAGACCTCTTTGCACAAAAGTTGTGAATATACCGCACACATTTTCATAATCATGAATATTGTTTATCGCACTGTAAGCAGCTCAACGCCATTCTAAGTGCATTTGAGCATAATGAGATAGAGTCGAACCTGGTTAAAGTGGAGTTGGAGTTGGAGTTGAAATTGCTGTTTAAGCCGCTCTCCAACTGTTAAGTGCTAAGTAGGTAAAATGCATAAGAGAAAATGTAAAACGATAATAAAATGTGAAGAGATGAATAATAGAGAAGGGGAGGTGAAAGGAGCAAACAAATGGTACAAATGGAGGATTGATGCTTAATGGACATGACAAAAACAAATATAAATATATATATATATATATCAGTTTGTATATATACCTATTTAAAATATAATAAAAACAAAAAAAAACTGAAAAACATACATTTACATGGCTCAACATTATTATAAAACTCTTCAATTAGCTTGCATGATTTTATAATTTGCTTCCTTTAAAGTTTACAACACATTAACACAGGGAATTACATAAATGTTGAGCGCATTAACTTTAATTGAAAAGATTTTTAATTAATAAAATTTCAACACGTTAGCACCAACGTTGTGCATAATTGGAATTGAGCTTACGAACAACAACAATCAACAACAACAGCAACAACAACAGCAACGACAAAAGCAACAACATCAACATCAACAGTAAAAGCAACAACAATGGAATGTATTAATACAATAACAATATAATGTTCAGTACAAACACATCCTATATATTATAGATATATATCCCATTGAAATGTCAGACAAACAGCGACAGCAGCAACAACAGAAACTGAAACAGAAACAGAAACAGAAAAAAAAGGTTAATTGACCAACAAATAACTTAATTAAATCAAATGCAAATTAAACAATTCAATTTTTAATGAGGTTCACTGGTTTTGACCTCGTTTCCATTATGAACAATAACAAAAAAACCAACAAAAAAAAAAAACGCTGCCTCGACATCAACGCACTACAGGGACCATAAGTAGGCAGTTCCCGGCTGAGTGATGTGGGTGGAGGTCGATCCGCCCAATTGGAAAAGTGCCTAGATACAATCACTACAAAAACAAAAAAAAAAAAAAAAAAAAAAAAATATACCCCTTAATGCTCTCGTATACCCTAATTTTGAGAAAGGCGTATCTTTTAGTTTTTAATTTTATTAAACTATTAATTATAGTCAAGTGAAAGGGTAGTGAAACACAAATTGGTTTTACTTTTGGTAATTAATTTAATCCAGGTTTCTAATTGAAGTCCTTGTACGTGCATACCTAAATGATAATTTAGTTCAACCGTAATATAAAAATCAATTGTAAAATTTATTTTTCCACAAATTTTTTTTTTGTTATTACATATATTGTTTCACTTATTTTTCCATGATTATTGCAATAAACAACAAAAGTGTCATGTCATCAACTAACAAATTCTCTTTTACTCTAACAATAAATTGGAAAGATAACTATAAAAAAAAATCTAACTCGACAGAAAATGACCAATTAGAAGTAATAAATTAATTAAGGGATAAAAGCATTTACTAAACTGGAAAATCAAATTGATTTTAGTCTTTAGATTTAAAATATTAGTAAGTTAAATCTGCGTACCTGTAAATATATAAATTACTTTGACCTTTTTATCGAAAAGTTGTAAAAATATATTTAGAATATATATAAATTTTAGACATAATGAGGATTCGTATTTATTCCATACATCTAGATTATGTACTTAAATTTTATTTAAAACTCGAAATTTATATATAAATAAATATATATAAAGATGGTTTTATTTTAAGAAGTTTTGGTAGTTTATTTATCACATTGTTTAAAACAATTTTGTTCATTAAATCATTAGTTAATCTTAAGAAAAGTAAAAAAAAAAATTAAAAAAGAAATAAAACTAAATTAAGATCAAAAACAGAAAATCGTCAAAGAGAAAAATGTAAATATTTGTACTAATAGATCAAATAGGTCACAATGTATATACCCCACATAAACTATCATATCAGGAAAACAAGAAAAACCAAATACAATAAATGAATTGCAACTGAAAATTCATAAATTATATAAATAAATTACAACCCCTTAAATTGCTTTATAACTACAGACATCAGCAATAAAACGTTTATAAAAAATTTAATAACAAATAAGCACTTGAAAAAAGAACAAATAATAAAAATTTACTATAACATCTGTAGAAAAGCTTATAGAACAACAATTAACAAAATGAAAAGAGCAATTGAAACTAAAACTATGGCAAATGTTGTTGTTGTTGTTGTTGTTGTTGTGCTGTTGTTGCTATGATTGCTACTCTTGTTGTTTTTGAAGTTGATGGAGTTTATATAATGAATTTATTGATTGCATAAGCGAAATAACAACAACAATAACAGCACGCAAATGGAAACCATTTACAGCTTAAAAATATTTAATTACCATCAACCAACTGCCTGGCCAACTCCACCGTATCCGTCAATCCATCCCCCACAACCATCCCCTTACCAACTTTATGGTCTGTCTCCATCGTTTTTGGTTATTTTGGTATGAGAGAGGTTCAGGTCCTGCCACCAAATTGCAATTAATCTTCTTTTAACAGCAAACTTTTGATCCGCTTTATTTGCATTTCACTGAGCCACACACAAACACACACTCACAAACAAATACAATACAACAACAAATTTAACAACAGAAATAATTGGTGGAAGAATGGGTATTGGGGGGGCTTCGTGGATTGTTGAATTGGGGGCGAGGAAGTCAAACGAAAATGCTTGTCATAAAACAAAAAAAAAAAAAAAAAATGAAAATAAAAATAAAAATGATCAAGGGTTAAAAATTATGTTACGCGTTTCATTTTGGTGGCTGCGAAATGATTTATGCAAAATCTGTGCCCCGAAAACCAACCCGAACCAAAGGCAAACAGCAAAATGAATATAAATTGTGCAATTTCATCTCCCTTCTGCTTTGCTTCGTTTTTTTTTTTTTTTTACTTTTCTTTTTTCATCAACAACAAGAACAACAACAATAACAAAAACACAAAAAGAGAAAACTTAGCTGAACTTTTTATGTCCGGTAAATTAATTTAAAAGTATCTTACAATAACAACAACTGGCCGAGTGCCCTGGGGCCACAACTGCACATTATTTATAATCTCAGCATTCAAAGAGTGTATCCTTTTTTTTCCTTTCTATATATATATATATATATATATATATATACAGATATATGTACACGAAATGGGTAAGTGAACATCAGCCCAAGATAATTTTCTGATAACCAAAGTAGCCAGGATAATAGCCAATGCCACCAGCATAGCCAATATTAAAGCCATTGTAAGGCAATCCACCATAATATCCATAACCGGGATATGACCAAGCATAACCGCTTCCCCAATTGCCAAAGGGATAACCAGTGAGACCGCCGCTAAACCAAAGGCCACGCGCACGCCGAACTCCATGCAATATTCCAACTCCAACACCATCCGCCTTCACCCTCAGCTGTGACTCCATAGAGCCGCCAATTTCCTGCTCCAATGACAGCAAATCCGCTTTAACATCACCAACTGGCACCACTTCCTTGTCAACAGCTGCGGTAATACCTTTTCGAACAGTTGCCGCTCCAGTCAAGTGCGTGCCCAGCGGCAACATCAGCAATAATATCATGTATATTAAATGCATATTTAAATATTGAAATATTTAATATTTATTGAAAATATTTATATTTATTTTTAAAAACGTAAAAGAACCGAAATACTTTAGCTACCGTCACAATATCTATCAGTCAGAATGCTTTATGTTTAACTGTGGCATCAAAAGTCATCCGATTTGACTATTTATATGTCATGCATTTACAAATTCTATTTTATGGCCTGCTAATTGAAGCCAATGGAAATTGTTATAATGATAAACAAAATTGGCCCCAAAAAAAAAAAAAAAAAAACAAAACATAAAATATATATATAAAATAAAAGTGCTAACAAATGAAACGCACAATTAGGCAACTGTAATCAATGGAATTAACAGAAAAACAATTTGAATAAAATAGAATTTTAACATTAGTCACATCGACATGTCATTCATTGTGTGTGCATGTGTGTGTGTGTGTATGTACAAAGGTTTTTTTTTATAAATATTGTTTTTCGAAATTAAAGTTCAATTCAACTAGTAATTAAGCTTGGAATAATTGATAAAATACATTGATTTTACCAAAAGTTCAGATTTCATTCATTCATTGATATCTATGAGAATTTTCCATATGGTAAATTCATTGCGATTGATTGATATTTTTTGTCGACATTTCCAGCTTATTTATTGTTACTAAGGGATATATTTTCAGACCTTAACTTGATTTAATTGTTATATACACAAACAAATCTCTTCCAAAAGGTGAAATTTTGATGAACAATTTGAAACAAATATTCAATTTAAATTGATTTGCTAACAAACTATTCTATATAATTATTATATAAAAACATTATCATAATTTTCAAAATAATTTCAATTTACTTACTTACTATGAAAAGAATTATATTGTATCGGTAGATAACGGTCTTAAAGCCCTCCAAAATCTGAACTTGATAAAAGATGTATATTAAAAATGTAGCAAAACGTTTCCTTCAAATTTCTTTCTGTACCATTTCTCTTTCAAATATGAGAAAATGAATAATTATAAATATTTACAATTTAATTACTTAAATTTTCAATTTAATGGAGCAAAAGGAGATAGAGGGAATACTCCTAAAAATACATATTATATTCCCAGTTTACGTACTTATGTTAAAATAAATATGCATATATTAAATAAACATACATATATATATATTTAAATATTTATTTTATTATATCAACAGCCATATCAATTAATATAAGAAAATATGATTTCGACATACTTAATAATTGGAATGCATGTTTAATTATTTAATTAATCGAGAAATCAAAAGCAAATGAATTGTGACATTAACAGTGGTTGGTTGGTAGTCAAATCGTTATATCTATAGCTCAGAATCGAATTATTAAAGCATGACAATGTTTGTCTGTTGTTTGTGATTTTTTTTTTCATTTTTACTCACACAAACACACGCACATATGCATATATACATATATATGTATACATACATATATGTATATAGATATATTCGACAGCAGACCTTGTGGCCCTTTTTCACACATTACGCATACGCCACGTTCTTCAATATTGTTTGGCTGTCTGATATGCTCGTTGGTTGCCAATTGACACATTTCATGTTCAAATATGCGTAAATAACAATTATTGTAATTTTTTTTGTTGCTCCCTCAACAACTGGATGCGGAGACAAAGCTCAGACTTGTGACAATTCAGCGGGAATACAAAAGCATAACCTTAACCGAGAATGTGTGAACCTTGAACTTGAGTGACAAGCAGGCAAGGGGCAAGGGGCAAGAAGCAAAAAGGCGGCAGCTGCTTTCTTTACTTTTTTTCCTTTCTTTCATGTCTCCGTCTCAATGTGTGTCTTAGTGTGTGTGTGTGTGTGTGTGTGTGTGTGTGTATGTGTGTATGTGCATGTTTGCCAATGTGTCAACATTTTAGATTGCCTTGCATGATTTGCAAGAAAAATGAAGACAATAGTTGAGTTTTTTTTTTTCTTTTTGTTTATGTTCCTTTATTTTTTACACTTTCCACTCGACTCCATGTCAGCGGCAGCCAACAACCAACAACCAACAACAACAGCCAACAAGTACCTCTGTCAGCGTGTCACGCGATTTGTTGGTTTGAACAAGCATGAAATGAATATATTTGTCATAAAAGAAAGTCATGACGCCTTTATCGCTGTCATTCTCGATTATTTTTTATGATTTTTTTTCGTCTACTTTCCGTCTATATATTTTTTTGTTTTTATTCGACATATTAACAAGTGCATAATAATGAAGATATACTCTAATTGGTACTTGATAATGCGACACACAATCATGCTCAATGAACTGAAAATTCCAAGAATTATAGAAATAGGACCGAAATCTAAAAATACATTAATGTCCAAGCGAAAGGAAAAATCGGCTCATATCAAATGGGCAGTATATGTTGCCTTTTTAGCAACAAATTTTTCAAGAAACTTGATTTAGAATAATAAATTGTACCGAAATTCCAGAAAACTCTTTAAAATTTAAAAACTCGTAATAATTTCACGGTTTTTAAAGTGTTTGCCAAGTAATTATATTCAAAACAAGAGAATACCTGACCTTCGCGTCTAATAAATAACTAAAAGGAAGAAATACTAAACAAAAAATTATAGAAAAACCTTTAAATGAAGAAAATCGAAAAGTATAGAATATTGGGTTAGTCTCATACCCAAAAGTTATTTTAATTCTATTTGCACATTCTGGCGGAATTCACAGAAAATAAACAAAGGCAGATAACTTCAACAACTTTTCGCGACTTGCAACTTTTGTTTTGCTTTCTAGTATAAGTGTGTGTGTGTGTGTGTGTGTCTATGAGTTAATGTGTATGTGTGTGTGCCAACAAATGACTCGAATGAAATTTATAAGCAAAGTTACTTACTGCAAACGCAGTGGGACAACTTGATAAGGGTTGAAAGTAGTAATAGTTAGTTGTAGTAAGTATGAAGTAGTTCTCACCAGTTTTGAAAAGTCTAAAGAGAAAAAAATATATATGTATATGTACATTCGAAGATTTCAGCCGATGCCAACCAAAAGATATGGTTAAAGTCATAGTCGAGACATAGCTGTGGTCTCCCAAGCCCAACACACACACAAAAGAGCCCCCATGAGTTGGGGGTAAACAAAATGGCAAATGTATTAATTTACGAAAGCCAAACCAAACTAAACCAAATTCAAAGTTTGAGTTAAGTTGAGTTGAGTTAATTAAATGCATTGCCAAAGGGGTATCTTTAACTCAAACAGAAACTAATGATAAAAAGGATTGAGGAGACCAGACAGCAAAACCATTTTCCTGGTCTGGCAAATGAATTTCTTGGAAATGAATAAACGGTCAAGGGGCCCATTAGCCCAGAAATGAATTCATCAAAAGTCAGACATCATCATACACTTTAACAAAAATGTTCTCTCTCTCTCTCTCTCTCTCTCTCTATAAATAATATTACTTTTGAGTATATATTGTATAATTGGAGAGGCTTTGCCAAAAGAAAATGCCACTTTAAAGTATCCAATCATAAGAAATAAGTATATTATTGTTTTATTTGACTATAAGCATATTATATTTAATGCAAACAGTAAAGAAATGGTTAAACCTTCGGTACAACAAAAAACAAAAAAATAATAAATAAATTAAGGGCCAAATCAAAATCATCTCAACTATAAGTACCAAATGTATTATACATACTTGAATTGACCATCAAAATTGGCAGAGAAAAAGCTTATAAACAAAATTATAAATTGAATTTGATTTGATTGAATTGATTTGACCTTATGGACTACTTTATTGATTACTTATAGCAATTGTCAGAGTTTAATATATGTATCCTTGTTTTTTTTTTTAAATATACCCAATTAACTCTGCTTATTTGGGCCAACAATTGCATTCATGTAATAATGATTAATAGAATTTTATTTTCCTTGCATTTAACCCTTGTCAAGTTTATATATATTATTAAACGATTATTTTTGACACATTTTTATGATGAATGACAGATTTTTATGATGAATAGAGAATTTTATCATAAACAAGAGTGAAATGAAAAGTAGTAAAGTAATAAAACTTTAAACGATTTAATTTAAATGTTAAGCCCTTTAAAATTTTCTTTTAGACTTCAATATTATTTCTGGGGAGTACAAACCTAAAAAAACATAATTGGTAAAAGCTCTTAATTCATTTTCAGATCTCTTAATTCTTATCAATTTTCTAAAACTAAAAAATTAAGAATCTAATGTGAATAAATAAATAAATTCCGCTGTAAGTATATAATATTTTCTTAAACCTGAAATGCTTTTTTCTGATTGTTACTATTATTTTATATGTACAGGGTATATACTAAAGGTAGGTATAATGCTTTATATAAGCCTCTTCATTCGCGTGTCATGGTAAATCTAGCTTTTTTGACAATTACTCATTCCAATTTAACGAGTTGATACAACGTTTTATGATAAATTTTTCTGTTTCATTGGTGAATAATGAAAGGCAGTTTTATTGCATCTGTCAGACGAGTCAATTTTTTTACTTATTTATGTAGATGACGGGCTGTCAACACACAGACACGCACATTTACACACACACACACTCAGAAATATTGTATATACATATGTGTGTATGTCTTATAATATTCCTTACAATAATTCTGCAGCGGCAGAAAAATTTTATTTAATTAGCGTTGATTTACGTAGTGCCATATTAACTTGTACATACATATCTACGATCTATATAGCACTCATATCAAAACTCATTTTGCTTAATCATCATCATTTGGGATGGCCACATTCATTCCCGCACCGCTCCATCTGAATGAGTCGCTGTAATAGGCAGTGGTAAATGGGATAGGGGGCAATGACAGGTGTTCACTATGTGTGCGTGTGAGTAAGAGAGAGAGAGAGAGAGAGAGGAAAAAAAAGTAACTTTTTCAATTTGATATCGCTTAATTGTTATTGTTGTTGTTTTTGTTACTGTTGTTATTATTATGACAAGGCACTTTGCGATGTCATTGTCGCTGTCTCCACAGTCTCGCTGTCAAAGATGCGGCTAATGTGTCGGGGATTTCCCCAGAAATGTTCTCTGCTTTATGATTTTTATGACATCGTAGCCAACCAATAAATAAAGCATGACGCCCGACACCCACCTCTTGACATCTATGGATTTTGGATAGCTTCCAGCACATTCCACTTCCCCTTAACCGAAAAAAAAAAAAAAGAATAGAACAAATGCCAAAGTAATCAGCTGGCTGGATAGCTGGTTGGCTGGTTGGCTGTTTGGCTGGTTGACTGGTTGATTCTTTGCAAAAAGTCAGAAACCAGTTTGGCAGAGTGTGTGTGGCAACTTTAAATTCGTGCAGTCAGCACAGAAAGAATACCGCAATCCCCTTACATTTTACCCCTAAACAAGGGGCCAGGTCCTTTGCAGGGCACACTCGACACAACTTAACTCTTGAACACATGCCGCCAGCAGGCGCATAGAGGAGAAACTTTTGTGACGTCGACAACGACGATGGCCAAGAGAAACAAACAAGGGGTATGGTAGACTTAACAACAATGAAGACGACGACCAAAACTTACACTAAACACACATACACACACATATACATATATATAGAGGCAAATACCAAGTCGAGAGAAAATAGCACAATGGGTGACGTTTCACATAAACTTTGACTGTAATCGAAACAGTTTCAATGCAAATTACTACATAAAGTCTCTTACCTATAAATTGTAGTTTGTCTATATATATACATATATATAAAGTTGGAAATTGTAAATTCAAAGAATCGTTAAATGAAATTTGCCCAATTCATTATTAGATTTCTATTTTTGTTTAAGAATATTAGCAAAAATTAAAGAAGGGATATACAAATAGGAATAACTTGAAAATCATAAAAATTAATACAAAATGAAAAGGAATGAAAAGAAATAGTAATAAATAGTTTTCAATAATATAAAATTGTTCTAGATACAACCAAAAAACCTAAATCTAATGTGGTTCCCATAGAAAAATAGGTTAGTTCATGCTGATATTCGGAACCTTAGATAAAATATTCTGGATGTTTTCCATAAGCTACCTAGTTTTATTTAAAATGTTCATTATTTTAAACTTAATCTCTTTTTCCAGTGTACTTTGACCCTTCAATTAATTGCATTCCAACTCTAACAAGGAATTTGAAATTTGTGTTTTCCTGTATTAGGCTAATTGCTTTATTTATCGATCGATGCCCACTGTACGATTTGCTATCTAAAGAGGATGTTGGGGTAATTAGCCGTATTGAATTTTTGGCATAGAGAAATATACAAAGAATACCGAAACTTTGTTTTGTACGCTTTGCTATTTCTCTCTCCATCTTTTCTCCTCTCACTCTTCCCTTTTTCTTCCTCTATCTTACTGTTACTTGCCTCCTCTCATTCTGACTGTGGCTGTCAGAGAATTTCACAACTTGTCAAATTTTACGTTGCACCCCCTTAAAGAACTTACTTTAGTTGTATATATATGTGTGTGTGTGTGTGAGTATGTGTGTGTGTGTGTGTGTATGTGTGTGTATGTGTGAGTGTGTATATGTCTGTTGTGTCAGTTTGTCGGTTGGCTGGTTGGTTGGCTATTTGGTTAGTTGGTTGGTTTGCTGGTTACTTGTGGTGTTGGTCCAAGAGACTTAGACCAGACCAGACCAGTCCAGACCAGGTTTTGCCTTTTTGGTCAGTAGTTTACGGCCAGTTACAACCCACTCGATACATTAAGTATTACGTGACTGGGTCACAAGGCATCTAGGGAAGGGTCAAAAGTGATTGTAAAAGGCGCTTTGGGTATATTGCGTGCCTTGACAATAACAACAAATATACAATTTGTTTTTGGTTAAAATTGATTTGGCTTAATTCGTGAACATTTTAAATTTTATTCTTTTCCAACACACACATACACATACACACACAAAGCATTGATTTCACTATTACATATATGTATGTACATAGGAGTTCCCTTGGGTACATTTAAATCTAAACGGGCGTTTAAAATATTTACGCAGATCCCACAAAACTATGTGTATACATACCCACATATTTCTCATTATGATGGCAAGAATCAGGTATGCATATATATATAAATGAGGGGGGGGAGGAAAAGGTGTATATGTAAACATATGAAAGTTGAGTCAAAAAAAAAAAAAGAGTAGAAAAAAAACACCAACCAAATATTGCATAGTTTAGTTTCGTTATTTGTATTAATAATGATGGCAAAAAGCGCAAAAACTAATAGAAAACTTTCGTTAATATGAAACGACAAAACTACTTAAAAAGTTTTTGTATACCATAAGTCGACCGAGTTTGAGGCTTGAAACTCATCCTAAAGCACATATTCCAGCTCAAGAGCTGAGGTGAGCGTCCCTTAAATACAAACATATGTATATATATATTCATCTATATAATATGTATATATTTAGATATATATACATATAGACACATATACTTATACAATATAGTTGGAATTGTGGAATGAGAAACGAGAACGAAAACGAGAAAACTAAAGTAAATACCTAACAACAAGCAAATCCCTTGATGAGTTATTAAATCATTTTAAGCCACTTACAACTAAAAACAAATTGAAATATCACGCAATACCTTTGAGAGCCAAGAGCGCGAGACTTACGCGGCAGGTTCTTGTTGCTGTTGCTTTTGCTGTTGCTGTTGCTGTTGCTGTTGCTGTTGCCTCTGCTATATTGTAGTTGTTGCTTGTAGCAGGCCAAACGTAACAACTTAATAACGTACTAAGCCTCAAACACAAATATGAATAGCAAGCAAGGTGGCTTCAATTCTGCCGCCTCGCTTGGCGGCATTTTTGGGGCTCACCTCCAGCCTAAGTCAGAAAGCGAGAGCAGAGCATGAAAGAGGAGAAAGAGGGAGAGAGAGAGAGAGATAGAGAGAGGGGAAGAATGAAGAGGTAGGTAAACACACACACACACATTTTCCCTCACTCACAACAAGCAGCGGGGGAGCTAAAGCATTTGGTTACCAACTACTGTTGCTGCTGTTGTTGTTGCTGCTGTTGTTGCTACTGTTGCTGCTGTGTCTGCACCCCACCAAAACGCTAATAACTTTTAAGCTGCGCCCCAAAAACTTTTTCTCTTCGTTTTTTTTTCGTTTACTTGTATTCATACTAGCGCTAGTCGCATCATCATTTCGAAGCCCCCCCCCACCACCCCTCCCTATCCACCACACACACACACACACACATTGCCACAGATCCTTCGTTCAGTCTCTACTTTCGTGCCTGACGATGCGACTTCCGCTTTTACCCCATTCAGCTTAATTTCGTTCTACTGCACAGTGATTTAATACCCAATGGGAAACTTGGCTCATTAACAAAGATAGAAATGAATCTAAAAATAAAAATAAAAGTTAACAGGAAGCATCGGCAGTCGACTCGTTATTCCAAGTATTTAAAGAAATCTTCTTAGAGATTAAACAAAAATAAAATATATAAGATAAAATTAGAAAAAGATAAATTCTTTTATATGGATTTATATAGTTTAATATTGTCATATATATTGTTAAATTATTCAGTTATTTAATAAACCATTCTTTTAAAATAAAATCTACAAAAATTGATCAATTTCTACAAAGTATTTATAAGTATTTATAATAATAAAATTAAATATAATGTCATAGGACTTTATTCTAAACAGGTAAACAATTTTAATAAACTCCTTAAACACAGTGCACAGTGGGAGGTAGGTGAAGAACGATGCCTACCAATGCTGCCTGTTGAAAACTTTGCTCAATAGTTGTGTAGGACATACGTATATGCCTATAGATATACACATACATATATACCTTCATATATTCTAGCCTACACATGAATTCTTTGTTTGTGTGTGTGTGGGTGTGTGTACCGGCAACTTGACTCGCAGCCTAAAAGTCAGTCAGCAAAATCAACGACGCATGGCAAGGCGGCAGCAACGGCAGCAGCAGCAGCAGGCGACAGGAAGCGACGTGTTTGCAACGCAAGCAAAACTTTTCATTTAACTTCTATTTTTTCTTTTTTTTTCGTTTTTTTTTCGCTTTTTTTTTTGTTGCCTTCTGCTTCTTCTTTGCAGTTCTTTGCCGTGGTAGGGTCCCTTAGGGTTTCATCACCACCATTACGAAAGACCACCACCATTGCCACCCATATGCCATCGTTTGGATTGCCCATTCCATGTGAACGAACTACCAGCATTAATATTGTTTTGTGTGCGAGAAAGCAGCCAAAATTACGACACTTGAGTGTGTTAAAAGTTGCGCGCGTTGCTTGGGCGCAGCTCCTCCGCAAATCGAAAAGTAAAAGAAAAGAAAAAAAAAAATAATAAAAAAAACAAAAAAACAAAAAAAAAAGTGAAAAGTGGCAGAAAGTTTTTGCAATGGAGCACGCAAAACAGCAAAAGACAGCAGAAAACTTGTTGGTGACGGTGTCGAAAGGAGCACCACCAAAATGTCGGCAAAGATGCCTGCAAGTCCTGTCTATCACAGATACTCACACACAAACACACACATACACAAATATAGAATGAGTCTCTCCAGCTCATATGCCATGCCATGGAGTGGCAGTAGCGACAGACGTCTTTGATGCTGTAGTTTGCTTTTGCTACTTTTACCAGTTTACACGCACCGCTGGGATTTCACAGTGGGCAAAAAGGCGAAAAAGTTACTATGATCCATTAACGTTAATTGTTTGGCGGCGGTGCCGGCGGTGTAACAACTTGCCTGGGATTTCCAAGACACGGCATCTGCCAGTAGCAGGCAGCCAAAGCTAAAGCAGCTCGACAAACTCCATCCAGCAGCCATCTTCATCTTTGGCTATATAGAAATAAAAGCAAAAAGGGAGATGCCACAATAAGGTGTGTATTACAATGACAGTGTGAAAGTTTTTTTGGTAACCTCCAACCAAAACTCTGACGGTATAGAAAAAAAGAAAGAGAAAAGCGAAAAGAAAAAGACAACAAAAATAAGTAAGATTTCCCCCCATTCCAACACTCTCCCTTTAGACAATCGTGAAGACACCAGGGCAAACCATGGAGTTTACTAAATTCAATTAGAGCTTTTCAAATTGGCATGCGCACACCTGTCATTGGGCTTGATAATGATGCATTTGGTGTGCGGGCCAACAATCTGTGGCACCAACTTTATCCTGCTCACTTTAAATGAAAGCAAAGTTGCGCTAATTTTTTAAGGCCAACTCAATCGACACTTTGACGTGCCAGTTTTTTAAGTAAATAATTGAGAGTGAGAGAAAGAGAAACCCACACTGACTCACTCAAACACACACACACACACACACACACACATACACACACAATTAAACTAAATCAATTAAAGTTATTCAAACAAAATTAAACTTCCGCACAAAAAAAATAAAAATAAAAAAAAAACATTAAAACAAGATATACAAAAAAAAATAAAAGGAGGAAAAAAAGCAAAACAAGCCAAGTAAGTTAGTGAGTGAGTGTGTAAGGGATGAAGATGATGGGAGAGGGAAGAGCGTAGGTAGGGGTGGCAAACGGCTTTTCACACTTGTTAATCACATTTTCGCGTCTTAAGTAAATAGCACACAGAGGCGAAGGCAACTCTGGTAGGACCCCAACTTATTGTAATTAAGCGGCTTAGGCTTTAGAAAGCCTGGCAAGCACAAAAGCATTGCCTGCTTTTAGGCTTTTAGATTGCCGCAAAACCAAGGTCGTTGCCAACGCTGCTGCTGTAGCTGTAGCTGTCGCTGTAGCTGTCGCTGTAGCTGTCGCTGTCGTTGTCGCCGTCATCACTGGGTCTTTCGAGGGCAGTTTATCGAATTAAAAAAAAGCAATAAGCAAGTGGGTCCAAAGGAACATTGCAAAACTCACACTTCATTGTTCCCGCATGGCAAAAAAAAAAAAAAAAGAAAAAGAAACAGCAACAGCAACAATAAAACTCAAGTGCCTGTAAGGATGCCGTTCAGGATATAGGGACACAGAGACCCACACAGAGACCCACCCAGAGTGAAAAACCAAAAGAATGAAAGAGTATGAGAGAGGTCTACTGTTCACTATATAAGTATATAAGGGCTGGGCCATGTGCGCCCAGGCAAAGTTGGCATAATTATTTCATTAACACTTAACAAGTGGCCAAGCCAAGCCGGTCGACCAAGATGATCATGATGATGATGATGATGATAATGATGCTACGGATGCTATTTCTGTTGCGCCAAGGGCTGGCAAGGGCTGAGAGGAGGATTGTAAAACTTTCGCATTACGCATTTGTGTGCAATTTTCAAATTAACAATTGTGAATTTTCCTTCTTGTTGCCAGTTTTCTTTTTCAACATGCGGGTGTGTGTGTGTGTGTGTGTGTAACAAAGCAAAATGCAGAAAGAATAAGTATATATATATATATATATATATATATATATATTTATACCGAACATGCTACCAACTTACGTACACACATACATATATACATTTTGACCGTTTGCCTTTTTAAAAAGCAATTTTTTGTTCTTTTACTGTAGTCCGTCGCCAGTTTTCTTCGTTAATTTTTTTTTTTTTTTTTTTTGTTTCTTACCAACTTTTTATTGCGTGTTTAGCATAATTTTTTAATAATTACATTTTTGTGTGCTTGACCAAAAGAACCAAAAGAAAAGTAAAAAAAAAAAACACAAAAACAAAACCAAAAAAAATTGTAAAGAAAATAATAAGCAACAAGCCTCGTGTCTGGTCCAAAGGAAACGCACTCACTGGCTGTAGGCAAAAAGTTTAACAAAGTTTATTTGCATTACTGACAAACTGTTTAATTAGGGATTTTTTTCTAACATTTTCATTCATTTTTTCTTTCTCCCTCCTCCTCCCTCTCTCTCTCTCTCTTCCTTTTTGAGGGCTCAACTTTTTGTATGACCAGCGAGCGGATGTGGGTGTATTTGTAAAGACTTTGTCTGTGTGTATTTGTGTGTTTGTGTGTATGCCATTACCACAAATACAATTAAATATGGCAACCACGAACGCACACAACGATGAGAAAATAAAATTTTTTACTTAATCTGCAATGAACTTTTGGCCATAGAATGTTCGGAGGCGAGTTGAATGGATCTGGCTTGGATCTGCCTCTAATGTAGGTTTAACGATATAATGTACTATATGTATGTATTTCATTTTGCCATACACACAGTGTGTATAATACATAAAAATTCACCAGAATTCAATTCAGTTAACCGCACACAAAAAAAGTCAGCAGAGTAACATAAAACTTGAATCCCAATTTAACAATGTTTTCGCAAACAAATATTAAACACAAAAACATCCACGAGAAAGCCAAAAAGGCGACTTTGAAATATCCTATACTAGGTAGAATTTAATTTACAATCTAATTAAATTTAATATTATTTCATGACTTAAAAAATTTCATAATAACTTTAAGTTGGTTTTCAATTTTCACTTAGCATATTTGTTGGTTACAAGGGAAAACTTTTAATCGATATAAAGAAGTAAATTATTTATATATAACAGCATTTATTTTAGTATTTAGAACCTTCGTAATCAGACAAAGTAAGTAAGAGACTAGGTTAAGCCAAGTGTTCTTGTTAAGCTTATCCTTAGAATGAAATAAAAAGTATTAATTTTAAAACACAAATAAAAAAGAGAAGCTGACCTTTGTAAACAACGATTTAACTTATATTCTGTTCCAGGAATGATGGCCGAAAGCCATACATGGCTAATATTATTTTAGAGGGTCATAAATTTTACGTTAGTAACCCTTTGCCGCAATGGCAATGGAGTGTAAATATATTTGACAGGTAATTTTCAGGCTTTAAAATGGTTACCTAATTTTAGTATCAAAACATTAATATGAATGTGAAAACAATCAATGATGAATTTTAATCGAACAGTTACAAATATATTAAATAATTCTTTGTTGAATTACATCTATATATATATATATATATATGCTTACTTACATATATATATATATATATGCTTTGCTTTTCTAGTATTTGCTGATGCATTGTCTGTTTTCAACTATATAACTAACATAACCATCTTGGCCAAATGCAATTTACGCATTTATTCGACCATAAACATGAAAATGACCATAGAAAAAGATTTCGTTTATATTCTGTTATAGGATTGACGTACCAAAAACCTAAATGGAGAGACATGAGCATGTATGTATGTATGTACATATGTATATATATATGTTGACGTCATGAAGCGATGTTGATGGAGAGAAAAGAAAAGTAACCACAAATAGACAGACACACAATACCGCACTCTGATAGCAGCTGTCACGTCACTCAAGCAGTCCGTTAACCAAGCATTCAAGCGGCAGTAACGGACTAAGGCAAAAATTCATTCACATCATGGTAATTGTTAATTACTAGGAAATTTTGTTCATAGCTACAGCTACTCCCACTCCTGTTACTACGCCATACCATCATCATCATCATCATCATCATCCGCATTAACATCATCAACATCGTCAGTAGGAGCATCACGAGCAGGAGCAACAGCAGGACAAACACGCACTCTGCCATAGATTGTGTTGGAAAGGAGCAACAATTTTAGTTACCATCTGGTCAGCTCGGGCATATTTATGCTTTGGGGCAAACATCTTTTGCTTAAGCCACGACTGGAGCGCTGATTTGCCCGCCGCACGCAGCTAACAACCAATGCCTGCTCCCAACTCCTACAATTCTGTCAATGGCAAATGACGTCGTCATGGTGCCCGCCAGAGAAACGTTGAAATAAAGAGAGAGAGAGAGAGAGAGCACCCAGAGGGAGAGGTGGGGAAGGTGAATGAAATGAAAGGGGAGGAGAGAGTAAGAGAAGAAGATGTGGGCCATCTCAACCAGAATGAGCCACGTCAAGTGAGTTCACAATTTTTGCGTGCTACCATTTTTCTTTCGCCTCCTTACGGTGCACGGATTATTCTTGGCATGCAACGCCTTTATCCTGTTTTATTTGTGTTGTGTTGTACTCTGTACTTCACGCTCATCTCCTTCTTCCCTTTTTTTTATTCTTCTTTTTTTTCTTTTTTTTTTTTTGCCCGCTGATTTCGCTACTTAATTTTTTCGCCCTTTTTTTGTTTGCCCGCCATTCCATCTGTGACTGCTTCCGCTCCCACTCACGACTCTGACGGAGCTGATTGGGCGTATTTTGTTATTTTCATGTTGCTGTTGCTGTTGCTATTTCTGCTCCATGTCCGTCCATCTGTCAGTCTATCTGTCTGTCTTTATGTCAGACGGTCTCAGTCAAGATATCCTGAATGTTGGTTGCTGGTGGTGGTCGGTTGTCCTTTCGTCCGTCTCTTGTCAGCAGCTCGTTTGTTCATTCGCTTTTTTCCCACGTAATTAAAACTTGAAACGCATATGAATTAGAAAAAAAGAAATACTAGAGAGATTTTTAGCTTACTTAGGCCGATATTTCAATACCCTTAAAATCTATCATATAATTATTGCCAAATATGATCAACTGATTAAAAAGAGAGGCTTTGATCTTTCGCTACGAACCGATATCCTTTGATACTATTAGGTTAAATCATATTTTATATAATAGATACCTATTAGATAGTATATGTTTTTTCTTACCTCTATACATGGCAATCTACTAACAAAAATAAATAATCACCGTTATGAAAAGGGTATACTAAAAATACGAGTCGGAACGTAACCATTTTATGGCACGAGTATGACATCCGGCTGTGTGCCCGCCAGTCTTGACATCGTTAACATTGCTGATTAAGTTTCTTGTCCTGTCTGTGCATGTCACTCAACGTGATTTGAAATAAAATTTTTTATAATTTCTAACCCTTAACTGCTGCTGGTTTTTCATTTTCATTTTCTTTTTCTTTTCTTGTTTTTATGAATGCTTGATTTTATTTTGTTGCCCATGGAAAATCTTTTTAAATCATTTTTTTTTTTTTAACCGTAAATGCCGCCACCATAGGGACCACGATAGCCGCCATATGATCCACCGTAGTGATGACCAAAAGGTCCGCCGAATGGTCCACCGAAAGGTCCTCCAAATGGTCCACCGAAAGGACCACCGAATGGACCACCGAAAGGTCCACGGTGATGGTGATGTCGATGATGATGATGTCCGAAATATCCGCCACGACCTCCTCCTCCTCCGTAGTTTATGGTTTCACGCTGAAAATTGATTTGACGACGCACACGCTCAGCATCTTCTAATCCCCGTTCCAGTTCCTCAGATGTTTCCTTATCGGTTTCCGCTGGCATTAACGATGATTCCTCTGTGTCTGCTTCCGTTGCAGCAGTTGACAGCTGAACGATGGCAAGCAAAGCGCCTGCAGTCAGTAGGAAGCAAGTGAAAGTACGCATCTTGGTGGGTTAAACTGAATGACTTGTAAGGTCTAGACAGGCATATTTATATTAATGCCGATGACACACACACACACACACACAAAACAAGTTTCACACTTAACCCATGTAATTAGAGCAAAAAGCTCATTTTGATTTATTAGCTGCTCATTAGATTCATCTTGATATCATGATACATATATATATATATAAACAGATATCGCATTAACTTTACCTCCAAAAAGCAAAACGAAAAAAAGTAAAAAAAAAGAAGAAGAAATGTTTACCCAGCTGCTACAGCACCAAGTGAAATAATCCATTACATCTATAGTCACCAACTCCAAACTCCCAATTCCACATCCATTTTCTCTTCTTGTCCTCCATTGTTTGTTTGGTGGTCTTAAGCCATGTTTCCTTCTCTATTGCCTCCATTTTGGTGGTGGTATAAAGACATTTCATCGATAGATGCCTTCAAGTGGTCTGACCAAGCAATGAAGCAGCATCTCCTACGGCTCCGGTGCTTAATTTACATCTGCCAATATCGGTTGGTGAAAGATATCCGATTTGACTATACCCACAAGAAAAACCGCTAGCAGGGCATTGAGAACTAATACCTTTGTTTACTCTTAACCTGGCTATTTCCAGGTACTTACTGATTGATTCTAAATGATAGTAAGATGACTAAACGCTTTTTTAAACGGCGAACAATTGATCCATCTTCTCAAGTCCATTGATATTTAGAAAATCCCCATTTAAATAATATTTTTATAATTCACAAACAAATTTATAATTTTATTCAATTTAATTTGAAGTTTTTAGACTTTTTATTGGATCTCTAGGTGACCTATTACATCGTCGCCATGAGCCATATTAGTTTGTAATTATGTTTTAAAATTAAAAAATAAATACATATAGAAAACTTCGCTTTAACTATTTAAATTATTTATAAAGCAAAAGACGAAATCTTATAGGAAAACGCATATCATTGTTCGACTATTTATCTGTTTTTTTATTGAATTAAAAATTTCCACATATTCTATATATATGTATTAGTTTCCAATTAATAATCTTCTAAGTCTATTAACTGAAATTTTATTTATTATTTCATATGGAAAATGGATTGAATGAATTTTACTATTGCGCAGGAGTAAAATACAGTTTAAATTTGAAACTCAACTTAAACTAAAAAAAATCCCCATTAATCTAAAGTATTTCTACAAATTATATTCATATGAAATAATTAACTATCAGACAGTTTTTTTAACCAAATTCAACGATCAATATAATTTAAATTGGTTTAACATATCAACAGAGTTTAATTAGGTACATTGCTTTGTTGTATCCGCCTCTCATTATTTTAGACCCAACAAAATTTAACTACATATATATTTTCCAATCACTAACACCGCTCTAATTGTTAGATAAATGTGTCGTATATATTGCCTAGACTAGGCAATTAAATTAATTATATATTTAGGCAGCTTTCGTAGATGAATTTCGATATCTGATGACATATGCAAAACACGTTCAATATGTTTACATTTACATTTATTCCTAATTTAATAGCATTTCATTGGTCTTATCATATGTATGTTAAAGTAATTTATATTTCAACACTCAGCCGTAAAATGGTCCGCCAAAGAAGGGTGGGGGCGGTGGTGGCGGATAGAAGCCACCAAAACGCGGCCCACCAAAACGTGGCCCACCAAAACGTGGCCCACCAAATCCACGCCCACCGAATCCACCAAATCTGCCTCTACGTCCGCCGAAGCCACCACGCCCACCAAAGCCTCCGCGTCCACCACCAAATCCAAACTGCCTCGCCAGCCGTACAGCCGGCATCTCCTGCTGTTCATTTGCCTGATTTACATCCGCCAAAGTAAGTTGCTGTACATCCGCCTTTGTCTGGCTCTGTCCTGTTGCCACTGTCAAAAGGACCAGCAACCCAGCACTTAACACTAATAGATTTGAGTGTATGATGCGCATTGCTCTGCTGTTTAGCGAACACTCAACATAGCTTCTTATATAGGAGCTCTGATCTAGCCATCAAGAAAGCACAAAGATGACTGGAATGTTCTAAACAAGTTAATGACGTTCTCGACCAATTAAATTTCCTAAGCATAATCAAATGGCCAAAAAAAAAAAAAATCCCCCCTTTCGTAAAAATGCCGCAGGCTTCTAAACAAAACAAAATAACCAAATCATTGCCCCTTAAAAAAACCAACGCAAAAAAAATATCAAAATAAAAACAAAAATTTAAAAAAAAAAAAAATGGAATCAACAACCTGTTTCTGGTCCACCACCCGCTTAACTAATTATGTCTGATATGTTTACCAATTTGGGGGAGAAGTCACAAATGACAATATTTCATATTACTCAAGAATATGAAAAAATTGTGTAACTTTTTTTCGGATACCTAATAAATAAATAGGTAAAGTATCTAGTACATACATGAATAAACCATTAAGATCATTATTGGTCGGAGTTAAAAGGTTTTTGAGTATATTTATATATATTATAATTCACACAAAGTTATTAAATGAATCTATGTTAAAGTCTTTTAAAATGTGTCTTAGAAATCGTCGAACACTCATAAAAATATTGTTTCTCCTTGCTTAACGAACTGGAATCATAATGAATCTAAATACAGAATCATATATAATAATTTATAATTTACCTGCTATAGATCAGGTCATATAACTCTATTCAGATTTCCAAATTATAAATCGTTTTTTTTATAAATTTCCTTTAGAAATTTCCTTTTAGTCCTTTAAAATACTAAACAATTTAAAGACGAAGTTAAATAATATTTGATTCTTATTATTCTAATAGAAAATTTCAATATTGAGAATTTTATACAATTCTTGACCATATTTTCGTAATTAGATAGGAGCTACATTTCTAGCTGCTAAGGTATCCAGAGTCTGCCATTGAAGTAGATAAATTAATTCATTATTTATACATTATTTATACACACATGCATTTATTTATAAATGTAAATTGAATGTACTTTTCAATGATAAATCAACTGTCATTTCTCATATGCCTTTTCTAGGATTTACCCATGGGTATCATTTGGTTTCTCCAAATTGTGGTAAAGCAGCTCTAATCCAATTATATACGTATACGTAATTTCATTATCAACTGTAATGCTCATTAAGAGATTTCATTCATAGAGATGTGACAGGCCACATGTGAGTTGTTTACAATTTCTAAAGCCGCCCCAAGCGACACTTTTTATCCTCCCCACTCCACCACCCCCCTTCTTGGACAAATAATACGTATTTATAAGCCATAAATAACGTGTAAACAAAAAGCTGGCAAAACAGACGGCCTTTGGGTCAGGATCAACCTCAGACCAAGCTTCTGTTGTGGCAAAATCGACAACAACATCGCGGCCAAATTATAAGGCTATAAAAGGCAATAAAAAATAAAAAAAAAAAAAACGAAAAAACGAAAAAAAAAGTTTGCGATATCAAATTACAACGCCCTCATAAAGTTATAAAAGTTTCAAGCGTATCCCAGTGAGCACGTTTCGGTTGCTTTTCGCCAACCCCCTCCCCTTTCGCTCACCCCCCATATCCCTTCTCAAGTTTCTCATTCTATTTCTTTTTTTTCCACAGAGGTTTGGGTATAGTGTGTGTGTGTGTGTGTAGAGGTGGGGGGTCAGGCCTATAATATTTTCAATAACAAATCAATCAGCTGCGACTGCTGCCTAAAACGGTCAACAAGGATAATCAGTTAGAACAGCTTTTGCTGCCATCGTGCCTTTGGGCGATGCTGCCAGCTGCCAGCTGCTGCTGTGTGGGCGTTCCTTGGCATGGGCGGACGATTGTGTCTGGAGGTGCCTTAGATTTATTGAGACACGATTTTCGATAAGAACAACTCAGCCGAAATAGCCAAGAAAAGTATAAGAAGTACAATAGTAAGAACACTGACGCTGAAATACCCTTAAAATAGGCAATTGACTGGAAAAAGAAGATATTACTTATTAATACATACTTAACTTTTAAATCAAAAAAAAATCTATTGTCTTTTAAACCAAAATATCTAATTAAATTTTTATTAAACTATTAAAGCATATTTGTTTTAGTCAATTGTTTTAATATACAAACAAACTCTTATGGCCAAAGCAAAAGTTCATTTAAAACTACTTTCTTGCTGATACATTCTAGTTATTAATTTAATCATTTTTTCTATGTATTTCATAAAGAACATTTATATAAAATGGAATGGTATCAAATTGCAACATTCTTTTAATATCATAAATCTTTACAGAAAGTGAACAACTTTCATCTGGAACTATGCTCTAATAAACGTTAAACGTTACGCTTACGGTTACCGACTATTGAGTTATGCTTCCGGATAAAATAAAATATAAAAATCAAAATATTTCTTAAACTCTCAAATGTTCGCCATGGCCAAGTGACTTATTTAACCTTCATTTCTGTAACAGTGTTAAAGACTGTGTTTTCCAAGCGGCAAAAGCATTTTTCTTTCTTCTCCTTTTATTCTACACGGCTACAAAATCATCGTGGCACTCCAAATAAAAAAAAAAAAAAAAAGAAAAGAAAAGAAACCTAAAAAACGAAAAAACTTTTATCAAAGTGGGCGTAATTGTGGGCGTACACATATATGTAGGTTTGTGTTTGCGTTTGAGTTTGTCCTCCATCCCATGCTAGGGTCAAGGGATAACAAAAGGCGTAAATTTAAAGCCGAGTTAATTTTTTAACAATAAAGGCCGCTTGTCAAAAGAGTGAAATTTTACAGCTAACGTTTAATCTTAAACGACTTTCAGAACTAAGTAGCGATGCTAAAGGTTAGATAAGGCACTTTACCATTTCTGTTTCAATAGCAAAAAAAAAAATAAAAAAATAAAAAAAATAAGTATTCACATTATATGGGCATATTTGAAAGGATTTTCACGGCTTTTTAGTTGGAAACGCTTAGTCAAAAGGATAATATTAACTATTATATTATATCATTATAATTGGATTTTTTATAAATTATATAAACAGTTGACCAAAATGTAAATTGAATATGTGTGTTTATTTAAAAGTTTTTCATTTTCATTTGTGTTTTTACTGACAATCTCTTTATATATATGTAAAATAATATATATAAAATGTCCCTGAATATTAAAATCAAAAGCTATTAAGCTACTAAGCGCTTAAATATAATAAGTTTAAAGGGCTAAGCTAAAATTAAATTTGCATAATCTTCTACATAAACATAATAATATTAAAATTTTCCTTGTTGTTAAAATATATCTCATTAAACTAATACGTTATGACTTGCATAATATTTTACGCATTAATAAAAATATACATATATAAAAATTATGAAGGTTGCAGCTATTTAACGTATAAAAAATTATGAAAATATATTTTTAAATGATTTAATTTAAAATTTAATTTTAAATTGGATAAAGCATTTTCATTTATGAAATTAAAGTGGAAACTTTTTTTTTAATTTGTTTCTGTATTTACAAACAATTTTTATGTATTCTATAAACTTAAACAGATGAACTAACTAGAAGGATGGGCTAACTTCGTATTAACTTGAGTTTTTTGGGCTGATTGTTTCTATGGAAGTTATATGATATAGTCAGCCAATTCTGATGAAACTTAGTAGAAGTATTATTAAATATATTAAACATACAAATATTATTCGTTTGGTGGCGTTGACTTAAAAACAACAGAATGATTAAATTATAGACTTAATCATGACCGATTGTTCCTATGGCAGCAAATATGATATAGTCGTTCGATATACTTATATATAATATGCCACCTGTAGGGGTATAAAAATAAAGCTCAAATGTAAAAAAAGCTAAAAAAATTTCATTTTCGATGTTTTTAGAATTGAAAATGTTCAATAGAGATTAAGCAAAAGATTAATGCCAGAATCCAGATTACTTAGAATTTGATGAATTATGTTTATATGTCAGAAATTGTTTATATAATTCAAACCTTGAATTATTAGGTTTACAAATAATTTTATTAATTGTTTAATAGAAGCAATGAATCGAATGATTAAAGGCAAAATAATTTGATAACTTAAATTAAATTAATGTAGATTTAAAGAGAATATATAGATATATGCAGACTGAGCAGGCAGATAAAGAAAACTAATATGAGAGACTTATATTTACATTGACTTACTTACCAAGTTTCAAGTGTTCATACAGATCTATGTATGTATGCCATTTTGACCTTTACTTCTAAGACTTCCCCATTTTATAATACACATTTAAGGGACGATTCATTTACCCTTGTTTACCAAGTAGCCAAGGTATCAAGGGAATGGCAAAAGAAAAATAAGTACATAGAAAATTAACCAACTTATCCAATCAACACAAAGTTTTTCTTCTCTTGTTGTTGTTGTTGCTCCTTATTTTTGCTCGTTTCAATTTATATGTACGTATGATTTCAAATTTATCGGTACTCGGCTCAAGTGGTAGAAATATAGTCAGATAAAACTAAAAGTGGTTCAGTCTAAGAGAAAACCATCAAAGTTGCGAGTGGTTCCCAAGTGAAATGTATACCCAAAGCAAAAACATTTTGTATTAACTATCTGGCTAAGCACAAACAGTAATAGAAATAACAATAACAACAACAGCAACAACATTAACAAAAACAACAGTTGCCTAAGCTATAATAATAACCAAAACCTATTAGCCAAACAGAATGAAATGAAGAACTCAAGAAGACGAAGCTTTAAGGGCATCTGGCCAAGTGGCAGCTTCTACTAGACTTGGTCTGGACTTTATCATACTCCTCCATACTCCATCCATCGTCTATCTGTCCGTCTGGCTAGCCACTCATGCTATTCAAATACCTAAAATATTCAAGTTTCTTGACTTATACAACGATAAAACACATCCAGACAAGTGGCCAATCAATCTGCTCTTTGAGTTTGGGTGCAATCCAGACACAAGTGCCTCTTATCAGATTTCGTTTAAAGGATCATTTTTCACAAAAAAAAAAAGGAAATATAGAAAAAAAATTATTAATTAAAGGCATTCATTGGTGTTCCGGTAAGCTAATATGATTGAATTTTTGTTCAAGTAGTGTCTTTTATTCAATTTTAATTAATTGTAACTAATTCTTATTATTCAATTTCAATTCGGAAAGAAGGAAGAATAATACATCAAAATTAAAATAGTAATTAACTAACCTACGTATATTATGTGACAAATAATCATATTAATTTTATTTTTGCATGCTTTCATATTAATTGATCGCTTTGTGGCTGCAGTTTAAATAAAACATTTTATTAAATCAAAAAATTTTGACAATACACTTAAAATGAATATTTAATATTTATTCAGCATTATATGTTTCATTTTTGAAATTTGATTAATTTTTTAGTATAATAAATTCGATTAATTCAACTATGTATATTTGTTAATGCTTCTTCTTAGATAAGTCAACCCAACTAAGGGTTAAAGAATCTGATTTTAAGTTGTTGATTATAAATATTAAAATTTTAATGGTTCAAGGTAAATTGAAAATCCAGTAATGAAAAATATTTCTATGATTTCTAATCATTTAACATAAACATTATAAAATTAAGATAATAGATATAAATTTATCATTTAATCACAGCAAAATGCGTAATTAAGAAAAAAAACAAACAAACTAACAAAAAACTCGATTTAGCCAATTTTTAAAATAAAAACAAAAACATTATTAATAAAGGTCAAACTTCTTTATCAATTTTTTAAACATCAACTAATTATAAAGTTGTAAAATTAAAAGGAAAAAAATAAAAACAAGAGCTCCTCCCTTCATTTTAATTCATACACATTTCTTGAGTATGTTAATAAGTAATAATGACTAAAACGCTAACCGGTTTTGCATGACTAAAAACTGAGAGTGTGACTAAATATTTGTCTATCCCTCAAAAGTCAACTTCTGTCATCTCTTTTTACTTTTTTTATTCTCTTTCTCTCTCTCTCTCTCTCTTTCTCTCCATTACACTTTGCGTCTGCTTGTTAATTATGACAATCATAATTAAACTAAATTTTCCACATTCTTTAGTGAATTTTTTTTTTTTAATTTATTCTGACAGTATTTTTTCTTTTCTGATGATGGAAAACTGAGGGTGTGGGGGGGTTGGAGTACAACTGGATGGAAAAATATCGTCCAACATTTTGACGTTGACATCGTTAATTGACACACTTTTTCGCTGCTCGCAAATAAAAAGAAAAAAAAAAAATACAATACAATACAAAAAGCAGCCATTCAATTTGAATAATCAAAATTTCTCCGACAGTTTGATGTGAGTATTTTGCATAAATCAATAAGTAGAACTGCCACAGGCTAAGCGTTCATTTTTAGATACATATATATATATGTATATACATATGTACACTAGCTTATGTTTTAGGCTTTGGCATTGGATTAGGTGATTTAATGAAAATAGAGACACATATGCGACCAATAACCGCAATAAATAGAGCAATATGTATTGTCATCTACGAGGATTGTTAATGGCCTCACCGCACATAGAACAAACAATAGCCAAAAACAGGTAAACAAACAAACAAACAAACAAACCAACCAACAAACAAACAAACGAACAGACAAACAACAACAACAACAAACACCAATTCACACTTACGCACACCTAAAAGTTGGTGGAGCACATGACGTCGATGGTGATGGTGATGGTGATGGTGGTGGTGGTGGTCAATGGCATAACTAACCTTCAAATGAAATTAGCACATTTACACAGCTTACCTGACCGCAACCTGAAACTTTGGTATCCCCTACCATAACCATATATATGTATGTATGTATGTATGTGTGTATGTATGTAGGTAGCTTCAGAGTTTTTGGCCAAAGTGAAATGTTTTGCTCTTTAAACTTCCACTTCTGGGCCATTCGATTTCATGAACGCCACTTAGCGTGCGACTTAATGGCCAGGGCCAGAGTCAGGCATATGAATTGGTTTTTTGTTCCATTTAGCCGGCACTCGCATATTTTAATAGTTTGTTTTATGACGTTTACATTAGCGTCTAATTTTGCTAACAAGCAACAACAATAACAAATAACAAAACAAAAAAAAAAACAGCTAAACGAAAAGAAACAAAAGTTTCTATTTTATGCACAAAGTTCTAGGCTATAAATGGTCTAAGCATAACCTGGATAGGTCACAGTTGGCTTCGCATCTCTGCCAGAGACCAAACAATATCTCTATATATTCTTCTATTCAGTTAGCTTAAAGTGGGATACAACAACAACAACAACAACAAAACAAAGAAGAAGTAAAAAACAATGCGTATCTGCTTTTTATATGGATTATATGCACTGCTAATTGTGGCAACAGTTGGCCAACCGCTCCAAGCCAGCCAGGATAATACGAGCAAGGAGGAGCAAGAATCACGTGTGGCAAGGCAAGCTCTTTATCCGTATGGTGGTTACTATGGTGGAATTGGTAGTATCGGCGGGCTCGGTGGCTATGGTGGGCTCGGGGGGCTCGGTGGCTACGGAGGAATCGGAGGACTTGGCGGCTATGGTGGACTTGGCGGCTATGGTGGACTCGGCGGACTTGGTGGTTATGGTGGACTCGGCGGACTTGGCGGTTATGGAGGAATCGGAGGAATTGGTGGCTATGGAGGACGTTATCCAAACAGCTTAGGTTATGGCAGTATTTATAGCAGTTATGGACGTCCTTACGGTTACGGAGCTGGCTATGGCATTGGTGGATATCCATCATATATTGGTGGCTATGGTGCCACTGCAGGTGGTTACTATGGCGGTCTGGTCGTTTAATAAACCAAAATTCGAGTAAAGAAAAAAATCAAAAGAAACAAAAAAGAAAACTAATCATCAAAAAAAAAAATACAAAAAATAAGAGAGTCGACAGATGTTTCATTTTGATAGCATTGAGAACTAGCAAATGGTCCTTTGACAAGCTTAATTGCAATGCAGTTGAAAACGATTAGTCCTTCTATTCATTACCATTATATGTGGGTGTAAATGTGTGTAAGTGTGCCTGTGTGTTTGAGTGTGTGTGTATGTATAGGTATAGCCCACCTCATTATTTGCTTAGCTCAATGTTAACAAGTGCATTCGCAGCTTAAGCAAATAGCACCATGACGATGAAAGCGACTGTATAGAATGAAAGAAAGAAAGAGAAAAAAAGTAGGTAAAAAACAAAGAACAGTCACCGACAGGACGACAGAGTTGACTCCTTTTTCAGATTTCAATTACCGATACTGTAAGCTTTTACACTCACATACAGAGAATCTAGCTCCAGCTGTGTCTATATCCAAAGCCAAGTGTCGTTTAATTAGTGTGACTTTTAAACAACTTACATTGCTCATACGCACCGTTGAACCTAAATGAAATGTTTCATACACAGTTCTCCTTTTCGCTCAGTGTATGGAAGCAAACAAAGATTGCCCAGAGGAAGTAAAAAGTTTAACTATTGACAAAAAAAAAAAAAAAGAGTTAGAAAACTAAGTTTTTTTAAGTGTCAGCATAAAGTTGGAATCTTTCTATACACTATAAATAAATAAAAAACAAAAAATAGAAACTCAAATAGAGAAACAAAGAGCCGAATCAATATTAATACATAGACAGAATTATGTGTAAATCATTATATTGTTTATTAATCCAACTGAATTTGCAAGTCAATTGAAATTGATTTGTAACAACATTATTAAACCATCATCAATCAAAACAAAATACATAATTAATGGCTAATATTGAAAACATTTGCTTAAGGCACTGATAATTCAATGAAACTTTAACTAAATGAATGCATTATTTAAAGTGTGAACTCTTTTGAATTCTATAAATGAAAATTAGTTAAAATTGATTATTTACTTTTTATATTTACTATTTTTATTTACTCTTATTCAGTTGTATCTAAAAGTTCAATATATAATTTATTATAATTTAATGACTTGGAATCTCAAGATGAAATCTTTGAGTGGAAGATTTCAAAAACATAATTCTGACACTCAAAAATAAATAGAAACAACAGAAATCAGTATCAATATACATTCAAGAATGGCCCACTATATACCCAAATTAAAAATTAAATTGATTTATTTTGATCCATCAAAATAAAGACATAATTTTAATAACCAACTTCTAAACTAAAACCCAGAAATATTTAATAAGAATGTTAATAAATAGTTAAAAGAGTTTTCTATATTTTTCATTTTAAATTATATTACAAATTATTTGAACATTTTAATATACCCTTACACAGCAAAGTTGTCATTTGTGTTTAAATATACTTCATTAGAGAAATGTTCTTTATGCTAAAAAAAACTGTGACGATTATCTTTTTCTTTCTTTGAAGGCACACACACACACACACATAGACACACACAGAGAGATAGAGACAGACAACTTTTTGATTTGTACATATATGTGTCATTTTTCCGCCTGGCTTTTTAGAAAATGTTGCCATTCTACTTTTACTGTGGAAAATGGCAATCAGATAACACCTCTCTGTGTGTTCTATTCAAAAAGTAAAACTGGTCGGGCCAGCAGGCTATTAAAGTTGCATTGAAAACACATTTTTCTTTTCATAAAAACCAATGGATTGGGGGGGAGGGAGAAGATGGCTGGAATAGCAAAGAACTAAACTCTGGCTGAATGAAAGCCAACACATGCACAGACATACACAAGCACACACATACATACGTAGAGGCTTAATACCAACATTTTTACGCTTTGTGGACTCCGATGCGGCGGTTTTGCATGTGAATTCAGTAACTAAAAACAGCGTTAAATAAAATAAAATAAATAAAAAGCAAGAGATGAAAAAAAAAAAAAACAGACACACACAAAAATACTTAGACACTTGCAGTCCACGAAACCTTTTGAGTAACAAGTCAATGGTACAGTCAATGGCTAGTCCGTCGGTGTTGAAGCGTAAAAATGAAAACGGTTGCCAATGTCAATCTTTCGACACATCAAAAAAAAAAAAGAAAAAAAAACAAGTTTAGCCAGCAAAAATGAAGGCAAAAATAAAGAAAAGGGACGGTCTGCGCTGCGAAAATCTTTTCACTGACTCTAAGATATGTATGGCCGTCAAAGTGCCAGCCGCATTAAGGAAAACATTTTGCCCCATTGGAATGGATGATGGCAGGTGAGGTGGTAGGGTCATGTATCTGTGGCTAGGCCACAAGTAAAATACCTAACACTCGGCTACCCTTTCATCATGGCAAAGTGCCCAAGCAACAGTTGTGTTTAGTTCTCAAAAGGGGTCTAAAAGGATTGACCGGCCTTCATTTACGTTCCATCTCTTCCCTTTTACTCTATTTTCTTTTAAGCCAACCCACACAATTCGCCTAGGCAAACAGTTTAAAGCGAATTAAACTTATCTGATGGTTGCTTCTATGGCGACTATGAAAACATCTCTTAGCAGGATGGCATAGACATCCTTAAGGCGGTATCCACTTGGCTTATCAATGCATTTTAAACGAGACAAGCCGCTTGTAAGCCACTCAATTCTCTACTGTTCATTGTTCAAATTAATGACAAATTAATATTAACAAAGCAATCTGTTGTCGACAGACTGACTGCTAGTCAAAGCAAAAACAACAACAACAACCAAATATACCTTCTTCCCTCTCCTTATCCTATATATGTATGTACATATATATGTATCTCTTTGCCTCTGTCTCTATTTCTATCACTCTCTATTAAGTTGTGTAGCATCTCGCTCGACCACCTCTGATTTATCTTGAATGCTATATAATTGGAAGTTAATGTGCATTCCCACAATTGTTTACCAAAGAACGTATCGACTAAGAGGAGCATTGGGCATGTGGCATATAAATTAAGAGATCTTTAGATAAAGGCAATGCAAAACGCCATCCACTTTGATTGACACTTAAAAATGGCTAACAAGAGAAATCGTTTTAAAGTGATTTTTATAGCATATATAGACAATCAATTGTTAAAGATAAAATGGTTTAATATTTAGCACTTTGTTGCAAATGTAACCATTTATCTATTCGGAACAATATTTTCCATTTTTCCATTTTTATTTTGAGTTCCATGATATTTGAGTTAAAGCAAATTTTTTTATTTACTGAATTTAAAAGAATAGAAATAGATTCTCACTTTTAGTCGGAAAGAGAGGGAAAAGTAGTTAAACACAGCACTCATATATATATATGTATACATGAAGGCTTTACTACATTCATATTAGCCAACTGAAATTAATATTGGCTTATAGAAGCTATAGATAACTTTATTAATCAATGTTATCAAACAAAAAAAATACATAAGCAAGTTCGACAATTTGTTGCTTAGTTAGATAAAAAATCTTTGTATATATGCAAGTTAACGATTAAACTATATATAGGTATATATATATATATATATATATATATATTATGTATATATATATTATGTATGCCTATGAAAGTTTTACCTCTTATTTACATAGATTTTCTAGACTAGAAGCAAAAGATTTATCATATTCATCAATTAAACTTCAATTTCTGATTCACTTTCATATTCTCAATAAAATGAACTCATTAATTGTATTAACTAACAATTATAATTTTAGCAGCTTAATTTACTTACAATTTCATTACATAATCTTTAATTAAAACGAATTGAAAACTTATTAAGGAAAGGGAAAATTCCAATTGACACTTCTGCCCATCAATTTTAAGAGAGATAATTTCATGTGGTATAAATTCTACCATAAATCGATGCCTAAAACAGAAAAAAAAACAAAAAATAACTTTGTACTTTCTATACATTAATTCGTTTTCTTTTAGCAAACACTCCCCCCATCTCTCTCTCTCTCTCTCTCTCTCTCTCTCTCTCTCTCTTTCACGCTCCCTATCTATCTCTCTCCCTCTCTTTTTAATGCAGACAAGGCTTTAATTTGCTCGCTTCACTGCCCGCACTTATCAGGGGCTCTACAAAACGGCGGTGGCGGTGGCGGCAACATTATCTCAAAAGCTGCCCCCCCTCCCTCCTCACCCTCTTTATTTTCTTCCCCTCTCTGGTTTCACCATGTATGTAATAATAAGTCCAGCGACGAGGCAACGTTCTCGTCGTCGTCGTCGTCGTCGTCGTTGTCGTTGTCGTCCAGCGTTGACAGCTGTTACAGCTGCAGAAATATGCAAATTGGAGGCGTTTTAATAGATAAAGAGCAGCGTGCCGCAGTGGCAGCTTCAGCAAAACATAAGACGAAAAAAGGACACAAAAAAAGCGTACAATGGTGGGAAATGTGGTAAAATGTAAAAAAAAAAACAAAACGAAAAAGAAAACCAAAAAAAATAAGAAAACAGCAGCATCAAACTTGAAATAAAATGAAAGAAATGAAATCATAATGAAAAGCAGCGACAGTTTTTATAATGGACTTTGTTTCATATTGTGAAGTGAACTCCTAAATAGCATAGTATAATCTCATTAACCATAAGAGAATTAATCGACTAACGAGAATATCGGTTAAACATATGTATATAGTTATTTTCGATTCATCTAAATTACGTCATAGAAAACTAAATGCATAAAAAAACTTATTTTTACGAATCACAAACATATTTTTATACCCTTGCACAGAATGTTATAAAATTGATCAAATTTTCGTAACGCATAATAATAAACGTTCCCGACCTCATAAAGTAAATATAAATATTCTTGATCAGCATCAATAGCCGAGTCGTTATGACCATCTCCGTCTGTCCGTCTGTATGTTTTTTCGCCTCTTTTCGAACTTAAATTTAAAGCTACGTGAACAAAAGTCATATCATTCTGTTCATTGATCAATTATCAAAATCAAGTTTAAAAATTGTTCGAATCGGACAACTATAAGGTATAGAAAAATAGGAAAGATCAGAGGGATCGGGCAAAATTTATTTTGGTTCAAAACAGTTCCTGTGAGAAAAAATTTTTTGTTTAGTTGAGTTACAAAATCAGTTGCCAATAATATGTTGACAGAAAATACTTTTCGCTAACTAACTATAAGCCTTTTTTATATAAAATATTATAAATAATACAATTTCAATTACTGAACTGATTCATAGAATGAAATATTGTATTGTAACTATGTATGTATATAATTTGGAGTACCAATGATGCCCATTGTCACAACATTGGCCATCATCAACGTACAAATGTGTGAACGTTTTTTTTTTTTTGTTCGTTCTGATGTCCTTTTTGGTAGAAGGACGCTTTAGCTTCACGCACGCAGGCGGCAAATCAACTTAAAATGCAAAATAAAAATGCTAACTTTTGGCCGTTTGTTATTTACGCCGGGCAACAAAACTGTTGTTAGTTGCGTTGTCATGGCCGGCCCACGTTCAACTTATACCGTTACCAGTTCAGTATCCAGGTTCGCAGGTTCCAGTTACCGGAGCCCAAAAAAAAAAAAAACAGAAAAAAAACCCTACCCAATCCTGTTGCGCGTATTACGCTCCATAGCTCTTTTTTTGTTGTTTTTGTTTTGTTTTACGTTTGTTTTTGCTCCTTTTCTTTTCCGGACTGTCCTTTTTATTCAGTTTGGTTCTTTTTCCCTTTAGTTTTTTTTTTTTTTTTTTTTTGCGTTGCTGTGCTCTTTTCCCTGCCTTAACACTAAATTGACTTTTAATGCAAAATAAACCAAAATAATGTATTGCGTAATTTTCTTTAAAGAATTTTTACATTAGCATTTCAAAAGAGATTTTTCTTTGTTGCTCTCTCGAGCAGTTCTGCTGCTGCCATTGCTGTTCAGTTTTCCCGGCTCGCCTTTTCACGCCCTTGACTTGGGCTGGCCTGGTTGATTGGGTGGTGGCGTCTCCTCCTGTGGCAGCAGTCAAAGCACCTTTTCCTTTGCCTTGCCATGCCTTGGCTTGGCCTGGCTTGTCTTGCCTTTTGCTTAAGTGCGACATTTAATGTTGCGTGAGGATAATCCAATCTGCTTGACATGAATTTTAATTTGCATTTGAGTAATTAGCCGAAGTTCATTTCGCTGGCCAGGACATTTCGTTGTCCTGCAAAATGCTAAATAGAATTTATCCAATGCCAGTTTTCTGGACATTTTCCGACATTTTTTCTCTCTCTCCCTCTCTCTCTCTCTTTCTCTCTTTCTCTCTGTCTTTATCGTCTATTTGGACTTTTTGGCTGGCATGTATTTTCGTCTCATACGTTTACTTGATTTCGTACAAATTAAACTAATTCTGTGTGCTTTCTTTTTTTCTGTTCTCCTTGGGGTTTTCTTTTTAGGTCTCTCTTTTGGTAGGTGGAGTCCACAACCCGACCCGCTGCTTGGCACATTTGCTGATTACGTTCTCGTCCTGCGCATCCTGCCGCCGCTCGTCAGCAGGCAATTGAAACAAACAATAAAACGTGCGCTTTCCGTAATTTAAATCAGACAGAGAGAGACAGAGAGCGAAAGAGATCACACACAAAACAAAAAAAAAGGGACTTTTGCCTGTTAACAAATACAGAAAAAAATTGAAAAAAAAAAGGAATCAAACGAGAGATTGAATTTCTGCTTGCCTGCACTTTAATTTGCTGCCAGCTGCTAACATGAAATGCTAAAAACGAATTGAAAACTGAATGGTAGCACACACACACACACAAATACTCATAGAAAAGAAACGAATGCAATCAACGACAAACTAATAAATATATTCATAATGGCCTCACAAATGACAAAATATTGCTATGTCAATCGGCAAAATATTAACACACAGTCTGCTATGATAAATGGACAAAACGAAATGAAACATCAATTTCATTCATTCTATTTCATTTTTCAAACTGCAATCGCTTGCATTTTGCATTTGTTTGACTTGGATGTGACGTCACGACCATAAGCCACGACAAATTATTGCATTGGGAACCGCAAAATTTCATAAACCGGAAACGCAATCAAGCATCGCTTATATTGCCAGGGAGAAAACTGTCCGTTGTTTTGCTGTCAGTGACAAAATGCATTTATATTTTGCTTTAGACAAAATTCCACACAAAACCGCATTGATATGCGTATATATCTATGTATGTATACATACATATATGAATCGTCAGCCATGTGCGATGAACTGTGCCGACGAATTAACTCAATTTTGGCATGATTTGATGATGATTTGATTGCATGAGACAGACGGCCAAGAGGCAAAGCACCCGAAGCACTAACCATCATACCACCATCCGTATCCACTCCTCCTCATTCATTCCACACTTTTGCAGTATCAGGCGATATTTCAAAAACTAAAGAAATTGTAGCATATATAGGGAAAATGCGTACCATAAAATGCCAAAAATTCATGCTAATTGCAAATGCTAACGAGCATGTAAACAGTTTACAAATGCTGATCCACTTATTTATAAATGAATCGTCATGATTTGTAACAACTACCGATGCAACAGTATAATTAGAAAGGTGAGAGCTATGAAAATTTTGCAACAATTTTCATTTACTTGAATTTACTTGAAAATATTGTGGAAGACTTTAATTTTTACTATTTAGTAATGGTTTCTATTTGAATTGAACTTGGAATCATGGAATGCACTTAAAACTTTTACAATAAAAAGTCTACAAAATTTAATTTACTAAAGTGGGTTATTAAGCCAAATTAATTAATTTGCTCTTTAAACTATTCTTAAAATTTTATGATGGCCATAAACTTTTGTTGTTTCTTTTTGACAATTTGAACTCTTTATTGGTTAACATTTTTAATTGTCCAAATATTAAAAGAAAGAATAATTGTTGAATTTATCTCATTATTAGTTTATTGCTTTAATTGTTTTACTACAGCATTGAATTTGTTAAAATTCCACCTAGAAGGAAACTAAAGAAATACTTTAAGAATAATCAATAACTATAGATATATAAATAAATCACCCAATGACATGCTTAAAATAATCAAAATTACTTAATAACAATATTAATTAAGATAAATATATAAATTTATGGTGAAATTTATTGTCTGTTAGAACATTTTGATTGATTTTATTGCATTTATGACATGACCTTAGGTCGCTCCTTTTGTTTTGCAGATTATGTTCAAATAACAAATATTAAGTTTCTAATGAATAGGCATTTTTTATCACATTTTATGTAATAATAATTCAAAAATGTATGTTTTATAGAATGTTGATTGTAATAAATGTTTTAATTTTAATGCATTTCTTTAACCACAAATTCCATAATTTAATAAACACAAATCTAGACAGGTTGAATTTGAGTCTCTATGCTATGTCTATGTCTTTCTCTGCCCTTTCTCAGTATTTCGCCCCTTTGTGGTTCATTTTTAGTGCATTTTCCAAATACTTTGACATGCTTTTGGAAAACTTAATTTAATTTTACAGAATATTTACCAGGTAGTGATATCATAGCCTTTGACGTCCAGCATATGAATAAGCCATGGTTCATAGTCCATTCACAATATATATATGTAGATACATACATATATATAGGTATATGGGAGACTGCACATTGTTCGCACAAAAGTAATTGAATTATATAAAACCTGCGGCATAGTCATGCATGACAAACAATATGAAAAGCAATTTAAAAACCAAAATGCATATTAATTGAATTAAAGTTAAGTTTTTAATATTGTTAAATGAAAATATATAAACATACCATAGCTATTAGCCAAGTTTAAACTGATAAAAACAAACCACAGGACATATGTAAGTATTTGAAGTTTGAAGGGTTTGAGGCAATAAATGTAAGGAATTGTGTTTACTTTAGTCATCATCACTAGGACAAGTGCATCCATATGTAAAAATACAGAGCCGGAATGGGCAATATGGAGTAAATAAACTCGGTCAAATATGAATATATGCATAATATTAAATCAATCGTTTAATTGATTTCTAAAATAAGTGCAAAATTTATATAAAACTCTAAAATATCTATAAAAGAATAAAATTGTTTTACTTACTTTTCCAACTTAAGTGAAAGATATTTATCAAAAGGAAAATTATTATACATATATTAATATCATTCAATATTCATCTGTATTATTTATTTTTTAACACAATTTATTGTCTAACCAAAAGTTAAGGACTAGTTTTAATAGTTTTTCCTTTTAATATATTTACTTGAAGATATCAATCTATTTTAAAACTATTTAATGTATGGAATTATATAAGAAAAAAAATGTTATTTCTGTTTGCCACAATCTTTAAAGATTTATGCAACCTCCTAATTCTAGGCTATCGTATATGTGATTAAAGAAAATCTTAAACGAACGACAATTACAAGTTATATAATTATATACATAAGTGACACTGGTAAACAAAATAGTTGAATATAAAAGCTCTTTTAATTACACAGAGAGATTCAAAAGTGTAGAATCTAAAAGGTTTTTTAAATATACTAGATTACATATATAAAGGAGTAGATTTTTAAATATAAAACTATTATTGGTACATTATCTATCAAATTTTGGATTTCCATTAATCGATGCTTAAGAGAAACGAAAATCATATATTGCATTTAATTAATTTAAAAAAATTTTATAATTATAAAAGACAAAATTTATAAACATTTTACTTGAGTTTTTAATTTATTAATTATATATCCGAGAATTGAAAACTATAAACGAAAACTAAAGAGTCCAAAAATGATTCGCAAGTTACAAAAAATATAAATGGCTTTGCTTTGCTTTTCGATTCCACTCAAGTTTCCGGTTTAGTTTCTTCAACAAGTTACTTAAATGAATTATGCAATTTAATGCATTTAACTTTCAAATAGAATATATATATGTAACTATATTCCAGTACTGCAACTCCGTTCCTGTGTAACTATATATATATATATATATATCTATGTTTGGCTGTATGTATGCATCTCCTTCTAATGTAAACAATTTGTATACATAAATTTTGGTAATTAAATTTTAAGTAAATATCAATTCATAGGCAAGTAAAAGAATGGGCAGAAGAGAGGGGTGGGGGGTCTAAAGATAGAAATAGATGAAGGACTAAGTCTCTGTATGCGGGTTGAAACTGAAATTGAGCAACAAGAATAAGAACGTTGATGATGACACTAAATAAAAGATTTTACACTGTTGATTTTTGCGCTTTTTGCAACTTTGCACGTTGCTATTGCACTTGATCTGTGTGCCAAACGTTACAACGACACTTCAGACCAAGGAGTTCAGTTATAGAAGCAAAAGGCAAAAGGAACAGGAGAGGAGCAGGAGCAAGAGCAGCTGCATCAACTGCAACTGCAGTTGTTTGTAGCATACAATCAGCTCGTTTCGTTTTATTGCCAGGCACCAGCATTCAGGCTGGCTGGCTGGAATGAGGTATGAGGCATGAGGTATGAGGCATGAGGCACTAACATACAGTCAACATTGAGAGTCGTTGCCTCATCTACAGCTTGGTTGTTCTTGCCGTTGTCGTCATCGTTGTCGTTGTCGTTGTCGCTGCCGTTGCCGTTGACTAGACACAAGACTTGACAGCAAAGCAAAATTGTATTTACATTCAATTAGTGCCAAACAAAATTGTCTTTGGCTGCTTGCCCTAGACTTGTGGGCCTAGCTTGTAACTCAAACTCCAAAAGGTTCTTGTTGGGAACCCGTAAATTACTTTTTTGGAGAAATGATGAAGGATGCGGATTTGAAGGCAAAAGGCGAATCTGTATGCGGATGAGAATGCGGAGGGTGTAAGCGGTATTTTACTGCTTAGTTGTTGGATAGCTAAGTAATGTAAAATTTATTTTAAATAAACTGAAAATATGTTTTTTTTTTTTTGGCTTGCCCCTCTCGATGTTTGCAAGCATTTTATTTATGCATAACAAAGTACCACTTAAATCTGCTCAACATTTCATTTCTTCTGCTCTTTTTATTTTCATTTTTCTATTTTTCATTTCCTTTTTTTCTTTTTTTTTTGGTTGGTTTTGTGCTGTTCGAAAGTTTGCAATCTGCATGCCAAGTTGTCGACATTTTCACACAAACAGAGACAGAGATGGCAGGAAGGGGGGTGGGCATAGAGAGAGGGGAGAGAGAGTTTAGAAGGGAAAAGGGAAGGGTAAGAGTGTAAAGGAAGGATAGGAAGTGAGTCATACAAGCCGTGTGCCAAGTGCAAGTGCCTGGCGCGTTTATAACTTTTCAACTGTTGTATGAAATTTTACAAATTAGATTCATTTCTATGCATTGAAATACATTTGCAAACTTTGCTGCAGAAAGTTGCTAGGATATTTGCTCAAACACACACACACCCATACAGACACCCATACAGACACATACGCATACACAAAACATCGTTGTAAAATGCAGTCCAGGTCTGACAGACTGACATACAGACAAACTGAATGAGGCAACTCCAACAACGACCCAGTGACACAACATGCCAAAAACTCAGTCTATTAGTTTACCAGTTTATAAAGAAACATGTATAAAAGTTTTACATATTTGCAATTTCATTAATACAAAACTAAGATGAAGCCCCAAAGATACAAGCCCCCTCACTCTCTGCCCATTTCCCGACCACCTTCACACCTCCTTAGCCATAAACTTACCATTCCAACATCTTTGGCGCCATTTCGTTTTTTTTTTTGCCTTTTCTGTTAATTTTAACTTCGGCATACAGGAAAAGTTGTTGAGGCAAAAAATTACCAGATATTGAAATGTGAAAACTCAAACATTCCAATGATAAAGTTAAAAAAAATAAGTAAAAATGGAAATGAAAAAGAAAAAAAAAAAGAAATACCAAACTCAACTCGAACATCATTTCCAGCATTAAAAATAAATCAAAAGCTCAGTAGAGGTAACAAGGGCGTAGTGAAGCTTGAAGAGGGGTCTATAAAAGATTAAAAGATTTTAACTTGATTTCAGATTGCTTTTCATTTAAATGTTGTTTTGCAATGTTAACAATTAATTTGAAAAGTTTGAAGCCAAAAGAAGGAAAAATTCTAACCTAAGTATACTTCCATTTTAAGTTCTTTCCATGAATCTATTTAAGGAAAAATATGTATTTTTATATATCGATTTTCTTATTTTGTATTAATTTTATCATATTTAATGCTAAAATTCTAAATTCTCATTATTATAAAGGATGACCCATATTTTTAAAGGATATTCAACTCAAGAATTCATATATATATTTTTAAATATTTATGTATATGTTGTATTATTAATCTTTTATAATACCATACTATATTTTATACCATACCCATGATTGCAGGGCAGAAATAGAGGCAATGCGTCAAATGGATTGAATACTGCTTGGGCGGTTCCCTTATGCCGGCTTTGGCATTCACATCCGCCGCACTGTGAACTACGACATTATCATAATTAATTAAAAAAGTTTTTTAAATCAATTTTCAAATAGCAAGATGACTGACTGGATATTTAATGAACAGCACACCAGAGCTAAAACCTACAGAGAAGTTGCTCCTAAAAAAATGTAGAGAGATAGAGAGACAGATGACTGTTAAAAAAGAGAGATGGCTATGACAATTGCTAGCCCCTTGACATGGGTTGTAATAATTATTCCTCTTCTTATTTATTTTTTTCAAAGTCTTTGTCTTAACAAGTAATTTATAATTACCAATACATTACAAAGTAAATATATTGTTCTTGTTTTACTTATAAATTGCCCATTACAATTAAAACTTTGAAAAACAAATGCCACAGCAGTTTGAATTATTAAGTTGTCAAGCTTCTAGAACTAAATTTTGGAATTCTTTAAGCCTAAGTTTACAAATATAGTTTTAAATTCATATTGTCGTTTTTTTTTGATTTTTATTTAAATTAAAATTGCCATAAGTCATTGCTGTTGGTTGCGTAAACAAAGCCAAACTTAATAATTAATTAAAAAATAACTTAAGTTTCAGCAATTAACAAGTCTATTTACCCAAAATCCTTAACTGCCTACAATAAGTAGTTAGTACAAAAGTTTAACGAAACAAAATGAATGATGGCTTTCTTATGGAAATACAACCTTTGGAGAAACAGCAATCTCCCACTTGAGCCATTAAAAAAATTGAAAGTTTATCCTACTAAGTCATTCACATGCACACACACCTCTCTCTCTCTGTTTGTATCCAGATGTCTGTCTGTATGTAAAGATGTGGTTAGGCTGAGGATGAGTGGGTTGGATGCAGCGAATCAAAAAGCTAGCAATAAGTGCAATGCATTTTAATTTCAACCGCATACAACAAGCCAAAAAAATATAAAGAAAAAAGGAACCACAAAAAAAGAAACCACACACACACACACATGCATACATCGACAGTATAGAGTTAGTACATAAATAAATACTTGAGAACAAATATTTACAACTCTGGTATGGAATTATAAGCAGCGCGCGAAAGTATGCACTAGAAAAATGCGCCAAGGCTTGTGTGTGTGTGTGTATGCAAGGGAGCAAAAGAGAAAGAAGGACTCACACCTGTTTGGCATTTGTGCAAATGGGTGTGCGTATGTGTGTGTGTGTGTATGCTTGTGCAAGTGCGCATAAAAGGCGCCGCAGCAGAAGTGAGCAGCATTTTTATTTATTTGCCGCGGTGTAGTTTTTATTTCTCTTTGCTCTTTGCTCCTTTTTTTTTTGTTTTTTTTTTTTTGCCACCAAAATTATGTATGACTGAAATTCCTAGGACCACAACGCCGACGAAATACTGCAACGAGGTGGGCGTGACTTGGGCGGACATACACAGATAAGGTTGCACGACTCGTTTGTTGAATCCAGCCGAAAACCCCTATGCAACCTCTTTCCCTTTAGAAGTTTGTTCGGCAAAGCGCCTGTTTAACACTTAAGATATCGTATGTCTTATACGGCTTCGCACACACACATAAATGTGTATATATATAAATATATGTATGCACATATGTAAAGGCAAAGAAAATAGGGATTTCTGTGTGTGTTTGTGTGTGTGTGTGTGTGTGGCATGCCTCAAAGAAGGTAGAAGCTTGAAGCTAGCAAAAGATAAATATGCATGCGGTTGGTTTTATAAGGCATGCCAAAAGGTGCACTATTTACACACACTTGCACACTCGCACTCACACAAACATACACATACAAACAGAGCCACATATATCAGCCGTTTCAACAGACGCGCCTCTTTTCGCACATTTGCATGCAATAAAGATGGCGAGGCGATAACTAGGTTGCCTGCTATTGTTTGCCTTTTCCTCCATATTTCTCCAAGTGCATATGTATGTGTATTTGTGTTTCCCGTGTACGTTTATGTGAGTGTGTGTGCGTACTTGAGGCTTCCCAAAAAGGCAGACAGGCACTAAAATAAAAGGCAATGCCTTCTATGCCTTCAACTTGCGCCTTCTTCTACAGCTGCACCTGCTGTTGGTGCTGCCATGCATTATGCAGATGTACAGGTTCATGAATATATATATTCATACATACATATATAGATTAACAGCAGTTTGTCTACCAGTATATACCTACATGTACATACATATATGCATTTTATATATATATATATATATATATATATATATACATATATGTTTGTTTAGGCAAACAAAACACGAGCAAGTAATACTTACAGACAAAATACCATATGTCTGAATGCGATAAAGTAACCCATAACCCATTCTTAACAAGAAAACCGAGATAGATAGCCCCTCCCCACATATTTATTATGCCGCCCCCTTAATATCTAAACAATTGAAACAATAATAACCTTTCGTTTTTATAAAATGAAATAAAGTAAAAGCTAGCGAACCAAATGCAATGCACATCAAAGCAAAGTTGAGTAAATCATAATACTGCCATAAAAATTACTATATAACACGACTCAAAGGTGGTCAAAAGTGCAGTATGATGAGAGGAGGGGGAGCCAGGGGTAAGCAACGATTAAGATTGCAATTCATTTTTATGAGCCACCCCAACTCATGCCACATGCCACTTCACTAAACGTTTGCCAGGCATTACGATTCACTAATGCATTTTGCCATTACGCATAAAACTGAGATTAGCACGAAGAGGTAAATTGCTGACACTGGATAGTAGCTTAGACTAAATAAAATTTGTTTTAATACATATTTAATGAAATAGTTTTGTAGTTAAGGATATCTGAACTGTTTATAGCCCCTGCCATGGCAGGGCAAATTAATTCATTTTTCAGTTAGGTTTAGTTAAATTTTGCAGCTCCTCAAAGTATGCTATAAATAATTAACAAAGGATATAATCCTAAAATAATTGCAATAGAACTAACTAAACAACTTTTCATAAAATAGAAACTAGAAATATTAAAATGCAGTTGGCTTATAAGTAGCTAAATCAGACAGTCCTTATAAAGTTTAAAAATTAATTCTAAAACTAAATAGAGTACATAGATAGATCTTTGTGTTTGTGATCATGATTCTGAATTGACTTAGTATTATTTCTTTAACATGACTTTTCTACATGGAATATTTACTATAAAATTCCATGTCCAACTAACATAATGTGACATTTGTGCGAAATTTCAACTTTGTGGTTGGCTAAAGGGCATCTTGGTCAATACTAACAAATGCCAATATAAACCGCCCTTTCACTTATTTTTAGCATTGACCGACCAGCAAAAGCAGAAGCCGCGTAAGTGGCTAGCTTGAAGTGAACAGGTTGCTTACCTGTTACCTGTTAAAGAACTGAGCCGAGGGTGAAAAAAAGGTGAACAGTGCAACGTAGTCACCAGTCGGCGCCAATCAACTTTGACTCGTTGCGAAAGAAGAAGTAACCCACTATGAGTTTGACTTGACTATGCGGTTTGCTTGGTTTGTTGGTTGGTTAGTTGGCTGGCTGACTGGTTGGCTGGCTGGCTGGCTGGCTGGCCAGCGATTTTCCAATAAAATGAAATTGCATTTGATGATGCCCCGGATATGTCGTTGCTATTTTCCAATCTCCACACTCTGAATTTACTTTTTCCTTTTTCCGCCGTTTTTGTTTTTCCTTTTGCCATTTATAGAAAATTGAATGAAAGTGTTGTTGGGTGCGACATTGCGACAAACTCTTTTGCACTGGATGGGCGGAGTGGTGAAGAGCAGCAGGATGAATGTGCGCGTGATTGGAAGCGATTTGTAGTAAGGTGAACTTTAGGCTAGCCTTCAAAGTCTTTAAGGTTGGAGAAGGAAGTGATTAGTGCTCCCTTTCGTCTGTGGTTTGTTTGCGTGCTGTGCACCGCAAAAGCAAACACAGGAATACAGGAACAGAAAATCCAATTTGTAATGTGGCTCTAGCAAGGTTGCCTTGATTTCATTGTTTACCAGTTTATAACACATACATAGATATATATACATATATGTTATATAGAACATTTCTACACAGTCATATGTAGTAGATATTTTTGTTTAAATTTTTTATTTTCTACATACAGTTTTAATAAAACAAAAAAAAAAAAGGAGTTAATAAAAAACATAAATCAAAATGCATACAACTAAGCTTAAGGAGGGCGATGACAGGGTAAGACATCCGATTCACATTAGTTCACATCAATCCATTTGTTCTCTTGCAGGAGGACATGGAGCTGAATCAAATCTGGCGTGCTTGTCGTAAAATTCAAGGTGCCATTTTTCGTTATAACTTTGACATCTGTGCCGATTTAAAGCAACATGATCCCCAATGTAGTGGCTTCGTATCCGGTAAGTATGCAACAGAAGTTTTAAACATTATTCCCGCACACACACACACACACACATAGACATTTAATGGCATTTTTATTACTCAACCAGAGCCCATTTTCACGGCTGTCTTGGGTAAATATCGCAAGGTGGCCGGCATGTCCGAATTTGAGTTGAGAGATGTCACCGATTATTTCCAAATTCGTGATGGTCGTGTGGCCTATCGACAATTCTGTAAAGTGGTCTGCAGTGAAAGTAAGTAAATGAATTATCTCTCATTTCACTTTTGAATATATATTTATATATATTCATAGCTTTGCAGTCGAATGCCAAAAAAGATTTTTCATCTGGCCTTGAATGGAATGATCCTTGGCATATGAATGTCATTCCACAGCCGGAGGATCGTCGAAGACTATGTTTGATCCTATATAAAATTGCCAAGGAGACACATTTGCCATTGATGCCATATTTTCAGGATTATGAGCTAGTAAGTTGGCAAAACAGAGCAATCAAATTTTGAGTTATAATTTAATTTTAAATAAACTTTAAGTAGCAAATATTAAACTATTATATTATATTCTTCTAAAACCAGATTGCACAAAATGCTGGAGTTGTAACCGTTGCCCACTTTTCGAGAGTTTTGCACTTTATGAAGATTCCCCTATCTGAATCAGATTTTCTATTGTTATTGAGGCGCTATATGAAAGATGGATATCTGGTCAACTATGTGGCATTTCTAAAGCATATTGACAATATTATTGCCTATCTGAAGAGTCATGAATTGCTCGATAACTCGCATGTAAGAGAAATATCCAACATAATTTAATAACCATCCATTTGACTAATCAATTGTTTTTTTTTTTTTGTTACTCATTATTTAGGATATTATTAAGGATTTCCCTGGACGCTTAGTCGATTTAGAGCTATCCGAATTACCACCTTTGAATGGCTGTAAAATTATCCATCCCATTTTTCCAGATGCCTGCAATCATCCAAAGAAAGTTCGTAATCAGTGTGATTTGATATTTTGCGTTCAAAGCTATATATACAAGAATCAGATACGCACATCTGAATTTTTGGAAAACTTTGATACCTTGCGGATTGGCAGTATTACGAAAAATCAATTTGAACGTGGTCTCTCGAATATGGGTGTGGGCAAATATCTATCTCACCGGGATATTTGTTTATTGGCAGATCGATATATAGATCCAGTCGATACAAATCGTATTCGTTGGCGCAATTTTGTAGATGACATTGATACAGGTGGGTTAAATTATAGAAGAGGGGAAAAAGGGGGAGAGAAAGTGAGCAATTAATCTTTCTTTTCAGTATTCACAATTAAAAATCTGGACAAGATGCCGCAATGTGTGGTGGAATCGCCATTACGTCATATTAAAGAGTTACCACGAGTGGGCACTGGTGATTGGCAGGCAGCTCCTCAATCTTTGCGTGATTTATGCGAAGATGCCATGGCCAAGATACGTTTACGTATCCGTAATCGTCGTTTGTATTTGCATCCATTTTTCCGTAGCTACGATAAGTAAGAGAATTTATAAGATCCCCCCCATCCTTCATCCATTGCATCCATATAATCCTATCACTTTCAGATTGAACTGCGGTCATGTACGTTGCAATCAAGCGAATCAAATCTTTCGTACGAATGGTATATTGCTTTCTGATCAGGAACTTAATGCTGTGCTTAGTCGATATGGTAATGAACTGGGCTTTTATTATACCAAATTTCTGGATGATGTGGATCCAGCTGAATATGCTATGCCCAGCATGGTGACAAAGCAACAGCTTATCGATTGCCCACCCTTGATACGGGATTCAACAGAAAAGCAAGACGACAGCGAGGAGACCATCGTACGAATCCTTACCAATGCCAAACGTCAGGTATTGACCAAAGGAGTGGCCGTCATTGATTTTATGGCCGATTATGATCGTCATCGTGAGGGTGAGATCCTTGAATCGGACTTTAAACGTGCCCTAGACAATGCCAGTGTTAACCTCAATGAAGAAGAGGCCACCTCGCTATGTAACATGTAAGTTCGATTAAGATAATCCCAACACGGATGGAAATCTTATAAAATATTCTCTTCTTTCTGGCAGTTTTCGTTCATCACGTCGCACGGCTTGCATACGTTATCGTGATTTTTGTAAAGCTCTTGATGAAATTTTCATCCAAATTGAAACAAATTTGGGTGACCAAGTGGTTACAGCAATGCCCCTATTGCATTTACCCAATCTGGATTGTGTTGATTGCTTCCTTACCTTTGAAGAGCGCACCGTTTGCTCACAGGCTCTGATGAAATTGGCCCGTAAACCGGACGAAATTTCCAATTTGAGTCAAATCTTTAAGGACTTTGATCGGGAGCAATGCGGTTCGGTTACCCAAAATCAATTCCTCCGCGCCCTTACTATCCGTGAGATGCATCATATGCTCAGTAGTCGTGAATTTGATGCCGTATGCAAATGTTTTGGTGTTCAGCGTAGTCTCTGCCTTGAGTTCAACTATCGTGAATTCCTTAAAATCTTAGATGTACTCTTCACCACTGGACAGGTAAAGCGTAACTATTAGAAGTTTTCTTGGTTGTTTGTCCAAAATTTTCTGTGTTCCCAGTAAATTTGCAATTTAATTGCATTAATGTGCCAAAAGATGTTAAAGAATAAAAATAAAGAAAGTGCACAAGTTTCTGAATTCATATATAATATATATAATTCTTAATTGAATCTTTGTTCCGTTTTTTTCTTTTTGTTTTTGGGAAATGCGAAATTAAGTAATGCTCTTAAAGAATAATGCTTTGTCATTAGATCTATTAATAGGTTCTTTGATTTATAGTTTATTTCGAATTCTTAAACAAAAACCCGAAAGAGAAAGTGGCAAATCGTGTAATTTTGCTTATTCCGTTTATGTGTGTCTGCCCCGTAATTTCAACTACGATCATTCGGACGTATTTTCTTTTGTTTTCGCTCATACAATTTTCCCCGTCAAAGTTTATTGCTAAAGTAATTGTATATTTTGTTTCTTTTAACAAATCATTTTTTTTGCAATAGTCTTATTAAAAAACTTTACATATTTTCTTTTATTAAATTTCCTGTCGATATAGTGGGATTTGCTCTTTGCGCTGTTTACTCTTAGATTTTTATTAAAATATATATATATACTTTATTCATATATCCCCTCCTTTCCTTCATCCACTATAGCTTTCTCTTTAGGTATTTTAAGTTATATATATATATATATATATATATATATATATATATAAATATGTGTGTATATATATTCATATATTTTTGTAGACTATGAGCGAGAAATACATATTCATAGACAACAAAAAAAATAGAAAATGAAATGAGATAGTTTATCATAAATATTTTGTTTTTCTTTAAGTTTTAATTTAAAAAATCATTTCTATTTTGGTGGATTTGTTTGGACGCGGACTTTACAATTGTCCCGCAGGAACACCAGCAAGCTGGCGTTATTTTGTTTTGTTTTTTCTTTTCTTTTTTCTTTGTTGATAATTATTACATATTACAGTTATTAATAATTAAATTTAAACAAATACTTAAGGCCTATTGTATATAATTAGCTGTTTGTTTTACGTTTGTTTTATGTTTGTTTTGTTTTGTTTTTTTTTTTGTGTCTATTTCCCTGTGCTTAACACGTTAAACAATTACCTCGCCTAATGTATGAGAATACATTTAAAAAAAAAAACAATAGAAATGAAACGAAACGAATTTGTTTCGATGCACAACGGGTAAATGGGCGTGATACTAACTATGGTGTGCTTGTATATGTATGTGTATGGTGGTGTTTATGGTATGTATGGTTGGAGTGGGGGAGTAGTGCATTTGCTTTTGGAAGTTTGGGGGGGGGAGGATTTTGTGTATGGTATATCTTGGTGGGAGAGTTGTTGCTGGCTTAATGAGCGTGCGGCTATGAAAAATTAGCCACTTGCTGAAAAATTACATGTCGTCTAAGCCTAAACAGTATGTATATAAATGATGCCTTTACTCGTGTGTGTTATTCATTCGTTATTCTTTCTTATTGTTGTTATAGTATATTTTTCTTGTTGTTGCTGTTGCTTGTTGTTGCTTTGTGTAGTTGTTGTTGTAGTTGCTGGAATGGTGCATACACACACAACAAGTGTGTAAGGTTATTTCATCAACTGCTGCCAACTCAGACAGTCCGTGTCCCCTGCCGCCTTGTCTTAATGCCATGAGAATGAGAGGTGGTTGGTTTGCCGTTTGTCTGGAGTCACTTATCTATATATGTTTATACATATATATATTTATCTTCTTTTTTTATGTATGTAAATATGTATTTAGAGGCGTGTTGTATTTGTAGTACGATGCTGTAAAAAATATTGAAAAAAGAAAACACCAGTATATATGATATATATATATATATATATATATATATGAATCGTGTATTCGCTTACCATAACAAACTAAACTAAGCAAAATTCAAATAGTTTGTAGTTATATCTGTAGAGAATGTCCCCAATATATTATATTTTTTATTTTGTTTTAGTAGGGTTGATGCCTCGATTGACGTCCCGTTCCACGCTGCTTGCCCCCACCATTAAAACCGCCGCCACCTGTTTTAAGAATATAACGCATATATATACATATATTTTAATATTTAATTATTGATGCAGGGGTTCGATCGTTAATTAAGAAGTTTAGTCTTGAACACAAAATTCAAAAAAAAGAATAAATTTCGAAATCAAAGATAGTAAAACAACATGCATATATGGATGTCTTTATATATTTTTGAATCTTTTGATTGAGGAGAAGGATTTTGGGAAACGTAATTTATGTACTAACTACGCCAAATATGGACACACAAAATGAAAGACTGCAAAATTTTGACCAAATCTAAGAGGGTAAAAACACAATTGTCAATAAGGATAGAAAAACAGCAAAAACACGCACACACTTTTCCAAATAGCCATTCTAACACACACAGAGAAAGGATATTAACAAAAGTAGTAAAAGGTGTGGTTTTTTTTCATTTTGAATTTTTGACATTGTTGTTGTTGTTGTATACCTTTCGGACCGCCGCCACGGGGACCGCCGGCACCGCGACCACCCATGTTGCCGCCGCCACCGCTGCCGTAGCCATTACCATCAAATCCGCCGCCATAGCCGTAGTCTTTTTTTTTTTTTTTGATTTTTAATTTTTAGATTACGGTTTTTGTATATAATTTTAATACAAAAGAATAATTGTTGTGGTTGTTGTTGTAGTAGTAGTTGTTGTTGTTGTTGTAGTAGTAGTTGTTGTTGTTGTTGTTTCGTGATGATGATGATGATGATGGTTGTTGTTGTTGGTATTGTAAATTGGATAGCAGATGACATTAGAAGATTGAAAACACAAACAAAGCTTAGCTTATAAAAAGATAAACATATATGATATATAGAGGAAAGGAAAGGAAAGGAGACAACTTATTCTGCTCACTGCTCCTGACATGGTTTTGGTGTTTTATAGTTCTTATCGTTTTTCTTTGGTTTGGTTTGATTTGGTTACTGGTTTTGGTGATTGTGGTGGATATTGATTGGTCAAAATTTTGTACAACGCTGCGCCGAGGGGAGACAATTCAAATATTGCACAAGTTGGCAAGCTGGAAAGGAATTCAATAATTCCAAGCGCCATCGCCGCCATCATTAATGTGGGTGGTGGTGGGAGGTCAATGATCAATACATAAAAAAATAAGTTAACTGAAATACACACAAAATTGTTGTCTGGGTTGTTTTTTTTTTCTTTTATTTGCTCATTTTCTCGTGGATTTTGATTATAAGGTTTTTTGTTGTTGTTGCTTGTCGCTGTAGCTCAAAGTACAATAAATTTTTGTTATAAACAATTCGTTTTTAGTTGCCGCTGCTGCTGCTGGCAGATTTTATACACAATAAAAATTAAAAAACAATTATTATTTTCTTCTCTTTGCTTAACTGTCTTTCCTTTCTTTTTCTACCTTTTTTGTATATATACATAATACATATACACGTATATATATATATATATAGACGCAAAGAGGCGCGCTCACACTTAGTATATGCGGTTTGATTTGCTGTTGTTGTATTTGTTGTTGCTGCTGTTGCTGTTGTTGCAGTTGTTGCTGTTGTTGTTGTTGCTGTTGTTGGTATCTCTCTTTCTCTGATTTATATTGGGGTTATTCAACTATCGACTCGTCGTCGTCTCATTATGACTTATATCAAAAAATAGCACATGTTTCACAATGTATTTCTCAATTGAATTTCATTTTCTTCTAACATTTTCTTGAAGCACTCTGCATTTTCTCTATATATGTATATTTTTTAGTTAATTAAATTTTACCTCATTTTCCACACAACAATTTCAGCAATTTCAATTTAAATTTCTTGCTTTTCAATTCCGAAAATCAAATAAATTTTGTTTAAAGTTAGTTTAAGTTCATTTTTTCATTTTTTTTTATTTAGTATTGCGAATTCATTTGCTGCTGCTCTTGTGTGTGTGTTTTTTTGAATGTCTCACCTCAGCAAAAAATTGATTAAAAATTTGGGTGGAAAGGGGCGGGTGTGCGTTTTGTAGCTAGGTTTGGATTTAAAGGGGGAATATAGAGTTCTCTGACGGGCGTTCTTTCGAGTTTGTGTAAAAAAAACGCTGTTCAATATCTGAATCGTTTTTGGACTTGATAAGGCGCAAAAAAAGCGGGATTGGTTGGGTACGGGGATTGATCTGGCTTTTGCCGCGAATGTTCAAATTTCAATTTCAACTTTTTTTTTTTTTGGGACTTATAGAAAAACATTTTGCGAAAAACAAAAACAAATGCAAATAGTCAACTTGATAACTGAGTTAATTATATAGATTAATTTTCAATAATTAATACTCTGTTTGATTTGCTGTTCATTATTTCTTTTTTTTTATCGATTTTTGTAATTGTAGTTGTTAAAAACAAGAAAACTTTGTATATAGCTTAAAATTGGATTTTTCAATATTTTACGTGATTAAATTACTTTAGTTTTTTTTTTATAGATTTTTTTCAATGCATTTTACTAAAAACCAAAAAAAAAAATTTTAATTATGCTAAGATTACTTGATAAAATATATAAAGATTTAGATTTTATAAACAAAAAAATGATTGAAATAGGGGGGAAAAATCGTTAAATTTTAAGTGAAAGTATAAAGAATTGTTGCTGAATTGCTTGATCTAAACATATATACAGATATAGTCTGTGTTATTTTAGTGTGTTTCTGAGTGTTTGTTTTTTTGTTTGCTTGTTGCATTGTATTGTTGCTGCACATATGTTTGCTGACGGGTGTTGCATCAAACACACAACCGGACAACGGAGAGAAATCGTTACGCTACATTACGTTACGGTACGGTATGCTGCTTCTCTTCTTTTCTTTTCTTTGCTGCTCTTCTATACTTTTTTAAACATTTCAGATTAATTCAGGGTTTTTTTTGTAGTTTTTGTGAGGCGAAACATCGGAAAATTCGGTATTACAATAGTTAATAGATATATACATATACATATGCATATTATTATTGATATGCATATATATGTGTATATGATTTTTGTATATAAAATTTATATATGCTCAAAACTCATAATAAAGAAAGTAACATTACGTAAATAAATGATAGTATTATTACACAACTTATTTAATCATTATTGATATATAGAGATGGTGGTATATAGTATTCGTATTGGTAAATTGATAATTGTTGTAGTTGTATTAAAAATTGTAATAATGGTGGAAGCAATGTGAGGGGAGGATTAACAAAATCAAATGCTTCAGATAATCATCTGACTTGGGAACTTGACAACTAGCTTAAGTTGTTTTTAACAATTTGCAACACTGTTTTGGTTTGTCCCCTCACATTACTTTCCACCTGATTAAACGTGTTTGAGGTTAGTTTAAAAAATTTGTTTCAAGTGACAACAGAAAATAATAAAAATGCTAAAATACATATATCTATATTTATACGTATACAGATATTTGTACATATATAAATATATATATATATACATATATATATATAGATGTGGTCACAGAAATAAATTGCTGATCTAATAAAAAGTTGTACAAAATTTTTTTTTAGTGGCTTAAAAACATTTTGAAACATTGTTGTATAATCAAATATATATAATGTATAATTGGTGTTTAAAAAATATATTGCATAAAAATGTGTTTATGTGTATATATGTGTGTGTGTGTTTTCATATAAGTAATTGTAAGATAAATGTTATAATTGATTTTTTTTATGTTTTTTGTTTGAATTTTTTTTTTTTTTTTGAATAGACAACTTGCTAAAAACATTGAGAAACATGCAAAAAAAAATGTTCATTTAAATTGATTCTTTTCTTTATGCATTATGTATGTAGAATATTTAAAAAATTAGCAAACATTTTGTTAAAGTTTGATTGCAAGATATATAATAATATGATCTCAAAAAGCAAAAACGTTTGGATGTATGTTGATTTACTTAAGAATTATTAATAAACAATAAGAAAAATATATATGATTAAAATTACTAAAATTGACGAAGTGTGGTTTTCCTTATAGTTTTTCTTTTCTTTTTTTTGTAAACTTTTTTAAAGATTATACATATAAAATCTGTTGTTACTGTTGGTTGTCGTTAGTTCTTATTGTTGATTGTAGTTGTTATTTTTTTATGTTTGTTGATGTTGTTTGTTTTGATGTTGGTTTGTTGCTATTCGTGGTTCGAAATCAACGTATGAACGTGTGCAAAAGGGCCGCATTGCGCGCGCAAATTACGCTTTTGTTTACGTTTAAAAGCTACTTTCAAAAACATTTTTATTTTCTTTTATTACTTTTACTTATTTTGTTTTCATCATATCGTATTTATCTTGTTATTTTTGTTTTGTCAAGAAAGTGCAGCAGAAATGCAAATAAAGCAAATAAAAGAATGGTCTGTGGGGGTCTCTCCTCCTCAACTGACCCCCAGAAAGGCCGTTTTGTTTCTTTTGTAGTTGTTTTACAAGGATTTGCCTTAAAAAGTAATACTATCAAAAATAGTACCATATAGTTTAAAAATGTCATATATTTAACATTTTTGTTTATTATATATATATATATAAATATATAACATTTGTGTTTTGTATGTGTGTGTGTGAGTGTGTATATATATATATATATTTTTATGTTTAGTTCTCATTAAAATTGACAGGCATACGAAAACATATGCATTGCAAAAACGTTCAATATTATTCCGTTGCCGAAATAATAATATGTATCTAAAAATATATTTATATACTATATATAAGGTATATATTTTAAATAGAAGTTGAATCAAAGCTTTGATTACGCGCTTGTTTCACATATTTGTTGGTACCTTGGTTTCTTTTGTATGTAAGTATGTTTGTTTGTTTTATTTTTTGCTGGTTGGCGGCTTGTTTAGCGTTTTGTTAAACAAAACAAAAATGGGAAATCTATTATAATAACTATTTTTAGTCTGCTGTGTATGAGTATGTGTATGTTCGTGTGGGGGTTGTGTATGGATGTATGGGTGTGCATGTATCCCAACAGATTTTGGTTTTAGTTTTGTTCAAACAATAACAGTTTAGTTAACAATATTAAATAAAGGCACAAGTTTGGCCAAAACGCTGGCATATTCACACAGTTAACAATTTTTTTTTGTTGTTCTTGGCACATCATTTGCATATATTAGATTGGTATTAACTCTGTTCAAAACGCAACATTGCAATTATATTATCAATATCTAAAGATCAATTGAATAGCTTTAAATGAAAATTAAACGCAGGTCTTTTTATACTTAAAAATAATAATCAATCATACGACACATTGTATTTATAAAATTCATGCAATAAGCAAAATATAAGCGCAAGTATGAGCGATATTATTTTGAAACAATAAAAACCCATATCTATTTAACATTTAAAGTTTTGAATCTTATCTTCAGATATTATAATAAACAATTGCAAATGTTTTTTATTTATATCATAACAAATACCAATCTAATGTATACAATTATTTTGTTTTCTTTTTTGTTTTTGTGTGTGTGTTGGTTGTCGTTCTAGTTGATGATGTTTGCCATTTGCGTTTGAGGTATTTGTCTTCTTTGGAAAGTCTGCTATAAAAAATGAGCGCGACCTCACATCGTATGGTGAACTGTTTGCTGTTTGTTGTTGCTGATGCTGATGTTGCTGCTGCTGCTACTGCTGCTGCTTATGGTCTGGTCTGGTCTCCCAATTGTAAACTTGAACGTCCTGTCGTCTACTATGTCGTTTTTTTCTTTATTATTTTATTCCTATCGTCTTCTCTTTACTACTATTATGTGTTCGTTCCCTCTACTTTATACTCTTTTGTTTTGCATATTCTTTTTATTGTTTAACAACACAATCATTAATACACACGCTTCGTCAGTTTTATATAATTAAATGCTAGACAAACTAATAAATGATTATTAATTTTTACTTTTTTTTTTTTGCTTGTTTTTGTTTTATACGTTTAAAAAATGTAAAATTAAAATATATATGTGTATATAAAAAAGAAGAAAAATTTGTGTCAACATATTATCTTTTGTGTTTATGCAATATATAAAAAGAGGATTTTTGTTTTATATAAAATTATCTAAATGTTGACAATGCAAAAAATTGTTGGTTTTGTTTAATATATATATATATTCAATTAAATAGTTAATAGTTTTCTTGTTTTTAGCGACGTTGTTTGTTTCTTGTTGTTTTTGTTTTGTTGTTAAAAATGCAGCAAATTGTTTCATTGTTTGTTTTTGTTTTTCTCTCAGTTTTCATTCCTTTAACTGTTTCTTTTTTTATTGTCGAGGCAAATCAATCAACAACAATCACAACAACAACATCAAATGCAAATCAAATCAATTGATTTTATATTGTACTTATTTTTCGAACGTCTAGTCTATTGTTGTTGCTCTTGTTATTTGTCGTTGTTCTTCGATTTATTAACTGTGTATCTTGTTGCTGTTGTTGTTGTTGTTGTTGTTTGTTATGACCCGACCACTTCTTCTGACTTAATTAAAACTGTTGATAGTTGTTGCTATTGTTCTTGTTCGGATGATAATTACTTGACGACGTGTTGTTATTGTAATAATTGGTATGAGCATTATTATGTTGTTTGTTGTATTTACCATAACCGTAGTCATATCCGTTATAGTAGCCACCGGCATAGTAATCGCCGTAGCCGCCAGCACTATAACCGCCAGCACCATAGCCGCCATAGTATGAACCCTGTTGGTCCCATTGGTTATTGTAGCCTGTTTGGTTAAGATATAATGGAAATGAATTAAAGATTTGGATAAAAGATACATCTTCAGTAATAAACAAAGTCTTTATATCTTTACGTTCATCGAGAATCAGAAAAACAAGTTTTCTGGGCGAAATATTATAATTTAAGCTAACTACACAATGTATAACCCATATACTAACCACCTCGTCCGTAGCCACCGCGTCCTCCACGCATACCACCACGTGGACCACCACGCATGCCCATCATTTGATTTTCTGGTTTTGGTGTGGCCCGTTTAACATCCACTTCCTTGCCAGAAATTTTCTGTTTCGGTGTCCTCAGCAAATCGGTGACAACCTGTTCCGAATCGAAGGTAATAAAGCAGAATCCTTTGCGCTGTGACTTTTGCTTATCGAAGGGCATCTCAACCTCAACAATCTGAATGATGAGAGAGTGTATATAAATAATTAATTTCAAATTTATAATATTGTTAGCTAAGTTAATTCAACTTACTGTGCCAAATTGACTGAAATAGGTTCTGATTTCCTCATCGGTAATTTCGGTTGTCAAACCCCCAACAAAGATTTTGCCATGACGTGCCTTCGCCTTTTTAGGATCAACCTTCTTGCCATTAATGACATGATCTTCCGTTGAGTTCACCTTATCAATAGCCTCGGTATTTGTAAATACAATAAAGGCAAAGCCACGAGAACGTCCAGTCTGTGGATCTGTTTTTACATTGATGCTATCAATTTCGCCAAATTTACCAAAATGATCGCGGAGTTCCTCTGTAAATAGATTAAGAATATAGTATAAATTAATTATCATTGAATAAACCTTATTTTTGATATAATACTTACTCTCGGTAGTTTCCCAGCTAAGGCCGCCAACAAAGAGTTTTCTGTGAAAGTTGAAATAAGAATATAAATTTGAATTAATTTATCGAAACAATTATATTTGTTTTTTTTGGAGTTTCATTATATTTTTACTTGTTTAAATTAAAATATAAAAAAAAAAAGTTATTTTGGGCACGGAAAAAAGGTTGTATCTAAATGCGCGTTAGCAAATATGTACATAAATATGTATATAAATATATTTATATTTTTTATAATTCTTTTCCACAAATTGAATTACTTTAAACTTATTACTTCTGTTACAAAAAATTTTGTATATGAAAAATATGCTGGAAAAAGTTTGATGACAGAGCAAGATAAATACGAGAAAACGAAAGGAAAATATAACTCACCAAATTGTGCATTAATTACGGTATATATATATATATATTTTCAATCAAGATTCTTTTTTGATGGATAATATCAAGAAAACAAAAAAATATTGATATAGAGATATTTAGAAGACAAAACTTTCTTTTGTTTAGGAAATGAGCGAAAGAGTACGACGAGCGAGCGTTCGATCGAGAGAAACAAACGAGCGAAATATTTAAAAATATATAATTATTTTTTGTATGCAAAGAGTGTGAATTTATTATTTTATTTATTTATTTCAAAACTTATCTTTTTTTATATTTAAAAAAATTGAACAATTGGTTATGAGAAAAATGCAAAGATTTTTGTTTTATGCTGCTTATGAAATTCTTTTTCTTTATTCTTTAAGTATAATTTTTTTTGTTTTATTTTTTCTTTTTAATTCAATATTGAAAATATAAAAAAATAGGACGAACACTTAAAATATTCTCTTTGATGTACGTTACGCTTTAGGTTTGGAAAAGTCTTTTTTTTTTTTGCGGGTTCATTGATTCAGTTACAGTTTTTATACTAGGATCGATCACATTGGCGAAATTTAGAATTGATCTCGATATCGGAGCTCGCTTTTTCGATTTTGTTTAGTTATTTTTGGTGTGTTGTGTGTGTTTTTGGGTTGGGGGGAGAAGATGGTCCCGTGTGTTCATTAACAGTTACGTTACTTTTTATCATCGGCTTCAGCAAAATTAAAATAACTCTCACTTTCTCTGTCACTCTTTCTTTCTCTCTCTGTTTCTCTTTCTCTGATTTGCATGATTTACATTATAAAAAAACGTTATTTTTACATTTTCGTTCCAATTGAGAATTCGAGATAATTTTGTGTACACAATAGTTTCTATTGATTGATTGATTTCGATATTTAATGATTATTTTTGATTGTTTTGAGTTTATTTATTTTTGGTTAGATAAATACCATCATCAACATTGCATCGATCGAGAGTCGCATCGCATCGTATCGCATCGCATCAGCGGGGCATTTGTTGCGGTTGTCTGTCTGGTTGCAGCTGCAGCCCGGGGAGATATCATCCGATGCGCACGCTCCACAAGAGATCCATCTCTTGCTATATCTCTCAATCCCACTGTCACTCTCCCTCTTTCCCATATCCTTGAGAATTAGCATTGCACTTGGCATTATCACCTTCTCTCAAGACCTGCCGGAGAGGAACAAGGTTAGTTCGCTCAAACACAACAGGAGGATAAGAAGCTGCTATGGAATTTGTAGATTTGATTTGATTTGATTTGATTGGACTTGGTTTTACAACAACACTCCCTCCATAAGTGGCCTGCACTTCACGACGGACGTAACTTTTCCATTCTTCATCTTTTGGGAGTTCCCATTATTTCTCTCTCGACTTAAGATTAACTTAAATATTTTATAATTTATTGATGAGCAAATGAAAAGGAAAATGCAAAACAAACAAAAAAAATGTATTCAAACAAAGATCCTTGTTTCAACTAACTGTTATTTCCTACGACCAACGCCACGCACCGCATGAATCACTGCTCTTTGACAGCGACTGCAATTGCTCCACCTCCATTTACTGATAAGAGAGAGAGAGAGAGAGCTAAGTATCCCCAAGCATACTACTCTCATGCCGGCGGCTCAGCAACAATACGTTCTCGGCACGAAGAAGCCGGCAAGCAAAAGGGAATAGTGAAAAACGCAAACATAGGCCAAATACACCTACATATGTGTATACACACATACGAAAGTGTGTAAGCCGCCATATTGGCTACACAAAGAGAGAACAAACGAACGAACGAAAAACGGGGGAAAAAATTAAAAGAATAACAACGAATGGCTATACGAAAAATAATGCCAAAAAAATACTCAGACACACAAATACAAGCTCATATTTTTTTTGTTTCTTTCTTTTTTTTTTGTTTTTGGGCAAGTGAAAGGCAAACAGCACAATGTGTGCGACGAGTTAGCGCGTACATAACCTCACAACTATGGGAAAATGTGCTCCAAGTGAGAGCAAAAAGCATTTTCGTTCAGCTGACGCCGCCAACAAAATGCATAAAAGAAAAACATTAATGAAAATTTCGCTTAGAACAAAGGAAACAAATTTTTCCAACAATTTCTATTATTATAATTTTTCATCCACTTTCATTGTGTGAGTGAGGAGGTACAGTCGCACGCATACACATACATACACATACACTCCCATAGCAGAGGCGAGCGCAAAAACACAAAGGGGTCAGCCAGTCGCAAGCTATAGACTATGCTGACTCCCCGCCAAACCAACCACGACGACGTTAGCTTCGCTTTACGTAACAATTGAGAGTGGTAAGTAAGGTGGTCGATAGAACAAAAAAGTTATAGTTAGGCACATGATTGCTAAACAAATGTTCGTTCGTCTTCTGCAGAGAGCTGCAAAATTCAAGAGTTCTAAACATTCCGATCTTTAAATACCTGTCGTCATCACGCTGGTTGACCACGGCACCACCTTCAGAGCTGCTACCGTTGCTAGTGTTAGGGCCGGCGGTGTCGGCAGCTGCAGGCGCCACCGCATCACCATTTTCAGAGCTAGGCACGTCATTGGTGGTCACATCCTTGGTGAAGTCCTCGCCATTCATTTCGCTGTCGACTACTTTATCGGCCATTTTGTTAGTTGTGCTGTGTGTGTGGAGTAACTTTTGCTCTTTTTTCTATATGCCAATTAAAACGTTCTTGCGAGGCTGACTTTTTTTTAACCAAAAAATCTATTCTATTTTTACACACACACTCGTTGAAAACTCGCACGTACAAATGACGACCGGAAAATGACAAATGTAGGCAGCGTGTGTGTATATGGAGAAGAGCAAGGTTGCCACTCAGCTGCGATTAGTGCGACCAGACTTGCTTTGGTATTTTGTGAGAAAAAAATATACTAAACTAATACATATCAAAAATTAAAAAACTATTGTAATGCCGAGTTGCTGCTTTAATTTTGATGGTAAGATCTGTACATATATTTATTTTATATTTATATTTGCTGAATACATTTGTCTAGGGTGAATTCATTAATTCAAATTATACATTTGCTTCTTAGTACATAGTACTAGGAAATTGGCATATTTCATTAAAACAAGTCTCATTGCAAAGTGCGTAAACTTTTTGCCGACTGTATGAAAATATAGAAACGGCTTCTTGATATAATTAATTGAGTGTCAGTAAGTTTTAAATAAATGAATATCATTATATTTAAGAGGCTTTCATAAGCTTCTAGATATTTATCCATTAATATCTGTAAGTGTACATTCTAAGTACCCAAAGTGCGCGCCAAAAAAGTTGTATCTAATTCTGGTATTTTTCAGCTTTGTTTTTTTTGCTGAATTTGACATACACCATTTAGAGTGACCGTGTTAACAAATGCCGCCATCATACAAAGAAAGAAGAAAAAAGGGGCAAAGAGGAACGTGAACGTCGGTTCTCTTCTCAATTCCACACTTGTCCAATTTCATTGCGTTTGCGATTCTTTTCTACAAAAAAAATTAAATTAAAATTAAACCAAATCAACGCATTCTAACTTAATATATTAACAACTGTGATCGTCAACATCCGAAATTATTACACAAAAAGTAAAGCACGAAAAGAATTGCCAAGTTAGTTATTTTATATAAAAAAAGTAAAAGAACAAAAAAAATTGCAACAAAGAAGTAAAAAGGAAGAAGCAGAGCAGTGCCACAGCTTCGATTGTTTGAGTGTGTGTGTTAAGAAAAGCACATAATTGCAATTTTCCGACAAATTACAAAAAATTGTTATTATTTCAGTATTTCCATCAACAGCAAAATCATCCCCACCCCGCAACTTACCATCAACCACACTCCTGTGCTTTAGCCTCAACACCGACAACAACAACAGCAACAAATAAAAAAAAGAAAAACCAATTCTGTGAATAAAGTGCTCTTCAGTGCAAATTACTACAAACAAAAAGGACGGACACGGATCTATTCAGCCGCTCTCAATATAAGCAATAAATTTGTGCATTAAACTTAAAGTCCCGGAAAACGTTTGAAAGGTGAGCCACAGTGTCTCTAAGTTAGCCGGCGTTCCCCAACCCTCCTCCATCCCCCAACAAGTCCATGCGGCTTAGCCAGAGAGCAAGACAAAAAAGAGGGCAGCGCAACAACAATTCCGATTAATTATAATTTAGCGGCAAAGTTTGTGTTCATAACCTAAAAGAAAAACCTAAGCGAATCGATTTTGTTGTAATTTTTTGTTTAAACATTTTGCTTGCCATAAGGTTTTTTTCCCAATATTTTTTTTATCGTTTTCTTTGTTCTGCCCACACACGCGGTTCGTAGACGTTAAAAACCACACCAATACCAACTTGAGTATCGTCTCTGTGTTTGCTTGTGTGCGTTTGGCGGCGATTTCTTGGTAAGCTCTAAATTTCATCATGGCTGGAGTATTATTGGATACTTTTAGAAATTAAAAATTTTTCCGTATGCTGAGTTCAATTAAGCACCAATAGACACATACAGACACATAATCCTTAAGCTAGTTGCACTATACATGCAGAAAACATCCTCCAAAAGCGGTTCGGCACAACCTTGACGTGCAAACATAACCTAAAAAACATACATACTTTACATGGTCCTCTCTTCCCACCCTCCGCGACAGTCCCTCTGTTACACTCTCTCTCACTTCACTCCCCATTTGTATAGCAGCACTATGTATGAGGTCATTTACTCTGCCGAAGTAAATAACGAGTAGGCTAAAAAACATCCTTTGTTCAATGCTTTGTACGAGACGTTCGTTGCACGTGGAACGCACATACATATAAAATATCCTCCTACGAAAGGCAAGACAGGAGAAACAACAGCAACAACAACAACAGTTAAATCAAATAGCAGCTGCACTTTGTCTTGTTTGCACTAAATTTCCCTCTTTAGGTAAATTTCGGTATAACTTTTTGTGCGTCCATCGATGTGTGTGTGTGTGTTTATGTGTGCTCATTGAAAGTGGGTCAAACTGCACCGCGGTGTTGTTTTTTTTTCATTTCTCTTATTTATTTGCACTGCAGCAAAAATGAGTTCCTTATAAGTTCCAATAACAGAAATAGGAAAAATATACATAAAAGATCTCTTATTTTCTGTATCTATATACATACATACATACATACATGCATATGTATGTATGTACACAGTATATCAGCCTGCATGTTTATTTCTTAAGAATACATATATGTTTGACCCTTTTCAAATTCGGTTAAAGGTTTTACGCGGCCCATTTTACAAAAGAGTTTAACTATATTTAATCACGCAATCAATTAAAAAGTAAAGTGTTAAAACCTATTCAGATGAGCCAAAAATTGACCACACATTTAGCGCATTTCATAACGAAAGAAAAATTCTAAATTACTGTTGTATTTGTACCGTTACATTTTCTTTTTTTTGTTCCATATTAAAAGTAAACAAAGAAAGGTTCAAAACAAAAAGAAAGGAAAGATGGAAAAAAATGATTGGGAGAGAGAAAAATGTAAGAAACAGTTTTCAAATATATTCACCAGTTTTTCTTGTAAGGATTTTAGAAAATCGGTGGTGAATTTTCCACAGCTAGTTCAGGGGTGTGTGTGTCCACTATTTAATAGAACTAAAAACACATTACAAATGAATCAAGATCATTGAACTGAATTCAATAGTTAATGGATACAATACAGCAATATTGAAAAACATAATATAATATTTTATATTATAATATATATAATATTTATATTATATTTATCTAATATAAGCCTGAATTCGCTGGACAATAAGGACTATCATCATCATCAAAGTCTATAATCCTCTCTTGGTTAAGTATAAGGGTTGATCCGGAAAAATTAGACATGCATTCGAAACGATTTCTGAGAACGAATTCGATTTGTTTTTCTATTTACTGTCTTTTTTTTTTTCTAATTTTTGTTAATAATATTATTAGTCCGTCGCTCAACTATAATATCTAAGCAACATTCGCCTTTGATTTCTTTGAAACAATTTAAGAAATCAACGACAGACACTACTAGCCTTTTATTATTTATTTATTGCAAAGTTAAAATTTTCCTTTTATTTCTTTTGATATATTTTTAGCTGTGTGTTGAAAAGCAGCATTTAAGTAGAAGCATTATTAACTGGAAAAAGTCCCCGCTACCGCCACTTAGTGTTGTAATCGACAATTCAAATTTGCAACGTCTCCAGCAATGGTCATGGATGCGACCCAATCGCAACAGCCTTCACCGCAATCGGTGGGACGTGAATTTGTGCGTCAATATTACACGTTGCTGAATAAGGCGCCAAATCATTTGCATCGATTCTATAATAATAACTCATCGTTCATTCATGGTGAATCGACACTGGTGGTGGGTCAGCGCGAGATTCATAATCGTATCCAGCAGCTTAATTTCAATGATTGTCATGCCAAGATTAGTCAAGTGGATGCCCAAGCTACATTGGGCCAGGGTGTTGTTGTCCAGGTGACAGGCGAGCTATCCAACGATGGCCAGCCAATGCGACGATTCACCCAGACTTTTGTATTGGCTGCACAGTCGCCCAAAAAGTACTATGTACACAATGACATCTTCCGTTATCAGGATCTGTATATTGAAGATGAACAGGATGGCGAATCTCGCTCCGAGAATGATGACGAGCACGATGTTCAGGTGCAGGTAGGTGGCAATGTTGATCAGGGTGTTCAGGTAGTTACCGATATGAATCAACCACCGCCACCACAACAGCTTCCAGTCCAGGCCCAGGTGGTTGTACCCCAACAGCAGGTGGCTCCCTCAGCTGTTAGTGAACCGCAGCAAATCTTTTATCCGTTAGCGGCTGGTGCTCCTGCTGGTCGGGGCCCTGTTCCCGTTTTACCAGCTGCTCCTCAGGCCGCCGCTGTGCCACTGCCGGCCCAGTTTGCCAATCAACAACCCATCCAGAATGGCGTAATATCGCATGAGGAACTACAGCAACAGGTACCACCCCAAGCCTTGGTTCCACCCAGTGCCTCGCCTTTGATGCAACAACAGCCGCCAAGTGGGGCACGTGTTCTGCCTTCCAATGTGAACATTGTGCCAGTTCAGTCTACTAGCTTCCAGCAATCTCCACTGGTGGCTCCTCAGCTTATTCAGCAGCAGCATCAGCCACCTCAGTTGCCGCCACAACAACAACAGCAGCAGCAGCAGCAGGTCATTCCACAGCCACAACAGCAACTGATTGAGCCAGACGAACCGGTAAACGCTCCTATCAATGTGCAGACCACCAATGAGGTTCACTCCAATCGCCAACCACAAAAGCCACCCACACCCGTCGATGACTTCAAGACCATTCATGAACAGCAACAGCAAGAGAAGTACGAGGCTGCCAAGCAACAGCAAAATGAGCCCAAGACATATGCCAATCTCTTCAAGTCCACGTCATCTTCGCCCAGTGGTTTTGTCAATGCGGCACTGCAGCAGCAACAGCAATTGCATCAACAGCAGCAGCAGCAATCGCTAAACAATACCTACAATAACTCTTCCTCTGCGTCCAATAATAATTCTGGCGGCAATGGTAGTGGCCAGGTTAGCTACTCGACTACGGCTTCATCATATAACAATTCAACTGGCAACAATAATGGCAACTCTCGTCTGGATAATGGTGGTCCGTTGCCCCAACGTAACAACTCAATTAGAAATAATAATAAAGGTGGTAAGTTTTAAACAATTTACTTAAATCAATTAAAGGAATAGGTTATGTATGTACATATATATTTTCAATTTATTTTGCAGATTTTGAACAACGTCGTCCCAGCAATGCTCAACAATTTGGCGATAATCAGCAACTGTTCCTTGGCAATATACCACATCATGCCAGCGAAGATGAGCTACGTGAAATATTCTCACGCTTTGGTAATGTCATTGAGCTGCGTATTCTCTCCAAGTCGGGCAATAAGGTGCCACCAGGCATTCGCAGTCCTTTAAATTATGGCTTTATTACATACGATGATTCCGATGCAGTGCAAAAGTGCCTGGCAAATTGCGTAAGAGAAGTTAACTAGCTAATTAATTAATCAAGGAATCAATGATTTAACAATCGATGTATTTTCCAGCCCCTGTACTTCCCGGAAAATTCGCCAGATGGTCAAAAACTTAATGTGGAAGAGAAAAAACCGCGCATGCGTAACGATATGGCGCCGCGTCAGACAATTGGCGGTGGTAATCTTAACAACAATATGGGACGGATTGGTGGTAATGGTCCCCAGTCGCGGCCAATGGGTAACAACAATGGTAGCGGTGGCGGCGGTATGATGCGTAATACTGGTGGCAGCGGTGGTGGCAATATGCGTACTGGTGGCGGAGGAGGCAATGGTGCTCCACGTTTGGGTGGCGGTGGTGGAGGTGGTTTTGGTCAACGTAACGATAATCGCGGTGGTGGTAACCAATCGAATGGACCTCTACGTGGTTCTGGCAATGGACAAAGCGGCGGTGGTAACTATGGGCGCCGCTAAAATTTGTCAAGCCATTATCCCGAGCCGCTCCCAACCCCTCCAAAAACAGAAACCACAACAAAGCAAGAAACAGAAGCAGCAGTAGCCAATCGCAACACCAGCAGCAGGCCTGTTACCGATATTTGGCCCTCAGCAGCATCAATATATTATAGCAACAGCAACCCAACGTTTATAACATCGATTTCTTCCACTATGCAATTTCAATCAGTGAGAACCTTCAACCGCTCAACACACATACACAACCACCCACATCCACATTAACACACACTCTCGGACGAACATGTGCAGACACACGGACACAACATACTCATAAATGGCAGTTGGAACACAAACTTTGTTCTGTTTGATTGAATTTCCTGAGAGCACAACCATAATAATAACAACAACAACAACGATGATGATGATAAACAACAACAACATCGAGTTTGTGGCTCACCTTTGCTGCAATAACATCAAAATAAGAGAAAGCAAAACAAAAAAAAAATACTAAAACAAAAGAAATTCAAAAAACCATTTAGAATCAAAGAAAAGAGAAAAAACTATAGCAATTTTGGGTAAATATTTTTTTTTTGTTGAATTAAGTTAAGCCCGCTTTTTCCAGACAGTTCGTGCCAAATGAAAGCAAAATTCTGTTCAAATTTTTGTTGTAAATCACACACAGACATACACACACACACACACACACACTCAGACATACACAAATAAACAGGTGTAAAAGATGTTGAAACAATGCAGAGGAGATGGCAACAGTTAAGATAACTCTGCTACCATCCACTCCACATACACTCATACATACATATATATAGGCTCCTTTATATTTCTATATGTACACTTGTGTATTATGTTTAAGTCTCAAAAAATATTGTATCCCACCATCCACCCACACACAGACGCGACTACATTAAATACACGCCGACTCACTCATTTAAACACACACCAACACACGCACCCACACACACAAACACATATAAACATAATTAGCATAAATGTAAACCATAGTTTCTCGTTTGGCAAATTCATTTTTCAAAATATTTAAGTTTAACTTAAGTTTACAAAATGAAAAACAACATAAAAACAAAAGTGGTAAAAAAAATCAAGCAACAAAATGCAAATTCTTTTTCGTTTGTTTTTAATTTAATGACAATTACAAAAACAAAACAAAAACTACTTAAGCGCTATTAAAACACTTAGTAAAGAACAAAGAAAAAGAAAGAAAAAACCTAAATAAAAAAAAATGAAAAATATTTGTAAAATGCAATAAAAAAGAGCAAAAGAAAGACTTGAAAACTTAATCTAAAAAAAAATCAAAAAAAAAAAAACAAGAATAAAGCAACATGAGAAAAATGTAAAGTAATGCAATTAAAACAAAACGGAAATGAATTATATCTCTGCCTAACAACTTATTAATTTAATATAGCCCAAAAAATATATATATACAAGACAACAAATGCAAAATCATTGTAAAACAACGTAAAAATCTTCTTTTCACTTCAAGGTTCTTTTTTAACCTCAATTAACTAGCTAGTCTTTAACCGAATCAATGAATCAATTGTTGTATATCATGATCAAGGCAATTGTGGCACATAGAAAGGGCAATGCCAAAACCACACCCCCTTCCAATACCTACTCCAGCTATCGTTTTCAGATCGTAAAGCATAACTAAGTCAAGCAACTTGAAACGATTTGGTGTTTCCAACGCAGTTGTGAACTTAAGTGTAGTACATAATGCTTATTTTTTTTTTAATCAAATGAAAATTTAAAAATAAAAAATGAAGAAAAAAAAGATGAAATAAAGTGGAACACAAGCTACTAACATTTTTCTCAAGGTAAAACAAGCAAAACATGTAACAAGAAATATATATATATATATACATAAAAAACTCATTTAATTTAATGTTAACTCTTAGTCTTATAAAAAAATTTAAATATATACATTATATATATATACATATATATATATATATATATATATATATATATATATATATATATATAAAACTGCAGCAGCAAACAAAATTTGAGAAAAAGAAATCAACCTAGAAACCGACAGCAGAAAAAAAAACTTTCAAAACATGTATCTGAAATCGAGATATATATTTAGAATGCTATTGTGCTTAAATTCGATTCGTAATGCCCCATCATAATTTGGGAAATTTGTTTCATTTTGCAGCTCCTAAAAATTAATAATTTTTTTTTTTTTTGCACAGAACAGAATTTTTTTGAATATTCATTTTTATATATCGATTTTTTTAGGTTCGAAATGAGAATTATATATCTCTTGTTGTGTACAACTTTGATGGAATTACGAATCGAAATTCAGCACAAATTGGCTCTATATATATAAATATATATATACATATATCTAATTTGTCTATGATTTAAGTTACAATTGTTTTTGTTAGAGCGCTTCGAAACGTGTTTAATTCGTTTGGCAAACATATCATTTGCTTGAATATAGCTAAAGTTAAAACGATTTATTTAATATTTTCCCAATTTTTTGTTTTCTATTAATTTTCTATTTAGCTTTTTTTCTGTTTTTTTTTTTTTTTTTTAGCTACTTTTAGCACTGTGCATTGCGTGCTAAGCAATTTTTAGTACATTTTTTGTAAAAAAAAAAAAAAAAAAACAAAAGCAAAACGAAAATGTTAGTGTTCAAAACTTGGCTCGAAAAGCAGTGCTAAAAATGTGCTTCTTGGACAAAACAGAGTTTACAATAAAATAAAATACAAGAAAATAAAATTAAATATATCAGAAGATCTAAAATTTCATTTATCATGAAACTAAAAAAGAATAATTCAAAAATAAAACATAAAAATAATTTATATGCTCATTTCTAAGAAAAAGAGAAGAGAAACAGAAGAAAATTGCAGTTTGTATAAATTTAAAATTAAACAACAAAAAAAACCAATACACATATACACAGTAAACTAACAGCGACACTTAACTCTAATTTAATTTATATGTATACAACTCTAAAATTAAACAATTATAATAAAATAGAATCAAAAAATAATGATGAATACACAAATTGAACGCGAATATCAGAAATTTATTTAAGTTTGTCATATTTTGTTGTTGCTCCATTTACTTTTATTTGTTATGAAACCGTGAGTATTTTAATTAATAATTTGATAAATTAATTTAGTTAATAATCATTTCAACCTGTCGCTAAACACTTCAGACTATACATATATACAACAACAACACAAAATTACAACACCAACAACAATGCTTTAACTTAGACAAAAAAAAAAAAAGGCACATACAATCATTTTTATAAACAAGCATATTTATTATTTTTATTTCTATTCCATTGGCATTTAAACTAAAGTCGATGCGCACAAATGGCAAAATAAAAACAATTTATGTACCATTATTATGCAAAGTTTTGCATAATTATAACTCAAATCTCTTGTCTAATTTCTCAAGAAAGAAACAAAAAAAAAAAAAACAACACATACACAATTGCCTAAAGGGACAAACACTTAAATTTAAATTTTCCTCTCGATCCTTCATACAATTTAAACTAAACTTCACAATTCAGTGGTGCGTTTTATAGCGTTTCAGATATAAAACATGAACACGGAAATTAAAAAAGAAAAGAAAACAAAAAAATAACATTCAATTTCAATTTTGCAATATTTCAAATGGAAAACAAAAACGAAAAAATACATAGTATAAATAAAAACAATTTTACGATTTTAAGTCTAAAAGAACAAACAAAAGAACAAATTAATTGTGTACTTAATTGAGTTATCTTTGGGTTGTTGTAATTGGAATATCTAAGTTTTCAGAGGGGAGATTCTCTTACAATATCCCCACAATCATATTGGTGAAATGATAATGGATGAATGAAGCCAAGAGGGAGGAGGGACATCTCATCCTCAACATCTGATAAATAAATAAATCTCTGGACCTGAGCTATTTTTCTTTATGTAAGTTATAGAATCTCCTAAAAAGTGAACATATGTACTTATATGGAGAAGTTTTGAAAATATTGAAATACATATAATCTTCCCGAATACTACAATAATTCTAAAATTAACTTTTTAATATAGAAACATAGTCTTCCTTAAACTTATTCTATTATTTGTTTACTACAATAAATCCATAATTATTTACTATTCTATTGTCCGATTTGTCTGTATCCTCCTATGTATATCAGTTACTCGTAACTGCAATATATTAAATAGATTTATATTTAGTAAAGATTACATTTCGACTTAAGCATTCAATAAAAAAAGTTAGGCAAGTTGCCGACTTTCATTTCTAATCCAAGCAATATTATAGGATTATGAACTGAAATATTTCAACATTTTCTCAAATTGTATTATAATTGTATTGTAATATGAGTAAAACTCTAATTATTTAAATTAAATTGTTGGAATTCATATTATTTGTTGTATTATAATGAGGCTTTGGTTGGTTTATTTAGGAAATAAATTCGATGAATTGTGATTAAAATAATTTGAAATAATTTGCATTCGTTTCTATGGCTAGTCAAGGATTTGATTAGCTGCTCATTCTTATATTTTTGATGTCTATATACCATATGTAGGTTGGGAGCCATCATTGTGGAATGAGTTGATGCGATTGGGTTGCTTCGAAGATGGATGGAAGACTTTAAAATTATCGGTGGGCCATTTTTTTTCGGCAAGAACAACCGAAGAACTTGCATCTCCACCAGCGCCCACCTCAGCTGCTTTAATGGTTAGGGTCTGCTTAGCCTCAAGTTGCCCACTAGTAGCATGGGCTGTGGCTGCAGAATTTACCATTTTTACCGATTTATATTCATTTTTAGGACGAACAATTGCCGAGGTGTTAGCCCTGTATCCAGCTTTTGGAGACCATTGGCAATTTACACCAATCCATTCCTGTCGTATATAATTCGGCTTACTGTAGTTGGCAGTATATGTGGGTAATTCCTGTTCATAACCCTGAGTGTAGCCAAGCTGTTGCTGATGATGATGCTGCTTCTGCTGCTGCTGTTGGCGAGGAGCGCCATAATATACTGGAGCAGTTGGAGTTACATATGAAGCCCAACCATTTATAAAAGCTGAGGGCGGCAAGGTGGTCTGCGCCAAATACGGATTGTACCCGGGACTTATTGAAAAATTATCAATAGTTGCTGGCTGTGGTGGTATATAACCAGCACGAGCTGCACCACCCACTGGGAAATGTGCACGTTTACCAGGTTCGAATTTCTGTGATGATTTCTTCACTTCAACCATAGAGAAATTAATTGTGTGCTTTCCCTTAACTGTAAATAAATGAAGAGTTTAATTTCTCTATTAGATATGGGTTAGATAACTTACCCAATGCACGTTCAGCACTCGCCGAATCCTCAAAATCTAAAAAACCGAAACCACGTTTACGACCCGTCTCCTTATCCAGAAGAAGCTTGATTGTCGAAACATTGCCAAATTGTGAGAAATACTCACGAATCGATTCCTCAGAGTGGCATTCCCTTAGACCGCCCAAAAAGATTTTGGTCGACTTGGCATTCGGTTGGCCATTAGACTTACTAAATTCCAAACGTGGCAATGCTCGCTTCGTTTCAACAGCTCTGCACAAAACGAAATATGTATCAAGGTCATCATTTCCGTCCGAACAATGATTAAATCTTACTTATTATCAATAATATGGGGTCGAGCCCGTTGCACATTCTCCACAGATTCGGCATCGAGATAGGTGACAAAACCAAAGCCACGCGAATGATTGGAAATGGGATCACGCATGACAACCGCATCGGCCATTTCACCAAATTGTCGAAAGAATTTGCGTACGGTATCCACAGTCGTATGTGTGGATAAACCACCAATGAAGATTTTACGCAAATGTTCATCGACCTCTGGTGTAACAGCGATTCCGCCGGCAGCAATCTCATTCTTATCACCCATACCATTGTTACCATTGCTGGTATAACCATTCATATTGGTTAAATTCGATGACATGCTAGTTGTTGCTGAGTCAGTGTGTCGCATCTTTTTTTTTTTTAATATTCAATTTAGTTTTATGAAACAACAAATAAAAAAAAAAACATATAAATTAAATGTAATAAAATAATAAATGATAGAAAAGAAAACTTACCTTTGCGTAATTATGGTCCATTTTAAGCATTAAAAAACCAATGCGAACTGATGAAATGAAAGCACAAAAATGAAACTAAGCAAATGACTAAATGACAGGCAGTATAATGAAAAATTCAATCCAATGTCATTCATAAACTATCTGAAAACCCAACACTAATTTTTCGAAGAAAAAAAGCGTAGCCAACTTTTTTTTACACTAAATTCAAACGATAGTCACAGGATTCAAACGTTATCGATGGACAAGTCAAAATTAGTTACTCTCGCAATAAATGTCAGACATATGTATGTAATAATAATATGTCAAGTCAGGAAAAAAAAAATGATTCAAAAGCGACCCATTTAAAAAAAGATAAAGATTAATTTATTTTTCTGTAGCTAAAAATCAAGTTTATTTAAATAAATTTTAGTTTTAAAAATTAAACTTATATTATGCACATAGAAAGGTTTTTGTTTTTGGTTTGGGCAATTTCACAAGTCTGCCATGAATCCAGATATAGATGCATATGTATATACATATATATATGTATATATATTCAGATATACAATTTTAAGAGAATCATGCCAAATTAAATGCATGGCAAACTTGTTAGCCCTGATGATAACTGTGATAACCCTGGCGTCACTTACCTTTCACATGATATCTTGTCAATACAAAGCATTGCCCGGCTGGCTGGCTGGTCGTTCATCTTTATTATTATACATTTTTTTTTTGCATTGGAGGAACCGCATCCATCCATCCCAGCCTGTGTCTTGCAAAGAAATACGTAGTGCAATTAATACCCAATTGTAATCATGTGTTCGCTTTTTTTTTTTTTTTAGCTGCAACTGACTCTGACTTTTGCTCGCTGCTCAAACAAGGTGCTTCTTCTACCTAATGTAACGCCTTCACTACATTCTTTTGGTTTATAGTTGGAATGTGAATGGAAGGACGGGATGTGTAAAGAAGATAGAAAAACGCTCCTTGTCTGGCTGGTGGGACTGTTGATATTTGATATTTTGATTGACTCTGGTGGGTAACATATTGTTAGTTTTATTTTGTTCGTCCTGTGGAACAAACACTAATTACAATTTCATGTATAGCAGCTACTTCTTACGCTCTAACAGAATTTGAATGTATTTCGTTTGCCTGTTTGTTTAACTGATATCTGCACTTATATGAAGGCCTTTCTTAAAGCTCGTTCGGAATTAAAATGCGGGCGCACATGATCAATGGGAATCACAATCAAAAATGATTAATTTGGTAAATTATCTATATAATCGTTGCATAATTCTCAGGGATTATACCTATCAAAGCTATGTTCAATTTCAATTTGTAAAAATCCATATTACTTTATGATAATTTTCTATTTTTTAGTTTTACAAGTTTCCGATTTTGTATAGTAGCTCCAAGTTGATTCTATTTGACTAAAAGATATTGATCTGACTTGTTAATTGACTTAACCACAGACAACTTTTAAATTGCAATATCTACTATATAAAATCATTTAAATACGCTGATTAGAAAACTATATAGAAAATTCAGGTATTATAGATATATATATGCCATTCCCATAGCACTCCAAACGAACTCTATTAAGGCCTTACAATTTTAAAAATATATAATCAAAAAAATCTTAATTATACAAGAAATAAAAAAGAAAAACAAATTATACAAAATAATTTTCTATTGTTACTTCTTAAATACGTTTACTGAATTTATATATGTTTTGCTTCGCTCTTTTTTTGTTTTTGTTTTTTTTTTTTTGCTATGAATAATGTTATATGAATGGAGAATAGAAATAGCCCATTATCGGTTGAAGAATCGTGGGACCACTCTCAATAGCTACGGTAATAAAATTTTAGGTACACTACCTTTGCATCCCGTTAATTACCCCACTTTATCCACACATTCACACACACACACACAAACACCCACTCACACACAGTGTGATCAGGCATATGTATATATATAGTAAATTGGTTTGGTTATTTCTCTCAATTCATGAATATTTCTCATTTTTGTTTTGTTTCTTTGTAAAATAAAATTTAAATTTGTGGTATATATTTTTTGTTTTTGTTGTTTGTTATCATAGTTAAAACTAAGTGGGGTTCAAGGTTACTTAACATCCTAAACATGAATTGATCATCATTGATTTTTTAAGTTATTTTTTTATACAACAGAAAAGACAGTAGTATTTCGGTTTAATTTGTTTTTTGGTGTACATATATATATATATATATATATATATATATACATATATATACACATATGTATATATGTATATATATATACATATATCGGTATATTTAGGAGGATGATTCTTGATTTTTAACTGCGTTTTCTTGATTTGCTTGCATTTTTTTTTTTTTGTATATTTGTTTTTGTATCTCCTGACTGACTGACTCTTCTTGCCTGCCTTGCCTTTATTTGTCCCACTATTTTGCCTGTCTGTCTGCCTGTGTCTCTCTGTCTGATCTCTCTGCGCCTAGACTGCCTCAGATTGTCTAGCTTGAACTCTCTGAATCTGTCTGTATGAGTTTTACCTATTTGCGAGAAAGGAGAAAATGTTTGACATTAGCACTTTTAAAGTCCTGTGTGCGCAATCCACAAAGTGGGATGCAATCCGAACTATTTTTTTTTTGTTTTTGTTTTTGACAAATCCTCATTGGATCCTTTAGCTTTGTGGCCAATTTATAATTACCTTGTCCTAGTAACGCCTATTGCCGCCACCCATATTGCCTCCCTGGCCACCACCACCGCCGCCGCCTCCAGTATTGTAGTTGTTGCCAAAGCTTTGGCCACCACCACCACCACCGCCTCCTTGGTTGCCGCCTGCAATTAGGGATTATAAATGGCTTAGACAAATACAGGAAAATTTCTGTTGACTGTGGACTTACCCTTGTTAAATCCACCACCGCCACCACCTTGGCTATAGGGAGCTGGTCGGTTGTTTCCAAAGTTGTTGCTTCGTTGTGGACCTCCACCATAGCTTTGTTGGTAATCATTGCCAAAACCACCTCCACCGCCGCCGCCACCACCGCCTCCACCACTATTGCCTCCCCAGTTACCATTGCTGTTACCACCGCCTCCATAACCTCCACCGCCACCACTATTCCAGCCATTGTTGCCGCCCTGATTGTTCCAGGGGCCGCCCTGTTGATTCCAACCACCGGAACTGCCACCTTGATTGCCGCCAAAGTTTCCATTGTTACCGAAGCCGCCTCCACCGTTGCCGCCACCGCTACCCCAGTTACCTCCACCATTCTGACGATTGTTGCCCCAACCGCCACCCTGGTTAATACGATCACCACCACGTCCGCCTCTACCGCCTGGACCACCGCGACCACCGGGTGGTCCACCGCCTCCTGGGCCACCACCACCTTGCCGATCCATATCTTGTTTGGCAATTGCCTTTTTCACATCCAGAGTTTTGTTCTTAATGCTGTGACTCTTTTGCAAAATGATTTTATCGACCGGATCGTAGTCATCGAACTCGATGAAAGCAAAGCCACGCTTCTTGCCCGTCTCCTTGTCGGACACAATGTTAACGCCCACAATCTGTCCAAATTCTTTGAAATATTCACGCAAACACTCTTCGTCATGATCGTCACGAAGACCGCCCACAAACAATTTCTTGACCGTTGCTCCCGCATTTGGGGCATCGATCTCCTGTCGCGGCACAGCCCGTTTTGGCTCCACAGTGCGTCCATCGATCTTATGGGGACGTGCATTTTGGGCATTATCAATCATATACGATTGGGAATAGGTAATAAAACCGAAGCCGCGTGAACGTTTCGTTTTTGGATCCTTCATTACCACAACATCGACAATATTTCCCCATTTTTCAAAGTGGGCCTTTAGACCTTCGTCCGTGGTGCGGTAGTCTAAGCCACCAATAAACAGTTTACGCAGTTGTTCTGGCTCCGTAATCTGCTGCAGGTAGATGATACAAACGAAACGGAAAAACAAAATATCATTTCAGGTACAGTCACAGTTCAAATCAATAAAACTGAAGAAAAAAAAAGAAGAAGAAAAGCCGCCATTTTTTTCTTTGTATGCATGTATGCGTATGCGCTTGTGTGTGAGTACATGTTTTTTCTCTTTTCTTCCCCTATCCTTTGTGCCGGTTTCGGCATGTTTTTTTTATATGCCGAACAGAATATTCCCGCTGTCGCTGACCCAATATAATGAGCTTGGAAGCCTTATTAATGCATATTTCAAAAGTACCCTCCTCCCACAAGTGTGTTTGTATGAATACAATTTTTGCAATATGTCATTGTCGGCGTCGGCACTTTTTCGATGTGTGGAAAAAAATGAATTGGCATTTTTATTACACGTACCTCATCGTTGTCATCATAGTTTCCATTCGAATCGTTGATATCTGCCATTTTATAGGTGCTGCTCTGTGCTCAAACAAAATTGTCCTTTAAGCAAATAAAAATTAGTTTCTTTTTTCAAAATCTAAAATAACTTTTCACAGCACAAGCAAACGTCTCAGACATGTACACCACGAGAAAATTATTTAGAATGTGACCGGACGCTGTTATGGAAAAAATGTTGACTTTAGTCGATAATTTACTAGTGATGGGATACTCTCCTGTAATGAAATAAATGCTTAAAATAGAGTGCTTTGGTTTTCGCATAGTTCTCGCTAATATAATAGATACCTAGGGCTTCCGTAGCAATTATTTATGGTCATTTTAAATTATTTTTATATCTCAGGCCTTTGGCATACTTTTCTTTCCTATTACATTAGCATTTGAATAATTAAAATAATATGCCAAAGATCAAGAGAACAAAAAAATGAACAAATTATAAGAAAAATACATACTTGTCATATGATATATTTAGTGTATAGTTGAGCGATTTCTTTTATTGCTTTCCTTTTCAGAGGAGCTCATGTAAGGTATTCAGTGACTGACCCAGTGACTAGTTATCTGGTACTTTTAAAAAAATACTTTCTAGTATTTTTTCATGAAGCCAGTAGACAGGCGCCGAAAACGCTGTCACTCTCACTTCCGTTTTCAGTGAGGTTGAGTTCGCATTTATTCGTGTGGCTTCTGTATTGTGTGAAAAAAGGCAAGAGTTAAGCGAGTTAACATCAAATCCACAATAAATATTCTTTGGTAAACGGTATGTGTTGTAAAAAAAATACGTCAAATTCAATGAATAGCATTAAAATGAAAGGTGTTAGTTTATTGATTAGTTTGCAATAAAAATCCATTCTGTCTCTGCACCCGGTATACACGTATACATATACAACAGCGACGCCATCTTGGCAATTATGCATGCATGTGTTTTTCTTTTGACCGATGACGGGGACATTAAGCAGAAAACGTAATATACAAAAACAAACTTAATATATTCCCGTTTTCTTGCAGCATTTGCTAAAGATATATATATATATATATATATTGAGAGAGAGAGCATAGAATCAGATAAAATATGGTTGGATCCAGGGTTTATGTTGGCGGTCTGCCGTATGGTGTACGTGAGCGTGATTTGGAACGTTTTTTCAAAGGCTACGGCCGTACTCGCGACATTCTCATCAAGAATGGCTATGGCTTTGTGGTGGGTACAACAAACAAGAATGACAAGGCAAAAAAAAAAAAAATCAATATTTATCACTAATTTAATTTATAGGAATTTGAAGACTATCGTGATGCAGATGATGCCGTCTACGAATTAAATGGAAAAGAACTTCTTGGTGAGCGGTAAGTAAAAATGAGTAATGGGAGGGGGCGGAAAAAAACGCGCGCGTAAAAACCATGTACATCATGTATATGTGTGTATCTATATTTTTATTTTCTTGTTCTTTTTGTTTGTTTGCACACAGTGTTGTTGTTGAACCAGCAAGGGGAACAGCTCGTGGCAGTAATCGTGATCGTTACGATGATCGCTACGGTGGACGTCGGGGTGGCGGCGGACGATATAATGATAAGTAAGTACAAATATATGCCGTGACAAGAGGCATTGGATCGATTGTTGTTGTTGTTATTTTAGCTTTTTTTTTTTGCCTAACTGCTAATCACTTCATATTGATTATTCATTAAAATAATCCAAGTTTCATTTCTTCCAAACTATTTCAACTATTATTCATTCCACGCTAACAGAAACAAAATAGATTCATATTAAACTTATATTAAAATAGATGCTTTTCAATGATTGATCATATATATATATATATATATATATATATAGCATTTATATAAGTAAACTGGAATAAAACTTTCAGTATTTTCTTTTGTGTGGAATTAGTAATAGATACGACACTGTCATGCTGTATTTTAATATATATACATACATATATATATATATATATATATGTTTATCTTGTATATTCTCCCTTCTCTTTTTCCCTTTTTTATAATCAAATAACGCTATTTTGTCATTTCCTGCGAAATTCTTAAATTATATTTACTCACATTTCTAATAATTAATGCACGTAAAAAGAAAATGCATAAATTGTTTGTTTGCATATTGCAAAATAATTAATAATTGTTGCGGCAGGCATCGCACCCCCTCCTCCTCCTCCTCCACCCCTCACCTACTTAACTTTTTACATATAGTATATATATAAATATAATAGATCCTCTGTATCTCTGGAGGAGCGGAGGACAGCAGGAGCATCATCAGCAGCAGTACAGTGTCAATACTAATTATATATATTGTTCCAATTATTCACCAGAAACAAAAATTCCAGATCATCCTCTCGCTATGGGCCACCATTACGGACCGAATATCGTCTAATTGTTGAGAATTTATCCAGTCGCGTTAGCTGGCAGGTGAGTTAATTCAATTTTTCCTCTCTGGAATATCCACACACAACACACATTGGTTATATCGTAAAAAAAAAAAAAAACAAACAAATTCAAAACCAAAAAACAATAGTTTAGTGAACGAAATTGTAGTTAAAAATGGAAATAATTTTATTTATAAGCTTCTTCACTAAACTATTTCAAATGGAGTTAAGTAATTTTAATTAATCCCTTGTACTTACATAAGATTCCTTCTTTCATTTTTGGTTTTGCTTCCAAATCCTTTTTCTCCTATTTCAATTATTCGTTATCCTTCCTCTTACTTACTATTTTGTTTATTTTTTCTTTGGTGTTGTTTCCACCATCTATCAATCCTTTCCCCAATTTTTTTTTTTAAATATTATGCATATAAGTATATATATATCTAACTTTAGATATATCTCAGATATATATATATATATATATATATATATATATATTTATATACATATTATACCCTATCCCCCCATAATATCTAGTTATAAGATGTACAGTTTGATCTAGTTTTAAGTAACCAAAAAAAAAAAAAAATGCATACATGAAGAAAAAACTGTGGTACTGATCGGTGTTATCATCCCAACAATTACTTTTCTCTTGGGTAAACTCAATTACTGCCAACGTTCTGGCCTGGTGGTTCTTCTGCGACTTGTATAGAGTGAGAGTGACAAACAGCAGCAGGCAGTGGTGTGTGTGTGACGTGTGTGACAGGCGCACACCCGCAATTTGGGCTAACTTAAACCAAATGCAAACCAAACAAGATCGATATTTTCTGAGAGTCATAGAGAGAGAGAGAGAGAGACAGAGGCCAATGAATATCCCTCCCATAAAGCGGAAGACACACCATTAAGCAGAGATTTCGACGCACATAAAGATCTATTTGATACAACTCCTCCTAAATCTTTCGATTCCATTCGATTGTGTGTTGTCTATTTGCTTTTGTTGAGCACATAAGAGACTTGAAGCCATAAAAAAAAGAATAGCGAAAAGCAAAGAACTATACACAAATAAGGCAAAATCAGATGCGTCATCGCTGCCTCCAACGCTCGCTTCATCTATCCAACCAAGCAGCCAACCATTCCAAAACAGAAAACCAAAAATAATAACAGACTAGAGAGATGAGATGAGATGAGATGAGATGATGCTGTGTGTGGTGCTCCAAAAGGTCAACCTACGCGATGTCCCATGTTGGCGTAGGTTGAGTTTTGCCTTCTTGAGTTGCGTGCGCGCGTGCGTGTTAGGTATTTAAATCCAAAAAAAAAAAAAAAATATTCTGAATTTTTTAATTTAAAACATTATCACTATATAAAGAATTGTCAAATTCCTTATAGCGTTTTGTGTGAGTTTGAGGGCTAATCAATCGTGTGAGGGAGAGAAAGAGATATGATACGATATACTATATACGATACGATACTAAAACGAAGACGGTTAGACAGGAAGACAGAACGGTTTTGGTTAATGATGACGATGATGATAATGATGATGATGATGACAATGACAATGAAGATGATTATATTTATCGAGATGAGATCATAATGAGATGAACGTAATGATGTTGCTACTTCGGCACTGATTAGTGCATATGCATCCGAAATTTGTCTCCCTTCTTCCTACTCGGCACAACTGCTGATCTGGCCTGGACTGGCACGGCCCGGCTCCGCTCGGTTCCCTCTGACTGCAATGACGCAATATACTACTAGAGCGCCAGCTGCATCCATTCATGGGTCCTTCTCGCACGTGTCCAGCAGCAACGCGATTCACTACCCACCGTCCCGCCGCCGCCCTTCCTATCGACCAAAACGTCTTTCTTATTTTTCCAGTTCTCTTTAATGTGAGAAGCCGCGATGCCCGGTTGACTGCCTACCTGGCTGGCTGCTGGTCTGGCCTTGGCCTGGGCCTGTTTGGTTGTTGTGATGCAAAAAAAAAAAGAACTGCCACTGCGCTGCTCCACTGCCACTCACTCGCCTCGCTTGGCTTGCGCCCACAATATTCCCCCTCGCCTGGGCCCCTCGGCATTGGTCCTGGCTTTTGGCTCTGGCTCCGGCTCTGGCTTTGGGTCTCGGCGACTAGATTTCTTGACTTGCGATGTCTGAACTGACTATGATCGTGTCGGGTCTTCTGGGTGTGCTCATCATCCCGCTAAAAAAATATATATATATAACATAACCAAATTTTAACTATTACTAAATACAAAAACAACAACAACTACAACAACAAAAGAAAAAACACTATACAAAAGAAAATATTACCATTTACTGGCTACACTCGCATCTCGACCGAGTCTGCGTGTGCTTTTTCTGGTTCTCCTCTGGCCCTGCTGCTGCTGCTGCTGGCCTGGCCAAGTCCTCCATATATCGATGAAGTTTGAAGCTCTCGACTGAATGTGGTAATCGCGTGCGCTAATCTGCTCTTTCTACTCGATGAGAGATGAGAGGTGTGAGGTCTCGAGGTCTCCCCCATTGGTCCACAGTTACTCTACCTACCACTACTAGGCACAAACAATCTAAAACTCTCGGTGTTTAAGCGAAAGCCATTAAAAGCGATGTGTGTGTCCGTCCTCTCTCTGAAAGCGCATTAAGTAAGAACTTAAATTACAAATATTTTGTTTTTTCTTTTAATTTTTTTATATTTTCATCAAAAAAACAAACCAATTAATATAATTACAAAAATAACCAACCTATCTATAAATTATGCTTAAGTTTTATGCGGCGTGCAGCGAAAAGCTTTTGAATATTTCATCCGAACTGCGATGAGTGTGAGACAGAGACAAAGAAAGTGATGAGAAGGCAAGGAGAGAGAGAGAGCTTTGATCGATCGCTGTTCCTTTTCAACCTTCGCCCCTCCCCCTATGATGATTTTTCCACATTAGGCAGGAGAGTGACAGACAGAAAGAGAGAAAGAGAAAAAGAGGCTATGAGGGCGGAAGCTTTGGTGGTTCTTGTTAGGTGACTCGAAGAGGAAGGCTCAGCTTGGAAATATTCAATCCGCTTTATCTGCTGCACACGCAATTATTTCATTTGCCAAAATGTGGACAACATTTAAATAGTCCAAGCATGAGGGTGTGACTAACAATGCAATTTCTTCTTTCGTATTTGTGCGCTATCTATAGGATCTGAAGGATTATATGCGTCAGGCTGGCGAGGTTACCTATGCTGATGCCCACAAGCAGCGCCGTAATGAAGGGTAAGTTTAATTATATTGTTTAACAATAATTAATACATATTTTATTTATTAATATTTATTCTTCTATTTAACAGCGTGGTTGAATTTGCCTCATTGTCGGACATGAAGACGGCCATTGAGAAGCTCGATGATACCGAGCTGAATGGACGTCGCGTTCATTTGGTCGAAGATCGTCGTGGAGGACGTAGCGGTGGAGGTGGTGGTGGCGGTGGTGGTGGTGGTGGACGTGGTAGATCTCGTTCATCCAGCTCTCGTTCTCGTTCTCGATCCCGCAGGCGTTCCCGCTCTCGCCGCTCCTCACACTCACGTTCCAAGTCCCGCAGCCGCTCTAAGTCTCGTGGTGGTCGCTCCAAGTCGAAGTCACCAGTCAAATCTCGTTCACGCTCGCGTTCGCGCTCAAAGTATGTTATCTTAAATCCAATGTAAGAGAAAGGTATAATTCAATTTTTCTTTTCAATTTACAGCAAATCCCGTGATGTGTCCAAGTCGAAGTCAAAATCCCATTCACGCACCCGTTCCCGTTCACCAAAGCGCGAACGTGATTCGCGTTCCCGATCTCGCTCAAATTCGAAGCGTGAGTCTCGCTCCCGTTCACGTTCCAAGTCGAATCGCCGTGATTCTCGTTCTCGGTAAGTTTAGCCAGAACATAAGGTCCATCGTTTATATATACTTTATAACTTTCTTTCGTGCTTACTTTAATTTTGTTTGGATGCACACTACGCGCAGTCCTCCACTCACATTGGTTACCCATTCCGTTAAGCTCGATATAAAAAACTAATATCTGATTTCCCTCCCTCTTGCAGCGATCGTTCCGCATCAGTTGACAACAAGTCGCGATCCCGTTCGCGCTCCCGTTCGGCATCTCCTAAAAACGGGAATGCCTCACCGGATCGTAATAACGAGAGCATGGACGATTAGATTATATAGTTAGCTGTCCTTTTAATTTTAAACAAAAACAAAACAAAGAAAAAGAAAACAAAAACAAAAACCATTTGAATTTAGATTTCTACTACATTATACATACACTATTCTACAAAATTAACATACACAGACACCACCACCTTTATTTTATTATATTGAGTCACCAAATTTAACAAAGAAAAAAACAAGTAAAAGGAAGAAAAACAACAGAATGAGAAATCCATTACCAAAAAACAATGTCAACATTTTTTTAATATTTAAAAATTATGTTTTAAAAATTCACTCGACAATGTATAGGGTATCCGTAAGGAAATATGACTGGGCAACTGGCAACTGCGGTAGCAAGACACGTATAAGATCGAGTATTTTTCCATAACATATGTTTTGAATGGATGAGAATTGAAAGTTTATATCTTGAAATTGTAATTTTCGAAACATATGTACAACACAATCGATGCACTACATGTACATGCATGTTGTCTATATATATAAATGATACAAATTTCAATAAATAACAGATGAATTTCAATATAAACACGCTTAAATGAGTTTTAATTTTTAAAGGGAACCTTTATAGATTTATATGTATAATTTGAACTGATTTATTTATAAAAAACAAAATAAATTTCGATTCATTTTGCATATATATTGCTAAATGTTGAAGTATGTATACATATATACAAATCTTGTATATATATTCTTATACATTTATTGATTTGTATATATAGATTCGGAACTTGTATACAGCTGATTGGACCTACTTGTGAAATACAGATATCTTAAATGAATAAGTTTTTTAACTTATTCTTATTTATTTTTTCTTTTTATTTATGTATTTGCTTTTTTTGTAAATTAATTTGTTTTATTAGTATTTTACCTTGTTAGTTATGAATTATTATTTATTTATGATTTGTTGTTTTATTTCAGATATTTCGGACGCTTCTGATTGGATCAATATTTTCTCCATCTCCAGAGAATAAATAGATCGGTGGAAATGTATTATGTATTATTATTTATTTTAGTATTATAATATAACTATTACTTACATTGAGGGATTATCTATCAGCGTAGTCTCCTATTTAAAAATAGGTCGGATGTAAATGGAATATTCATCTTTTATTATTATTAAATTTCTTATATGTAAATATATAATTGTACCTCTTCCTCTTCGATAATTGTCGACAAAATGTAGAAATTAGTTTTAAAGCCTTTTATTTTGAATCATATAAATTTAGTTTATTTTCATTTCAAATTTTTGGAATATATTACAAAGTCTTTCCTTTTAACTGTTTCGCTTTATTTGCATTGGAATTAAAATTACAATTTCCTTTGATTTCTGTGTGTGTCAATTAATGAAATGCCAGTGTCTAATTTTCACGCTGGCCAAAAATTTGTTTTAGTTATAATATTAAAAATTTGAAATAAATTACATTTTTAAAATCGTAAGTTAAATCAAGTAAATAACATATATAACTATCTTTTGAAACTGGAGTCATTTTTTCTTTGTCATTTTTGATAACAATTTTAAATATATATATGTATATATATATATATTTATAAATAATTTTTTAAATTCAAAGTAATTACGTTTTAATCATTTTAAATACAAGTATATATATAATGAATTATATACAAAGCACATAAGAGCAAAAATGATTTTTTAAAGCATTTTACTGAATTTGGATTGCGGATTGGATATTGTATTCCAATTGGCTGTGGGGATGATTTGGGGGAACGATTTAAATAATTTATCGAGACTAGTTTTGAATCGAAATCAATTTTTCTAAATTGACTTAAATCTTGGTAACACAAAATTTGCATATTTCTAAATATATTTTTGAGATTTTTATTTGGCATTTATCTAAAAACTAAATGCATTCGTTTGCGGTTCTTGATTTAAATGCAGCTGAGTGGGAAAGGGGTGAGGGGTGGTATTTAATACGATTGGAATGCATTTGGATTTATTTAGTTTATTGTTTGGCGTGTTTTGTTGGTTGTTCACTCAATGTTTGGCACATTATGGAGATATACATATGTACATATATGTATATTTATTTTGCGATCTACAGACATAAGTTTTGAGCTTGCTTTGCTGAATATGCGGCTACTAACTAACTACATATTTAATAATAATAATAATATATGCGTAAACTAATATCAATTTGTTTGTTTTAATAGTTAATTCTTACATAATCATTACAAGATTGGAATAAAACGCCATATTAGCTTTTAATTAATCAATTAATTTGTGTTAATCCAAATATCAATTATTTACATCAATTAATTTGACACCTGTTCTATGCATTTTCCTTCTATGTATTCACTGATTAAATGTTGACCACCAAGATTATTTGCTCGGCTTGTGAGAGGGGGGATGGGGAGTAGGCAGCACTAGTTTGTTGTTTGTTGTTAAAAGGAGGATGGCTGGAGATGGGGGGGGTGCATGTTACAATTTCTGTTAAATAGTTTTTAGAGACACACAAAGACAATTACATTATTTTGCAATTGGTTGTTCGTATTTATATACTTTTATAGATTTATACAATTTCTTGTTTTATCGCACGGAAATGGCAGTGGTTCACATTCAATTGTATATAGTGTCCTATAATTCGGTATAATATCAATACATATTTAATTATATGTAATTCACTAGAATGCCTACTTTTACATAGATTCTATTTTATTTATGCACTAATTTACATTGTAAATGCACACACACATATATACACATATCGATATATATATATATATGTATACGTAAATGGCATTACGGAATCGAGCATAAATTTGTCACATTTCATCCAAATTTTCTATATTCTGTCCTACAATCAGTATTTGAATTTCATTTATTTATGTATGTATGTAGATTTAGGTTTTTAGATATTTATTTAAGTACTATTTAGAGCCTTTTTATCACTTGCAATTTGTTGTTAGTCATTTGGCGAGGGCAGGTCCAAAGTCTAAGAGAGGTTGTTTGTGGGGGACGACGCGCTACGTGCTTCTATTAGAGGTTAGGATTTAAGGTCGGGGAAGCTTTGCCACTTTCGTTGTACCCCGTAATATATATGTATCTATCTCCTTTAAATACGAAATGATAAAAGTGAGACATTTCGTTTCAGCAATTGATGTGATCTTATAGGTGAACCATTACTCGTATTATCCACCATATCTACACCCATATAACTGCTATCCATAATGCCACGATCACCGATAGTCTGAAGACTCTGCGTATCATAATCATAATTATAGTTGAGATGCTGCATGGGTACCACTTCAGGTAACAGATGTCTTATCTGCGTAGGTGAGCGACGCAACTTGTACTGATTTCTGTTAATAAATAAATCAATTTATTTAATTGATTACACTATATGCATATGTATATATGTACACTTACTCAGTATCGTTGTTTTTCCTAAAGTTGTTACTCCTGTTTAAGTAATATATAAAAAAAATATTTTAATTACATATAATGGTAAAAGAGTTATTTATGAGTGTGTAAAACTATATATCTTAACTTCTTTTAATATTGAATAGGGGTAAGTAAGAAAAATTAAATCTTTTCAGAAATCCACATGTTTTTTTAAAAACCTTTGCTTTGATATTAATATACATTATTTAAAGGTCAAAGTAAAAATACTAAATGAATATGTTATTTCACTTTTATCTTAATAGATTACTTAGTTAATTGATGAAAGATTTACTATTCTATGCAAAATCCAGTCAGTTTCTATAAAATTTAGTAATATCTACTAACACCTAAATGTTTAAGAAAGAAAAGTTTGCCCTTTTTTTAATAATATCAGTATAAAATTAAATATAATTTACAAATCACATACTATATGGAAAATTGTTCTCAGATTAAGTTTTTTACTAATCTTAATACATATCTAATTTAAATCTCTAAGCTTAAAAGTACCTATCAGTCTATATACTATAGAATACTATATAGTGCAAACCTAATGAGCTCTCATAATACTAATCCTTATCTTGATAATGATGATATTCATCTGTGTCTGAGGTGGTGACAAGGATTACATACTTTTTATGTCGGTTTCCATTAAGACACATACAATGACATGAACACATTGATGATGTATTCGTTCCATTGAGCGATTGTCCATCGTGCCCTTCATAACCGCTTAGTATGGAACCATTAGATGTTATCACATCGCCCTCCAGTTTGACAGCCACTTGTAGTGCCTGTAATTGTATATCAATGTTAATTAGCAATGCCAAAATTAAAACTAGCAACTAATTGTGTTGCATTGGAAAGTTGAAAGCTCGGTATTTTGTGAATGTGTTGAATGGGATGATGGTGGAGGCTGGAAGTGGGAGTTGTTCAGTGTTTTTAATGTGTGGTTAGATCAAATTGTTGTTGTAGTTAGAGTTGTAGCAGTTGTTGTGGTTGGTTTTCTTTGTTGCTGTTGTTGTTGTTGTGGTTATTGTTGTTGTAGTTGTAGTTGTAGTTGTAGTTAGATATAGTCAAAATGTATGTATACATAGATTATTAATTCATCTTTAAAACCGCAATCACCTCATTGGTCCATAAATTGGACTTGGACATAAACTAAGCTCACGTTTTGCATTTCATTTGATTTCATTTCATATCGTTTCGTATCGTGTTTTTTAGTTGTTGGTTTTTTTTTTAGAGTCAAAAGCAACCGAAAAATATGCCAAAAATAAATAAAGAAAAAAAACAAGAATTGTTTTGTTTTATATTAAAATTCTTTTTCGTTTGGCCTGCTTTTTGGATAAATGTTAGAAAATTTTAATTTAATTTTTTAACAATCATATATTCTATAATAGTATATATGTAGATATTAGCAAAAGGCAATAAAGTGCTTGGATTAAGAATTTTAAGCGAAATGTGCAACAAAGTGGCAAGCAAATAAAATAAATAATAATAAACAAATTGTATTAATCAAAATTTTTTATAATAATATGTTTATAGAGATGAAAAATGCTGAAAATTTGGTGAAAATAAATAACTGCAAGGAATTTAGTTAATTTAATTCTGAATTAGATTATTATTGAGTTTGCATTAGGAATGGAATCTAGAATACAGTGAGAGAGGCTTTTATCATATTAAAAGCAGAGAAAAAATTGAGAAAACTCGGCGTGAAATATTAAAATTAGTCAATTAAGCTTAAGAAAATGTAGAAGAACATAAGATAGGCAATTGAAAAACAGTCCGCAAGTCTACAGTAATAAATGGGATGAGCAAAAAGTTGTTAAAGGCGGGGGAAAAACTATGGCAGCAAAATATCAACGTTGTGTATATATATATATGCCAGCTCACCTGCATGGCCTGGGCTTCGTCGCGTCGCTCATCCTCCGTATTCATCGTAACAAACCTAAGTACTAACAAGTTCAGTGATGCGGCCACAATTGCCAGGCCAAACAGTATAAATATCAGTGCGAACATAACGTATTCCGGTTTTCTATTCAGTGCATTATCTTTTTGCAAAGCTACCATATCGCCAAAGCCTATTTGAATTATATAAAAGTTAATTCAATTTATTGACCAAGTAATTAGAAAAAATTATATAATACCTATTGTGGTTAAAGTAATAAAACAGTAATATACTGAATCAAAATAGCTCCAACCTTCGAATCTCGAAAAGGCTGCAGCACCGCCAGCTATCGTCAGTGAACTGAGCGTCGTAACAACGCATATGAGATCCACCTCGGAGGCAACGGTTCGTTTACAGCGCAGCGATGTTCGCACCGCTTTGATAACAAAGCTGACGTTTGAATATAAAAAAATGGTTAAATAATATATTAATCCTATTTGGAATAAATGAACTTGTCGGAATCTATATGAATATACCTGCTCAGTCTATTCACTCTTTCTCCGATGCTCTGGAACATAACGAGACCCAGGGGTATACCAACAATGGCATAGCACATTGTGAAAAGCTTTCCGCCCACAGTGCTTGGTGTCGAGTGTCCATAACCTGGAAAAATTAAGAATCGTATATATATATGTATATATACATATGAGTATGTATGATGTATATGTAATGGTTACTAACTAACCAATGGTGGTCAATACTGTGGTTGCATAATAAAATGCACCAGTGAACTTCCACTGCTGGCCGGCCTTATGCGGTTCCGATTTGAGCACCACAGTCTCCATGACTTTAAAGTCCTCCTGTGATATATTGTATTTGCGTATAATCATGTCCTCGACAGCTTCAAGCAAACATTGTAAACATAACAACAAGGATTCATTAATTATTTAAAGCTTTATGAGCATTTATTATATATAGAACAGATAAAACTTATTGAAACTTAAGATTAGATTATTTCTAGGGAAGTTTGTAATCTATTCTTAAATTCTACAATTGAGTTATATGTATATATTATATATATTAAAAATAGCTGTAGTATTATTCTGTTTTATACATTCTCAAAACTGATTTTGAAACTTTTTGATTAGTTTTTAAGTGATAAGTAACAGAAAACTTCTTGCTAACAGATGATATTATTCTTTGAATCAGTAAAAGAAAGCGTAGGTTTTTCTTTATCTAATCTGTTATTTTACACCTAAAATATGTTTAAATTTAATATGTACATATTTGAACTTTTTAGATTTCCAAAGAACTAAACGAATTATTATAATTATAATTTATATTTATACTGAAGTTGCTACAAAAAGTAGGCAACTAATTTTGTATTTGTAATAAGATTTAAGTGCTGCAAAAGGTTGTACGTTTTTATGAGCTTATTTGAATTTGAATCCTTTTAAAAAATGAATCAATATCTTTCTTTACACAGAATCAAGAGTATGATTTAGTTTCACTTAAGTTAATCTTAATTTTTATGGATGAGAATTTATTACAAAGTTTTTGAATAATTTATGAAATGCTTACCTTGCAGCGCCTCCCAACGACGCTTTTCCGTTTCCGATTCGAGTGCATCAAAAACAGCAGCGCCCACAAGTAAATATGTAAATGTACACACGATCAAGGATATCGTGCGCACATTTTGTTTCTTCATTCTTCATTTAGGCGAGGTTATGTTTAATACTATTTCTTTTCATTCACATTCACATTGGCGTCTTCTCTTGCGGTAGTGTTGCGATTGGTATTTGTATTGGCTGCTGTCTGCCATATGTACATACATCTATCTATGTATGTCCTTTACAGCAAGATGTGTGTATACGTGTGATTGTGTGTGTGTTGAAAGGATAAAACTTGTGTTAATTAGGTTAAGCGTCAACTAGGTAGCAGGTAACAAGTCGTCAGCACAATGTATGCATGTATGTGTTGTGTCTGGATGTTTGTGTATGTGACTGACACTCAAGCCTTTTATTTTTGGCTCCCCCCTCTGTCCACTCCTTGTTCTTTTACGCTTCCTTTCGCTTTTGCTTTGCCTTTGCCACTCAGTCACCTAGTCTCCGTGACCGTTACGAATGTTTGTTTTTGCTTAGCTTGTGATTTTTGGTTCTCGTCCTCGTTTTAACGTTGATTTTTGCTTTTCCTTTACTTTTCTCTGTCTCAGCTTTTTTAGTTTGGTTGTTGTTTTTTCTCTTTTTTGTATTTTTATTTTTGGGCACAAGGCAATTATATTTTTGGGTAAATTCACTTAGAGCACTTTTCGTTTCGTTTCGTTCCGTACCGTTTCGTACGATTTGATTGCATTAGGGACATCAGAATATCACTCAACAATCAACTTTATTCTCAAATTGAATATATTTATGTATGCATGTATGTATTTCGTTTAGCCTAGATATTTGTGCCAGCATGTGTTACTCTTTAGTTGCACTTTAACGTATATTGCCGTGATGGCATGTCCTTGTGTTATTTATATGTTCGCCACCTTTGATGCATTCCATACTGCATTTCTAACTGCATCATCATGATGTTCACGCTGCTGCTGCTGCTGCTGCTGCTATTGCTGTTGCTCTCCATCAGTTGTTGCTAGCGGCGTCAGCAGGAGCCGAAGCAGAAGCAGGAGCAGGGCTTTCAAGGCTTCTGCTGCTGACGGCAATTGCTTCGTTGTTTTGCAAACACAACAGCAATGTCGGCGGCATCTCGTTGTCGTTGTCCTTCAGCTTCAGTTACGCTGCATTTTGTTCAGCCTCTGCGGTGCGTTGGGTGTTTAAAATATCATAAATTAGTTTCAAATATCTTCTTTTATTTATAGTAAAATTAGTTTTCAAGCTATAAGTAAATGCACGGAAGGGGCTAACGCTAATGCTAATTTAACATGTCCTTACTTCTTTTCGCCATTGAATTTATCTAATCTAATGTTAAATTTTGTTGAATAAAAGAGCTGGCTGTATACTTAGATATATACTTATATACTTTTAAGGATCTGCATTTAGATCTGGAACTTCTGTTATTGCAGCAGCATCCTTATTCTCTATGTATGTCGCTTTTTGTGTACGCTTCAACGCGTACACACACACAAACACACTTACAGGCACACATGCTGCTGCCTTTTTTTTTCTTCTAACTTATTGAGCCATGGCAACGTAGCCAAAATTTTGAGTTTGGTGGTGGTTTTATCCCCCCTTCTACCAGTCACATAGACACAGGCACACAGAAAGATTCACACACATACACACTCACAATAGCAATGGGGGGATACCCCAATACAGTAGCACGGTGTCCGTGTCCAAAAATTTGTTGTTGCCGCCCTTAGTTAACTTTTTTGTTAGTTGCCATTTGCACGGCCATTTTTCCCACACATTATTTGTTGCGCTATCGTATATCGCGCAGCCTCCTTTCCTCCTTTGCTTCTCTCCACCCTCTTTCCTAAGTATGTCTCCCATCCTGTGGCTGTGCTGGCAATGACAGTGACACTATCAAGAGTCCTCTGCCTACAATGTAGGCCCCATTCTGCTCTCTTTCAAAAAAAAAAAAAAATACATCGTTGTCGTCTAACACACAAATTCCTATTACATATGTATGTACATACATCATTATATAAAAAAAAGGACAAAAAAAAAATAGCAGAACCACATACATACGCATACACTCACTTACACACAAACTTGAACAGACACAGAGACAGAGACACTGTGCGACAATCGAAAACTCTGGGTACTTTGGCGTAATTTGCAATTTTCATGAATCTTGCCCGCACATCCACATCCTTTAATTTGTCACTCTAATTACACACATATACTTTGCGGCAGCGGCCCCACAATTTTTTTTCCACTATAATAATTTGCTTTTCTTTGCCTTTCGTCGAGCACATCCGCAATATGTACGCGCATTCAATTGTATTTCGGAACTGCTACGGCGCACAAACTGACAGTTGGCTGCTGGGATCCTTTGTGGTATATCAGGCTTTTAGGGTTAGAGCATCCTTGTTTGTAGTATGCTTCAAATTCCGTTGGGCTTTCGCTCTCCTTGTTAACCATTTGAAACATTGCGCCAGCTTGCCAAGTTAACAGTGTGCTGTTAAGCGCTCCTACATAATTTCCGTTACACTTTTGAAATCAGAAAAAGCTCGCTTGTGTAGGTGGCAAAATGCGTTTAAGATGATAATTCGACGCAATTTCGGCAGTCTTAATGAAATGACATAATAAATTATAATCTTAACCTTGGGTTCAAAAATATTTATTATTTCAGTTTCAAGTTCAACATTACGTAAGTACACGTACAATATCAATTTAAAACAAAATTTTTCACAAAAATCAATCGGTGAATGGCGGCAAACCAAATTGCTCTGGTTTGAAATCCTTTAGAGAGCTTATCACCTGAGTTGCATGCTTACAGCGTTCTGTATGAAGACGGGAATCAGGAACCATTACGACTTGCATTCCGGCGTTGATACCAGCAGAGACTCCGTTAGGTGAATCTTCAAAAACTAAGCAATTTTCAGGTGCTGGAGTATCGTTAAATCGATTGGCGGCCACCAAAAAGATATCCGGAGCTGGTTTTCCATTCTTAACTTCCTTATCGGTAGAACCACAGACGAGGTGATCGAAAAGGGTAAACAATTCCCTATGATTGGTGGTCTTTAGTTCTACCATTTCAGCCCCAGAACTGGTGGCCAATGCAAATGGCACGTTTTGGGCATGTAAATGCCTCAAAAGTCGTTCAGCACCTGTGTATGAATCAATTATTTTATAAGTTTTTAACTAATCATTATTGCCTATTATTAAGTAATCACAACAAACCTTCTAGCAATGGAACATTTCGTACACGCTCCGCGCACATTCGCATATAGAGTTCCAGGTACTTTTCCACTGTGATGGGCAGTTCACATTCCTCAATGACTATTTCGGCGGAACGCCTATAGGTGGTACCCATTACTCGAAATCTGGTGTCCACCGTATAACTTTTGCCATACATGTTCGCAATTTCTGCTGTGACCTCTTCGTAGATTCTTTCAGTATCTATTAAATTTGCAAATTATTTAAGCCATTGTTTTTCTCTTTCCCTTCGAAAAAACTTACCTAATAATAAACCATCCAAATCGAAAAGGCAATGAGTCACAGGTCTTAAGTCATTCCCCTGGACAACATCCTTTCCCTCCACCATGATGAGCAAGTGTAGTTATGTAAAAAGTTGTATGAGCCTGTGAAACAAGAAAACGGAATCTATTACATTCGCTTGTAAGTAATCAGTGAAATGTACTGGAAGCGGCATCTGTTCACAGTTTCCGGTATATGTAGTTTACTGTTTCTTTTTATTTACTTTTGCCCTTTTTTTCTTTGGCACTTATCTCGGACGCTTCTCACTAAAAACTACACTGTGCGCATCTACACTCTTTGCTAGCCTTGACCTACACGTATTGCCTGTATCTGTGCAAAAGCTTTTACTTCCGTATTAAATACTTGAAAGCTTGGCGAAATCCAAGACAGCTGTTGACACATTACACACAAAGGCACACAAAGACGCATGGATATGTTTACATTAGCAGGAAAATTTTGAATTATTTTTTATTTACTTTATAAATTCATTAGTTCAGCCTTTTGGTACTTCACTGACCCTCTTTGGATAACATGACGAATGAGCAATTAAATTTGATATATCAGAGGTTTAAAATTAAATAAAATACATACAAATAAAAATTACCAATTATAATGGCGATATTTAAATTGAATGTTTAATTTAATGTTATCAATGTACAAACAACCTGTTAAGTTAAATGAGACTGTTAAGTAAACTGTGTCTCGTTCTATTGAAATTCTGCAATCAGATTTCCTTTTTTTTGTCAGATTTTACAAAATTACAACGATTACATTGTAGAACAATTTAAAACTGAGCATAGTTGGCCTAATAAATTAACTGCCATAGTTTCAGAATGCGAGAACCACGTTCCAAATAGCAGACAAAATTAAAAAGTTCTCAAGTTGGTTTGTTGTTACTCAATCCATTAATTTAAATAAGAGTTATTTATACCTAAAATCTATTAGGTAAACTAGTGTTCCATTTGTTCTGGTGGCAGGACTATATTACAACCTAGAAGACCACGTCCAGTCCAGGTTTTTGGTATTAGAATTAAATCAAGAAACTGCTCGCCCCGCTTCACCCTGAGCTCGACATTCTGGTTCTGCATATTTCTCACAACTTCACCAATTTGTATAAGATCATTTTTAAAATTGCTTCCATTTATGGAACCGAAGCGAAGAATATTATCGCCTACGCGTAAACCCTAAAGGGAATGCGGAAAATAATTAAGGTATAAGTATTTATTAATGATGATCTTCTACTTACCGCTTCCTCAGCTGGTGAATGAGGACTGACTAGATTTACAACAACAATGACCCTCGTGTCCAGCTGGGGTACAATAGAACCACCAGTCGTTCGATCACCATCAAGATCTAGGGCAGAGGCACGATTGACAAGTTCTGGATCTGTGGTAGCGATTTCACTATGATACTGATTCAGTAGGTTTTGGATTTGATTCATCAGTTCCTTATGGTCATTTTGTAGGCAGATTATTGTCTGGCGAGCCTGACGCACCTGATAGATATCAATATCATTGCGTGGAAAGCCCTCAGCATCCACCAAGGCACCTGTCATGCCCACATTATCGTTCTATTGGGAGAGCAGAATCGGACATTATCAATATTATCCTTCACAGATTGCCTTGCCTCAAGTTTACTCACAGAGGCCAGAATTTTTCCATTTTTAGCGATTTGCTCCTCTAGCTGCTTCTTGGCAGCAATCAATCTTTCCAAGCGATGTTTCGTGGTGACTTCCGTGGCCATGACTTGCAGCTATTATTTTTATTTGTCCAATTAAGTCGAAGAGTTTTCTATTTAAGGAACAGTAAATTTAATGTGTTTGGACGAATATGCTGAAATCTATTAAAATTTAAAGATCCGTTTCTTATTTACAATAACCTCGAAATGATCAATTCAGCGCTGTTACAAGTCTTGAAGAAATGTTTAAAATTTTCAAATTAATTAACTTTTCGAAAGATTTGTTTTTCATAAACAAGTTTAGATATGTAGAATTACCAGGGCTGCCGATAGCTTATCGTTTCAGAGTTATCCAAAATTTTTAAACAAGTGTTGGACATTGTTAAGTGTGTTGCGATAAGAGGTCACCCTCTAGTCGAAAAACAACTTTCTGGCAACGCTACATTGACAATTTGACCAACAAAAATATAAATTTCGGAAAGAGAAAAGGAATAAATTGATTAAAGCGTAAACAAAAAAAAAAAATATAAAAAATACTCAAAGCCACAGCTTCTTTGCATTAACTCAACCGAAATTAGCAATAACCTAAAGCTGGCCCAATAGAACGTAACACATATCAGCGAAATACAGAGATTTGAAATTCCGCTCTGTCAACGAATTAAGATGTGAACGGAGGGCTGTGAAGGTTTTATGCAATGTTCATGTTCTAGTTTTAGCTAATAACACATTGTGAATCGGTCGGTGTACGCGAATAGGAGTGGTGAGTGTTCAGCAAAAGAGGGGAGAAGGACGTACGTGGAGAAGGAAGTGGGAGAAGGGCTTGCTTCCAAATGACTGTGACAAACACACACATAATGGAGACACAAGGCAAGACAGCACATTATCAGGCAGGGGGAGGAGGCAGAGGTGGCGGCGGTAGTGGTGGTGGCGGCGGCGGTGGTGGCGGTCAGCAGCATCTATCATTGGTATCCAACAAATCCTTAGAAATGGAACCGGCAGTAGATGATGATGATGAAATAACCGTTTTGCTAGCCAATAAGAATTTTCACTATGACACGCCAACGCAGTTGGACGATGCATTTCTTGAAGTCAATAATGCCACAGAAATTCTAACCAAATCGGGTGAACTGAATGGGGAGGATGAAGAGCAACCTCATGCCCAGGTAACCTGGTTGAATGACGATGAGATTGATACACTTGATCGGGTCACACTCGATATTGGCAACATGTTTTTCAATCGCGTCGACAGTCAGGATATAATCTATCAGCAGAAGAAGAAGAATATCAAAATGGTTGGCAAATACGTCATGGGCGATGTCCTGGGCGAGGGCTCCTATGGTAAGGTAAAGGAAGCCATGAATTCGGAAAATTTATGTCGTCTGGCTGTCAAGATACTGACTAAACGGAAATTGCGTCGCATCCCAAACGGTGAACAGAATGTGACACGTGAGATTCATTTGCTCAAGCAGCTGAAGCACATAAATGTTGTGGATCTGGTAGATGTGCTGTACAATGAGGAGAAGCAAAAGATGTATTTGGTCATGGAGTATTGTGTGGGAGGCTTGCAGGAAATGATTGATCATCAGCCGGATAAGAAGATGCCCTTATTCCAGGCTCATGGTTATTTTCAGCAACTGATTGATGGCTTGGAGTATTTGCATGGATGTCGTGTCATCCACAAGGACATCAAGCCTGGCAACCTGTTGCTAACCCTTGACCAAACACTGAAAATATCTGATTTCGGTGTGGCTGAGCAATTGGATCTATTCTCGCCGGACGACACATGTACCACGGGGCAGGGTACACCAGCATTTCAGCCTCCCGAAATTGCCAATGGCCATGAAACCTTTGCCGGCTTTAAGGTGGACATTTGGAGCAGTGGCGTTACTTTGTAAGAATCTCGTGCTGTAGCTAAGATAAATAATAGATTTAATTTTCATTCATTTTTTTCTTTCATTTTTATTTTGCAGATTTAATCTGGCCACCGGTTTGTATCCCTTTGAGGGAGATAATATATATCGACTGCTAGAGAATATTGGACGTGGCCAATGGGTTGCTCCTGATTGGCTTTATGAGATGGATGCAAATTTTGCCAATCTAATCTATGGTATGCTGCAGGCGGATCCCAGTACACGCTTTTCTCTTCAACAAATTCGCAATGATACGTGAGTATGGATTGTGGGATTATATATTCATTTGGATAACATTTATATATATGCTTTAGTTGGTTTGTGTCCGCACCGGCGGTTACCGGCCCACCGATACCCATTCCTCCATTAAAGGGCGATAAATATCGACGTTCCACTGTGGTGCCCTATTTGGAAGCCTATCACTATGGCAGCGAGCATGATCAGGAAGATGTTTATTTTACCGAGCACGATATGAATCGTAAGATTATTATATTTTCATGCCGTTAATCTAAGCTGAATTGCCTACTCCCTTTCTCCCCCCTAACCTAAACGATCCTTTCCAATCCTTAAAACCGCTTCTTCGCTTTGTAGAGGAACTAGCCCGACAAGCAGCTGCCGCTGCTGCTGATATACGAGCCAAACAATCAGCGGCTGCTCTAGCCGCTTGTCACATGTACGAACCGCCAACAACCAGTGCTGCTGCCGCCGCTACCGAAGAAGGGCTGGCAATGGCCCTCTATAATGGACCCGGACGGGGATCCGAAGATCAGCCCGCAACGACTGTGAAAAAGAAAGGATCAGTCTTTAAACGACGCGCCAAAAAACTAACATCCTGCATCTCTGTGCGCAAACTGAGCCATTGTCGTACATCGTAGTTACTAAGAATCCAAGTATTGGAAAAAAAACTATATTTACTTTGTTAACAAATTGTGAGCAACTTTTTGGTTTTTGTTTGTTTAATTTAATTTTTTTTTTTTTTGTCCTTTCCATGCCCACCAACCCCCCACCACCAAATCCCAATTCCTAAATCCCTATACCAATCATATATTACGTTCGCCAAGTATTTATAATGAAAGTAGAAAAAAGCAGAGAGACTTTAAGTTAGCCCAGCTAAGTGGGGGCATTCACCATGCGTTACCATAACAAAAAAAACAAAAAACAAAAATGAGAAAAAACGAAAACTTAATGAAATGAAAAATGATTGATTATGATAATGATATGTAGTTTATACCCAAGTGACAATACTGTGTATTATATATTAGTGTGAAAGGAGCAATTGAGAGTCATCGATCGGAGAGAAGATAAGAGGAGACGAGAGGAGAAGAGAGGAGTGCAGTTGAGTTAATTAAGTCGTTCAAGAGAGATGGAAACATGTTCAAATTGCAATTGTTGTTGGCTTCGTTATATTCTAAATACACAAACAAACAAAACAAAACTAAAACTAATACTTAAAAACAAATGATGCAATTCCCAGTCGTCGTCGACGAGTCAAACTGCTGGACAGTATTTGCAATGGAAAAGTTGAGATTTTTTTTAATTTACAAAACAAAACCAAAAAAATCAAAAAAAAAAACAAGAACGAAAAGAAAAATAAAATAAAAATAGAAAACAAAATCCATTGATAATAAATACAACTCAAATGATATATTTACTGAATTCGCATTTAGTTTACACATCTGTTTTAGACTACCTTAATTACATTGAATTGTTTATTCTAATTCTATAATTTGTATTCTATTTGCTGGTGCTATTACTGCTGCAGCTGCTGGAGCACCCACTGTTGGTTGTTCAGTTACTGTTGTATGCAGCTCATCCATTATGAACATCTGGTGATAGTGTTGACCCAATTTGGATAATTTCTTTTGCATTAAATTTCTAAGTGTGTCCACATATTGAGGTGGTACCTTCACCATACTTGTGTTGCGCCAATGCAGACCATTGCTATCAATGTGAAAGAGGGCAGGAGAGGGTACATGATCCTTCAAATAGTTCCATATACATTCCCGTAATAACAAAGCAATCTGTGAGAGAAAAGAAAATACATAAATATAAGAAAAACCAATGAAGGAGCAATCGAAACCAGGTTTCTATATGCCCATTATATAACTAAAATATATAGTTTTGATATAGAACCACTAAATATCTTTTGAGAACTTTTCGGAAATGCTCGGGACATAGAATGAGCAACTATCTATCGATATATATAAAAATCTAGAGCGCATGCTGGAGATGTAGTATAGACACCGACTTTTCTTTCTTTATATATTTCTAACAAGTTGACAAATTTCGATTATTTCTGGTTTCGATTGCATTCCCTTATGGTTAATTAATAGACTTGCCTCAGCTGATTCAAAGTGATGAATGATCATGTGAAGATGGTTAAGTGGCGGTGGTATCAATTGACTTAATGCCAATAATTGTAGCAGCTTTTTCGTGCACAGCATTAGTTCATCATTGGAAGATGCGGGCTGGAATTTATTAACTGGAATGGAATTAGAATTATATATATACGAATATATATATATAAGAAAACTTCTAAATTTTTAATTCAATTTTCGACTTACCATTTTTGCCACGCCAATGATGCAGGCATGTGGCGCACAGCGCCCGAAGCAGCACCGAGGAATAACATAATGCTGGTCTATGGGCAGCAATCATGCCCAGTACAGCCCAGAGTACAGGGGATGTAATAAAGGCACGTCGAATTTGCATATCCCTTTCCATTGTGACTTTGGTGAATTCCTCATCGGGAAAGGGCAGACCATTGTACATAACATCTGTGGAGACCAGCTCAACCAACAGAAGTGATACCAATGAATAACCCTCAACATTATTGGGTTTCTCCTGCAAACGGAATAGTGAATTCCTTTTAGCTAAACTAGAAAAAACATAATTATTTCTATGGGTTTTACCAAATCTTCACAGCAGGCATTCAAAGCTTTGAGGTATAAGGTTTGCTTTTCCGCATCGCAACCTTGATTATTTGTGGGTAAGACAGGCCGCAGACCACGTCCAATTACACCAGAATGGAGAACTGAACGATTCGAATTTGTGCCAGAACTTGTATGCAGATTCTGTATTATTAGTAGTTCATGTTCTGGTATTTCCAGTTCATCCAGTTCGTATTCCTGCAACTGACCCAACAAATGACCATGATAAAATAGAGCACCTTCGATTAGCTCCCGCAGGCAAATAGTACGAGCAATTTTCCGGGCCGAGCATTGTCGTTGGAGCAGGGCGTTGGAGCGATTGGCAGCTGCAGTACGTCGTATGACAGCTAAATAAAAATATAAAGATCAGCAATGGATTGGAATGACAATTCTCATGCACTAACTCTGCTCGGTGAGGCCCACAAAAAAGTATTTGACACTGAGTACAGCCAGTTTGAGAACCATTGGAGTCCGCAGAACATTTGTTCGTCCGCCAGCTTCCATGTTATTTAATAGATCAACAATTAGATGAGCCAAACGCATACGGTCTAAATCCTCTTCTTCTGGTGGCTTGCAACCATTCTGATCAGATTGCAATTTGACACGTTTATTTGAGTTATTGCCATTGTACATATCGGGCATTGTTTCCTGATTGTTGTTCTTGTTATCCGATTGTTTCTGTTTAAATTTCTGTGCACTACGCTCGGCGGCATCTCTGTCCATTTTTAGCACCAATTTATTAATTGTACATTCAAAGATCTGTATAATCTTGGGCAGACATTCGTTCAAGGCACGCGCCAGCAATGGCGTCTTGATATGGGGCAGCACATTCTTTTTGTGAACTCTGGTAAGATGGTAATATTATTTGTGAGTGCTTTAAATAGGAACACAGAAGCAATAGACTCACTTGGCCAATAGATTTAGGTTAGAAAACGTGTTAAACGCTTCGGTTGGTGTGCCTGCTGGTACGGGTAGACGATTATTAACCTGTACCTGCAGTGTAATATCTTCCAGAACCATTTTAAATCCAGGCGTAAAGCCAGGAAAATTCACCATTCCGCTCTGACCAGCCATTAGGCGCATTAGAGCACCAATTCCATTGGGATTTTGAGCATACGATTGGCGTAGCAGTTCCGATATGGTTTGATAGTATATATGAGGATGCTGAGAAGCTATCAAAGGATTGAAATTGGTTATAAAGGGATCATACAAGTTTCTGCTGTTACTTACAAACCACGAGAAGCAATCGAACGGCTGTCTGCTGTTCAATAAGATTTGTACTAAGGCAACTTTTCCAGAGCATATATTTGGTGTCCTCGTAAGCTAGATCCGCCAGAAGTGGAAAATTGCGTTGATTAAGCACCCATTGCTCTAGCTCCTGCATAGATGTGTCCAAAAAATCCTGACACCACATATATCTTTCAGCCATTCGAGCTGCTGTGAGTAGTAATTTGGCGCCATGATGACTCAGCCGGAGCACTGCATTATTGAGAGTCGGCTGCATATCAGCAAACATTTTATTGCTCAGCCAGAGTGGAGCCTTTAATAGAATCATTTCGCACATGTCATCCGAATCTGAAACCAAACACAAAAACAACCAAGTTCAAATGTTGTCTGGGTAATATAAAAATTGATCTCCACCTACATAGATCAACCAGAACATTAACCAAACTCTGCAGTATAGCATCCGAGTAATTGGTAGTTATCAGGAGAAATGGTACCACAGCCACATCTAATGATTTTTTCGGTGAAAACCCATCCTTGAGCATTTCACGAAAGGCGGCACGCAGTTGCTGCTCGTGACACGATGTCATATAATCCAAAATGCCCGCCTCAGTGTCCAAATGACACCGATAGTCATCCGCAAAACGTTTGATGCCACATTGCAAGATTTGCACAATGATCTTATAGGGAAAGCATCCACCTAATCGCGCCACTATCCAATCAAAAGTCATTGGAAATTGATGAAAAGCGTTCAGCATAATCTCTACACAAGTCTCCTCTTCGGCACTGCTCAGTTTGCGAAAGCAACCATTGATTAATGTCAGTAGTCCATGCATGGCATTGCATTCTAGCCAATAGTTGCACGACGATGTGATTGTCATGCGACGTTGTGTGTACTTGTCAGAGAGTCTAGCCACCAGATCTAAGCTCCAGTTTGCAATAAAGGGTGACCAGGCCGGTGGACCTTTCCATACTAGATTCTGCAAGGCCGTCTGCACTAGGTTAAAACTTTCATATTCCTGGGCACGCATCTGTTGCTGCCGATTGCCGCCTTGCTTTACTTGGGAGACTGGCAGACCTGTTTTTGGGTCCATCATTTCGGGCAGGACATATAGCTGGACACTGATCTCAGCCAGTAGGGAAAAGTACTCGAATACAATGTCCCGCGTGGCTGGCAGCTCATCTAAAAAACTGAGTCTGTTCAGGAATGGACGAATGGAGTGGGAATTAGATATTTTCTTGGCATTGAGCGGCAATACTTACGACAGTTTGATTAGAGAGGGATTCGTCAAGACCTGGGGTGGATTGTTGAGGCCATTGCCAACCGTGTCTATGAAATGCTTTAGTTGATCCAAGAGGTTTTGTCGCAACATTTATAAAGTTTTTCCTTTCTTTTTTTAAACAATTACAAATGCAGGCAAAACTATAGGAAAAAAAATTGTACGGTCACACTAGTAAAGATATTTGTGGTTAATGTTAACTCATAGTGCGTCTGTTGTCTCAGCCTGAGCAACGGAAATCCGTAAAGAGGAAATTCAATATCAATCAAATTCGTGCATAAATAATTTAAATGAGCAACTATTGTTATTTTTAAATGCATTTGTTAACAGTTAATGCGATCAAATTTGCATTTGAATATTTGAAAATCGAACACAAGACTAAAACAAATGAATGATTAAAAACCATAATAAATGAGAATGCGCTGCCATCTTCTCATGGTAATTTCCTCAAACGATTGCTACAATTGTTTAAAGGGGTTGCTAATTAGCTAATGAAATCATTTATTAATATCAGTTAGCTTATTTTTTAGTCATTTCATTGAATTTTATGTCAACCCGCTGACCTTGATATATTTTCACAAATGCTGACCATCTTCAAATTCAAATAACTTGCGCAATTTCTAATACAAATACTACTCGTGTTGTGTTTTATGTGCGTACTAAACTGAACACCATTATCATTATGATCATGGTCATAATCGTCTTTCTTGTCTCGTCAGGCATCATCGTCTATTGACAAATGAATTTTTTACTTTATTTATGTACATATGTATGTACATACATGTATATACATAAATATATATATATATATATTTGATTTAAAATGGGCGTGTAGCACGTTTTTGGTACGGATGGAAAGTCCAGTTAGCGTGTTAATTCAATGTTTTATTTTTTTCAATATGTTTGCAAGGCTCGAAACGGGTTTGAAAACTTGAATCTTTTGTTTTTATTATACATCGGTATTTTCTATTATATTTTTGAATTTATTTATTATTTTTTCGATTTTACCTTAGCTAACACTTACAATTGCATTTGAATTCGACCCAAAAAGAAAAAATGCCATGTAAATGTGAGAATGATTTGCAGAATCAGAAAATGGCGCTTGACTTAACCGTTATTTAACAATCATAACAACAATGGCCGCCTGCACAGTATATGCAACTATATTACAAGTTGCTGCAGCTGCGACTGTGTCAGTTTTTTCTTCTTATATTTTTATTTTTTGTTTTTGTTACTTGCTTCGAGGGCTATTGAGACTTCGGCCAAATGCCAAATCAACGCATCAATCATCGCGAAGATTGCACAACCATAAATATGGAGGCGGTGAGGAGATATAGTAGGGGAATCTTAGTATATTAATACACTTTAATATAAGGTATATTGGCTATTATAATAAACCTAATTATCCATTGACTTTAGCATCAAAGTAAATTGTTTCAAAATTAACACTAACTTTTATTTGTTTAGAATATGTTTTGATGAGAACAAAGAATATGGCAAAAAAAAAGTGGTGCAAATCAGATTATTCCGGTAATTTGGTTTCCCTTTTTTAATATTTTTTTTGTATTGTAATGGTCATTAGCAGACTTGGCAAGAATTTTTTTATTTTTTAAAATCTTGTACAGCGCGTGTTTCTCTAGATTTGGTCATTCGTTTTACAAAATGCGCAAATTGTGCGGAAGACCTTGAACTGGACATATCTAATTTGGTTTTTTTGGAATATTTTGATTCGTTGAATAAGGTCAAAATACGTAGTAACGTGTTTACAATAAACCAAGAAACAAAGCGTTAGAGGGGAAAAAAAGTCTTAACGACAAAATCACCAAATCTCTTAAACTTGGCCTAATAACAATGGCCGGTAAGCAAAAACACCCACAAAAAGATGGCCAAACATGGCCAAGCCAATCGTCAGACAACAGAGCAACGGACAACATCTCATCTTTATAGCATCATCACTTGACCAGCACAATCGAAGGTTGGTCAATTAAATATATACGCATCAAAACACATTATGAACCAACATCTGTGCCAAACAATTGCGTTTTTTTGTCCGTCAATGATTGTCATTTGATTATTTCGTGTGCACCGGAAGAAGTGCGTCCACCTAAAAAAGTCTGACTGATGGTCAACATAATGAAAAATTTGTCATTAAAGTATTTGCAACTTTAGCCATTGCAATGTGCATAGAAATAAAGGCATTAATTGCCTTTAACATTGCTTAATATTCTAAAACTAATAATTAAATTTAAGTGGAAATATTACAAAATATAATAACAAAGAATTTATAAAATATTATTTATAAATATTTTAAAAATTAGAAATAAAAATTAAAAAAAATTAAAAAAAAAAAAAAAAAAAAAATGACATTTAACAATGTTTATAGACAACATTTTGAATATAAATAAAATGAATAAAAGTGAAGTTTTTAATACCTAAATTGCATGTGATTAAGAAAAAATTTCTAGTATCAGCAAAGCATTTATAAATATATATATTCAAATATATATAAAAAAGTATTTGACTGCATTTTAAGCAAAAGTTAACAAAAGACCAATTAAATTACGTATAGCTTAGGTTCTCAAATGTCACATAAAAGGTAAATAAAAATCCTAAATTACATTTCTACGAATAAATTAAAAAAAAAAAAAAAACAAAAATACGGTGTTGCATAATGACATTATATGGCTTTAATTGATTGGAATATTTGTTATATTCTACCGCAATATTGACGCTGTAATTTGAATTTTTCCAAAATTTATTTGTTGTCATTTGAATATTATTTTGAATGATTTTTCCTTATTTAGGTAGCGCGTGTATTTTTTTTTTGTATTGTGCCGCTGATTTTTGGTTGGGTTCAGAAAAAAGGGCTTTTTGTCAAATTAAAATATGGAATATTCATGAGTAATTATTAAATCATATTTGATTAACTGTACATACATACACACACACATACACTTACATATTTAAGTACTTGATTTTTTATATTGTATTTTTGGAATTTTCGTAATATTTTGCAATGTTAAGTAAAATGTACAATTTTTGCATGTCATGAGTAGAAAGAACTTTGAACTGAAATAATATTGGTGCAATTTAAATGGTGAGACTTTTAGCAGGTAAATTTTAAATAAAGTAGTTGCACCCAATAGTCATTGAAAATGGGTGTAACCAAGCTTGACATTGCTATATAACCCCTAATTGAGGGTAACCAAATAGTAAACCGTTAAATTCATCGATGACAATATGCAAAAAAAAAATTGGATTTTGCTGCTTATTGACCATAATAAATAGTTTTTATTTTCTATTTTCAATATTCTAAATGCGAATATTAAGTATACGCCATGATGGGGTTTGGCTATAGTTTATGATGGAGGAAGCCGCCACGACGACCTTTTGGTGACCATCGAGAATGCGATTAGTGCAAATCTTTGCCCAGATACTGGACCCCGACAAAATCGCAGTCTCTGTTTCAGTCACAGTCTCCGTCTCCGTCTCCGTCTCTGTCTCCATCTCCGTCATCATTTTGATGTCTGGCAAGTGCGGCAGCATTGTCTTTGCTTTTTCACAAGTTCACTTTGCGTTTCCGTCGTTTATTGGTATCGAAAAAAAAACAAACAAAAGAAATGATCATCGTGCTGCTAAGCCAAGTCAGAGACTTCGCTCTTAATCATAAATATTTAAAAACCCAAAAACTCAAACTGGTTTTGGTACCATCTTTAATTTTGACTTTTTTCTTTTTCGAAATACATATTTAAACAAAACTAAAAACACTGAATTTAAAATAATTAAGTTTGTTAGTTAGAAGACTAGAATATACCCTATAGAAAGTGAGAATGTTTCTGTATCCCTAAAACTGTAATTTCATTGTTCTCTCTGCTCACACCTTCTGCCTGAATATATTGTTAAAATTATATTAATTAAAATTAAAATCAACTTTTTTCGACCCAAACTTTATATGAAAGATGCAATAAACTTAAATTATCTTTCAATAGCTTAATATACCCAGTTTACCAATTCGTTATAGGGTATTAAAAGTGTGCATAGATATCGCATTCATTTGACTAGTGTTCACTAGCCTGGAGGGCGACCTTTTTTTGTTTTCTTTTTTTTTTTTTTTTGCTAAATTCAATCTATTAAATATATTTAAATATCTTTTTGCTGAATTTTTTGTTTTGTTCAATATATTGCGCGATGTATGTATACATATTCAAATATTTTCCAACTGACTGTCAAAGGTTAATTAACGGTTTATTTTATATTTTTTTGTTTTGTTTTAGTTACTTAGAACTTTGCACATTGCAATCATTTGCCTGCCAATGGCAATATCAACATCAGAATAAATTGGCAAGAAAAATTTTTCCGCCCCCGAGTAGTTAAGTCTATTATAATTAACGCTGCACTTTGATGTATGTTCAATAATATTAACAACAACAAAAAAATCAACTTAAACCAAAAATTAAATCAAATTCCAAAGGGCTTAAAAAAAGTTAACTGCTGTCGACGTTAACAGCATCCTTGCGCAAACGCAAAGGCAGCGACAGCGACAGCGGCAGCAGCAGCAGTAGCATCAAAAGCAGGCAGAGGCATACTCTGAGTGAGAGTTTAGTCAAACATACACATATGACCACACACATCCACACGCATACTATGATAAAAGCTGGACAACCTGTTGCTGCTTCCAGCTACGCTCAGAATATTGTTGCCGAAAGCTCTGCCGCTGCTGCTTCGGCAGTTGCGCACGCTCACCGAAAAAGCAAAACCAAAAAAAAAAAAAAAAACAACTAAACTCAAACTTCGACTTTGCTGACGTCTCTGCTTCGGTCGCTGCTTCAGTCGCTGACGCTGTAGCAGATATGCCTCGTATAAAAGTAAAGCGACAGCGTGAAATCAAACTTATTTCAGTTTTTTTTTGATTTGAATGTACAAAACGTAGTTCGACCCAGTCGCCGCCGTTCAGTCCAGTTCAGTCCAATCCAGTCGAGTCCCCAACCATCTTGAGCTGCGGATTTAGCAGCATATCCGATTGTGATTTGGTTAACACAAATTTACAAAAAAAAAAGCAAAAATAAAAAACGAAAACCAAAAAAATATTTCTTATAAAACATGGTTTTAAAACTGTTTTGACTGGCGCGCGTGTATAATAATCAATAAAAACATTTAACAACAATAACGATTAATAATCAAACAAAAATTATAGTAGGATATGGTTAATCAAATGTGTGGAAATCTTTTAAACGAAACAAATTGACTTGTGCGCCCACTGGAAAAGCAAAAAGAGTAAAATATATAATAACCACAATCCGCACCACCAAAAAAATCAACGCCATCATAGATAGTGTTTAATTCTTAATTGTTCACAGATTTTTAAAGTTTATAAAACAAAAATAAATTAAAGAATAAAGTGAATATTTTTGAAATTCAATAGAGAGAATATTAAATTTCAAGTGACCCCAAAAGATCAAGGAAATAAAACTTAAAGAAATGGTAAGCTATTTTAGATACAAAAGTAAATTTATCTACTTATTTATTGTTCCTGAAACAAGTTTAATATTTAATATTTATTATCTTATTATACTTAATACTTGCAAAAAACTTTAATAAAATAGTGAATTTATTTGTGTTAGTTAAACTAATCAAAACCGGAAATATTGTTCTTTAAATGAAAAAGAATATATGTAAATGAAATTAAATAAAACTGAATCTTATTCGCGTGTCTTTGAATTGTCTTAAATCTTACTTCTCGATGATTATTGAAAAAAAATGTAAATTTGAAATCAAAAATTAATAGATATTTCGGATTGCAGTTTTGAAAAACTATTCGTTGAAATTTAAAATGATTTTTAGTTCTTTTATCAATTAGGACTTGCCAATGGAGAAATTCTTTGCCTTTTCATGGATTCTAATATATTACAAATAATTATATTAATTATTAAACTAATAATTCATTTTATTTTCTTTCTGTGTATGGAGATTTTCGTTATGTAAATTATATATTACATTATTCTAAAGTCAATTTCATATGAATACTTAAATTTTATAGTAACAGCTAGTAATTTTTTAAGACTTTCAATGATTATAAGTTTTCGCTTTTTCCTTTTTATATATCTAATATACATACATATATCTATCTTTTTCATGACTTACATGCAAACTATTTGCTGTATTCTGTTTCTGGGATTTCCATCAATTTAACAAATGACTCTTTGATAGAAATAAACCTCACGATTTATTGTGCTCTCTTATACACATGTTCAAGATGAATACTTCAGGTTGATTATTAAATAAGTGAATGGGACTTATTTCCCGTTAATGAATCTAACTTAATAATTAATAATTGTTATAAATTTCCATTACATTTCCTTAAACACTCATTGAGTAAACCTGTAATTTATATATTACTGCAATATTGTAGTGTACTTTTTCTTCTTATTGTTGTTTTATATTCATTTCACGAGAAATATTTATAATTTGTTATTTTTTATTTCTTTTTGCTTTTCTAGAGAGAGAAAAACTCAAACGTTGGCTGGTTTTTCTCAAGTACAAATTTTCAAAAGTTTCCAATGTCTTTGGTCTACAGAAAGTTTTTGCCAAGCGCAGACCTTTTGACGCTTTTGTTACCTTTTTTCTTTTTTCTGTTTTTTTTTTCTGCTTTCAACGCGACTTTGTTTTGCTAGAGATATTCGCACTTGCAAAATGCAACTATAGCAAGTTGTTATATAGCATTTTGACTATGATTTTTATGGTGATAATTTTATATATATGTATGTAGATATATACATATACATATGTATACGAGTATATATAGTAAAAATATTGTCGTGGTCAAGCGTCAAGTGAAGGTTATTCGAACATTTTGAGAATTGGGAGGTCGCCAGAAAAATCTTTTACTATAGGAATATATGAATCTGGCTTGACAACATTTCACACGGAAATGCAAAAGGCGATTGCCTTTGAATGTGCTGACCTTGAATTTAGAGCCATACATATATATATATATATATATATATAGCTTAAGTTGAACCTGCAACTGGGATAACTGGATAAAGTGTAGTTTTTTCTGAGACTCTTGGGTGATATCTTGCTTAATGAAACAAGTGAAATGATTTCATTTCATGGCCAACATTCGAATCTTGACTTGGGTCTTGGGCTTGGGCTTGGATTGCAGCAGCCATCAACTTGTTGCATTATTTTTGATTGTTCATTAAGTTTTGCCGTTTTTTTTTTTTTGTCTTCGTTTTTTTTTTTGTTTTTTCCTGTTTCTTTGTCTTTGTTAATGGTATTATGGTTTTTTCAGTTTTATTTTTATGTTTTTAGAAAATACTTCTGCCAAGCTGAATGTTACCTTATCAGCAATTAAAGAGTTATGATGTTATGTTTTTTCAATTTTGTAATGCCAATGAATTTTTCAAGATTAGATTATAACGGCTGCCAGGAGGCGTTAAAAATAAAATCAAACAATAATTCATTTTCTCTTGCACAATTTTTTTCTCATAAATTTTGCATTTCGGTGTCTTAGAGTATCCTATAGTCGGCTATTCAAAATTCATATACAATATTTGTTTAATTTTTACTCATCTTTTAGTCTTCTGCTGCTTGTTGATTGTGTAGAAATCAAGTGATTTTCATATTCATTCAACATCTTTTTTGCTTGATCTGCAAATTCGAAAATGTTTTTTCGGTTAACCAATCCAATATCCAGTTGCCGCTGGCCAATGATCAAAGCTTAGACATTGCACCATTTATACACATATATATATATATATAAAAAAAAACAACCCAACAATTTTTTTCTTCATTTTTACAAATTTATTCAAATCTTTAACTTGTTGGAGTATGTGAATACGAGAATGAGTTTGCCTGTCTCTCTGTCGGCTTTTTTCTCTTTTTTTATTTGGTATTTTTCTTTGGCCATTCCTTACACAATAATTATTACACCTTCATTTTTGCTTTTGCCACATTTTTGGTGAATCTTTAAGCTGTTATTGCCGATGTTTTTTTTTTTTGTTTTATTTTATTGCTGCTGTCGCTGGTTGTTGTTGTTATTGCCGTTGACACTGAAAAGTGCAAAGACGCTGAGCAACAATTTACTAGGCCAGTTGGTCACCCAGCTGCCAAACTGCGCAGCTATCCCCAAGCCAAGCCACGCCAATTCAACTCAAGTCAAGTCAAGTCAAGCAAAGCAAAGCGAGTAATCACAATAATAATAATAAAAAATAAAAAAGAGAAAAAACAAAACTTTTAATCAATCGATTTGCTTGCAGGCATTGTTAGGCCACATTAGAGAGACAGTTAGTAAACGTTAACGTTGACGCTATCACAGTTTACCACCATCCCCCTTGCCACCACCCACCACCCATTACAATTCCACTCAATTCAACTCTCAGCTGTTTCCCTAAAAATAACAAAAGCCAAAAAAAAAACAACGCAAAGATAACTAGAAAGAGAGAGAGAGAGAGAGAAAAAGCGAGAAAGAATGAGAGAGAGAGAGTGAGAGTAAGAGATAAAGTTTGCCGCATGTGACTTTGCCGTCGATCGTCTTACAATTCGGTGTTGGTGGCGTATACGCAATATTGTTTAAATGCATCCAGCAGAGAACTAACTCAGGGAGCAAAAAATAAATATATATGTATATATATATATATATGTATATGTGTGTATAGTAGAAGCTGTTGCATTTTGTAATAATAATGCCATTTGGCCAAAGGTTTATTGTCTAACATTGAGATTGTGTGTACTAGTAGTTTGGTGCGTGTCTCTCTTGGTTTATCTAGTTAACATTTTTACGTTTACCCTCACTCTCCCATATCGCAGTCAAGTGCTAAAAACGCCATGAAAAACTGATAGAAAAATGAAAAAGCTATAAAAAAACCGTGTATACTCTATATTTATATACCTACATCTTTATATGTGTGCGTGTGTGAGTATAAATGAACTATAGCGATAATGTTTTTTGACTCTTATCGTATAACTGCTGTGATTGGAATCGAAGTAAGTGACATTAACAATTCAATTATTTATTACTCGATAAAGATTATGAAATGATAACAAAAAAAAAATAAATGGGCAATTGGAAATTAAAGTATTTTTTAGAATTAAACAACACAAGTTTTAAATTTCAATATACTATAATAAATATATATATAAAAATTCAAAGATCTATTAAAGATCATCATCTATTATATTCTTGTTTTTTATAGAAACTATAGCAGACATTCAATATTATACATATATCAACAGAATATTTTTAATTATTTGGCAATAATTTCTTTATCAGAATATACTAATTTTAGAATTGAGAATTCTCAAATTTATGAGATTGTTAAAAAACAGATATTTGACTTATATTGATGATTGATTTATTTGGTTATAACATTTTTTTCAAACAAAAGATTATTCCCAAAGGTTAGCCATAATTATGTCAATTTATATGCAATTTAAATTTAAACAGCAATTTATTTAAGTTCACGATGTGAAAAGAAAGTGTGTTGATTTTCAAAATTTTATTTAAAATTAAATTCATTCAATATATTCATTCACGTGCAATCAAAATGTTCAGATAATTCAATAATCTGACACTTGAATAAGAAAATTTGTATTGTTTTTAAAGAAAAAGTGTTAATGCACTTTCAAAATATAAGTTAATGCATTTTGTGTTATTGTTTGTAACTGTTTATTTATTGTTTTACAAACTGAATTCATCTAGACTTTTACATAAAGTTTATATATAACATAAATTCTTGTTTCTTTTGGGTAATCGTATAAAAATTTATTGAACTTATACGATATATGTATGTATGTATATATATATGCAGATTTCAAATGGAAATATTTGATTTGCAGTAAAGTTGAAAAAACATGCAAATTGAATTCCATAATGACGAAAAGTCATTGTATTCTTAAATCAATAGTCATTAATTAAAATGAAGAGAGACAGAAATAATCGATACTCGTGTAAAGGTGTAATTGTTGGTATTTATTATTAAATTTAACCTGATTTCAGGAGGTACATAACCTGAATAGCTCATACGAATACAGAGAGAGACAGAGAGAGAGAGAGAGAGAGAGAGAGAGAGAGAGAAGGAGACATACTTAACCGACTGAAAGACATATTTATGTTATATTTCAAGTGGTTGGCATGAGTCAGCTGTTAATACTTGTATTTACTATATATCTATTTGTATATCTGATATTTTTTAAGCCTTTCAAATCAACTTACGCACCCCCTCCCCCCCAACGCCTTGCCATGCTTATTTGCACCTGTGCACTTGACAATTAAGCTAAACATTTTTATCATTACATTACAAGAAAAAGCAAAAAAAAACAAAAAAAAAACAAATAGAAACTTGCAACTTGAAACGCGCCAACAAAAATGTGCGGCTTCTGGTGAGCGGATCATAGAGTAAAGCTTAAAAATGTCGACGGGCTTCCTTTAAGCATTAATAGCAACAACAACAACAACAAATGTCTTGCACCAATTACTTGGCATTTTATGCCAACGCCAAGCCGGACTCGACAAGAGAGAAGAAAAAAGAAACACACACACTCACAACCCATACACATACACATCTATATACACTTGATTGCCAAATTAATGCGATTTAGTTGCTGGAGAAGTCTCAGACATCAAGTCTTCGTTGCACACACACACACACTCAGACACACACACAACTTGTTAGTGCATTGAATGAGTTGTTGATGTTACTTGGATCTATTATGAAATCGTTTTTGGCGTTTAGGCGCTAGCGGCCGCGTTTTTAGTCGCGTGCAAGTCGCTTGAGTGATTGTTGAAAGTAAATAAACTTGCTGCATTTTCAACTTGACCCACACAACATACCAGCAATATCAGCACCAGTAACAACAACAACAACAACAAACATTTGCAGCAACCCAAAAACAATAACAACAAGCAATGGACAACATCAGCAGCAGCTGGTGCATTGCTGATATGATCAATGCCCATGTGTGTTTCGCTTTCCATTTACTAATATACATACGTTAACAAATTAGTTTCTTAGTTTTAAACAAATTGCACACAAACACACATTATACAGGTCTGCATTTGAGGGGCTTTCACCATGTGAACATGTGAAAAAAATTATAATAAACATTATCGTTACATAATTAGTTTTTTAATGGAAGTTGAGATAGTTCTCATCTTAGAGATAGAAGATTAGCTTTAAGGTTAATAAGCTAAGTAATAATTAATTTTCGATGGATAAAAGGGAATGGAGGGAGTTTTTGAATATTTTCACAATCTATTTGTTTTACCTAGAATAATCTGTGTTAATAAATAGTAATATTCTCTTCACTGTTAACATTATCTTGTCTATAAAGAACATACTCGACCATTACAAACTTTTGCATAGAAAAGGAACTTACTAATCGGTATTCCATTATCATTTTAGATTCTAAAGTTATTTTAATATTTATTTAATTTTAATAACAATTAGGATGAACCCCTGACCCCTACTTAGATGTTAGTCCGGTCCTGTATATGCACAACTTTGATTCCGACTCCCATGAAGATTGCATAAGTCGTGTCTTATTAGACAAGATGCCGCTGAAGCTGCCATTTGAGTAAAAGTATTCAGCTGAACCTGAATGTTGGCTTTATATACACACATATATATATATATATATATATCTATATATACCCTTCTCTCTCTACAAATTGTATATATGTGAGTATGTATGTGTGTGTGTTTGTGCTGCGCTCAACTTGACCTATAAATTGATTTTTTTGTTGCGCAGGTTCGCCTTTTATTCTCTCTCTTTCTTTCGGTTTTTCGTTTTTTTTTTTTGGTTGTCTTCCTTCTCTCCATTTCTCGTTTTCTTTGGCTATTATTTTTGTATATGTTGCTGTTGTTGTTTTTTTTTTACCGTTTTTATTTCTTTTTATTGATTTTTACTTGAATTTGATTTTTTTTTTTCATTTTGAAAAATGATTGAAAATCATTAAGAGTAATACCAATTTCATGATTTGAAAACCAGTTTTGGCCCTTTTCTTCTTTTCGATTGTGAAAGAGGGAAAAGGGTGGGAAAGAGGGATCATCACTAACTGAGCAACTGAGCAACTGAGATAATAAAATGGAAAGTAAAAGTGTTGGAAGACAATTATGATTTTAATGCGGCAACATTACAAATGGGATACCACCATATAATAATTGTTTAGTGCTGGACAGCATCAAAACTTGGCAGATGACACTTGTGCTTATATAAAACCTATTAAAATAAATCAAATTAAAAATCATCTGAGAAATGTTATTTAGTCGCAGTTGCAAAAACCAAAATAAAAAATGAGATACAAAAATCCCAATTCCAATCCCAGTAAGACGCAGCTAAGAAAGCCAGTCCAAAGCGACTATTCAGCCGGTTGGCCTTGCAGAGTAAATATATATATATGTATATATGTATATATACATATGTATCTATACCTACTAAATATAAAAAATTTGGTTTGTGCTGTTGTCGGTTTGTTACTTCATCGCATTGCCTTTGGCTTCAACACCTTTATCATCTCATTTTTTTTGCCAGCTAGCATCTTCCCTTGACCAATAACCAACCCCTCCTCCCTCTATATCACAATCAGCCCTATCCCAACTCAATATAAGAGTCTCTAATTCACTCTCCACCTTCCCCCACTTCCCTCCCCACTTCAATTCTTCAAAAATTCAAACTTGTTGCTATCTCTTCGATTTTTTTGGGTTAGATTATAATTATTATTATTGTTCGGTCTGTGTCTGGGACTGGGTTTCGGTTTTCGGTTTTTAAGTTATGACTTTTGGACAGCTTTTTGGATGCTTGATTTAATTAATTGCCAACATGTTGTAAAGTGTTAATAACATTTCTGTTGTTGTTGCTATTGCTGATGGTGTTCGATTGTGTTGGCTGCTGTCATTTGGCTGTTGATAATTTAATTGTTTTGTGTGTGTATATTTTATTTTTTGCTGCTGCTGCTGCTGCTGTTGACTTTGGCAGATCCACAAACAAAATGTTTAACATTTGCCCCTCATTTACCTTTTCTCATTTTTTTTCCCCCTTCTTCTTTTTGTATTATAAATTTTGCATTTTTTTGTTTAGCCATTGATTTATTTTTAGGTCAACTGTGGCAAAAAGTTGGGATAGAAACTGCAGTGATCAAACTTGAATGAATTTGTTAACTTGGCATTTTATGTTAATTTTTGTTTGTAGTTTATCAATAGGAGAAATCTAACAACTAAACAATAAGCTTAAACAAATTTGTTTTTCTTTTTTTTTTTTTTTTTTTAACCTTTTTAGATAAGAGAAACAGACTTATTTTTGGGGTCAATAAAATTTTCAATGCTCCATAAAATTTGTATACAATTCAATCTTAAATGATCTTGAATTTAAAATGGAATTCATTGGTTTGAAATTAACTAACATTCACAAGAAATAAATTTAGTTTCATATGCTAATTAATCAATTATTTATATTACTTGGAATTATATAAATGAAGGTTTGTAATTGGTTAATGTTGAATTTGGGCTAAAAGTTTAACTTTAACAATTAAAATCAAATAATATAAATAAAAGTAAATAAATATATATATTTAAATATGAAACATAAAATATCTAAATATATGTATGTATATTTTTGATTGATCATATTTTGTAATATTGAAGCTATAAATTTATAATTCTTTTGACCTTCTAATTTGTCCAAATTAAGCATAAATATTGCCATTAGTGATAGGACGGGGGGGAGGGAAAAACCCCCATCAATGGAATTATAGTTAAAATATCTTGCCACTTTTTGGCATCTCATAAGCCAAATGCTTATTACACAGTCACTGGCAACACATTAGCGGTAACAATTTGTCGCAACTCCAAGCCTCCGTCTAGTTGAATACAAACCTTTATTGTCTGGGCTAGCTTAGTCGATGAGTTTTGGTTACCGGACCCAGGTCAGTTAGTTGTGGTGCTGGTGTCGCCATACTCATACAAAGATGATGAATGGTCATCATTGGCAGCAACAAGCAACAACAACAGCAAAAGCAGCAGCAGCTGTGCCACCAATCATTGGCTTAGTAAAATTGTTCACTCATTTGTTGGCACAGAGCTTGGACTTGGCTTGTCTTTTTATGGGTCGCATGATGAAGCGTTAAAATGTAACGCAGCAGCAGCAGCAGCAATAGAAGAGAAAAAAAAACAATCATAAAACAACAACAAGCACAATTACAAATATCTTTTTACACTTGCCGCTGACGGAAGCAACAATTTTTATTTTTGTGGGGTTTTATTTTTGTTTTTTTTTTTTTTTTTTTTGGGAAAGCATTTGGCGCTGCGCGTGTGAACCAAAGAAAGCAAAAAAAAAGAGTGTACATATATATGTATATATACATATACATATATAAGAAAAAATAAAAAGGGTCAGTCGATCTCAAAGAGATGCTGTTGGGTGCTGCTGCCGTTGCTGTTGCTGGCATCAGCTTACGCAAACTGACCAACGTTGAGTCTTTATGTAATAGCAAATACAACACATTTTTAACTGCTCATATTTGCCTGATCAAAGTCCAGCAAAAGACAAGGGGAAAACACACAGACACACACACACAAACAAAAACAAGCAACAACAACCAATCTAAAATTCTGACAGACTCAGCACATCAGCATGAATTGACGAAATTGCCAATTGCCAATACACACACACACATATATGCATACACCTGACCAAAGATTTAGATAGTCAATGGTGGCAGTGCTTTAATTAATGAACATTTATCGTGAGGTTTTTTTGTTCTGTTTTTGAATTTTTTCTTATATTTTAGCAAAGATTCCATTTTCAGATCAGCACATTGCCAGAAGACACAGCTCATATATTATTATTATTATTATATAAACACTTTCTATATATATAAAAATACGTGCATTATTATTAAAATTTATGCCTTAGATGATTTTTGTTGTGTGTTCATCTTTTTTTTTATATTTTAATACCGGTTTATTTATTTATCGACAATTTGAGCCTCCAAAAGGTTCAACAAACTGCGTGGCGAGTGTCACAGAAAAAACCAAAATCCAAAAATACAAAAAAAAAAAAAAACCAAACACTTATACATCATAACATATATGTAGATTGTTTTCTTATCTTTGTCATTCTATCATTTTTGGCATTTGTTTAGAGTTATATCTCAATTTGGTTGTCGGCCCACCCGGACAACAATTTTGGTTCTTTTTTTATTGCATATTTTGTACTCAACGCATATTGCGCATTATTTCTGAACAATATAAATTGTTTTTTAAATTGTTTTGTTTATTTATATAGTTTCGATTTCAAGTGAAATGTGTTAAGCATTTGGAATTTGCAAATTATTTGATCAAGCATTTAATTATGCAGTGACTTTCAAACTGTTGGTCATGAAATTGTTAACAACTTGGTGTAAAATAGATATGAACTGTGACTGTCTAAGTGTCAGACAAATAAACATATGACAAATACATATGAATTTATATATCTAAATATATAAATGATTTTTAAATTGATATATTCCACCCACCCAAAAGTTTGTGTCTTAAGTCTTTTGTTTTTTGCTTGATAAAAATCGAACAAATACGTTCAAACAGGTTCACTTAAATATAATTTCCTTGGAATTCATTGAGTTCCGGTTGACAAACAGACAATTTGAAACAATTTTCGCATTCCGCATAGTTAACAACTATAATTGGTTAGCACACGGAAATGCACTTGAAGAATCTAGTTCACATCCCATACATATATATATATATATATATGGATATACTTATCTACAAATGAACCAAAATAATTTATAACATTGCTTAGTTTAGCTAATCTAAGTAAAAAAAACATCGGTTAATTAAATTTAATTGCACTTAGCCGACCGACAACTCAGACTGCAATTTAATGCGTACTAAATATATATCATTTTCATCTTAATGGTTAACAGTCTCCCTCTCCCTCTCTTTCTCTTTCTCTTTCTTTCTCACTCACGCTGTGTAAATGAAACGGGTTTTTTATGACGCTCATCGCCTGTAATTTTCCTTAATCAAATGGCATAAATTATATGTGAAATTAACACACTTGATGCTGACCTACGTCAGTAAATAAATAGTTAGTAAGTAGCAGGAAGACATCCATGGTATAGACTTTAACCTTACCATTTCACACCCGTTCAGCATTCCAATGCAATGAGAAAGCCAACACTGTAAACATATATACATATATATATATCTCCATATAACGAGCTCTAAAATATGTATTCATTTGACCGGAAGTAGTTAGTACTTACTGTACATAACTTGATTAAACAAAGCTACTAAAGTTGTTACAATTTAAAAATTTCTTTATATAAATTCTAGGGATGCATTACTTTTCGCATGCGGCATGTGACCCTAGTAATTCATCTCCTTTTTTTTTTAGTTAATAATAACAAATTCAATTAACTATCATTAAAAAAGTGAAAATCTTTCTCTCGAAAATGAATCTTAATTGGATGCAATCAACAACAAGATTGTTTGAAATGGTCTTCCGGCCTTAAGTGGCAACAAAGTTCGTGTTGAAGTTTTTGGATTTTATATTAGTTATAGGACTGACTCATCAGGTTGACACTGTACTATAGAATGGGTGACTATCCAGGTGGGTCATTGTTTTTTTCATTTTTTTTTGTTTTTGGTACGCTTCACTAAACATTGCGTCATGATTTATTATCGAATTTTTCTTTTTATTTTGCACAGTCATTGTTGCTGCTGCTGGTGACGGTGGTGCTAGTGGTGCTGACATGTGTATCTCACCACCACATATAAGCCACTGAAGATGAAATATCTTGCAACATAATGCCAATAGTTTTATTCATCAAAATAGAAATGCCAAAAAAAAAAAAACACAAAAAAATAAGCAACTCAAAATTATTGTGGCTGCGGTTCTCTAACCAATAATTACATATGCTCATTACATCAATTGTGACCACACCCCATTGCCATTTACTCGATCAAAGAATCCTCTCTAGCCTTACTCCCCCCCTCCCCCACAAAAAGCACACAGCCCAGATGCTTAATGGCAAGACACTGTTTATTAATGAAGTAAGCAAACGGCATGACTTGTCTTTCAACGCTCGATCAGAGCCAGGCAGGCATCTATCTAGACAAGTCTCCAATGGTAGCTGGTGGCTAGTGGTTGGCGGTCGGCGGTTGGCGGTTGGTGGTTAGTGGCTGATGTCTAACAGCAATTGCTGACGTATGTAGTTGGCGTGTAGACAAGGCGACAAATGAGCATTGTTTTGCCAATGGTCCAGCCAGTCGGTTTGTCCACCTGTTGTTTACCTGCATATCTACATGAATGTCTGCAGCTGACAGCTCTGATGGATGAGCCGACAATTGGCCAGTGGCGTAGTTGTCTAACCGCAGGTTCTTTTAACTGGAATTTAAACTGAATTGAAAAACTACATAATAACGTAAATTAGTTGCTACATTTTCTTTCACATGATTGCGAAAAATCCAAAGGAAACATTCAAATTTGTATATTAATCAAAGTTACATCAAATGTTGTAATAGTTATTAAATTTTTCTAAATGTACTTTTGGGCAAAAACTAAATGAAAATCTAGGTCAACAAAAGGTTTATTTTGGTTTCAAAGAATTACATATTGTTTTTTTTTTTCAAATATTATTTCTTTTGATAAATATTTTTTCAAAGACACGATTTTTGATTTATTTAATTGGCTGTAATACCTTTGATAAATGTGTTTCCAAAGATTTGAAAACGATTTTTGAATTATTTAATTAGCTCTTATTTATATACTGTTTTTATTCTAGCCAATGTCAATTATTAATTAATTATTATTTAATTGTTTTTTTATGAATTTAAAATATGCCTGAAGCAATTAAACTTTGAATTTGGCTTTTGAAATGTCGTATTTCCTTCTTTAATTTGCCAAAGAATTCAAGTTTAATTAAGCTTAATTATTGTGAGTTTTTTAAGACAATAATCAGCATTTTATATATACATATTATATTATAAACCATATATATATATATATATATATAAATCAAAATGAATGAAAAGTCCATGAGAAACATCTTATAAAAATTATTTATTATATTCGTTCGTAATTCCAATTATTTTTCCTTTCTCTCATATAATTTGAAATATATCTAATCTTGTTAACTTTTAAACCAGAAGGGTTTGGCCTTCATTTTTAAAAATTTTAATATTTAAATATTTGAATATAGTATCGTATGGTATGCCCTCTATCTGTTGTGTTTATTAGTTAATCAATAAATAACAAATATGAACGCCTCTGCACTCAGTCAAAAGCAATTAAGTTAAACTCTAATTACATTTTAAATGATAATGATTTCAATGATAATTTAAAGTATTTAGTTTGCATCTAATTGTGCATTAAAATATGTGATATATGTATATATGTGTCAATAAATCGCCAGTGATCTCTTGATTACACCTAGATATAAGTATTTCAACATCGACATTGCATTTTTAACTGAGCCGGCTGCACCAGTTTTTATATTATTATTTGTATATATATATTATATCATTTTGTTGTTATTGTAATAACAAAATTGGCCCACAAATATTGAATAGACAATTGATGAATGAAGGGGTTAGACTCTGACAGTTGGGGGCACTTAATACGGAAATTCCCCTAGAATGTTGTTTAGCTGTATTTCTTTCCTCAGAGACCAAGTCGAGATTAAGTTTCGGTTTTTTTTTTTCATTGTGATTTTATTTCATTTTGGTGTGTGTCTGGCTATTGCACATATATATATGTATGTATGTATGGACAGATGGAGACAGAGTGTGACTGACTGACTCTGGTTGGGGTCTAAAAGCCTGTTTAATTAAAAGCACATTTAACGCCAGAATCGCCGCTATATCTAGCTATATAATCATTATGCTGTCCGCCCTCCTAGTACTGGTTGTGTTGCTTTGAACTTTTGTTGACCATAAATTGATGGATTTGGTGGAAAAGTGTTGAAATTGTCTAACAGCATATTTAATTTTTATTGATTTGACATCTGAACTGTGATATTGCTTAAGCAAGAATTACTTAACTATTTTAACTAATAAATGAACTATAATTTATCGATTTTAATTTATGTTTTTTTTTTCAGGATTACCTCACAACATTCTACGATGGCTGGCGGGATCTGATGGACAACAAATCAGATCCGCGAACACGTAATTATCCGCTTATGAGTTCGCCATTCCCAACGATAGCAATCAGTTTGACATATGCCTATATTGTAAAGGTAAGATAAAAACAAGAAAATGGTTAAAAGGGGAAGTACAGAAACATATATACATATATAGAGATGCCACTGGAGCATTGAGATCAATAATTATACATATAAACTTTTACTTGACTAGGTGTAGGGAAAAACCCCAGACCATAAATAGGACCCACTTAAAGTAGCTTCAATTTACGATATATAAAGAAACATAAACATACAATAAAAAAGAAACAACCAAAGAGAACAGAACAGAAGAAGAAGAAGAAGAAGAAAAAAAAGAAACAGACTCTTGATTTTAGTAATTTGATTAGCTAGGAATAAAACTGAAAGCGAGTTGTTGGCAAAGATGGGAATGTAAACTGATTGGATCCTTTTCATAAAAAACTTGTTTTTTTTCAGTTTTATTATTATGTGGCATCTCAACTGAACTAAACTTGAATTGAATACGGAAAAAGTTCATGGCCAGACGAGATGGCGAAAAAATACGATTCGAATTTGTGTTGAAATGTGACCGTAATAGGGGCAAACGACAGCCAGAGATTATGCAAAAATTTTTTTTTCTTTTTAATTTTTCTTTTTGTAAAATCAATAATCGACAAACGATTTCTATTTGGGTCTCTGAGATTTGAATTGGTTTACATTTATCTACATACGATTGCCTAGTTTTTTACAAAAGCATTTAACTTACTTTCACATAACACACACACACACGGATACACACACATGCACATAGATAAATACACAGGCAAGACAAAAGACTTAGGCAACGAACTTGTCACAAAAACCAACAATAAATTGAGTCGGTCAAATCAATTGATTTGATAATTATAACAGCGGTTTTTATTTTTTTTTTCAATAGTTTAACAAAATGAGAGTTTAAATGATGTTTAAGCTTCAGCTATATATTATTTATTTTTGTTGTTGTTTTTTTTTCTTTTTTTAAGGTACTTGGACCCAAATTGATGGAAAACAGAAAACCTTTCGAACTGCGTAAAATTTTGATTGTTTACAATGCGGCTCAAGTTTTATTCAGTATGTGGTTATTCTATGAGGTAAGTTTAACATTTAACCAAAAAAAAAAAAAAATAAATAAATAAACTAAACTTTCAATTGAATCAATTTTTGTTTTTGGTATAAAGTCCTGCATAGGTGGCTGGTTGAATGGTTATAATCTGAGATGCGAACCCGTGGACTATTCCAATTCGCCGCGTGCGATACGTGTGAGTATACAAATATACATAAATATCAATATATAATGAATATGTTTATATACCTATATATATATATCTGAATTCATAGTTGTGGTTTAGATTTTATGTAAGCAACCAGTTCGAGATTTTGCCAAAAAGAATAAAAAAAAAGCCAACGACAGGTTCTTATGCTAATCAATAAGAAGTTGTCTTTGTATTGGCCAACTTGGCATCAAGAAATAGATTTCATATGCTAAAATAGTTGACTAGGTTGGTGTTGCTACCTCACGTGTCGTTTGGACCAAGTGGCTAACTAGGTAAATGACCCAAAGAAAGGGGCGACCCTCTGTTAGAAAGCTCCAACAAGACGAAAAATTTGCAAAGATTTTTGAAGCTGTTGCCGTTAGTCAATGAAAAGAATAATATTTTGACAATGATTCAAATAAATATTAATATAACGACATATTTTTTTTAGCAAATTTTTGCCAACTTAGATAAAACTAGTTATTTTAAGTTTGCTTATTAGTTTTTTTTACAATCTTTTACCAATAAATCTTTAATTTGAATTGAAGTAGTTTATCTTTCGCATTTATGGAATATATATATTAATATGATATATTTTCTTCTCTTTGCATAGACCGCTGAAGGCTGCTGGTGGTATTATTTCTCCAAGTTCACCGAATTTTTTGACACATTCTTCTTTGTGATGCGCAAGCGTTATGATCAGGTGTCGACATTGCATGTGATCCATCATGGTATTATGCCCGTATCTGTATGGTGGGGTGTTAAATTCACTCCTGGCGGCCATTCGACATTCTTTGGTTTCCTCAATACCTTTGTCCATATTATTATGTATGCATATTATATGTTGGCTGCCATGGGACCAAAAGTTCAACGATATTTGTGGTGGAAGAAATATTTGACAGTATTGCAGATGATACAGTTTGTCCTAGTCATGGTGCATTCATTCCAATTGTTCTTCAAAAACGATTGCAATTATCCCATCGGTTTTGCCTACTTTATTGGCGCCCATGCAGTCATGTTCTATTTCCTGTTTTCGAATTTCTATAAGCGTGCCTATGTAAAACGCGATGGAAAGGTAAATTCAGTCTAATTTAAAATTTTTTTTTTTATAAATTTAACTAATGGTTTGGTTTAACTTACAGGATAAATCGGCTGTGAAGGCCAATGGTCATGCCAATGGTTATGCTAAGGCGCTTAAGGATGGTGATGTTACTCCACAAAATGGACATGTGAACAAGAATGGCTTTCACAGAACCTTCTCCAAATTCACTACGGAGATGTGCAATCCTGCGCTTAATTCAAACACAACGCGGCAACGTGTCCTTGTAAATGCAGGCAATAAGTAAAAGCCGCCGCCAGCCAGCCAGCCAAACAAGAAATAAAATATAAATTAAATTACATTTACACATTAAAATTACAGTAAATTTAAATTAAACATAAGTATAGGGAGTTCAAGCGTAATTCTAATTGTAAGCCAAATCATAAAAAAAAAACAAAAACCAAGAAAAAAGACATATTCTCATAGAAATCCAATCCATAGCAATCGCATATTAGGGGCCAAGCTGGCACACACTCGGAACTGGACACGAATATCTTCGCTTCTTACCCTACCAATCCAACTGTTGCTCGTCGTGCAGAGCGCTGCCCGCTTTTAAATCAAAAAAAAAGTTGAAAAAAAAAAAAAAAAAAACAAAATAAATGCTTTCTAGTTTTATTGCATATGCATTTGTATGTATCACCCAGAATTTTATATCTTTTATTAAATGTACAATGAACGCTTTTAGTGTGATTAGGGGCACAATGATTCTGATTGATATCATTACTGTTGTCCTCATTGTCCAGCTTATATGTATATTATTCTAACGTTGGATTTTTTTGACCAAAAGAAATGTGTTTTTTATTTTATAAATAAATTCGAGATTCAAAGAAGTTTGTGTGAATGTTGTTTCTTTTTTACCAGTAAAAAACGATTGAAGTTTGTCAAAAGAACATGTTTTCATTGCGTTATTAACCTGTCTTCTCTAAAAGTCTTAATAATTCCTTGCTAAAGCAGTCCAAAAAAATAAGTCTAACAAATATCAGAATTATTTGGCCCAAATTCCATGTTTGAATTTACGCGCCCTAAGTCCGTAACGGTAGCTGTTAAATTGAACTCTTCATTTGCGGTTACGTCAGTTAACAGACACCCAACGAGCAAATGTATTTCGATAAATCGAGTAGTGGTGACAAAACAATCATTTATCGACAGTATTCCCAGCCCTAATCTAAATCTAATTAAAAAAAAAAAAAACAAAAAGTGCAAGCGCAAAGCCACAAATACGAATACATATATAAGGATTACGGTTAATTAGTGGCAGGTAGCAAATTGGACGCTTTGTGAAAATCAGCCGTGGATCCGCCGCGGACGGATTGTGACACCAGCGTAGTGCGTTTCGGATTCGGGGGGGGTGGACGAGCCGCAGCAGCAGGTAAAAGTGGGAGCGGGAGCAAAATCAGCCTCACTTTTGCGTGTGTGCCTTTGCCGCACAAGTTATGGGCTGAGTGGAGGTGCTGCTACTGTGACTGAGTGATTGAGCGAGAGAGAAAGAGAGAAAAAGGTTGGTGTGGTTGTGCGAAAGGGGTGTGAGAGGTGCGGCAACGAAATCAAGAAGAATTACAGCACTGGCCGCTGACAGAGACACACCTACGTAATGGCCAGTCAACTGGATGCCAATGTCAAGGACGATCTGAAAACGCAATTCGTAACGCGCGAGGGCACCTACCGACTGCTCACCCTTTCAGAGTACTCGCGTCCCAATCGGGTTGGCTATAGTAGCAATCAAAGTTCACCGCAGGTTCGTGTTTCCATTGTGACACTTCCCAATCCGGCTCATGGAAGTAGCTGTAATAGGGTGTCCAGTGAGCCGGCACCATCATCTCCAGCGACGACGACTGCAACAACTACAACAACAGCAACAGCACCGGGAACAACGATTGGTAATCGAACGCACTCCTCCAATGGAGGAGGAGCTACTAGTACACCAACAACAGCATCCAGCAATACAACACCAACAACAACCACCTCGCCGGCAACAACAAATAACGGCAGCGGCGCTGGCGGCGACAGCAACTACAATAACAATAGTAACAACAACAGTACCGTGGATGCCCGCCTGGGTGGCGGTATCTCCATGCACTCCATGATGAATGGCAGCTTGACTGATCAGAATGGTGTGGTCACCAATCCAATTATTGGTGGTGATCGTATCTGTTTTAATTTTGGTCGGGATCTCTATGTCTATGCCTTTCGTGGAGCCAAAAAGGTAAGGGAAAAAAGAAAGAATTCTCCCCACGAAGCTAATTTGCATAGTTTCTTTTTGTATCTTATCAGCATGTTACGTGGCAAGCACATACAGACACACACACATAAACATATACACTTATACATATCCCCAGACATCTTGTAGCAAGGTTTATCACAGTTACAGATAAGGCGACAATTGCAATTCCTAGCACTAGATTGCACAAGGGACTTGTAGAATAGCAGAGGAATGGAAAGAGGGACGGGGAGCTCTTGACCAATAATTGGCAAAGCCAAACTCGTCTATGTACACAAGTGATGTGGTTACGTTTCGTGAATAGATAAAAGGGGGGGATGGGTGCATTTCCCCCCGAAACCCATCTTTTTCTCCCCTTTTGTCTAATTTGTTGATCAATTTCGCTTGTTTAGCTTCTATTTCAATGTTTATTACACTTGAAGGTAAAATTCATTTCATATTATATATATATATATGTACATATATATATTTACCAGGTGTTGCAGTTATTTTCATCCATCAGATGTTGGACCCAATATCTTTAAATGATTCTTAAGATCCTTAACATTAAAATTTTAAAATTTATTAAATTGTTGAATACTCTAAATATATCCAAGAGATAATTCACTATTGTCTGAAGAATGTGACACCATTTGTCCATTTGGTTTTATTTACTATATTCTATTATTGTCCATTAATAGTGATAATGGTTTAGATTTATTCAGTTCAGATCTCTGTGAATGAATATAATGCGATCCTATTGGATTAGTATACTTGTTGGAATTGATTCGACAATATGATAGTTTACTATTATGAATTATGTTAGATGCTTAACTTACCCATAATAGTCTCTTTTGAAATTATAAGAGTATTTAGCCTTCGACTAGAGCTTGTCAGATTACCATCATCTTGATGTTTGGGTCAACAGCTGTTTCCCGTTCCCTTGGCCAATATTTTAGTTCCTAAGAACTTAAATTTTATATGAAACATTTTAAATACGTATGTACATATATCTTACACATGCTCTCCTCAGTCGGATCAGTACTAATCTTAATTGTTTTTCTCAAGTCGTCACCTCGTTCCGAGAACAAGCAGTTAATTTTCATATAGTATCCATCCATTGGCGCAATGTGTTAATTATCGTTCCTGTTTATCGTGCAAAGTTTTGGTCATCTATTATATGTGTGTGTGTGTGTTTGTAGACAACTTGACACACCCCTCAAATCAACTAACTTAACCTATGAATGATAATGATGATAACATGAAATATGTGTGTGGGGGAAATCTCTTTACAGGGCACTGAGATGAGTAAACCGATCGATAAAAAATTCTACAAGGGCACCAATCCTAGCTGTCATGATTTTAATGCGAATTCAGCCACGCCCACAGGAGCACCACTTTTAGTTGGGTTCACAACGGGACAAATTCAATTGGTATCCCCTCAGGTGGGTCCGCGAGAGCTACGCAAGCTCTTTAACGAGGAGGTAAGTTGGAAATTCGTATTAGCGCAAAAACCAATTAAAAACTCAATTCATTTTCAGCGTCTCATTGACAAGACCAAAGTGACCTGCCTGAAATGGCTACCAAACTCTCCACATTTATTTCTCGCCTCGCACGCCTCCGGACATTTGTATCTATATAACGAGGAGCTGCCATGTGCTGCCACGGCGCCCAGTTATCAGCCATTCAAAATGGGCGATGGCTATACGATACTCACCTGCAAATCAAAGACCACACGCAACCCGCTCTATAAATGGGTCTTTAGCACCGACAATTGCTGCATCAATGAGTTTTGCTTTTCGCCTTGCGGCTCCCATTTAGCGGTGGTCTCCCAGGATGGTTTTCTGCGTGTCTTTCAATATGACACCATGGAGCTGTTGGGCATAGCGCGTTCCTATTTTGGTGGCTTCCTCTGTGTATGTTGGTCACCCGATGGCAAATACATTGTGGTGGGTGGCGAGGATGATTTAGTGACTGTCTGGTCGCTACAGGAGCGGCGTGTGGTTGCTCGCGGTCAAGGGCATCGTTCCTGGGTTTCAGTAGTGGCTTTCGATCCATATACAACATCGTATACGAACTGGGATGGCGGTGATTTTAGCGATGATGAGAATCAAATGAACGAATATACAGCCTCGCGAGAAGCACGTTTTTCCGGTGACTCCACTGCAAATGGCGGTTTCGAGGGATTTGAGAAAAACTCTACACCTGTGCATGGCACAGCCAGAGCACGTCCACATTCAGCTTCATTTCGTTCAGATGCTTCGTCGGCGGCGCTGGCGCCTGATAAGCTTGCCATTAGCTATCGCCTGGGTTCGGTCAGCCAGGATACCCAGATCTGTTTATGGGATATCACGGAGGATGTGCTCAGACATCCGCTGGCCCTGCGGCAACGTGTGAATAGCACTCAATTGAATGGTGGAATTGATGGGGATGGCATTAAACTGATACGTCCTGTAGCCATGGGACAGGCTAGACAACGTGCAGATTCTGGCAGCTGTAGTCCTAGTAGAGAGGCAGCAGGCGGCGTTGGAGCTACGGAGCACAGCAATAGTAGCTCAAGCAAGTTCTCTACAGCCAACTGCACAATATCCTCGCAATCCTCAACACCGCCCGATGACTGTGAAACCGAAGGTGCGACGCCCTCTACAATTGGCCCAGCACCGGCAGCGAATGCATCCAAATCCTATGGCCGGGGGCATGGCACAAGCAGTTCCATCAAATTTCCAAATTGCATTAGTGCAACCAAATCGGACAGCATTGATGGAAGTGCCCAGCAGCGTGCTTCATATGCCACATCTGGTTATAATACTAGCAAAACTTCCAACAGTTCGACCAAGTCCTCCAATTCCGGAAGTGGCAGCGGATTCAGCGCCTTTAATAGTCTAACCCAGCGTCTCTCGAACTTTAGTTTCTTGAACAACTCCGATAAGAAGTCATCCACCATGAACTATGATGGTACCGGTAGCAATTCCACATCCCATCGCCAGCACCGCAAGGCCATGAACATGCTGAAGAGTTACCAACAACACAATAATCACAGTAACAATAGCAGCTCCTCGAATTTTGGTAACTCCAGCACATTAGAGTCATCGACATCGGGCACGGGTACAGCCATCGGCAATAGCTCAATGGCTCAGAGTTTTGGCTCTCTCAAGCTCGGTAAATCTACCCACAACTCATCCAGTGTGAGCAGCTTTGATCCCATGAAATTGATTGGCACATCCGCATGTCCTCGCTTCGATGAGTGTCCACTTCTGGAGCCGCTTGTTTGTAAGAAAATAGCCCATGAACGTTTGACGGCTCTGATCTTTCGTGAGGATTGTTTTCTTACGGCCTGTCAGGATGGATTTATCTACACATGGGCAAGGCCGGGCCATGCAACGGTGAGTTGCAATAAATTATAAATATTATTGCCAAATGCAATAGCTTAAATATTAAATAAAAACAACAATTTACATATTTGTAGCATGCAACTCAACATTTGTCGCCCAGTCAAACAGCGCCTCCCGGTGGCACAGTAATTTAGTTCAATAAAGAAAATGGACATGGTCAACTATCAGCGTAATCTTGTCAAGTAGCCGCAACAGCATTAGCTAGCGGTGGTGCATGCATGCAGTGACGGTGATCTAGGTTAAAGCTAGGCGATTCATTTCGATAATACAATATTTTTTGAATAGGCAGAATGGTTTTTATGTTGCATATTTTGTATTCCAAATGTTAGCCTAAATGAGTTTTAAAACCACAAACAAACACACACACACACACACAGAAAACAAACGTATATATGTGTATATACATACATGCATACATAAATTATATATACAATATATAGATATGTAAAACATAACTACGATTTATATGAAGAAGGCAAAAGAACAAAACACAAAAAAAAAAATGAAGATATATATAAAATTATATACATATATATGTATATATACATATAGACATGCATATTATATAAATCTGTATACATGTATATATGTATATATGTGTATGTGTGTATAATAGCTATATTAAAATTTCTATTATTAGTTGTAAAGGTATTATTTTTTTAGTACGAGAAATTTGTTGAAAACAAATTTAAAGCAAAAACATGTTTATAACTATTTACTAAGCGCTAGCCTACACACACACACACACACACACACAGACACACATACACAGAAAATAAAAAGCGTAAAACATATAAACTGAATAATATTAAATAAATGAAAATCAAATACATATATCCAATCCACAACACAGACACACCACACACCGACCAGAACGGATGTGTTAGAAGCAAAGCTAGCGAATTCTTCTCTATCACATTTTTTGTGCTATGTACTGAGTTGCAATTTTGAGGCCCCCGAAATGAAATAAAAACTAACGAACTATCAACTATATACAACAACTATGTAATTAGTCTGCGAAACTAAACTAACTGTAGGAACTGTTATGATTATTATTATTATTATTATATTATTATTGTATTATTACGATGGATTGATTATGATTATTATGCCTATGATTTCAACAAACAAATTAGACTAAATGCAAATACACAGGAAAAAACGGAAATTGAGCAAAAACTAAAACAAACAAAAACAAAAACAGGCATGCATATATTTTATAAAACGGATTCAAACAAAAAGGAAAGAAGTTTGAAAAAAAAACATAAAACAAAAAAAAAATACCAATCAACCAAGGAGTAAAAATTTCAATAAAAATTATATACATAAAAACGGAAAATGATCGCGTTTAATAAGTGTAAATTGAATAGTTCTTTTGTATGCTTTAAAAAGTAAAAAATTTATCTGTAATTTCTAATAGGATCCCAAGGTAAAGTACTTAACTCCAGTCGTTATTGGTCCTTACCTTTGAAAAGGTTGTTAGAAATCGTTTACAAGGTTTTTAAATTATGATATTTTTTAGAATTATCATTTTAAGGAATGCTTTTTTTACCAATCAAATTAAAACTTTATGATATATACATATATATATTATTTACACTGAAATCTGAAGAAGGCAATGTTCTCGGCGATTTCACATTATTCTTTTTGGGTTGGGTATTCCAAAGGCCGGCTTTATGCATTTAAATTTTCAACGCCTTTCAAAATGAATATCGACGAGTAATACCCATTAAGGGAAAGAAGTAAATCCACTTAAATTTTCTTTTGCAGATATATGAATTCTATGTATACATATAACCTTTGATAATCTTAACCGTAGAATTCCGATCCTTCTATACTCCAATTGCTCCATTGATTCTGTTAATTTTGTTTAGTTTGATAAATGTTTTCACCCAAACAAAGAAAAAATTACTTACCCAATGGGTTCGATTGACATCTATCACGATGACTAGGCATAATTATGCGAACTTTGAACGGTTAAATGAACATACATACATATGTATTACAATAAATTATTGTTTTCATTGCATGTTTTATTAATATAAAAATGTATTTTGTTATTAACAAAAATATGGGTTCTTTCGCCTTTCTCTTATGTAGATCTCAATATTAAGATATCAAGATTCACCTTTTTCTTTTTTTTATCGTTTTCTACGCACACACACACACACGCGTATAAACGGTGTTCTAAGTAACGTCTATCCATTATAATTTGTAAACTATTTAAAAGATTTAACATTTTGGAAATGATTTTACATTGGTGAGTAGCAGTACATTTTTATAATTTCGATCGAGTTACTATATAGATGGTGTTTACTATATCTAAATTGTTTTGGGCACAGCCAAATTTTCGGTCTCAACCAGATACAAATGCTTAGATAGCCAAAAGGAAAATAGTGCCTGTCCAATAACCACCATGAAAAGAAAGTATAACTTTCGTTTTTTTCCACCGCTATAGTCATACTGCTGAGGATTGCCATACGGATCATAGTTGATGGCTCCGCTGGGCGCAGCCGGCGTGTTATCATGCAACAATTTCGTTCGCAGTGTCCGCAACAGGAAGAATCCAAAAGAGAAGCTAGTGTAGGCCAAGGCTATATAGTAGCCCGATCGAAAAAAGAGCGTGCTAATCATGAGACTCGTCACAATGTTAAGATATTTATATCCGGTAAATGCCAACAGATCCAAAGTCTTTAGGTTGGTCTTCACATTCATCACATACAGGGCAATGGAGTAGATGACCAATTCCAATACACTATATGCCATTGCACTGGAGGCTTGTATGCCAAGTTGTTCCGGTGAAAATCGTTTCTGCATGCCCAGCAAAAGTCCGGCTACAATTACGTAAGTGATAAAACCCATTGTTGGTAGATACAGATCTGGAGCATTAATGTCATAGCGAGGCTGCACCGGATGCTCTTGATCGTACTTAAGCGACCAGTCCTGCAATTAGAGAAACATATAAAAAATGACTATATAGAGCGTTTTCCTATCTATTTACCTTGTGTATGTACGGAAAGAAGAGAAGTCGTAACTTTCGCCCTACGTAGGCGTTGTCGACAGCAAAGTAGTACTTAAGCTTGGACACTGGAACCCACTTTTCGAATTGGTTTTCAACCAATTGTTTGCCTTGATCGGCCAATCGTTGTCCATATTGCATGGCCATATCCTGAACAATAGGCTGTTGAAACATGGCGAATTGTGGTGGATATTGTCCGGCAGGAGCTGCTGCTCCAGGTGCCTGTTGGGATGGTGGAGGCGCATTAAATCCATATGCCGGAGCAGTCGGAGCCTGTGGCTGAGGTGGATAACTATAATTTTGTTGTTGCGGCTGCTGTTGAGGTGGAAGCTGAGTTTGGACACCGTTGAATCCGTAATTGTTCACTGGAGGAGCTGCAGCTGCGGCTCCATACATATTAGGGTCCAGCATAGTGGGTCCAGTCGCTGGTTGTGGCATATAGGAGGAAGGTCCAGGAATTGGCGCAGATGGACCCATGGCATTTAGGTCGCTGACACGTTGAGGACGACCACGATTGCCACCTTGTGCTATTCGAACGGACAAGTTAAAGATGACGAAAGATTAATAGTGCGACATACATATACAGACAGCGTTTAAAGTGACGTGGGAAAACGAAAGTAAAACAAGCTAAACACTCAGCAGACGGGAATATTAAACGCAACAGGATCAATAGTAATTTCAGAATAGATTGAAAGGATATGCGAAGGATCAGGGGGATATTGTGGCATCGGGGTAACAAAAAACAATTAAACTCCGCTTCAGACCGTGTCCCAGAGGCATTGGCGGCTTTGTTGTTTGTGGTATACTTGCTCAGCTTGTTTCCTTACAGTTTTCCCACTTACGATTCCGCATACCCATACCAGCATTGGGATTGTAATTTAGATTCATTTTGCTCGGGTTCTATTCTCGGGACGCCTTATTTTTGTGTTTACTATAAATAATCAGCAAAACTCTTTTTTTTGGTGTGACACGTACCGTGAATACGGCAGTTGTGGAAACTTTACAACACTGACAGTCAGTCGCCGTTTAGCCAGCCCTGAATATGAACTGGTGCCAAGCGTTGCCAGAGCACTCAAAATAGTCGAAATCGATGGATCTGGTAACACTGAGAAGAAGCCTCCAAAAATTAATTTAATTTGTAATTTAAATAATTTCGATGGAGAACGCTCCGGCTAAAAGGAGGTCGTTAACGCTTAGCTCACGTCTGCTGCAGAAGAGACACAGTGGTAAGTATTTTAAAAACTATTATTGGCGTATGAAATTTAAAGCAACAACATTTATGTTTTTAGCTTCGCCTCAGAGTCGATCGAGTCACGGCTGCGCAATTCAGGATGTGACAAATACAACAGCAGGAACAACAACAACAGGAAAGGAGGCGACAACAACACCCGGTTCTCCCTCATCTACAATTTTTGTTGCAGATCATGTGGAGTGCACGCCGCCAAATAAGAAAACCCTGAGTCTTGACGACAGTGTTGATTTTTCTCCTCGAATGGATATCAGCCTGTCGCCCAGTTGCCTGTTCTCACAGACCTTGGTAACCGAGAGTCCCGAAGTGAGTTGGCGTTGGAATCGTAACAATTCCACTAGAGACAGTGGATTTGATTCCACTGAATACAGCCGGCTAAAAGATCGGCGTAGACAAATGACTATTAAGGGATGTGAGGACAGACGCAATCAATTGGATAATGAGCAGTGGCGGGCTCAGCAAAAGAGGAGCCGTGAGCTGCTCAAAGAACGTTGCGAGAAGCTGCACAAACAATTAGAAGCGCCAAAACCGTTGCCACCAGCGCAAGATCCAACTCTGGCAGAGTTCCTCAATGATTCGGAAACAGATTTTTTCCTCCTAGAGGCTACACAACAGGCGGAATCTAAACTACAATGCACACAGAAGACGCCCAAAAAACCTGACAAAGAGAAGGAAAAGAGGTCATCTTTCTATATGAAATTTTTTGAAGATGAGGACGAAAGTGAGGATTGGTTAGCCGCAATTGATGAAGCCATGCTGGAGGCCAGTCAATCAAAGAAACCGCGTACTTCATTGCAGCGTTATAAGTCCATGCCGACAACAGAAGTGACTGCCACAACCACATCCACAACCACGACAATTGCAGCCTCAACCTTCAGCTCATCGGATACACCGCGTATGAAACGTCATGCCAGCTCGCATGCCCTGTCTCCGGCTACATCGCATGGTAAGTAAATGTGTCCCACATTTATTTGAAGGGTATACGTTTATCAAATTTTTTTGTTTTTGACAGCGCGAGGCAAACTTTTTGGCAGCCGGAAATGAAACCCGATACGGTCACTTCCATAAATTACAAACTCTTACCAAGTAAATCATTTCATCTTCCCATTTCTCCCCATTGTGATGAGCAAAAGTTAAGTTTTAAGTTTCGTTTATTTTTTCCATAAGTTTATGTTCATTGTTCGCTTCCTTGACAAGAAAATTTTCGTATACGGCTTCATGTTAATTAAATTCATGCAGCAGCTTTTAAGCTACTATGTAAATTTATATTTAAGTTTAATTAAAAATTAATTGTAATTTAAAGCTGCCCCATTTCCGCTTTAAATAGCCAATTGCATTGTTTATGCCTCCGGATCGCGCATGCGACTCTCCATATGTTCGGTATTAGCGAGTTTAAGTACGGACGCTCTTCACGACCGCCCACTTTGCTAAGTGGTTATGAACACTTTCAGGCACCTGATGTGAATTATTGTATAATACTTGGAGTGCCACTTGACATTTTCGAGATAATTGAGCCAATTGCAGTGAGTTTATAGTCATCAGTTAATTCAAAGATGATATCTAACAAAGTATGATATTGCAAAATGTTTTATTAAGTTTTCCAAATTGTGGACTATGAAATGCTGTATAAGATTGATAATTTTCCAAAATTATTTTAAGGTAATAATAAGCACAAAAAAGGTATGCAAATTTCAAAATTATAACAAGCGCATGTTCCAAAAATTAGTAGGATAAATCTACTTAAAAAAAAACATATTATTTGATATTATATTTTATTTCTCCAATAGTTCCTGAGTGAGAAATATAATTTTTAAAGCTTACCAATAAAATACACTTTTCATAAAAGTACTGCATAAAAAGTGGATTGTCGAGTTTTTAAAATACACATACTAATAATAATAATGAAATATATACATAGTTTTATTTATGTGCGATTGACATTGTGAGTTTTTCATATTAAAATTCAAACGTTTAATTTTAAAAATGTTGAAAACAACAGCAAAAGTTAGTTTAACTGGACTGAATAATATGTAAAAGAGGTGACTTTAATTTTTTTTTAAATGGATACTTTCTTTTTTTGGATTCTGTATAGAAATTATATATTATCCTTAAACAAGCAGATATTCCTTTTCACTTCTTACAATTGGATATTCATAGAAATTATTAAAAAAAGCGTCTATAACAGCACCTAATATATATACAGACATTAAAAAAGATAGAGTAGAAGACATCATCATATTTAAAAAGTTCCCCTAACTCTAAAATTTAAAAGCAATTAAATATTATTTACTTTAACAAAATAATATCAGTAGGGAATTCTTTCGTCTCAGCCAAGAAAAACTGTTGCATACTTGTATAATGAAAAATAAATACTTATGTCATACGCTTTTCAAATGTTTATAGCTCAAAGGCTTTGGCCCGCTTAGTTTGCCTGTTTATTTGGGGTGAAGGTCAAAGTTGAAGCTCTTTTGGATAGCATGTAATTGCGTATAATATTCTTTTGTATGTACGAATCGTTCACTGTTTCCTTTATGAAATGCAATGAAGCTAAGTAGAAAGTAAAATATGTTGCCATATGTTGACGAAGCGCAGCATAAACCAATCGCAGCCGAGCAACACCAACAAAGGAGCCGAACACCAGCAATATATGTATAAAAGGAATATTGAACGATAAGTGGCACAGGGAAAAGGCAGTAACGGAGCCAGAGAAAAGGGAACCGTAAGTGGTGACGTCTATAAGTCAGCACAGCGGACAGGATGGGGAAAAACAAAAGCCTGGAACCAGCTGAGAAAGCCATGTCCGTAAGGCTATATATGTGTGCGAGTGGGATGGCACTATCAGCATAAAACCGAATGCACTGAGTGGGCGCAAAGTAGGTTGGGGCTTCGCACACAGCTTTTCATTGAGCTTTATATAGAGCTTTTCAATGGATATTCATAATGGCGTCCACTGGCGAAGCTGGCAAACAGTTTTCAGCGCGCAGCGCCCCAGTGAAGTTCTTGAGGCAGCGCACAATAATCTATATAGAAGGTCGGAGCCAACCCCCAATTCAAGAAAACATACATACACTCACACAATATAATAAGAACATAACAAGAAGAAGGGCCAAACAACAAAAGGAATTGGCCAACCAAACAGCTAACTGCAACTGTAACCGCAATCGAGTGCATTGTCCAGCAATTCCCGTTTGCCGGTCATTGGGGAAAACGTATTTTGTGGAAATTAATCGACAAAAAAGCCAACGAGTCATTCCTTCTTTGTGTGTGCAGTGAAGCGCGTCCTTTATTTTTCGACACTCATTCGTCCGCAGAACTGTTTGTGTGTGTGTGTGTGTACCAGCGTTGCCCCATCGTTAAGAATCCGAGTCAGAAGGAAGACAATTAGCAAGGACAAGTCGTGCCATGTTTATTGCAGCAGTTGCAAGGAGCTGCACTGCTGCTTCATGGCGTTTTCTGGGCGCCGGGCTAACGGTACTATCGCTGCTGGCTCTCAACAACAATAATGTGGAAGCAGGTGCCGGCGGTACAACTGGATCCGGTGGTCTGGGCAATCAGGCCGTATTCACCAGTTCGTTTCTAGTGCGTTTCCGTCGAAGTGTTGACAATGATTTCGCCCACAAGGTGGCCGACAAATATGGCTTCGACAATCTGGGACCGGTAAGTAAATACACAATACTAAATACTCTTCCTTTTGTATTGTGAAAAAATCAATGATTTTATGGGGCATGCCACCAAGCCAACTGCAACTTGGCCTTTTGTCGAAAAGTTCTCTTTCTGTTTTGGCAAACTTCCGGCGGTCGAGTGAAATTTTCATTGCATACCCGCAAGGCGCGAAAATTTGCCTATTGCATGTTAAACAGCCATTGCAAGACACAAAAATGGTTTCCAAGGTCAGGGTAACTACATGGAATAGCTCTAATTATATATACATGTCAGTTACTTTCACTTTTTCACTTTTATCTGGACTACATTTTGTGTTGAATATAAATTGTATGCTTAGATTCTATTCGTAGTCTGTATTTGATGATTATGTGGAAAAATTTATATGAAATTTCAATTTGTTAACTAGAAAAGCTTTAATAAGTTAAAAGGTTTATTTGGTTCTGAGATATTTACTCGTTTTCTTGTCAGTAAACAACAGAAAAAGAAATACTTTGACATTAAATATTAGTTTTCCCATATAAATGGAAATCTTATCAATTAAAAACCAAATAAAATATTTATTAAGGAAACTTTAACTTAATTCTTACAAATTTTTTACAAAAATGGGCTTTAAGTATTTTGAAGTTCCTGAAAAATTAATCATTTGACCTTAACCAGATAAATAATCAAAGGATATTCAATAATTAAGTAGGCGACAAAGTATATTAAAAATATGAAAACCTTCGTTGCTTTTAATCTTTTGGTCAATTCAGTGAGATAATAAAAGGTTGCGTAAATGTCAGTAGTAAAATTTGTGTAACTTGATATTCATTCTTATGTAATTTCTTGGAAATGTTGGCCAGTATTTTATATTCATTACATGACTGAAAAGAAACACATTAATATTTTTATTTAATATGTTATATAAAAATATTTAGAAATGTTTTGCAGACGATTACTTTTCATTGCTCTTGACAGTTATAGCATTCACTTGTTGCACTTAGGTAGTCATGTTGGGTTAGGTTAGGTTGCCAGCTTCTAAATATATACACAAAATATATAAATAAGGAGGCTTAATTAATTTTGCCTACGCGACATCCAGTTAATTGGAGGGCCACATCAATTACCATCATCCATCAAGGTTGGGCAACTCATAAAGAAATATGAAGCCGGCGACAAATCCAATTAATTTTATTTCTTCTTACCATCGTAGCTGTTCGCTAGCTGATTTATTTCTTGAGCTACTCGTAATGCTGTAACTAGGCACCTGAAATTGAAACCTCTTACTATCTAGAGTTTCTGTTTGTTGTTTTTGGATTGCAGAATAGAATTTTTATTGCGACATCGAGAACTAGTTGCAATGGCGCAATCCGAAATGATTGCATGTTACACTGTTGCCATGACATCGACAGAAAGAAAGTATTGCACAAGTCCAACGAATTGATATGAGAATGTGGAGTGGTATAGAAAGTGCAAAAGTGTGGGTGCCCATTGTGCCACTAATTGCGACCGGTTTTTCCGTTTGCCACAGCAGGGCCAACACCCAATTTGACTTTAATTAAACGCCTTTTGCCAACTTCTCTTTCCCATTTTTCTATTGTTGTTTTCTTTCTTTAGAAGGTTTTCTTTTTGTCAATGTGGGTTGTTTTCCCAAAAGTACAGAGAATATCCTTTATAATGTCAAACATTGAAGCAGACTAACTGTATTCGCTTGTCTCTTTTTTTTTTGTTGGCCTTTTTTAAAAATAGACCACAATTTAATTACAATTTGCTGTTAGCATTCGGATATCAAACTTTGTACTTAGCCTTCCTCTGATAAAACCCAAAAAATTCCTCAATATGTGTGCACCATTGTGTACCCTTATCGAAATAGGGCTTATTCAACTTTTTGGAAAAAGTTGCCAATGCCAAATAGAATAATTTACTAACGATATCTCCTCGATCAAAAAATATGTTGTTGTGTAGATTAGAATGACAAATTTGAGTACATATAAACTCACAGATTCAGTTAAGCAGGCGACCAAAATTAAAATACATAAGGGTATACAACATTCCATATATCCGGCATACAGAGCTTTTCCATTTTTATTTTTTTTTTTGGGTGTCTATATAATAAAATTGCGGCACATGTATCCAAAAAAAAAGAAGAGGAAGGAAAATAAAACGAAAAACGAAGAGAAGGGAAATGGCAACAGAAAATCTGTTGCTCCTACGTCAAACGCTATCGCAAAATACAAATCACAAAGCGGGCAAAAGGAAAGAAAATAAAATATTTTCCAATGGCAAATACATGGCTCAGAACAGTCATTTAGTCACTCAGTCAGTCAGCCTGTCTGCCTGACAGTCAGAGTGAACATTGGAGTTTAGGCAACATACATATTTCTCTTCTATGTATTGGTTTCCATTCGTCAAATCGATATTGCGTATACGTCGCGTATCTCTTTCTCTGTTGGACTCTGTTTAGATTTTATTGCTTTTGATGTTATGACCTTATCGGCAGTAAAATGTTAGATTTAATCTCCCACCTCCTAATTACATACAAAAGATACACACATATATACACATACACACATATGTACATAAGCAAACGTATGTGCAGATTTTTTGTTTCCTCGATTAATGTAATTGCCGCCTTGTAATTTACATAAATAAAAAGCACAAATGGATAGTACGTAATGCTGGTGGTACATTTATATATATATATATATGTACTAAGATATTTAAATATCTTTTACATGTAGAAGACCAAAAGTTAATTTCGTGCCTTGTTAAATACATATGCTTGAAAAGGATCCATCCACCCACACAAGAATCTCTCTCGAAGTCAATTTAATGCCACATGATTTCTTGCTCTTTAATGGAATACTGTAGAAAGTCAGTAGTTAAGTGAAGTCCTTACAATGTTTGCCATTGTGTTACTTTATAATATTACCTACGACAGCTTAGCCTTTGGGTGTGCGCAGTGTCTGCGTCTGTGTGTGTGTGTGTGTGCACCTGTGTGTTTAATAACTTTAAAAAGCTAACAAACTCACCTGTCAGCCCCCAAGACTTTTGTTCATGAGCCGCTTGTCGTCGTCTTTGCGATTCTCTGTGTGTTGTAAATCCCTGCATAAAGCGTTAAGTCAAAGCGCAACTTGGCGTGGGCAACAGGCGTTAGTTGGTTACGTTATTTCTCCTCCAGTTGTTGTTGGTGTTGTTGTTGTTGTTGTTTGTCAAGCAGAGGGTCTAAGCCTTCACGGCAACATCAGCACTAGCAACGCCAACAACTTGTTGTTGGCTCATTGCATGATGTTGTTGACGTTGACTTTGATTGAGGCTACTTTGAGCTTGTTCCACATCAAGTGAGAACTTATCAAATATGCATAGTTGCGTCTTGTTTCATACTGGCCCTGCACTAACTCATTAGCATTTGCCCTCGCTATATCAAAATAAAATATATGTATTTCAAAAGAGAAATTTCTTAGTTTTTGCTTGTTCGTTAAGTTTCAATTGTGGCTCTGGAAAACTAAAACTAAATATACAAAATATATATTAGTTGATAATTTATTATAATTACCATTACCATTCATACAAACAACACTTTGTATCCTTCAAAAGGTTTATTTATAAGAAATGTTATAATTTTGTTTTGTATTTCATACAAAAATATTTTTGGAATTCTTCAAAATTTATTGATTAGTAAGAACTTTCATTTTGTTAAATGGAATTTATTATTTATTTATTATTTATACTTATTTGTTCTAATTTAATCTTGATTTTATTGTTTTCTCTTTAATTTAATTTAATAAAACAAATAATTAAACCACTTTTTTAGTGTAATTTACTTTTTGCATTTTGCTGTCAATTTCCTTTTCGTGCTGTAATAATAAAAATGTGAAACTTTTTATGCTATGGCGTGTTGTATAGAAATTTTATCGGCCTTTTAATTATTAAATTAGAAAACAATACAACCTAACTAGAAAAAAATCATATCATTTTGAATTTTTTAAAAACGAAAACATTTATTGATATATTGATTGATGGATTAATGTCTCATTGTTAGAAATTTCTTGGTAAAGTTAATTATGATCGTAATGGGTAAAGTGTATTCGATGATAGAATATAATTCTGCTTTATTTATGTTTTATGCTATCGTTAGTATTTACATTTCATTTATTATGCACAAAATGAAAAACGAAATGAGTTTACAAATTTGATGACCTCTTTTGGACATTTGCTGGTAATTTGTAACCTAAGGCAAACATATGTTAGCAAATATAAGACAAACAAAAGGCGTTCACAGATACATACACGGATACACACACACATACAAATATATGTATATATATATATATATAGATATACATATACAAATACCAACGCATGCTGGACAAACAGAATAGCAGATGGAGTTGAAGACCCCAAAAACCGCAGTCACATACACACAAGCCTCACATATACACTCACACACACACACACACACACACACACACACACAAAAACGTACACATGAACAATGCTTTATCACGTATATAGCCAAGTCAAGACGCAATATTTATTTATTTTTAGCTCTGAAAAAGAGCTCAAGAGCCAGCCCGCTGGCTGGACCAGGGAAAATAATTTCATTTTTTATTTTATTCAGTTAGAGAGGGATACTCATTCTGCAGGACAAAAAGTTAAAGTCAAAAGTGTAAAACAAAAAAACAGAAAGAAAAATAAAACAAAAGACAAAGTGCAAAGCATTTTCTGAATAGTTCAGAGTATAAAAATAGTTAATAAGTTTGCATATATTATATTAAAAAGTTTGCCTTTGGCAAATAAATGTCGAAATTTTCACTGCCACCGCTGTGAACAAACTTTTTCGGTCAAATATTTACCAAGTTTCCCATTTGCTCATTTTATTCATTTGTTTTTTTTTTTTGTTTTTCTTTTTTTGGGGGAATATCATATTACAAACTAAACAACCTTGACTTTTCCCATATTAAATGTGTTTTAATATAAATTTTGGGGCATGGATTTCATTAAGCTCTAATGATAATTAAAAAGTTTTTGGCCAAAATATCCTCTGGTTGAGCTATTAAGTTGGCTCGGCTTTGTTTGTACATAACTCGATGCGAAAGAGGGAGTCAGACGGTTTAACAAACATATCGTTTTTGTGCGAAAAACTGTTGGATATATTTATGGGTGGGTGTGTGTGGGTGGGTGCTCTATAAATAGAGAACTTGCAGAGAAATACTAGCCTGTGGCTTGGGCTAACCAATGGACCATATTTCCAAGCAGGTGTCAACAATTCACACCCACACGTCAGACATCTCGAACAGTCAGTCGTTCATTCTGGTTGCAAAACACTTCACATTCAACTTTTCAAGTAAATTCTTTTACGCCGAATGAGAACAAAGCAAATATTTGCAGAATTTACCACAAGAAACTCAAGCAAATAATTAAAAAAGTTTCTTTTTAGTTCTTTTTTTTTTTTTTAACAAACAAACAAGAGAATGGACAAATTTTATTTTGGTGTAGGAAATTTAATATTCTAGCATGTGAAGCTAAGCCCAAACCTAGATCAAAGTGTTGGCTATATAAATTTGGAATGTTAACCACACAAAGAGATTGATTGATATCAAAGCCATTGTTGTGGAGGATTGTTAGAAAATAATAAATTTAATTTAATTTCAATTTGATTGTGTTAGTAAAACCCTTAATAATTTCTATTTATAACTCTTTCTAGTTTTGATTGCTTTTTGGTTATGCCAGAGCTTATTGTTATTTTTATATATGTATAAAGCTTCACGTTCTGCCTATTAATCTGGCTACCACAGATACATAAAATTCTTACTTTAATAATATAATTCCTTTTGTTCACTTATTCGAGAAATGCAATTACTCTTGGGTACTGTTTAATTAAAGATTAAAACTTGCTGAATGCATTAGAGTTCTGAATAAAATAAATATATGTATGTATGTATACTTATATATTATATTATGGAATGTGTTTATATTCTATGGACTATCTTATAATGCCAAAGGGAACTCATAGGTTGTTTCATTCATTTTGATGAAATTAGATAAACATCTTGTAAATGTAATTAAGAAACAGCTGTTTGTCTGCCTAGCTTGTCCTGTAACTTGTATTCGCTTTTGAAAATTGCGCATACGCAATGTTGTTGGTCTAACAGCATGTCAATGTCAAACGGGCGCGCTAGATAATTATATGAGCATGTTTCTTTTCCTTCTACTGTTGTAGCAAAGTAGTCTTTGCGCCAAATAGAAAAGCGCCTTAGGCGATTACAATGGGGCCCAGCCCTTCATACTATATATACTATGCATATGTATATATATGTATAAACTCTTACAGCTTTGACCTAGTTGCAGTGAAAGAGAAAGACAAAGAGAGAGAGAGAGAGAGAGACAGAGACAGAAATGAATATAAGGACTGTGCGATTAATTAAACTTTGCCCGGCAAACTGCAATCGTATACATATGAACACTTGTTGCTCCCTTTTCCCCCATTTCCCTAGTTTAGAAACAATTTCTTCTACAATGAAGCTCTTCTAACTTTTCACAAGCAATTATTTTAAATTCAATTTACAGTTGCAAGTTTTGTGCAACTTTTCTCATTGTACATTTTCATGTCAACAAGTCAGTTTTCATAGTCAACAAATCAAAGTTATTTCAAACGACTGGCACATGGCAAAAGCCTCAATCAAAGCTTATTAGACGCTACGCGGCAGCTGTTTGTCTTTTCGCGTTTTGGCGCATCCTGTTGAATTATTCAACAGGAATTCATTTGCATTTCTTGCCACCATTTACCATCTAATAGCCTCTCAACTTTATTTTCAGTGCTCTCTTGTTGAGGTTTTTCCCATTTATTGATTGACATAGCTTGCTTATTTGCAGACACGATAATATTATGCAAATGCTATAAAGTAAAGCAATAACAACAACAACAAATAAAATAAAAGCAGAAAAACCTCTACAGCCAAATGAGACCGACTCTCAGTCTCATTGCTTATTGTTTGATTGATTAATTGCATTTACGAATGAAACAGATGAGTGCCATTTTTCCCAATTAGCGGGAGAATGTTTGTATATATACTTATATATGTAATAGTATCTGTGGGTATGTCATACATAGTATAAACATTTATCACATTGTAATTCCTATCTCGATAAATGTGTAAGGCAGTAGTTATTGGCCACTAATACCACTAGAAAACTTACCAGCTACTGATAAAGTGAGTGTCATTGATAAAATGTTGCTGACGTCGGTTTTGTCTCTACTTTGAACAGTTTGATGAATGGATTTTCCTTGTGGACTATTAACAATATGCGACTATTGCGTAGGGACAGAAATGTATTTAATATTAGCTTAATAAAAAATGATTGCCTACTTTTCAGCTGAGTTACGTGAAAACTTTTTCATGGAGTTAAATTGACGTAATACAGTTAATTAAATACATTTAATGTAGGATCAGTAATTAAATATTCTGGGAAAATATTATTTGAACTTAAATTTCAATCAATTTTCATTTGTTTGACGAATCCAATTGAAAAAATTGTGAAGTTTTTTGCTGTGTTTTGCTTAGAAAGAAGGAATAAGGCCCGCATTTAGTTACACTAAATGTAATATATTTCTTTTTGTTATCTGAATTAGATAGGGAAATCAGTATCTTCCCCATTTATTTTGCCAATATTTAGAGGGAAGGTATTATTTATTTGTTAAGTATAATCAAAGTCAAAATCTTTTTCATTAAATTCGGAAATATATTTACATTGCACAGATCTAAGAATATGGGTTAATTGATTAAGTTTCAATAGTTCGACTTATTGGTAAAGTTAAGCTATTTTATTGTTGTTATTGGAATATCACTAAGCCAGTTTACTTTGTAAGCGGATTAAGCGTCCATTTGAGCAGAGAAATGGTTTTTCAGGATAGCCTATCAAACAGGAAAAAAGGAATTCGATTAAGGTAAACAAAAGCCTGTCACTTTAACAACTTTAAGCCCTCCATTGTGTGTGTATGTGTGTCGGTCGCCCTTGTTTCGTTCTTTTACTGGCCATTGTTGTGGTCGCCTTTTCTGCAATAAAATTGATATAAAATTGTATGTATATGAATATATATATATATAGTACATATGTAATATATATATATATATATCTGTAGCACTGGTGCGTTGTCAGTGTCATTTATAATCACATGCATTGTTGTTACTTTTTGTTATTCCATTCGTTCGTGTCTGTATGTGTGTTTTTTCACTATTCTATTATTATAGATTTTTTTGTTGTTTTTGCATTCACTTTCTATCAAGTGCAGCGATGAGTGAAAATCCATAAATTTTTGCCGTTGACAGCGAATAAGAGATGACGTGTCAGACGGACGACCTGACATTATGCTATGCTATGAAGTGTAGTGTTTCTTATGTATGGGCTATTTAGAATATACACAATACATCGCCCACACATACCGACATCTTATGATGTAACTACACAGCTGTTGAGCATGCAAATTCAGTGTGTGAGTGTGCGTGTGTATGTAAATGTGTTCAATCAACAAGTGGCAAAGAAGTCATTGTCTATTCTAAGTCTTTTTTTTTTTTCTTCACTGTTGATATTCATTAATAAAATTTACTATGTAGAAGCGGACAGCCAACTAATTATAGACGCCATTTTGGCAGTCTTTGCCTTTAGCTTGTTGCTCCCTTGACTTGCCCTGACTTGGGATGACATACACACACGCATATATGTTTATATAAATATATATTTATATGTAAACTTTTACTAAACGTTGCGCGTGTGGGCGTTGTTAAGACTCAACATCTCGCAGACCCTTAAATCTAAGAAAGAGCAAGGGGATAAGAGAAACAGTTGCCACATGCCTTGAAGTGTCTGCTTGTGCTTTCCTTTGGCTGCCATTCGCGTTATCACCCATTGTGACACATACGCATTATATTTATAATGGCGAGCTAGGGCATAACTTTTGCTTTTCTGCTTTTTGCACGACCCACTCAAAGGTCAGGCATCTAATATATATGTATACGTATATATATATATATATAAATATATATACCCTTATTTTTTTATATACTTTTTCTATTTTGCCCATATGTTGTCTTTATCAAGAGTAATGCAAAAATTATACACAAAACAACAAAACAAAAACACAAAAAATAAAAGGAAAGGGAAAATTGTAATATATATCTAAAAATAAATATATACTTACATCCACATGTGCCGGCAGCTTGGATTAGTTTCTATATGTATCCGATTGCGAATGGCCCACTGTGCGTATGCGCAATTTTTTTTCTTATCTATACATTTTGTTTAGCGTTTTAATATCGCAGTCATTTTTCCTGATGCCATTCTAACTTACTTAACAAGTCCATTAAACTGGCCAGCTGTTGCAGTACTCAGCCAAGTATTTCACGCACAAATTAACAGCGCATAAAAATAGAAAATACTACCCCAACACTCCCCGTTACCACTCTCGCTGAAAAACTTCCCTTCGGCAAACTGTCAAACGGCATGTGATTGACAAGAGCCAACGGATTGATGGCCCTCAAACGTTCATTGTTTTCAACCATCCAGCTATCGTAAGTTGTCTGCTTATTTATGCAAGGCACTCGTGCCAGGCTTCTAAGTAAACCAAAAAAAAAAAAAAAAAAAAAAATAAAATTGGCCACCAACATAAGCAAAATAACAAACCAAGCCCTCAGCAGGTTTATTGACTTGCCACCAGAACCCTAAAAATCTAATTGGAGGGTTGGCTGTTGATGTGGCAGCTCCTCTAGACTTTATGAATTCACAACGAAACATAAATAAAAGTTAAATTCCTTCCACACAATTTCATAAATTGAGAAGAACAGAAGAAAAGATGCTATGAAATATAAGTGATATAATTGCAACTCGAAATATTGTCTCTAGTTGATATATAATTTACTTATCATAGAAATAAATTGTGCAAAAGTTATTATAGAAATCATTTTTAACAATTAATGTTTAATTATTTTTGTCAGCGAAGTTAAGTTTACTGCTGAAATGTTATATATATTTAAATATCTGAGAATCTTTCTAATTAAACTTCAGAGAGTTTTAATTAAGCTGAGTAAACAAAAATCTTAATACGGTATAAACAATATTTTACATCAGATAGACATAATTACTATTCTCTTTCGCAATCAAATTCGTTCTTCTTTACTGCAGGGAAATTAATATTTTTTTAACCCCAATTTCACTTCATTTACTTTTTGTTTCAAGCTTGAACCTAATTTTTGGGGACAATGCGATAAGGATAATCTTATATGTATGAAAATTGGTCGACAGCGGTCATATTTAAATAAATAAAATATAAAATTGCGTATTTTGTTTTATGTCGATAAAAAAAAAAAAAAAAAAAAAGAAAAAGAAAAAAAAGAGTAATAAAGGAAAAAAAATTGAATTTTTTTTTCCTAAAAATTTTCTGGCTGATTTTAACAAGTCTTCATTTTGCGTGGGTAAAAAGTTTCTTCTTTTTTTTTTTTTTGCCCCATCTTTGCATAAGCTCACCTTGATGGAACGCTGTCAGTTTGGTTGCAGCATAAAAGTTCTTCCTTGGCCAATTACCTAAGCGTGTCAAAACTCTTTTTCTTGTTATTTTCTTTGCCAAGACGCAGTTTCGAATCCTTTTAAGTTTCAATTTACATATAAATACTTGGAAGCTGCTTTAATGGTTCGTCGCCTTAAAATAGAAACGTTGGCGAAAGTTAATATCGTGTTTGTGGTTAATTTATTGGCATGAATTTGTAAGAATTATGCCTTAATGGGATAGGCTCAACCACAGCCACCACCAGAACCTATCACTCGCACTCAACACTCTGGCTTCTGGCTTCTGGCTGTTAATTAATCATATTGTAGAGGTTCTGAATTATGCAGGAGACATAGTGAGTGCGAGGCCCAAAAGGCCATAGTTAAACGATGCTCAGCAGCTGTTGTGTACTGACCAAGTTTCTAATAGCTAAATTTGAGAATTGAATGGGCAAGCAACAGTTTCTCATATCGCCCCCAATGGGGAATGGTTATTGGGGGCATGCTTTCCTCCCCTTCCCCCATTTCACTTTATTGGTTTATCTTTCTTTTTTTTTTTTTGCTTTCACTGCAAAACTTTGAACCAATAAACAACATTGGACTGGGGGTCAACGCGATGAAGTGACGTTAAGGCCATACGAATGCCTAGGGCCTGGCCGATGATTGCCATTCATCTAGCTTGAGGGCCTGTCACGTACCGTTGGGAAACTGGATATGCCTTTCGTTAAAATTGCAAACGGAAAATTTCTACTCAGTTCAAATTGCGTTTACTTTGGTCCTCAATCTACCAAAAACCAAGCTAATTATGATGAAGATAAAGATGATTAGGATAACGATAAGGCTGTTAGTGCAGCAGATGATGATGATGATGATTATGACTAGCAATTTAGAGACCAATTATTGCCATACACACACACACACACGCACAATAAAAAAAGTATATTGGTATACATATTTGTGGGTGTGTTTGTATGTAATTTCTGTGGCCGTAGCCAAAACTCAATTATATAACAATTATGGGTCACGAGAGACAGACAGAGAGAGAGAGAGGGAGAGAGAGAGAGGGAGGGAGAGAGAGAGAGAGAGAGAGAGAGAGAGAGAGAGAGAGAGAGAGAGAGAGAGAGAGAGAGAGAGAGAGAGACAGGGAGAGAGGAGAAATAATATGTGTTATGCTCAATTAAAATGACGCCCAGTTTCCTAATGAAATGCTACTTGGTATTTTGCTTTTGCTTTCTTTTACAGCTGGTGGGCGCCGATGGACACGAGTATCATTTCAAGCATCGGACACTACCACATGCCCGCTCCCGGCGTAGTCTGTCGCACACGCGTGCCCTCAAGAGTCATCCATCGGTAAGTATATTTACTTGTACCCAAAGAATACCAACTGGGAAAAAGAAAAACAAAAAGAAAATAGAATGTTATTACACAATGACCACATTTGGAATCACATTCCTGGCTTAATATACATATTTCTTGTTTAGACTCGAAAGGAGGGAGCATCAAAATAGAAATCATATTATAAGAAAAAAGTGTAAAATTTTAAAATTAGAATGAAATTGGATCTGTTTAAAAGTAATACAAAGTTATTACCGGAATTAATAACTGGGAATTATTAAAAAACTCTTTACAGAAAATTCGCCGAATATGATTGAATAAAAATATGTAAAAAGAAAGTGGAAAATTCCATCGATAGCTATTGAACTAATTACCTCAACTAGGTGGCTCTTTGATTATATATCCTTTAATCTAAATTTTTAATAAATAAAGTTTTTTATTTTGCGTCGTGGAAAACTTTATTTCCTTTAGAAATATTGCAAAAATGGAAAGGAAAAGTATAAGTAAAACTTTCACTACCATTTACATTGGCATTGGGTTGACAAATGTCCAAGTTCAGCAATGGCAAAACCCATTCTTCATTTCCCTGAGAAGATTGTGTTGCAAAAATAGAGCACACATACTATATAGAGAGAATTGAGAATATATAGCCATTGTCACCTCAATTGCCATTTCCTGTTAGCACTTGGGTAAACTCCATGACAAACATCGATTGCATTTCAATTTGATGTCTGTCAGTTCATTTATCCATTCGCTTGGAACGTGCCATTAGGTCATAGATGGTAATTCCAATGCGAAATGCAACATGCAATTGTTAAATGGTTCAAATGCTATGGAAATTCATACGGAAACTGTGACGTTTGCTCTTATTTTAACATTTCGTTTCGTTTTTGTTGACTGACAGCTGCTTTATGCATGAATGTGGGTATGTTTGTGTGGGTGTGTGCTTTCTCGTCCGTGTGTGTATATATCTATATTTGTGAGGTGAGAAGGTTGCACGAAATTAACATTTCTGACTGACACGTACGCATAACAATGACCCACATGGCGACAGTTGTTGGCAGTTGGCTTTTAATTTATGTCAGGCATAGGCAAAAAAAAAAAACACAAAGAAAATATAGAATGAAAAAAAATCTTAACCAATATATATGGGTTTCTGTATACCATTGAGCTACCCTGGAATACGTGTTTCTTTATTTATTTGTTCTTTTAGGTCAATACAGCCGTTCAACAGCCGGGATTTCGTCGTGTGAAGCGTGGCCTTCGACCTGCCCGCCCTTCCATACATGGCATGCAGTTCGATGGCATTCTTGGTGAACCCAATCAAATTGAGAATGAACCAACAGATCCATATTTTCCCATGCAATGGTATCTAAAGAACACAGGTCAAAATGGTGGTAAAGTCCGTTTGGATCTAAATGTTCAGGCAGCCTGGGCACAAGGCATTACGGGCAAAAATGTGACAACAGCCATTATGGATGATGGTGAGTGGCCAATTGAGAATTTCATTATTCATATTACTTTAATTAACTTTCCTATATTTGTGAACATTGCTTCAGGCGTGGACTATATGCATCCGGACTTACGATTTAATTATGTGAGTAAAAGTAAATACGAAATTGATTTATCGAAACCTTGTTTTCGTATATATGTATGTATATATAGTCGGGGATTGGCAATAAATGTATTGCCATAAAGTGTATTTATATTTACTTTAACATTTTAATTAATTTTCTATCGACGCGAAAATGTAAATATAAAAAAACATCAGTTGTATGTAAATCCAATGGCTATATATATATATATACATATATATATATATATATGTGTATATATAGTTTCGTTTTAACTAAAACAGATGCAATCAATTTAGACATATAATACATATATATAGATATATACATATGCCAAAGACAATTAAAACTTTGTAACTGCGAATTGAACAAACATAAATTGCACATCGTAAAAGCTAAAAATAAATTTGATAACTAAAATTTTAAAAGTCAATAAAAAGATCAAAGTACTTTAGGGCAATAAAAATTTAACGCAATATTTCCATTAACATTTTCTTTTTTCTGACTTGAGCATTTTCTATTTCTTTTATAGAACGCCGAGGCAAGCTATGACTTTAGCAGTAATGATCCGTTTCCATATCCACGTTATACAGATGATTGGTTTAATAGGTAAGTGGTTTTTAATATAAATGAAACTCTTAAGCTTAAGCACAATGTTGATAGATATAGTAGATATAGTAAATAGATAGATAAATATTTTTCTTTTACTTGGTCTTCAGTTTCTCTTATGCAAAAAGTATATTCTTAAGGATTTCGCAAGAAAATTTCTTGAATTTTGCTATTTTCTTTTGCCATTTTGTTTGTCCCACTGTCTGTCTATAACAATTTTACCATTTAGGCCAAGTTTTTATCTTTTGGGTCTGTGTGTATACACAATTTTCTACTTTTATTGCATAATATGGATTATGGAGAGGACTTTCCATTAAGCTACTTATGCCAACCAATAGACATAAGACAAGAATATGTAACCCTTCTTGCTCCTTCTGCTATTATGTATATACTTATATATGTACACGTATACGTATATTGAAATTATTTTGTATCCTTCTTTTTCTTGTTGTTGTTGCTTTCAGTCATGGAACTCGCTGTGCTGGCGAAGTATCTGCTGCCAGAGATAATGGAATTTGTGGCGTTGGCGTTGCTTATGACAGCAAAATCGCAGGTAAGTGGCTTTTGGCAAAAAGTCTGGTCGGGATTAATAGACCGCAAATGTTTAATAAATCGTCTTATGCATAAGAAAATAAGCTCATTGCTCATATATAGGGAAATGATTATCAATTTTCCTCGAAATTAATGTTAAACTATTTAAACCAAAAGCTTTTCAGTAAAATTAAGTTTAAACAGAGCTCATAAAAAAACGTTTTTGTCTTTCAACGGGAATTTGGGTTGGGGGTGGGGGGTGGTTCGTTTTGCGGTTGGTGGTGTCAACAAGTGCTAACATAAATCCGGTCATATTATCTGTCATTTTTATGACACGACTGGGAAAAATCATGTGAAAAATCGCTATTATATTATATACATAAATCGCAGGGCATAGGCCACGCTAAACGTGAGAAATGTAGGAATGTGAGGGATACGCAGGGGGGGATTGATTGTGGGGAAGTGCAATTTTTACGATTGTCATAAAGCTACAAGTGAAAGTGAAGTTTATTTATTTGGGATGGGAATAGGAATTACAGGGGGAGGGTGGGGGTAGGGTAGGAGAGTAATCTGTACAAATATTGATTTATAATTTCCGCCATTATGATTAATGCATACTTTATCCATTGCCATCTCCACAGGCATACGTATGCTGGATCAGCCCTATATGACCGACCTTATAGAAGCCAACTCCATGGGCCATGAACCGCACAAGATTCACATCTACAGCGCTTCGTGGGGTCCCACAGATGATGGGAAGACGGTGGATGGTCCTCGAAATGCCACCATGCGTGCCATTGTCCAGGGTGTCAATGAGGTATGTGTGTACATCTATCCAAAATCCCTTTTGGTATTCATTTGTGTTAATCTCTGGACCGCCCGCAGGGTCGCAACGGTCTTGGCAACATCTACGTTTGGGCATCAGGAGATGGCGGCGAAGAGGATGATTGCAATTGCGATGGTTATGCTGCCTCCATGTGGACCATTTCCATTAATAGCGCCATTAATGATGGCCAGAACGCACACTATGATGAAAGCTGCAGCTCCACGCTGGCATCGACATTCAGCAATGGTGCCAAGGATCCCAATACGGGCGTTGCCACCACCGACCTGTATGGCAAATGCACGACCACGCACTCTGGCACCAGCGCTGCGGCGCCCGAAGCAGCAGGCGTCTTTGCTTTGGCCCTGGAGGCAAAGTGAGTTGTCCTTCTTATTCTCGTTGTCCTCATTTTGTGCTTTATGAATTTATGCTAATACGTCTATCTCTCTCTCTCCCACACACTTTTTCCTTCTCTATCTCACTTAACCCATTTTAGTCCGCAGTTGACTTGGCGCGACATCCAACATCTTACAGTATTGACGTCGAAACGAAATTCTTTGTTTGATGCCAAGAATCGCTTCCACTGGACAATGAATGGCGTTGGCCTAGAGTTCAATCACCTCTTTGGTTTCGGTGTACTAGATGCTGGTGCTATGGTGACATTGGCCAAGCAATGGCATGCAGTTCCACCACGTTATCATTGCGAGGCGGGTGAAATCAACGATGCCCAGTAAGTGAGACAATGTCTGCATGCAAATGCATTTATCTATCTTTAATTATTTATTAAATGATAATAATTAATTATTATTATTTATTTTGTATTTGCCTTCAGGCCAATTGTTATGGGTCGCTCATTGTTTTGGGAAATCAAAACTGATGCCTGCAAAGGAACCGATACAGAAGTCAACTATTTGGAGCATGTTCAAGCTGTTATCTCGGCGAATGCTTCACGACGTGGTGATCTCGAACTCTTCCTAACCTCGCCCATGGGCACTACGTAAGAGTTTAAATTAACTTTGGAAACTTTTTAGTTATTTATTAAGTTTGATTTTTTGCAGTTCCATGATTCTATCGCGTCGTGCCAATGATGATGATCATCGAGATGGTTTTACCAAATGGCCATTTATGACCACACACTCCTGGGGTGAATACCCACAAGGCACTTGGAAACTAGAGGTAAGATAGTACCTTTAACTATATTAAAGTATTTAATTGTAATGGGTTTTCCTAATTTCGTTAATCCTTTCTTAGGCCCGTTTCAATTCTCCACAAACACGTCATGGACATTTATTGGAATGGTCATTAGTATTGCATGGCACAAAGGAGGCACCGTATCGCACACTTCATCCCTCATCGCCTCACTCAAAGCTGGCCATTGTAAAAAAGGCGCACGAGGATAAAAAAATGAAGTAAATAGATCTCGTCCTTCCTATAACACCAAACAGCCAGTGAAGAGAGAGAGAAGACATTAGCCAACGTCCATTTTAAAAACTGTATGTGAGGTGTGTGTGTGTGTTGTGTATGAGAATTATGCTGGCTGTGTTTCAGGATGAAAATTTGATTGAGTTTTCATTATCTTTCGTTAAAATTTGAATAAATTTTCTTGTTAATTCGTTTCTCTTTGATGAACTCAAAGTTCATTTCGAAGTTTTCTTTTATTTCCTTAATCTTTTGGTTATAGCTAAGCGCACATTCACTATATAGAAGAAATAAAATCCGACCTATCGCCTACACCCCTTACGACTTTTTAATTTACAAAAAAGAGAACAAAAAGAGGGACATATGAAAAATGTTGAGAAGAACAAAAAAAAAAAAAAAAAAAAAAACAGGTATAGCATATGTGTATGTCAAGGCAAAGTAAATTGATCGGACGAATATACATAAATAATAATATTACAAAATGAACAAATTAAATGCAAAACATGAAACCATAATGTAAATGTATATTATCTATATATATATATATACATACCTTATTCTTAACTGTGTCCTATATGCTGTTAGACTCTAAACCATACAAACAAAATTGTATCTTTATCTAGTATAAATTATATAAAACATACAAAAGAAAACAAAACAAAACAAAAAATAAACAAACGAAAAACATTGTATGTACATATATAAATGCATATATTTTAAAACTATGTATATCTTTCTGTTTACCATATACTTATATCTTTCATATACATGAAATGTTAATCCCAGTTGAATGCAAAACTTAAACATATATACATATACATATATATACATATACATATATTTGTTGGCTTTATTCCGAATAACTAATTGGGTTTTTGCATGTTAAACAGTTTTTGGTAAATTGCATTTAACCATTTAACTAAAAATAGACAAACATAATAGCTAAATACATGCATACATACATATAAACAAACAAACATACATACATACATACATAACGATGCAGACAGTTTTCTGTTTTCAGTTTCTTTCGGGGGCCAAAAAAAAAAAAAACAAAAATTAACAAAAAAAAAGAAAAACAAAGAAAAGTAAAACTAAAAGCGAAAAGCAAGGAAAGATATAACAAAAACGTAAAACGGATCGAGTGTTATTTATTGTTAAATGATAATAACAAAATGGTATAAAATAGATGAGTACAATTACAGAAACGATATTGAGTGTGTTACGATACATATAGTTACATATATACATACATGTAAATGGCAGCACATTGTTAAAGTTTATGGATAATGTGCAAAAGGAATGATATAAATATACATATATTATTATATATATTATATATAAATAATTAAATGCAGCCACAGATGACAGATATGAAAACCCATTATGAATGTATACAGAGAAACATTAAAACAAAGTTAAAGAAAAAAAAAACCATTTAATCACATATGCATAAATGTATAAATCTACAACTATATACAAGCGAAAAAAACCAAAAAAAAAAAAAATATATATATATATATAAATAAATAAATAATATATACCAGAAAAATGCAAAAAAAAAAACCAACGTAATACATACTCAAATATGGATGTAAAGTTATCTTTGATGTTGTAGATACTAAAACCAAGAAAAAAAAAACAAAGTCAGAAGTACACACCAGAACAAGAAAAAAGATACTTGGGAAAAGACCCTTGAACCTAGTTTAGTGGTTTAACACACACTCACACAACCACATACGCACACATACACATACATACATATGCATTAATTTAGTCATTTTATAGTTTTCCACAAAAGTTTACTTAGTTTACAATATGTGCATTTAGTTAGTCTATTTTCTTTGCTCATATAGTGTGACATCTACAAGAAAAAACAACATTTAAACAAAAATCAAACAAATTTAATTTTTGTAAATAAAGTTTAAAAAACGGCTCGTTATTGTATCATTGAGTTTTGGCTAATATAAAAAACAATCAGATAAGGAAATTCGTTAAGAAGAAGCGATACAATTCTAGTTTTCCTAATTTTATTAAGGTTCTTTAATACTATGGAAGCTTTTGTTAATTAAAGGAGACATGCTTAATATTTATAATAACACATGTCTACATGGCACTGGACTCTAGTCTACATACTAAATTTATTGGCTCTAGCACTCATAGTATCCAAAAACTAGTCTCTCAATTGGAATATCTTACATATGTCTGACGATTCCGATAAAAATAGATACATTATTTATTGAAACGTAAATGCTTTCATATATCCTCTGACTATAGGGTATTTTTGGCTATTATAAAAAGCTGTTTTCGACCTAAAAGCTTGTACTAAATTAAAGCTCGTCTCGAAATACAAGCTTTCACACTTTCACCCTCATAACTAATAAAAAGCTTTCTGAGTCTTTTTTTTGTTGTTGTCAAGCTTTGGCTTAATATCTAGTATCAATTAATTATTCAGCTTTATTTTGGCCACTTTCGTTTTAATATGCTTACAAAATATGATTAATGAAAACCAATTAATATGGCAGAGAAATAAAAAAATAAATATGATACTATTCAAAGAGTGAGAAAGAGATAGAGATAGAGATTGAGATAGAGATGGATAAAATAACATTATTTTGTTCGTTTGTTTGTTAAATATCAGCAGACATTGCGTCATGTTGTAGCTTCAAGGCAGGCAACAATGATATAGATTTCTTAAGTTAAATTTAGATGGTTATGCAAAAAGGACAACAAAATTTTTTTTGTTATTGTTGATTCAACTAATTGCAATATATTCGCTAAAGACTCGTGGTGCGGGTGTGTCTTATGGGTCTTTTTTATTTTTTATATGGCTTCTGCCGGAAATATTTATTAACTAGAAATTGCATGGCACAAACGAAAAGTGAGTAGCTAGCCATACACCTATACACCGGAAGGAAGGAAATGGGCAAAAGGCAAACATGTGACGCCGCCCACAAAAACAAATAAAAGAGGCAGACGCACACACAAACACACACACACAGACACACACACATGCACTCATATACCCCACATAGCCACACAGCCACATACCAACTTACACAACAGACATAGGCCATCGCCTTCATAAATCATCTGGTTGCGGGGCATATGATAAATTGTCATACTAATTGTTTTTAACGTCCAAGACAAGCCACCAACTTGACGCCGCGTCGGCGTCCACCAGGAAAGAATATATATAACTACTATAGATATATATCGGTAAGTATATGTATTGCTATATTTCTTAAAATACCAATGGCACAACGATTTTCTAGCTCATTTACTGTGCCTGTCAAATATTTTGCATATCATTTGTTACCATTTGTTGCCATTAAAGCTTACTTAAAGGCACATCGAATATTCGAAAAGCACTTATTATCCTGCGATTATAGTCCTGAATTTTATGTGGATGCATATGCCATCTATCATAATTAGACTCTGTCATACTATACTAGTAGAGGTATGTCGATTGCTTATGCCAAATTGACTGCAGCGATAAAATATAGAACATAAATCGAAAATTCATGGAATCTAATTGGTTGAATTCGGATTGAATGCCAGGGAATGAGATTATCATTTAGTGGTAGTCTCAATTATGGTAATTTCAACTCGATATTGACAGGGTCAAATCTTTTTTCTAGCTGAGATTTTGTTTAAGTATTCATTCATATTTTTATATTTTTGTTGTATTAAAAACTTTTAGACTCCAAAAGCACTTTTCTTTGTATGTAAGTAGAATGGAAATTATTTCTACTGATATTTTTAACAGAGTCGGTTAAGTTGTGTGTTAAACAACAAACCCATACATTACAAAATATTAAAATATTTTTTAAAAATGAAACAATTTATTATTTGCATAGCTGATAGATAGCTAAATTTATGGAATAATAACCAATTCAAATAGACCTTTTCCTTTATCATATTTTTTACAGATTTCGATTTATAATTTAGTAATATTAAAATAATGATAACTTAAAAAACAAATATATAGTTTGTGTGAAGATATATAATATAGTTAGTATTGATAGTAGCAATTGTCCTTTCTGCTTTGATTTAAACTTACACGAATAGCTGAAAGAAGATATCAAAATATGAATGCAGTTATTTAAGTTTGTTCTTTTTATATTTATAAAACAATTTATTGCAGATTTGCAACTGGAATATTAACTATTTCAAATTGTAGCTAAGGGCAAATACTCCATAAAGCCATATCGATTCAATCGCATCTACCAGATAGAGTAATAACTTACAAGAATTATGGAAATAGAGTTTTCTGTAACCTCAATAATGTTGTCTATTGGAACTGATCTAGACGCACATTCTCATATACATACATAGATGTTCCAAATAGATAAACGATGAGTGCTTTTGTTGACCCATAACTTGAATATATATATTTACCTATATATGTATATATATATATATGTATCTATCTATGGGAATAAACATTGGAGTGCCTGTAAATATGCAAATTTTTTCGCTTGCATAGTAACAAGTTTTTTGATTTATGATACGTTAAATACTGACCGTTTGGGGGTTCAGGTTTGGGTTCAGTTTTGGGTCATTTGTTGGGCGTCGTCAACTTTGTCTCTTCAGCAACAGGTTTGGTTATGTTTTTTTTTTTTGGTATTTTTGGTATTGTTGTTTTAGTTAGTTTGTTTTTGGTTGGGTTGATGTCGCTTGTTGTCACATCTGTTATCAGCTGCTGTTCGCTAGTTGGCTCTCCTCTTTTTTGTCTCTCACTTTTTCTTTCGTTTTTGTTGTCTGTTGCTTTTTAACCAATTTCTTTGGCCCTTAGCTTGTCTGTCGGACAAAGTATTTGACACTTTAATGAACTGCCCCTGGGGCACTCGCGTGTGCGAGAAGTTCATTAATATTAATGTGTATATTTAAGTTGCTGTTGTTGTTGTTATTCGTACATATTTTGGTTTTTGAACTGTTTGCGCCATGCCAAAAATTGGGACACAAATGTCAATTTCTGTGGTCCATTACCTAATATTTGTTAATTGCGGTTTAATTGAGTCGCGATAAATGCATTAGACTGAACAATACACACAGGACTTTAACGGTTATTCCATACTGGATAATTGGTTGTCACTGAACACTTGGAATAATGAATATAATTATGGTCTACTAACCTTTCGACCAACTTGCTCATACTTGTTGTAATGATTTGTGTTTTTTTTGCCCTATATCTTTCTCTCTCTAATTGCCATGATTATCTAATGTCTGATGTTTGCTGCTTCTGTTGCTGTTGTTTTTGTTGTTTTTGTTGCTATTGTTGCTGTTAGTGCTTTGGCACTGCTGTTGATGTCATGATTTATTACTAAACCCGACCCGCACACGTGTCCCTTTCAAAAATTTTAATTAACACAGGCCACACGCCAACATCAATTACCCATTCCCTTACAATTTAGGGCCACCATCGGGCCTCCTCCTATACCAATATCTGTATCTATATCGATAGCGAAACAGAAATTTGCAAAGCCAATCAGGGGGAGGGACGATAGCGGTGTAGGAATAGCCCCTAAAAATAAATCTTATCATTGTTCTAACTTTTGACGTTGTCAGCTAGCAATGTTGTTGTTGTTGCTGTTGTTGATGTTTTTGTTGTTGTTCTCAGTTTTGTTTGTATTTGGCCTAAAGATAAACAGTAAACAACAAGTCCTGTGGATGGGAGGACAGTAATAAGAAGAACTTGGCAACCTACAGAGTGCCTGTTTATGGCCTTAGGACATTTTATTTACCTTTTTTTGGTCACGCTGCCTTTGTTGCGGGTGTTACTGTCAATAGGCTGTGTTTTGGTACTTCTATTGACAACTTCCTCCCCCCCCTCTCTATCTCTATCTTGTTTCCATTCCACTTACTTCAATAGAAAGTTTTTTTTTTTAAGCGCATTTGGTTGCCCCATGCCCATCATCTACACTTGGTAACAAATTAAATGTCATCTCTTCCACCCACACACTTAACCTTGGGGCAAATACAGGGCAAAATGATTAAATTAAGCAGCGTTTTGTTGAAATGCCCCTACAGGCTATGTCAGGATTTCATTTTACTTTAACAAATTATGCATATTTATAAATGTAAATGCTGCCCACTGGCCTTCGCATCTGATGTATGACTCCTCATTATGTGCATAAATGGGCATTTTTGCTTCAGCTGACTTGCCTGTTGCTGATGTTGTTGTTGTTGTTGTTGCTGATGTTGTTGATGTTCTCTTGATGTCGCTGCTGCTGCTGATGTTGCTGTTGCTGTTGTTTGTTCATATTCCGTTTCCTGTTAGCGTCAGTGCCTAGGCAATCGTCTTGCGCAATAAAATGGTTTCTGGTTATTTTGGTCAATAAATCTAAGCACCTACAATATAATACTATTGCTCTACACTGAACCAAAAAAAAAAACAATACTTTTAAATTTAGAATTTGAGATAAATATATACATAAATCGAATCAACTAAAAATATATTATATATCTAAATATTATTTTACACATGGATTGAAATTATATACATGCCAAACAGTTTAGTGATTTTTAGAGCAGGAATAAAGATTTATCAAAGAAAGAGAGTCTTGTTTGAAAAGCTAGAGTGTTCGGACATATATAACTGATATTAATAATTTATTATTAAATATTATAAAGAAATCTCAAATAATCGACTACTACTTATTCCTGACATGGTAGCTTTCGTTATGGTAAACTTATAAAAGACCAATTTGTTAACTCTTTGGTTAGTTGATTATTGAATTACCGTTTATTAATCTAAACTGTTCTTTAATTACCTTCAATATAGTTAATTTTATTAAATTTCCAAATCGTGAGTTTGTTGTTTTTATTTAAATATTTTTTTTCAGTGGATTTCTGTGTATTTTATGATGAATTTCAATCAGCAGCTAAGTAACAATTTGGCCTCCTTATCAATTAGAACGTATCTTTGATGCCATATACATACTCCACACACACTCACACACTCTCTCTCCCACTTACATATAAGAACAGCCGAGATTTATATGCAGCAATCGAGACAATTAACTGGTCCAGACACAGGAAGTGTTTGTATGTTCGTATGTGGTTGTGTCTATTTATTGTTAAATATTGTTTATGCAATAGTGTTTATGTGCAGAACACACACATACTATTTTATATATATATATATATATATATACAAAATGGTCTCTAAGGAGCCATTTATGGTTAATTTAAGAGCATTTGTTGACCGGCCAGAGTAACAATAGGCAACTGACAAACGATGGCAATGTGTGAAGATTAGAGCTGAAAGCACTTATGTACTTCTTGGTTATAGCATTTGTTTGTCTTGGGGATTTGGGTGTTATACTTCTATGTACTCTATATTTGTATGTATGCATGTATGTATTAGGGATGTAGGTAGTTTGCTTGAATGATGATGATAACATAACATCTAACACTTTGCCATCAATGTCTGGGATGAGTTCATAGCCTGCCGCTAGAAATTTAAATCGCAATATCTGTGTCTAATTAATTAATTATGCATATTTTGCATATAGTTAGTTGTGTTGATCAGTTAGTTTTGCTTTGATGTTAAACCGAATGAACCGAAAGACGAGTAGTTCCCCATAGTTTTATGTAACATGAGCAACGCCCTAGGGCCTGAAGCCTGAACTAACCTTTTTTTTTTCTTGCTATTTTTTTCTTCATTTTTTGTTTTTGGTATCTCTGTGTCAACGCTTAAAAGCTCATTTATCTTTGATTAACTGCTGCCAAATGCTTCAGGCGGTTGCTATTTGTTAGGTTGCAACAACTGACCGAAGAAGATGAAACTAAAAACCGAAACTCATATCAAAATCATTGGCATCATGTAAGCGTATTTCTCATAATTTATCATTTTTTTTTTTTTTTTTTTTTTGAAAATTTTCACTTTTTCGTTTTGCATCTTTGGGTTATTTTTTTTTTTTTTTTTTTGTGTATAAAAATCAGCAAAATCTCAACACTCGCTGTCAGTTTGTTAGTTTGAGGAGGACGTAACAGATCTTCAACGGAATAGACGCCGTATTAAGGAATAAATAAGAAGATGCGCGTATTTTTGGTAAGCAATTTGTAATTGAAAACCATTAAATATTGCAAAAGGAATATAATTGGATATTTATATTTTGTATGTAGTTATTATGCTTAATGACTATGGCAACTGCTGCTAAATTGGGATACAATTACCAATTGGCTGCCGGTGACCGTCGTTTTGCTGGACTTATTGATGCTGAGGCAACGGGATTCAGTGCGGCAGGTGTGCAACAACAACAACAACAACAACAACAGCAGCAGCAACATCAAAATTTACAATTGGAGCAACAACAACAGGATAACCAAGAGGAGCAACTAATACCATCTGATGATGAATTTAGCAAGGAATTTTATACCTATTCGGCACCTGAAGACGATTTTGCTGATCGTGATGCTACCAATCAAATAGCAACCATGTTAAAACGCAATTTACGTGTACTATTTATTAAATCACCTGAACATCAAGGTCTAACAAATGCTGCTCTTCAATTGGCCAAACAGGCCAGTGAACAACGTACGGCCATTTATGTTTTAACCAAACAGGCAGATGTCGGCCAACTTGCTCAACGCCTACAAACTGAAAACCAAAATCAGTCACATAAGCCTGAGGTGCACTTTGTTAAATATCGTACACCCGAGGATGCTGTAAGAGCCCAGCAGCTCATTCAGCAGCAATTCGATGCTTTGGGTGGTAGCTCACATAGCTCCGATGAGGGCGTGGCACCTGTGCTTGACTTTAGCTCAGCACCATCAACGGCACAAAATCAAGAGACAGCCCAAGGTCAGATTGCCACTTCAGCTCCACATTCAAAGTATTTACCAGCGGCGGCGGCGTCGTCGCTACGCAGTAGATAAGTATTTCTTTTGTAAGTTGCCATAGTTGTTAGGTTTTAAGTCTTTATGTTAGTTTTTGTTTAACATTAAAATAATAAAAAAAAAAGAAAAACAGATTGTGTAAGTCATTTTCTTTGAACACAATCAAAAGCTAGAGAGGATATAAAAGTGGAAGGGAATTAATTGTGAGGAAAATATTTGCAAATTATTTGTCATATGCCACAAGCAATTTAACAGTAAAAGATTACAAATTGATTGTATGTAACCATTACAAAATAATGTAATGAGGCTTCAAAATTAATTAAGGAAATATTTCTTCATATTTTAATAATTTCTCTACACCTTTCAGAGGCACTCAACAGTTTATTTAAAATATTTACTTAAACAATGGCTTTATTTCACAGAATTCTGCTTGAATTTAGTTGTAATTTATTCATTTTGGAGTAATTTTAAATGAGAGATAAATAAAATATTTCGATGTGGGACTTTTAATACCAACCAACAGCCTTTTTTATAGTTGGCAATATGAGGGCATAATAAAAGTTTTTAAATTGCTTTAATATAACTTGAGAATATCAGTTTAAAAATAAATAAATAATATTATTTGAGTTAGGACCACAAACGTGTGTTGTCGTGGTTTCGTTTTTTGTGAACTTGTTCGAATTTCAACTTGTATGTTGACAAGTAATATCCTTAAAGCCGCAACCCAATGTACTTTACTTTGCTCTGCCTCTTCTTTTTTTTCGTTTTTGTTGTTGCGCGTGTTAGCAAAGAGTTTTAAGTTAAGTTGCCCGCATATGTTCATTTCAATGGCAGTGTCATGGCCCACGGCTAGTAGGTCTGCCGTTATTCCACATTCCATCCTGTTTTCCTGTCCAATGCTATATATATGACGATGGGAACGTTGATGGTAGCGGGAACGCTGATTTCTATCTCGCATGTTTCTGTCATATTTCATGTTTTATGGGCCCGCCAGGCAAACGGCAACGGCAAGGGCAACAGTAATGGCAATGGTATAGGCAAGTACCTTTCCCCCTCACTCATGAATAATTTAATAATAATATCATAATAATTTCGAGTATTGAAAACAATTTACAGTTTCTCATGTTAATGGCCGTGAGGGCTATCTTTTTCTCTCTCTCTCTCTCTTTTCCTTATATTGATAAATTATAAAATATGTTTAGGCACTGGCTCAAGTCTAATTAGAATATACATATCAAAGCACAGCTGTTTAGTACTACAGACCATTATCTTATCTATTTATAGATGAGCACGTTTAAAGGTGTAAATGGTAAGGCTTGACTTTAATTTCAATTGCCTGTCTCCTTAGGGAGATATGGTGAATGAATATGAGTTTTACCAACGTTTGTGGGTTACTTGCTTTTGAAATAAAAATAAATAGGGGAATAGAGGGAGAAAGAAGAAAAAAGGAAATGAAATAAAAATAAAACGTAATAGCAGATAAAATGAAGTGGCAAAACAAAATGGCTACCATTTGGCATAAACTCAATTGCGTTTGCAACAAAACGTCTATATTGTCTATATTGGATTAAAGTGTAATTCTTATTCAATTAATGAAAATAACTGCCAATGGAGCTAAGAGAGCCAATGGTCAGCTTTTCCATCCATAATTCACGCCGTTTCACTTTAACAAAGCACAGAGGAGAGAGAGAGCCAGAGAGTCAGAGAGTCAGATAGACGAGAGATGAAGAGATAAGAGGTAGTGTGAGTGTACATTCTATTTGCTTTTGCAATTTAATTAAACAAACAGTTTGCACTGCGGTTTGAAAGAGGACCAAACACCACAGCCATCGACCAAGAGCTGTGGCAATTGACCATGGGGAATTGTAATTTGCGGCAAAAAAAAAGAAGGAAAAAAATGATAAAAACAAAAATAAATAGAAAAACAACTACATAAAAGTATCTACAAAAATGGCCAACTGCCGACAACTTTAATCCTTTGTGAATAATTATTATCGTTTTGGGACCTCCAGTGCTTTACAATTTAATTGTCTAGGATTGAGGGTGTTGTATATTGATTATTCTTTAATTGCTATGCCGCTCATGTCATATGTGACAACAAAAAGAAAAAGACACATCGTTCTCTTTTAAAGCCGGTCCCGACATTAAAGGTATCAAAAGGCCAACTTTTGATATCCTTTGCGTGTCCTGTCTGTGTGTGTGCCTGTGCTGTCACTGCTTATGTCGTTAATGTGGCAAAAGCTGCCGCAGACTTCACAACGCACAAAAAGTGCGAAATCGAAAGCTTGGCCGGGTGACAAAGTGAAAGCAAGAACCGAACAACAAGAGAAACAAAAACAAAAAAAAATGCGAAAAAAAAACACAAACGAAATGAAAGAACTGAAACCTAACAGCAAAAAAAAAAAAAACAAAAGAAGAGAAGGAAATCCGAATTAGGCTTGGCTTGGGTCATGACTGGTCTTCTGCATCATTCATGGTGGGGTTTTTTGGGTGTAAAATGTAATGAAAGATTGTCATAAAATCTGAAGTGGCTACCCATAAACTAAATGAAACAAGCCACGGAAATAATGAAAAATAGTTACTGTTGCCTGCTTTTAGGCTGTGGGTGTGGAATCAGAATGTCTGTGTCTGTGTGTGTATATGAATGATATAACAAAGTGTACGTTGAACTGTCAGTGTATATAAGTATATATGTATGCGAGTGTATTGGGCTGTGTGGATATGTATGCGATGTGTGTGTGTGTGTTAGCTCTTTTGTCATCTCACAGGCAATTAAGCCACCTGAAACGTAAGAAATGGCGGCGTAACACAAAAACACAAGCCGCAAATCTATTGAATACATGTCTAAGAATCGATGACTGTTTAAGACGAGTAGACAATGGAAAACGTAGTGGGTCTGTGCGTGTGTGTCAGTGTTTTCTATGAAAGATATGTTTTGTTTCTGGCTATTCTGTATATCCCATTCCCTATTGGCCTGCTGTATCATTATCCCCTTTTGTTTTGTCTGAACAAATTGATTTTGAAAGGTGATTTCCATTTTTGTTCAATGCGGCATCTGTCTGGCATTGATTAGTCACATGCCAGTCACACACATAATCACAGGGTCTGAGTTTCAATTTCATTTTCCGTCTAAGTCAGCTACCGTTTCCTGTTTCCAATTTGCCTTTCGTTGCATTAATTCGTGTATATATATGTGTATGTGTATGTACATATCCAAATGCCGTAGAAACTTATGAAATATGCATCAAATTTTGTGGCAGTAAATGTGGAAATGTCTACGCATTATCGACACAATTTGACCGACAAGTCAATCATAAATGTTTGCCTTATTACGAGTATGATGTTGGCCTAATTTGCTTTGCAACCACTTGACTGCCGGCAATCGACAAAGTCTCTCTCACTCCCACTCATATTCATCCCTCTCTTTCTCTCTCTCTATATATATCTGTCTTTTTGTTTCTCTCTATCCGTCTCGCCCCAAAACGTAACTCAATTGAACCGCAATTTCCAAATCGCGCCCAATAATACACGTAATAATACGAGAGAAATGAGGCGGTTTCCCTTATGCCTCTAATGCAAATGGGTGTGGCAATGACGACGAAAGAGGACATGGCCATGTCGTTGTGGTTGTGTGAGATGTAGAGCGATGGTAGAACGATGAGGCCAAAAGCAGAACTCAGCCATAGACAGGCAGAGGCGTATAAAAACCCGAAAGGCAAGCACAAAACGGAAATGAAACTTATTAAAAGATTTGAATCTAATCGATTTTCGTCCTTTTACGCCGAAATGAACTTTGCCGTTGTCGTTCTTTGGCTCTATACTCTTCACCCATTGGCATTAAAGTAGAGCATTTGGATGGCCATAAATTTAATTGAAAACCAAACTGGGCATGCTGTCTGTGACAGACTTGAATGAGCGTACGAGTTTATAACAGTTTGTGCTTGTGTGCAGATCTGGATGTGTGTGTGTGTATATGTGTGTGTATTAGTCTTTGAACAAATTTGATTTGGCAAAATGGCTTGGCTTTAAGTGCACTCTCCTGTGGACGTGCTGACTTCACCTGCACGCGCGAGACAAATGCGATTTAAAGTAATTTGAATATCGAATTGATTGTGTGCACTTATCGACACACACATACACAAATACAAATACATACATGCTCTAGACGCAGGACACGAGTCACGTTTGGCCAACCGTATCTGACCAAGGACGTTTGTTAGAGTATTGAAAGGGTAACTCGACAGTTTAACGCATCACCATTGATGACGTTACGACTCTTTTTTTTGCACTCCTATATACGTAACATTCCGTTTTGTTATTGAAATCGACCAACCAGCAAAAGTGTTTGAGTGCACTCAGACGTAGATCTCACACTTCCACACATCGACATCCACATCCACATCCACATTCACTCTTCTCACTGCCCAGGCAGCAGCTGCAGCTATGTATTTGCCACACGTAACTCAAAAACTAAAGGATGAGAAAAAATATTAAAAAAAAAATAGAGGAAGGAAAGTCGACTATATCCAGCAATGGCAATTGCATTTATATTTGCATTAGGTTAAAGTGCAGATGCCATGTATTGTATACATATATAAAAGTATATATATATATATATATATACAGTTAATGAATATACCCGTTTACTGGTAAAATGCTGGTATTTAATACATACATATACATATGCACACACACATACACATGTATCTATGTATATATGTCCTTGCAAAACAAACATCACTAGCCAACAAATTGAACGGCAAATTAAGTGCCAATCAGACTGAAATGCATTGCAAGTGAGCAATTGCATTTATACTTTACGATTTCTCTTATTTTTATATAACTTTTTTTGTATTTTCTTCTTCAGTTGATTAATTTTTTAACACATTTATCGACCTGTTGCCGCCAGAACCAGAACCAGAGTCAGAGTCAGATCCAGATATACCACTCTCAACTGACACTTGAATCTGGGACGTTTATTATGGCTATGAGCGATTGAATACAATTTGGATTGAATTCAAATGAATTTATATCTGTACTTTTTATGTTTTTTTTCTCCCTTCGATTTAAATAAACGTTAAATATGGACCATACGACACGCTTTGCCGTCAGCTACATGGTTAACAAAAAAAGGAAGCCATTTTGATGGCTTTGAGTTTAAAAAAAAAAAAAAAAAAGAAACTTAATAATAAAGAAAAAAAGGATTTGCTGGACAATGACAAAAGCTTTACTGAATGCACACTGAAAAAAGTTTAATGTAAATTCATCGAAATCTTATTTTTAAATTGAAAATTATTTGCTATATTATGTTTTTATAGCCTCGATTATTGTTAAACTTGTTAGCATTATCTAAAATGTTGCAGTGAATATGGTTTTTTCTTTTCTTTCTTCGTTTCTCAACAATATTTTCGACTTGCATAAATATTCAAAAGATTTGGTATTTCAACTGTCTATTCATTTATCTTTACTAACTTTCTTATTCTTATTATAAAAATATAAAATTGTTTTTGTACTAATAACTTTATTGTTACAACAGCTAAGAGCCAAAGCTTATCTTTAATTTTATGTGGAGTAAGCCGCTTTACCAATCTCACAAGAATTACAGCCGAATATAGATAAATATATTAAAGACAACATGAATTGAGTCTATAGGGACAATATTGTCCAAAGTCTAGGATATAAAGTAATAAATTATTTAATAAATTCCTTTTCTTAGCAATGAAAACTTGAGAGGTGTATATCAACTTGTATACCAAATTTTGTAGACTTTTAAGGCTTTAATATTTGTATTTATTAAAATATATTTCTTAAAAAATTGTTGTGACAAATGCAGAACCAATAATAATAACTAAATTGCTTTAGGCAAAATTGATTTAAAAATTTGTCGATTTATTATGACAGTTTTTATTTAGAACATTTATGAATTTTTAAATTGTTAAAAAAAAAATTCATTTCTAGATACTAGAATAAAATCTTATTTCACTTTGAATTAAAATTATTTTAGTATGTATTTTAGTATGTATTTATGAAATTCATGGTTAATAGCTGTCATGACATCAAATTGCCTTCTGGCTTTGGTATGATTTCTTTACTTTAAAGTACAATAAGAAAAAATATTCAATACGGCGACACATTTTTTGTGTTGGATATATGTAAAGCAGGTTCTTGGTTGTCTATTCGTTTGTGTGTGTGTATGTGTGTGTGTACGACGTGTTAAGATCCCTGCTTAGTCGCATTAATGTCATTCGAAATGCGCGTCTAAGCCGCCCGTGCAGAGCTTGTAAGCGTTCGTTCCTTACACTTGAACTACGGTGGCGCCTCAAATTGTTGCTGATTTTGGCTGCTGCACAAATGGCATACAATGCCGACCCAGAGCAGGACCCAGGCAAAGCCAAAGCTAAAGCCATGCCATGGTATTGGTGATGTTGTCGTCGTCGTCGTCTTCGTCCTCGTTGTTGTCGTTGTCGTCATTTGGCCGTGTTAAACACGTTTTCAACACATGCTCGACATGTCGCCTGTGACTTGTGCTAGTGAATGGAATATGCGATTGTGTGTGCACCGCAGCGGAACTCTCGTTGTATAGCTAGAAATCATTCTGGCGCACCGATATTCCAATAGCGTTTCTCACCTCTGTCATTCCCTCTCCTACACCTTCTCTCTCTCTCTCTTTCTCTGTCTCTCTCGCTCTATCCATATCTTTCTCTTTCTGATGAACCTACAGTTATTCTGTATATCCCATTGGCAAGTTCTGCAGTTTCTTTCTATTTAGTTTATTTTTTTTTCAAAATTTTTTATCCTGTACGTTTTTTGCTTTGTTCGACAGCATTTCAATTACTACAAATGATTTTTTCCTGTATGTGTGTGTGTGTGTGAGTGTGCGTGTGATTGTGTATATGGTTCGCTTCATCATCATAGTTTGCAATCGCTTTTGGGTCTCTCTGGCACTTGATTTTCATTGACTTTTCCACCTCTCCATCTCTACCTTTTCTTTATTTTTTTTTTTTATATTCTTTCCAATTGCTTTATTTTGTTGGACATTGAAAATTGTAGCAATTTGTATTACATAGGGCTGGCAGAAGCTTAATAAATTACCTGGAAGCAACTTGTTTACTTTTATGTTGAAAATCACAAACTTTTGTCCCTTTTGGCCATTAAGTTAAATTGTATGTGTGTGCGTTATGTGTGTGTGTGTGCTTTTGTATGTGTGTGCGTATCTGTGTGACATCAAAAGTTGGATTGTCCCTTGGCCTGTTTCCTCCTTCATTGGTTATATCTGTCATCCTCACCCGATTGCCCCTACTTTTTAATTATGTATCACTGTCAGTACAAAACACATATATACACTTTGTGGGTAGGTGGGTGTGGGTATGTGTGTGTGTGTGTTTGTGCAGCCGCAGTCCGACCCTGACGATGTCAAAGTGGCCCGTCAACATCCCTGTGACCAGTCGCCCAGTTAAACAATCGAGCGGCCATCGGCACAAAGTTTTGATGAGGGTTGTCATCATCAGCGTCAAACAAATGAAAACATATGTAGCCAGTAGTTGCCCAACCACACAGACAGAGACAGAAAAGTGCTACTGCTGCTGTGGGAGAGAGAGAGAGAGAGAGAGAGAGAGAGAGAGAGAGAGAGAGATGGCCGAAAGACCATCTTTATTAATATCAAATGAACTGTGTACGCCAATCTCATGATGATGTGGGAGCTGTGGTCATCGAAGTTGACAATAGAATGTGCTCAGCGAGGCGAGATAATGATACTTTTCTAATGTTGAATTATTATAGTAAATAATGAATAAGATTGTAGCTGATCAACAAAATGGTCATAGAGATTATAACCAAACCTAACCAAACAATAACAACTTTCTTTTATTTCGTTTTTTTTCTTCTTTGGCTAAATACATTTTTGTCCCCATTTTTGTTTTGACAGTAGATAACTTTAAATTCAAAAAATCCTTGCTTTAATTTTGTTAACCTTTTGCACTTTGGCAACATTTATTTTGTTCTTATTCCATTTTGTATCTATATATATACGCAGTATTATTATATTATTTTCCCATTTACAAGTCTGGCAAATAGGAGTTCTAATTGAACAAACAAATGTAATGCGTGACTACGTATTGTTTGATAAAAGCCAAAATTAATTTGGTATTGAAATGCAGTTTGGAATTTCGAATATGTGCAAATAACTGGCGGAATTGGGGTGGGGAGGGAGGGGAGGGAGTTGTATACCCGTGACCATTTTCATATTGTTTGCTATGTGTAAAAATAATTGTGGCTAGATGCTCAATTTACAGCTTGAGGGTGTTTTCCCAACTGGTGGTATGGGCCTGTGCGTGCTCAATTGTTTGTTTAATGCACATAAATAAAGCAAATACTCACCAACAACTGGCACATACACACTCACACACAGACACACACACTCAAACACATATACTCATACATTCAGATCGGATGGCTTCGGGTGTGATGCAATCAAAGGCTATCGCATGGAATACTCAAACATTCCATTCCTAGTTGTGCCTGCCTACTAGTGGCCATTCTATTGGCACCTCTTGAACCTAACTCATTCAACTGGTATACCATGTCTATGTATGTCTATGTGTGTGCGTGTGTGTGTGTAAGTGTGTATTCAACTGTCGGTTTCGAATGCACACATGAACGCGCGATTGCAAATGGGCTTTGGGTTAACTCCCACTGACCTGAACTGACTGACATATTGACTGGGTAGCATTTAACCAACTGTTACGGTAAGTGCCATACATTGGTAACTTCATTAACACGGTTATTGGTTATGGTCTGTTCAGTGCAGTAAACGGACAATCAATGCCTTTAGACCGATGGATAATCTTTACATGGAAACAGAGATTTGGTGTCGATTTTGAAACAAGGTGACGCCCAACAAATTTACTGATTTCGTCAGCTGAAATTCACTTGCACACGCGCACCCTAAGGATAATCACTATAAAACTGGTAGCCACTTTGTGCATATGAATTTATTTAAATCAGGCCAACCAGCAGGCATTTTGTTGTGGCGCTACCGGCGATAAACTATTTTACATTTAGAGCAGCCAAAAAGTTGGCAAAAGCCAAAGCCAAAAGCCGCAGTTGAAGCCATCTACAAACGAAACCAGCCGAATGCTTGCCTCTAGCTAGACGTTCCAACCAGCCACATGCATGCCTGCCCCAAATGTTGTGTGTGTGTGTGTGTGTGTGTGTGTGTGTGTGTGTGTGTGTGTGTGTATGAGTGTGTTTGTGCGAGTAAAGGCAGCTTTGTTCACATGTTTTCACTTTGTGCTTAATTTGCATTTAAATGGTTTTTGCACTTAGGCTATTTCCCGTGTAAATGAGCTTTGTTTTCTTGTAGTTACTGTTGTTGTTGCTTTTTTTGTTGTTGTTGTTATTATTATTATTGTTGTTGTTAGTCGGTCGAGCTGGCAAGCCTTAGCTTAACTCTGGTTTTACTTGCATTTTAAGCAAGGACATGCTAGCCCATACTAACACACACACACAGACACACACACACACACACACACACACAGAGAGAAACATGCACACATACACACACACACAAGCTAAATTGCCATGGCCGAATGAAGCCTTTACCCTTCAGCAGTTGACATATTCAGTTCAATAAGTAAATCCACACAAAAAAAGAAAATGAGAAAAAAATACAAAATATTTACATATGTCGCTCAATTTGTTTTTCTTTTGTAATTGCTGTGACAACAGTTTTCCATGGAATTGGCCCAATCAGACCGTAATATGATAATAACATAATAATTTCACAGTAAATACGATGTTCGATGTATTAAAAATAATTAATCCTTAGCATTAAGTAATTGCAGTAACTAATTGAGCGTTGTATATCTGAATATTATATAATTATAATTATTACATAAGATTAAGGTACGAATTCTTAAAATGTTGAAAATTGGAGAATGGAAATTGCTTTTTAATTATTTTTCATACTATATAATCGAGTGATTCTGCAACGAATCCCAAAAATTCCTCTTCAATAAAGTGGGCGATTTAAGTCAAAGAGACAGATTTTTTTTTTTGGTTGTGAGGATTATAGAAACTAAACCAACTATGACAGTTTACACCAAATAATTTTTCCTATCACTTTTGATAATTATTTCGATATATCGAAGTTAATTTTGATAATAGGACATAAAACAAAAATATGTTAGGTAACCTAAAAAAGTGCCATTATTCTTCAGTGCAAAATTAAGTCAAGCAGACAAATGCAAATATTAATTTTATTTAAAAAATAAAAAAATTTTAACACAAACTCTAAATTTTGTGATCTAAAAATTGATTTATTTATGTAAAAAATTTATGCTTTGATTTAAATATTGGGAACTTTAAGCAATTGATTGATAATACAAAAACTAATTATAAATTATTTTACTATATTTCTATGTTTTTAACAAAAAACAAAGGGGCATATCAACTTTGCTCAGAAAGTCAGAAAAAAAAAAGAACAAAATCATTTTCCATTATATAGAGAAAATATATAAAATGCTCAAGGGTAAAAAATTTCCAATGAAATAGCATGTAATTGCTTAATAATCTGTTCTAATAATCTGTTACTAATCTAATTCATTTTCTTCTCATCTCTTCTAAACTTGTCCTAATTTTTAATAATCCAAAGGCTTAAACCTTTTATTTCTATTAAAATTTTTAATATAACTTGTTGTAGTATATAATCAGACATTTTGGTTTTCTCTCTGTATGAAGTGCACAATTTGACAGTAGTCAGCTAATAGTTTGTTTGGTCAGACTTATGCAACAGACACTTATCATAGAATCGTGCTATTAAGTATTGATCCGATAAAACGGAAGAGCATTTTGCGTATTAGAAAAAAAAGAAAAAAAAAAACGCCACGCCTTTTATGACTCAATAGCTTAGACAAAATATGTCAGAGGGTATGTACACATGATGATGACGGCTGAGAGAGTGAGTGGGTGATGGTATGATGGTCTAGCGACCATGTTCCCATTTAGCGTAGTGTCAACTTTTCTGTGGTGGTCACTAATGATGACAGGCTGGCAGCCGCAGTCATAGCGAAAGCCAAAGCACAAACACATAGAAAAGAGAATGCAGAAAACCCAAGCGCAGAGACCTTGTCACTGTCCAGTCTGACAATGATGTGGCCCATGCTCCATATCCAAACCCCGTCGTGTGGTGATAGTCAGTGGAGACTCTGTTGAAGCTTCAGTTTTGCCTTGCTTGGGCGAAAAACAAGCTGATTTGATTGTTTGTAATTAAAAGTGGACGGACGTTGAGAAAATTAAATGACCATACACACAGGATATGCGAACCCTAAGCCATTGCTAGCCAAACTCTAGGTTTCTGTTTGTATGTCTGCGTTTTGCTGGGCATAAAACTTTATGGCCATGCGCCATGACCGTAGAAGCCCGGTCCGGCCTCACACAGCCCCGGGACTGGGTCGTTAATTTAAAAAGTAGAAATCTAATAAAATGAAATGCGCTCACAAGTTCAACACGTGCCAGATAAAGACATGGTGGCCGGCAGTGATGTGTATGAACAAATTAAATGGTTAATTAGCATAGTTCCTTTTTGATTCACATTCTTTTGCCAAAACTTTAAATGCAATGATTAAACTTTTCTCGTCAAATTTCTATTTTAGCTAAGTCAATGACTAAATAATATGCTAAAAATGTCAAAGCTCATTTTCTGAGCTGAGAAACACAATTAAATTGTCGCTAAATCGAAGACAACAAAGTGTATGAATCTTCTTGGTATGTACACACGATGACTGCCTGTCATCAGGGATATTACTAAGAATGAGTAATGACCTGCCACTGGCAAAGGCAAGAAAATTGGAGCCATAGAATGGGTTACTCTGCTAGATTAAAAGAGGCTTTTATTTCTAACCAAAAATAGGACTGAAATAAAGCTTAAAAGTCAATTACAATGGCTATTTTATAATTTATTTAAGTATAAATTAATCATTATTATTAGATTGTGCTCAACAAGCGTTTAAATGATCGATCCTGATTATAAAGTAATAAATTCCAAAATAAATATATTTTCAAATTGTTTTTTGTTTGACTGAAAATAAATAAATAAAATTAAGAATAAATTGCTGCATTTCTTAGTTTGATTCAAATAAGTAAATTTAATTTACTCTACTTGGATAATTTATTGAAATAATGTTTAAAATGCTTGAGTGTTAAATTGATAAACTTATTTTTCAATATAAATTAACGATTTTCGAAATCAACTTCAGGTTAAAATTGTATTTCATCGTGAAAATTGTTCAATTTCAACGTAGACAATGTGTAAGTAATTAAAATTCCTGCTATTCAAATATTCCCGAGTCCTTTATGTAATCTCATTGTAACCACAATTGGTTCACCGTTTAATGAACCGCAACCGCAACGACATTTACAATGAAATGATATACCCATGCCCATTATTGTATGCCGATGTCGCGGTTAGACGTTTATTTGAGAAATAATTAAGTGGCTAATAAATGCAATTCAAGTGATAGCTATCAAAAAAAAAAAATAAATAAGAAAAAAGACAAAAAAAAATTAAATAGGATAATTCTCATTGCATAGGCCGGGACATACTTAATGCATTTAAAGTGGCCACTTTGGTTTGGCCAAAAGAGTGGAAATGGAATTGGTTGAGCCATATAATAAACAGCCTGTTGCTTCATTGGAAATATCCAAAGACTGGATAAGGTCAAAAACTGTTGCGGTAGCGCAACAACTGGCCGGATAAATGAGAGGAAAAAGCTTTCAATTGGAAAGCTTTTACTCTGGGTCCTGTTTACTCGTGTTTAGTCGGTCGTTTATTACTTCGTGCTATTCGCACTCCACTGGAATTGATTGTTTCACCACCCACATTGCCTTGTGCGTGAATCGTAATATTTGAAAGTGTGGGTGTATCCATTTCGCTGTCAATATTCCAGGCAGTCAGCAGTGCGTTGGTCCTATGCCACTTCAGTCTAGGATAAACGCTTGCGACGAGCACAACAAGTGCGCGCAAACAGTTCCGGTCCAGCCAGTATCTCCTGAGTGTTAAAGAGTCAGTCCCATTGTTCCCAAGTCAATCCTCTGTCTCTGTAGTGTAGTGTTCTGTAAAAGTAAAAGTTTTCTTTCGTTTTACCCGTCTTTTATGTGAGCGTTTGTATGTGTGCGTGTGTGTGCTTGTCTGTCTAAGTGTGTGTGTTATTACCAATGCTAAGACAAGGCAATAAGCTGGTAGGACATCTGCTAGCCATATCATATGCTTTTTGGCTGCGTTTGCGCGTATATTAAGTTGATTTGTTTTAAAAGCTGCGCGCGTCTTATCATTGCAGTCAATTAAAGATGTAACTAAGTCGATTATATAAATTTTGTGCGCTATTAAGGCGATAATATAGTGAGAAATTTGGTGCCAAACAGTCGTTGTCGTTGTTGAAACGAGCCACCGATTTTTTCTAGTGTACTTGTGAAAATACAAATCAATTAAAAGTTACATTGCATATTGTAACCACAATTCTACAATTGGACTGACAAATATGCATAGCTATTGGATAATCGTTTTATTCTTAGGATTACTAGGAACTAAGCCAACAAGTAAGTAAATTGCTTCAACTAAAAAAAAATATGTATATGCGATTATTATTTTTGTGAAACTGTTTCATTTCCCATTTATCGGTGTGCAAGTGTTTGTGTGTGTGTGTCTTGTACGTATGTGTATGTACCACATAAATCTATTTACTCGTAAATTGATTTCCTTGAATTCCCCTTGTAAATGGTTTCCCTCCATAAGGAAAAGGCACACAACCAGTAAATCAGAAAAAATTGACAGTTTTAAATGTTTGGGAAATGAGCACTTATTTTCGGTACGATTTTACGATATATATGTATGTATGTATGTAAGTATATATATCAACTTTTTGAGATATTGGCTTAACGTTGGATAAATATAGGATATTTGTTTTTTTTTTTTTATTATCTTATAAGTTACTGAAAGCATTTCTTTTTATATGGAAATGGATCTGACATTATTATAGGCAGCATTTTTATTTCCATAACAGTACTAATATAGAGGCAGAGACCTCTTTTGACTTTAGACTTTTATGTTGACTTTTTCTTGGGCTATTTTTTATATATTGTGAAAGTCCCCTTTCCATCACCATTCGTAAATATTTGACATTTACCCTGCAAATATGCAAAAAATGTGAATAAAGAAAAGCCTTTTGGCTAATTGCAAGTGGTGCATGGGCATGCCAACGGCTAGCCGCCCACATGGCTCGTGTTGATTGACTTAAAAAAATAAAGAAGGAAGCCAACAACAACAACATCAGCAACAACAACAAAAATAAGGAAAACCTCTGAATGTCACGCACACGGTCAGCGGCAGCAGCACCTGTACGCCATCTGTGAGAGTTTCCTTCTTTTTTTTTTTCGTTTTTCACTTTCCATAAGATTCATGAATAATTCATTCGGCACGCTTCGATTATTTACTCCATAAACATTCTTGTATAAAGTTCCCAATGATTCGGTTTTCAGTTTTTTTTTTTTTTTTTTTTTACTGGATAGAGCATTTAACAAGTTGTGTGCAAGTTTGTAATTTTCATAAATTTGTGAAATTGTAAAATTGTTAGTTTGGCAAACATTTACACTTGCTACACATTGCATGCAATGGCAATTAAAATCGATTTTGTGATACTTACCTATATATATATATATATGTATACGTATATTTCTACATATATTTGATTGCCTTTTGCATGGCAAATGAATTGCAAATGTCATTGCTAATGGCAATTTTGTTTGTGTTAAGGGAAATGCTTGAGGGCAATTTGATTTGATTAACGAACCAATAAGCGACAGAAGAAAAAGTATGCCACAAAATTAAATTTCATTACAGCTTCATTTTGGTTGAAAGTTAATCAAAAACTCAATGAGCAGCTCGTAAAAAGCCTCCCACCTACACTTTAGCCGCATCCTTGTTGTACTCAGTCTGGCTGTATCTATTACACGTTGTCGGTGGCAACGTAATCGCTGAAAAATTAATACGCCAAGGAGTAAAAAAAACAACAGAAGGGGGGGGAGGAGGCGTAGCAGAGAAGAGAAGGAGCTGTTGCTCTTGCTAAAGATGGTAGAGCAGGGGCTAAGAAAAAAAAACAAGGATACTCATGCTGTCGCAAAGCACGTTTTTGCAATTTTAACCCCCTTGCTCTTTGCTCTTTTACTCATCATTCTATCTTATGCGGTCTTTTGGATGGGATATAAGACGGTCGAGCGTCATATAAAATGCGCCGATGCCACAGTAAAATCAATTTCAAGTCATTAAACGAAATGAATCTTTATGGAGACTCTTGATGGAAGTGAAAGTTTCTTAATGCTTCTTTATCCCATACTCTTTCTTGCACATACTCACACACACACACACACACACACACACCCATAAATACATGTACGCACACATTATCAGCTTCGAAAAAACAAACAAGAAAAAAGTGTAATCGAAACTGCCCTAATACACTTGATGCGATTATTATTGATTTTTGTTCTTGTATCATTTTATTTTTATTTCTCGTTTTTCGTTTTGCACCGAAATTGTCTTGATTGAATTATTTATCTTGAAGGGAGTTCATTAGGTACTCAACTTCGTTTCTTAGGGAACAACTTAATTGAGTTCTCAAAACTGTCGAGTATTTATTTACGGAAGCAACAAAAGGCAAACGTGACTGGCATAAATAAAAGGGATATATATATATATAAATATATACATAAATAAATGTATACAAATACTTATATATATGTATATAGAGATATCTACAATTATTGTTACTCCTTTCTTTTGTTTACTTAGCTCTTCATCTGATGGTGAATTTAATTTTGAAATGAAAGCAAAACATAAGTAAATCAATTTGGCTAACTAAACATGCAAACTGCATCATGAAATTTACATTTATACAAATATTATTCCAGGCTCCAGTGCCGTTGGCTAACAGCCACTTCAGCGACAATGACAACGACAACGACAACGACATCCACATCCACGACGACAATGTCGGCAATCGCTTTAGGCCAGGTCTGGCCTTCGCGTTGTATGCTTAATGTGGCCACATGTCCATACAAATGTAATAATTCTGAGCGTTTCAAGTGCGCATAGTGTGTGTGTGTGTGTGTGTGTGTGTGTGTACTTTTGTGTGCGTGTGTAAGGTAACCTCAATCGGAAGGTAAGGCAGAGCAGATGAACTCCCGGTGCCGCTGCCCCTGGGCAAACCAGAGATGTTTGCACACAAGCATACAAAGGCAATGGAAGAGTCAGAGTCTGGGTAGAATGGAAAGGCAGAGGTAAAGGCAGACGTCGCCTGCAGCTTGCAGCTGACTAACTGACTAGTTGACTGACTAACTGACTGACTGACTGGCATATGACGACTTTGACAAAGTAATGCTACACCCCCTTACCCTAACCACTGTCTCTTCTTCTTCACTTGTTGTGATTTTGACTTGTATGTATGTGTGCGTGTGTTTGTGTTTGTGTGCAGCAAAGACGGCTCTTGCATACCTAATGAAAATTTTTTATGCCGACAACAGACATTCACCATTGCACTTTAATGGACATTTTTGCTGAGGAAATAGTATTTGGGGTATATTCATTTTGATAGCAACTGTGGGATATATATATATATATATATATACATACGTACCCATAAAGTTATCGTAACAGTTATGAGAAAGTTCTTAAATTAAATTTTTCCCCAAGCAATTCTAAAAAATATATATTTATGTGATTATTTCGATTTCAAATATCGCAAAGGATCAGTTTATAATAATATATTTTGGACTCATTTGGCTTGGGCAAAGTTCTATAAATACCCTTTAAACCGATATAAAATAATGTATAAATATTGTGAACAGTCTATAAATTGTTGCTGATACAGTTGGGGCCGTGGGCAAAGTTTCCATTTTTTTTTTTTTTACCGGCAGCCAGCCTGTCGAAGTTAACTTGAGCGGCGGAAATCAGATTAAGGTAAATATTATACATGGCAGTCAGGTTGAAAGTCGCTTGAACTGGAGTTCTTCTTTACACAATTTGCTCGAGCAAGCCAAAGCCGCAGGTAAAAAACATTTGGCATCAGACTTGAACAATTTTGCACAAATTTGGCGCAAAGACAATCAAAAAGTTATAAAACAAGCTTCGGAAAGAAACAAAAATATAAAAACAAGAAGAAGAAAAAAAAACAACAAAAACAAAAACAATGCCCAGATCTTGGCCCCGTCCTGATGCCCAGGAAATATGGGCGAAGGCTGCAAAAATGCGGAAATCGACCTGGAGAATGAGCCCCCAAGAATTTGGCCTCTGACAATGAGGAGTGTGTGTAGCGGGCTGTAAAAACTTTGTACAACTTTTTCTCTTCGTTCAGTCTTGTTTTTTTTTTGTTTTTTTTTTTTGGCTCCTTCTCTCTTACTATGCTGCTGGTATTGCGCATACGCCTCGTGGTCTTATTATCAGCCGCATCAGCGGCGCCGTAAAGTAAATGCAAAGTGTGCAAAGTCTATAAACGAGCGTCAAACTTAAAAGCCCAGAGGTGGCATCGCCTCAACGTGTTTTGCCAAGGACGAGGACAAGGACTTTACCATGTTGCTGCTGGTGGTACTAGAAGTGGTGGATGAGAAAAAGAAGGCATAGCAGGTTTATCGGTAAGCGAATGGTGCTGCCTATCAAAAAGTTGCTCACACGACAAATTGCCACAGCGACAGCAGCCAAACATGGAAAACGAATTTTACATACTACATTTATATATATATATATATATATATATATATATATGACATATATATATATATATATAAATATATATATATATATCATATATATATGTATATAACGAACACATGCAAGTGTATATATATAAATTTTTATATATTTAGAGCTATAGGTACATCCGCGCGATTCCTATTATTTGTATTATTTATGATGTACCCAGGCAATGTCGTTAAACAGGAGCCCATTAAAAACGGTCTCGCATATTGTGTGTGTGTGTGTGTGTGACAGATGCCAGCTGCCCTAGGGCGGGCACCCCTAACAGAAACAGCACCAAAAAAAAAAAGTCAAAGCGTAAAAAACACACAAACAAACATATACCCACAACCAGAGCTACAAAACAATTATGCCTAAGTGCGGGCTCTTCAAATATTTATGAAGCTGACGCAGCTATAAGAAGTATTTAGAAAAATCAAAATATAACAAAAAAAAAAAAAAAAAAAAAGAATCAAATTTCCGTTAGCTGTAAAATTGCCAAAACGACTTGGCGAAAACTATTAAAATGTCAGCAAATAATTACGCATGATAGCAGATGCATAAATCTGGTCGCTTCGCAATGCCAAATCCTGCCACTAAATCGGACTATTGCGAAACCAACGAGGCAAAGGCGAACGCTTCAACGAAAATGGTCATAATGCGACACTTGAAGATGAGCGCCACGAAGTTGCCAGTCAGCTCAACGCTTCTCTCTGTCTGTTGTTGGGCGTTTGAGTGGCAAGAGAAAGAAACCACTTTATCAAAAGGGATTTAAGTCGCTGCCCCTCAACCCAAAAAAAAAACCAACAAAAAAAAATAAAAAAGGCACGAAAAGAAAAAGAAGAAAAACATCTATAGAAAAACCAAAAAGTACACCAACAAAAAAAAAATAGTTCTTGTGGTTGAAACACTTGAAAACATAAAATTCTTGAGTAAAATGAATGGATATAAAAGGAATAATTTATTCAGAAAATATTTAAAAATATTAAGATTTAATTAAATTTTAACAATTATCAATTTTCAATCTTGCGAAATATCCTTAAAATATAAGAGTGGTAAGCAAAAGTCTATTTATTTCTAAGAGAATAATAAATTATATATATCTCAAAATATTAAAACTAACCAAGCAAATTTGCCAACATATGCCATTTACTTAGATAACGAAAACCAAGTTTATATTATTGAACTAAATAAAACCATTAAATTTCATTTTTCTTTTTTTTTGAGTTAAACAATTTTCTTAAGTGTATTTGCATTTGACTTAAACTAATACTTATACTTGACTTGACTTCGTTTGCCTTTTGCTGTGGCAGTTTTCTTGTAACAATAACGAAGGAAAAAAAAAAAAAATAAAATGAAAGTGAAATCGATTTACCATTTTTCACTAAATTTATGAGTTTATTAAGAGTCATTTTTATTGTGGCTTTCGCGGCAACGTCCCTTTGTTGACACTGCAAATGCTAGTCTCCCTTTCTTTTTCTCATAAAATATCTTGGTAATATGTGTGTTTTATTGGTTTTTCTGCTTTAGCTAAAAATTTTGACGCTCTTTGAAGTCCTTTCGGTGGTTGGTTTTTAATGAGCCTTAATAAAGGAAACATGCGGGCAACTGCAGCATAAATCTCAGCTAAACCCAAATCACAAAATGCGTTGGCATTACAAACAGCTATTTTGCAAATGATCCCAACTCCAACTCATAGCTTAAAATAATAATTTCTCTTGAAAGAAAAACCCATAAATTGGCAACGGCGCAGGCAATGGGTCAGCAAAACGCTGACACGATTTCCCTTTTTAACCAAACAAAAAAAAAAAACCGAAAAAAAAATGGAAACGAGTGGAATGAGAGGCAAATGTGAGAAAATTGAAAGCAAAATCGAAATGTAAATTGACCCTCTACAAATGACAAACAGCATCCGGCTGGAATGCTGTGCACTGAAGCGTTAATTATTCAGGCTCGGGAACCCTGGGCCACAGCCAGAATCGAGGCATTAGTCCACAACAACACATTTTCGCCGCATTCATTATTATCCACAGTTTGATTTTTGCCACAAAAAAAAAGTTTCTGGCCTCAAAACTTTTGACAAAGGTCGAAACCATTTTAAAGTCAAACGCTGCTGGCAATTCCGGCAGAATGAATGACGCTCGGCACTGGTGTTCGTTGGTTAGAAAGGGCAAGTTTTCTGAGGTTTTTACAGGGATTTAGGCGGAAGCTCAACATTCTGAGTCCAAGACCAAGTCCAGGTTCAGGTTCAAAGGCTAAATTGATGGCGCATAAATTTCTTGTCCCACAAAATTCCGAATAGGCTTAAGCCATAATCGGGTCCCATGGTCAAGCAAATATAATAAAACAATCACACAAACAAACTGAATATATAATACAAATCGCAATGCATAGTTACAAATATACAAAAAAGTTTCATCTGACCAAGGCTCTGCAAGTCATTAAGAGCTTAAAGGATTTCAAAGATAATATAAATCTGAAAACTAGAATAATTTTGTATTTATTATTTGCATTGAAAGGTTACATTTTCTTTTTACGAATAAATTATTAAAAAATAGTATAGTAATAATACGCAACGTTGATAATTGTTTGCTATTAAGAATAATTGATTCTGTGATGGTTTTTCTTTATGTTCAATTTATTAAAGTTTTTTAACATGACATGTCGTATGCGTGATATTATTTTGAAATGATTGCAACTTTAAGATTACAAAATTTCTTTTAAAATGTTTAAAGTTTCCCAAATAAACATTTGCCAAGGTATTGTTTTAGGAATATTTTGTTTACGAATTTGATCTTATTTGCACACAATAATTCAAATGTTTAAATAAGCTTTCCTTATATAAACATTTATATGAATTTTTTTTATTTTCAATTAAGTTAAGACAAAATAAATCCATTTAATTTATGAATTCATTTTATTTGCATATTCTTCAAAGATATTTTACCTACAATTTAGGTATATTTAGTTGAGTATAGCAATCAGCAAATTAATTAAGTCTTGGCTATCATATTTAACTTTTTAGCTTGGCAGAACAATCAGCAAAATTTTCAAGTATATTTCAAGTGATTTCAAGGCAGTCATAACAATTTAATCACTGACAAAGTTAACAAAAATTTTGAGGCAGACTCTTAGCCGGCATTTGCATTTTCTTTTATTGCCTCAACACAGATACACACACACACTCACACACATATATATATGTATACGCAACAATACATTTCGCCGGCAGTAGGCAAAATTAATTAAAAAAAAAAAAGGAGGAAGAAGAAACGTCTCTCTGTGAGTAAAACCAAAAACATGTCTAGGCACTAAAAACTTTATTAAGCCCTCGGCTTGTAAGTGAATTCAAACAAAAGCAAAAAATAGAAAAAGAAAGAACAGAAAAACGACACATAAAATCTAGTCCACAAAAAAAAGAAGAAAAAAAAAGTGGAAGAGTAAGTCTCCGGCGAAAGGGTACAAAGACAGAGCGAGGGAGAGAGAGAGGGAGATAGAGTATGCTGAATGGAAAATTAAACAGAGGCGGAAATGTCACACATAGAAGGCACACCCACCATACTCAAGCACCTCGCCACGCCCACACACGCGGAGAGATATAACAAGAAGGCAGACAAACAAACAATAACGACAGAAAATGCTGGAAAAAGGGCTAGCAAAGTTGGCCGACTGAATTGGTCGCGGGCGGTAGAGAAAAAGTAAACTACACATTTTTATTATGCAAAGGGGACGCAAATGAAAGGCAAATGTTTTGTTTTTACACTCGTTCTCGTTCTCATCCTGCTTGTTTGTAAGTATGTATATGCGTGTGTGTGTGTGACTGACTGTGTGCGTGTGTATGCTCACTTGAAAGTATTGTTAAAGCCTGGCGAGAGTAAAAGGGGGGAGGACTAAAGTAGGCAATAAAACACTAGCTAAAATCTAGGCACGCATACAAATGCATAACAAACAATAAGTAAGCACATCTGTCCTTAGCGGGAAGACAAAGTGAGGGGAATTAGAGACAGAAGGGAAAGAGTGTCTGATTTGGGCACCAAAACTTTTGGTTCTGCGTTCGACTTTTTTTTATGAACACACTGAAATGAGCCAAATAAAGTGTGATTACTGCAAATTGAGTGAGTCGCCCGAATTGTGTGACAAATCGTACAAGGACAATGACAACAACAACAACAATAGCAACAAAAACAGCAACAACAACAAAATGAATTTTATAGCCAAATGGCGAAAGGATAATGAGCCAGCCGATGGAGTTGAAATTAATGACAAACTAACAACTGAAAAGAAATTATCCTTTTGTGCAGCTTTTGTGGTTTAGATGAATAAATAACTAAAGTTCTCTAACTAGAGCACTTTCAATTGTTGGGAGTACTTTTTTATTATTTACTTTGTGTATAATCATAAAGTTCAGAAACTTTAGAATAATTATTTTAGTTCTGGCAATTTGACCTGATTTGTTGTGAAGACAGCAATCAGTAAAAGGACAATTAGATAAAAGTGTATAATAAACGCAGTTAGAACAATTTCAAATGTATAGTAGAACGAACGAGAATTAGAACTAAAATTTAACTAATATTATTGATATCAATGGGTAAAATCACATTTTAAAAGTTATTTACCATCCAAACGGACTCAGTTCATATATTTGCCTTCTACAATTGACAATCACTTAAACATTACTTTTATTTAATTGATCGGTACCAAAAGTTGTAATGGTATGTAACGAAGCAAGTATGTAAATGTTAGAAGGGTTTTTCGTCTTTTGGTATCGTTTCGAAATCTATTGCCTACTTTTCAGCGTTAATGCCACCAAAACTCAAGAAACAAATTGTAAGGAACAACGTAATCGTACAATATAACTGATTAGCGAAAATTTGCTAACAAGCTTAATGCAATCAACAATACATACACATAACATTTATCTAGGTGCATACATGGATTAGTAATGTATGTATGTATACATACATACGTACATTTGCTTGCCCCTAAGCTTCGAGTGTTGCTACATAAATCCGATCAATTTATTCTTCCAAGACAAGGCTATGCAAATTTGCTATAATGTAGAATGAGAGAGAGAGAGAGAGAGAGAGAGAGAGAATGCGTGAAAGGGAAAACAAGTTAAAGGAAACGAAAGAGAAGGGTGTAATAAGGAAAAGTTTGCCAGGAGCTGCCTAATTAATTGCTTGACTCTTCATGAACAGACAATGTTTGTTGTTGTTTTTGTTAGTTAATGATGTGGCTCATACATATGTATGTATGTGTATGTGTAAATGTGTTTGTGCTTGTGTGGGTGTGTTTATGTGTGAGAAAGCAATTATTTATCCAACTGTTTTGGTCTGTCTGTTGACTATAATAATGATTTTGCGGCTCATGTTGCAGTTAATATGTATGCGGCAGGTGACTGATTCAAGTGACTCAACAGAATGTTAGCTAATAATAGCCGACAAGCTGATGATAAAGAGAAAGTTCTTACCGCCCACACACTTGTCTGTTCTTGCACTTTTTTTTTTCCGCTGGCATATGAATAAAATATTTCGTGCGTTAAATTAAATTAATATTATTAATGTTGAATGCTTATGCATGCTCATTGAATGAGTGTGTGAAAGCTGTGTCTTTGAGCTCGCTTTGGTGCTTTATTAATTGCCGCATTTGCGCTTGGCTTTAATTAAAGTCAAGTACATGTATAAAATGAATGTGTGCGTATACATATATATATATATATATATATATACATTGCTGATTCGTAGCATTTCATATTCAAAGCCTACCCCTGAGCGAGTCTAAGCTGCTTATTATTCCTCAAGCTGCTGTTACACTTCATGCCACAAGATTGCTCAAGAGTTGGCAATCACTGCTTGGCTCAATAATTCTATATTATATAAAAAGGAGCAAAGTAAAAGATAAAAATTGTTGAAGGCGGCAAAGCACAAAGTCAAATATGCGTCAATTGGCAGCCACATGCGCACTCAAGTAAACACAATCCTTAAGGAATTACCATCTAAATAATAGGGCAACAACAATATCAGGCAAAAAATAACGAAAATTGCGGAAGCTTTGTTATAATGGGATTTAGGATAAACATGAGCAAAGAAACAAACAGCGTATAATAAAGGGGGGGGGGTCAAAAACGAAATAAAACGAAAAATCATCATAGAAAAGCAAAAATTAAATATATAAATAAATAAATGATACATTTATATAACTAAAACGAAAAGATGTGCAAATTAACATTAAAATAACTTTAAAAACCAAACATTGCTAAAACGTGGTTGGAAACCCAAAAATTTCACAATTTTTACCCACTTTGAAACTAAATAAAAAAAAAAAAAAAAAAATAAGTTTATGCAGCGTCGAGTTGAGAAAAAGGCTTTTGGGAATAGGGCAACCAAAAATGGAACAACAACCGAAAGACAAAAAACGAAAGGAAAAGGAAAATCTACACACACATAGATACACACACACATACACAAAATATACTCAGACAAGGACATACTTGAATGGCTGGCACTTCTTAGTCTTGGTAATTGCCAGCTCCAATGCTAATGCTTTACCCAGACTTTTCGTTTGCCAAGAGAAGCAGCAAAAGGGAAAGGACCCCCAAAATGAAAATGCGTAAATTATTGATTACAATCGCCAGAAATCATGCAGTCCAAACAAAAGCCACGTTTACATATAGATTTTTATGATGCCCCAAGCTGATTGTTACGCCTTTTGTGCCTCCGTACACACATAGATACTCAAGTATATATATATATATATATATATATATATGTATGTATAAATATATATATATATATATGTATATTCAAGTTGGATAAGAATAAAAATATGCCAGCCCTTGGCATTAGGCCGACACAAGGCAATGGCATAATGAAGGCACTTTGCGTGCCTGGCAGCCAGTCGGCCTTCTTGGGTACTGGGCGTTGATTTTTTAATGGCGCCACCGGCTAGCCGGCAATTGGAAGTTGAATTGGAATTGGAATGCAAACAGAGACCAGAGTCTTTGGAATTGATTGTGAGAGAAATTTTTGCTTACAGCTCTTTGTTTCGACAACCATGGGGGGGGGTCAGAAACTAACGCTTAAATTTTCACACTTTGTAATATTTACTATACGAGTGTGTATGTATATGTCCATTTGTATATAGTGCGTATATCTGAACTGCGTCATATTCAGTGTTTAACACTCAACACTAATGCGCATTTTCAGCTGGGTCAACTAGGAAAACTGTTTTGATTTTTTTTTGTCCTTGTTGCGTTGTTGCCACAGACAATGTCAAAACAAGTTGTCGTTTGTCTGAAATGGAATGGACATCAGGTGCGGCCGACTGTCAACAAAAACTGGGGTAGGTCCAACAATTTCTCTTTCTTTTTTTTTTTCCTTGATCAAAACGAGAAGCCAACCAAAAAGGAAAAAATAAAAAACCATGTGGACTTTATGTATGCCCTTTAAGAAGAGAAAAAATATTTGAAAATATTACAAGAGAGGGAGAGAGAGATTTGAGGAAGGATTTTGCCATTTCAGTTGAGTGATTCTTTTCTTTATATTAGCTGAACATTAATCTGATATTATTGATGTACAATATATATATTATTTTTTAATATACGAAATATATTAAAAATTGTGATTGAACTAAAGAAGGATAACTTGAAGCTAATATACTCCTTTTCTTTTAGAAAAGTTGAGGCAGAGAAATTCATTCGACAGTTGGCCAAACATAAATGGCAGACCCAAAAACAACAAAAAATGCTGCAGATAGTCAGTCAGACAGCCAGGTGGAATGGCTGAAGTGGGAGAGTGCTCCTTTTTGCCTATGTTTATGTCACCGGCTTAATGCTTGTGTAGATTAGAGATTAGGAAAGCACAAATTCGTTACGATATTACGTGTACGTCATGAAATTGTTACACTGGCTCAGCCTGATGTCGGTTGTCAGCCGTGGCAATTATTAATTGTTCAGGAATGCTGTTTTCGTTGAAAATGTTTTCCAATTTTCCAACCACTAACCGATTTGGGTTTTTCTTCTATTTTTTGTTCTATAAACAAATCTAAAACTGCGCAAATGTCAAACTGATTTGGAACATTTGAAATTTGAATTTCAGTTTTTCGTTTTTATTTTCATTTTCATTTTCATTTTTATTTTTTTTTTTATTTTGTTTTGCAAATGTTTTGTCAGCTGTCGTTTTGAATGATTTAAATGTGTTTGCCAAACTGATTGTGGATATGTTTGTGTGGCTGATAAATAAATGGTAAAACTAAGGCCGGAAATGAGCATTACCCACATGGTGTGCGTGTAGTTGTGAGTGTGGATCGTCTATGAATTAATAATGTATGGCAATATATATGTATAAATTTAATTGCCCATACGCCACATTGGCTATGGTGCAAATAAACGAAACAAAACGAAATGATATTGAAACTGAAACTTCCAAAAATTATTCGGGATACTTCTAATTTGATGTTGTTGGCTGGCCAACTCATTAATAAAACATAATTTTGCTTAAAAGTAATTTTAGGCATTTTTATGTGTTTACCGTCGATATAGTAGTCATCATCGTCATCGTTCCGTTGCTGCTGTTGGCAGCGTTTGCTTTTCATTTCTTTAATGGTCTGCATCTTTACGAGGCAGGTCCAGGTCGCGCTCACTGGAGCGGCAACTGTTGGCCAGCCGGCCAGTCGGGCGCACCTCCCCTTAACACACACACGCACACAAACACACACACACACACAAGCAAACACAACACACACACATACATCCTTATCCCCATCCAGCCATATACAGACAAATATACCAAGAATTTGTTCCGTGGCGCATGTCTAACACTCGTTATGAGATTCATGGCCTACATGTGTTTGCTCCATGGCCTTGTAAATGGGCGCTGGGCGTGTTGTATGTACTTTACGTGCCTGTGCCAGTGCCAGTGCCAGTGCCTTTGCTTTTGCCTTTGCCTTTGCCAGAGCTGGGCTTGTTGTAGTTGTAGTTGTGTGCAGCCGCCAGAAGAAGAAGCTTTAGCATGAGGTGTCCTTGAAGCCATTTTCTTATATATAAACGGATTTTTTTCCTGGTATTACATTCTTTTTTTTATTTTTTTTTATTTTTTTTTTTTTGTTACCAGGGCTGCTGTCCAGATAAAATTTTCAACCAGGAAGTTGGCTTCCTGTGGAGCTTTGGCTCTGGCTCTGGTTCTGGTTCTGCTTTTGGCTGGCCTGTAATTTTCTTTCATATTTTGTTTTGGCCATTACATTGGCTACTTTTTTTTTCGTTTTTCGTTTTTCGTCATGGACCGTGAACATGACTACAAAAAGTAGTGTGTGTGTGTGTATATGTGTATGTGAGTCAGCAAAAGACATTCACGTTGGTTATTTTCCTTTGATTTGGGTTTCATTCAAGCAGCATTCGCCTCTGATTTAATTTGAAAATTGTGACTAAAATGTAAGAGTGTAAATTAAAGAACATTCCTTTGCCTTTTGGATCTACAATTCCATTTAAAAACATGCTTCAGCAAAAAGTGCGGCAAAAATTTTTCTACAAAAATTTCTTCATTCCATTAATTAGTTAAATGCAATAGAATTTTATATATGAATTACTTGGCTAATGAGAATCTAAAGATTGTATTGTATTATATTGTATGTACATATTTATACATTTTTAAACAAAAAGATTCTGTTTTAGACCATTTTGTTATTCAAGTTTCTTTCTAAATTCAAAGTTTTGTTTTGTTTGGCAACAGTTTTAGTGGCTTACTTTGTTATCTTTAAAGTTAACTCCCTACCCCAAGACATGTTGAGGCCATGTCCTGGCCATTTTTCTTGGCACTCCGCCCCAAATGTTGGCTGGGTTGCTGGCCGTCTGTCTTTTTTGTTTGTCTGCTACATATTTAAATTTCACACGCGCATACACTGGCAAGGATAAACGGGGATTTATATCCGCTAATGCTAGTGATTTGTTCTATAAAATTACTTTATGCCCTCGAAGTGGTTTTGGTGATGGTGGTCCTGTCTGCCATTGCCTAAATTTACTGAATGTAAACGTTAGTTATCCTTTTGAAAGCCCATTGGAAGTTTTTTCGCTCTTTTTTTGCTCTTGTGGGGGGTATTTTTTTGCTTATTTTTTTGTCTGGATGTATGACTAGGAAAATATTTGGCTTTTGCGGTCAACTATACATTTTGTTGTTGACCACAGAGTGGCTTATGTTCTTTGTAATTGAGAGGGAGCTGTCATTTCGAGCCCCAATCAAGTAGAAATTGAATTTGAAAAAGCCACATGGCCGCAAATCAATTAGAAAATGGCACCCAATGATGAAAATTATCAAAATCAATAAAATGACTATGGTAAAGTCAGGACAATTTATTTGACAACAAACATCAGGCCAGAACCAATATAATAATGCGAAGAAGGAAATCAGTTATCTAAGGATAGACGACAGCCAAGTCAGTTGGTTGAACTGGCTGACTGCCTGTGTTTAATGAACTCTATGGAATCTGTTTGAAGCATTCGTTTGCCTGCCAATCAACCATAATGATTCGGGCCGGAGCATCGTTCCACTGTCAGGCCAGTGTTAAACAGTCTGAATGACAGTTGGACAAGCCCGGACATATATATATATATATATACACACACACACATACATACAGAGAGACAGAGAGAGAAAGAGAAAGAGAGAGAGACAGACTTATATAGTGGTCACTTCGACTCAAAGTTGATAAGTATAATTGCGTTCAGGGTTGTCACTGCAACCGTCGAGTTGAATCCCAATGCTCCTTGGCCAACACATTCCTTTTCGTTTTATTCCCCCCAAGCAACTGGCAAAGTGTAAATATTGATTTAGTAATCAATTGAAAATATGAATACAATTGTGCCAGGCAAATGCTATATTTTTTTCATTCTCTTTTCTATCCTTGTTGTTTCTGTATTATTGTTCGTATTGTTTGTATTGGGGTGCAATTAGTGTAGACCCCATAGATAAACAAATGTTGGGCATAAAAGGTGTTGCCGTTGATATTTGTACCTATGTACATATCTACATATGTTTTGTTTGAATATCGGGTGGTGGCCTATTGCTAATCAATCATCGGTACAGTTATTGCCCTTAAATTAGCCATAACCAAATTGATAATAGGCTACTTCAATTCAACTTAAAATCATTAATCATGTTCTTTTATATATGTGAATATTAATTTAATGGGAGTGGTCACTTTGGGAGTTTGTGGTTTTTAGTTGAATAGTGAAAAGCCGATATATTTCTTTTCTACATACATATATTGCCTTTAACTGCAAATATATAATTCATACTTTGGCAAATAGCTAATACATACATATTTCATTAATGTATACAAAATATATGTTGATTTAAATTCTTCGGATTTGATTTTCGACCATGATGATATTTGTATGCCCTATGCATTTATTTGATTTGTATTTTATGTGATAAATTGTAATTTTATTTTAAAAAAATATATATCTATATAGGCAATTTGATTTGTTTTCAACAGCTTTAAAGTGTATTAAAAAGACTTGATTCATTTTTAATATACATACTTTGCTTCTACTTAACATAATTTAAAGAATTTAGCTAATGAGAGTTTCGATTATTTTCAAACCAAATGAAATGTAATTTTTATTGATTTTAGAAAGAGAATACCATTTGACAAATCTCTGCCACTTTCATTTCCATTTCGATAGATGAAATATTAAATTATTCTAAATTGCCTTTGTTGATGCCAATCGAATAGTAAGTTTCGATTGCCTAACAAGCCCACAAACATTCAATACCAATGCCAATTCGAATGCCAATGAAAATACTCTGGTCTAATCGAGTTGTTCAAGTCAATTCGTTTTCATTTTGGGACCACGCCCATTTAGTCAACAGTTGCAACAGTTGCCTATTTTGACTGTCTTCAGGGAACAGCCCCCCCCTCACTGCTTTCTGTTGAGCGTTGATTAATGTTGATTGATTGATTATTTGCGTTTTTCTGACATGATGCACGCTTTATTGTCGCTCCGCGCGTGGAAAATCATCAATTTCCGCTTGTAAAAAAGTACAACACGTACAACAATACGTTGTTCCTGTCAAAGGGAGCTCGTTTTTTCCTATCCATCCATCCATCCATCCATCCATCTATCCATCCAACAAGTCGGCAGTCAGGCAGAGAGTTTAAGCTTGTTGCATACTTTTTCTTCTTGTTGCCAGGGCTAGTAATGAATATTTTTTTGTGGTCTTTGGTGTTCCCCTCCCGTCACCGTCCAGCATCTGGAAACTAAAACATAATTGCGGTTGGTGGGAATCTTGTCAGCGGTCTCGTAACTCAAACTTTTTATTTATTTTTTTTTATTGTTATTCTCATGGTTGGTACATACATATTGGCCATCTGCCAAGGGCTAAAAAATGACGTTAATGCCAAAAATTCGACATGATTATAAAGCCAAGAGATGATGGAGGCAGCAGCAGCAGATGAAAGTCAGCTGGATTTCGAGTCGGTCTACAGTTCGTGACCTGATGGTATGGGTGACAGGCCCTTTGGCCGTGGCAATGTCTGGCAGATATTGTCTACGGCTGTTCTTCTGGCCCTTCTGGCCTGCGGTTGCGGCCTGTCGAGCTTTGGCCAGCAGACTGGGCCATGATTGAATTTTCGTGAATTTCGGCTCGTTAGCGTGAGGCATGAACACGTATAGAGCATATAAAACAAACATATATACATACATATATAAATATACAAACATACGTCATGCTGTGGGGTTACGACACCAAACCAATGAAGGTTTGCCATGCTCTTGGCATGTATGGCAACAAGTTGCCAAACAGTCAGGGCAGGCCTATTACACCATGCCACGCACACACACACACATACACACACACACACACACACACATACACATACACACACTTATTGCCACTCACACATACACTTGACACGCTTCATTTCATTTGGTTTTGTTCTCTTCTTCGGTTCTTCGGTTATGTTTCGCTTCATTCCGTTTATTTCCATATTTTTCGCGCTGTCAGACACGTTTTTTACTTACTCAGTCGTTGACATTTTGCGTGACTGACGATAGACGCGTGGTGTGAATAAATGGAAAATGAAATTGCCGCCATTGGATAGGCCGAGACCTTTAGCTTCTTATCCCCTACCTCAATACGCACACACACACACACACACACACACACGCACATACAAATTGGGGGCAATGTGTTTGCCTCTATTCACTTTATGTCTTAATTATGATTGCAAATGACGGAAGTGCCGGCTCGGTATTAGATATTTCACACCATCGATTTCCAATAAGGTTGGGGGAAAACTTTCTAACTGAATTACATCACAGGAATATTTTTGTTTCTTTTATATATGTATATATAGCTAAAATTCTATTTACACAATAGACATATTAAATGTCACTAAACGAGTCTCCTGCTGGTATAACATATACGAAGTGTGTAACAGTAAAGTTATGTGGTGTCCATTTGTGTAAGTCTGTCCACTATGAGTGTCCTGCCTGAGTGTCCCAGTCTGAAGTGTGAACAAATATAAATTTTTCATCTTTAAAGCTCAATTTGGTGCACTTGGTATGAGCATGTTACCTGGTGTCCGAGAAGGTACGCTGGCAAAAAAACAAACATCTCAAATCCCTTCCCGCACACGCTGTGAAAATATTTGACAGACACCACCATATATACACACTCACACACCGTCCGAAAAAAAACATTCGGGGGCTACTGGTCCGATGTTCATACTCTGTGGCTGGAATGCAGGCGAAAAAATTTCTCATGTGCACTTTGGCAAACAAATTAAGATTTATTGAGCCCCGTGTCCTGAGGTCAGGGAATGTCGTGTAATCTGGCTGGTCGCACCTCTTACAGTCCAGTTCGAAGGACACTGGCCATGGGTCCATGCGTTCCAGCTTTTCAAAGTGTCTGCATATTTGCAATTTTTTTTATCTGTCCGTGTATGTGTGTGTGGTATTTTTTTTATTGTATTTTGTGTTTTTTTTTTTGCGGCGAATGAAATCCTTTTAATCGGTTTTCCATTAAGCCGAAATCGATATTGCAATAGCCTTCACTTTTTTGTTTTGTTTTTGTTTGTCTCAACTTTAATTGTTTCACTCATTTTGCTTGTTTGCTCTGCTTACAGATGGACAATCGGATCTGGATGTACAATTAGTGGTGCCCAGATATGTGGAGCGAGGATCCAGCGCCACTTTCAAGTGCCGTCACAATGTGCAACCGGAGATCCTTTTCAAGGTAAGCAACACAGTCAACTATGGTTCAGTCAATTAAGCTATAACCATAAGCGCATAACTTATGGATAGCGCATTAAAAACTTTAAATTGAAAAAAAAAATATATATAAAATTGGCATACAAAGAAGCAAACTTTTGCCTTTGCCTTGTCCGAGTTTCTTTTGTCAGTGGGCGAAAAGTTTTCGAAATAGGGACAAACGAAACTCAATCACAAAACCAACCCAAGGCAGAAAATTTGTGTGCAAGTTTCGTGCTAGTACCCACAATCAGCCGCAACTTTGTGGTAGTCAAAGGCAGTCAGGACTGTGTGGACAAAAAAGTTGCACACACTTAAATTGAGCTCCTCTTGAGTGTTGGCCGCATTCTCCAGCGCATTCCAGGTCATAAACTAGCCCACTTCCGTCATTTCGATTCCATTTTCAGTTTTGGTTACGGTTACGTTTACAGTTTCAGTTTCAGTTTCAGTTTCATTTTAGCTTTTGCACTCCAGACTCGACAATTAATTTCACTTCAGACTTGCCTATTAGTGTCACGAAACATCAACAGGCACGCAGCACACGCACGTAATCCAAATCAATGTTACGCTTTTAAGATTTATGGCAAATGAACTGTTTGGTTCTGTTGCCCCAGTGACCAGGACTAGAGCTGGCCACCTGACCTGCCCTGTCCTATCGTGTGCCCTGAGTTTAGTTGTGAACTTTGTGGCAAAGCACTTGAAACTACCGTGGGGCATATACATATATATACTTATATACATATATATATATATATATATATATATATATATATATATATATATCCATTCAAGGCCACCATCATTGGCATCTGGATTGACGTTTTGTTCGCTCTCCAAGTGCCATAAAAAAGCGTACAAGTTTTATGGCACACAAAAAATGTCAAGAGGAAAGCTAATATAATATTGATTCCTTTATTTTTGATTGTATTATATAGAGCTGAGATGCAGATGCTTCAAACTAACGAAACTAAATGGAAATTTAAACTTGAATAAAATTTATATCTAAATTTTGATATAGTGCATCTAAATTATGATAAATCATCGGGTTTTCTAAAACATTTAAACATAATAAATTATGCTTGCTAAATAAATTGTCCATTCAGTGCCATTTTGTAGTTTTAATTTCCATTTTAAATTAAATGGAATAAATGAAGATTATTTTCATATTTTTCAAAGCAATTGAAGGAGCAGAGCTTATAGTCAAAACAAATGGTTAATCCTAAAATATAACAATATACTAGATTAGAAATGAAAGGGAAAATTTAAATATATTATCCCAAAGTGCAAACGTTTGGCAAGGATTTATTGAATTAAAAATAGTACGTTTTAAAATACTTTTATTTAAAATTTATCATATGATGAAAATGATTGAAATTGAAATCTGTTGAAATTGAAAAAACATTGTAAACTTATTTATTTGTTTCAGAGAATCCAATGTGTATGTGGAATAATTTAAAGAATTAATGTCTGAGCGTTTTTTGAAATTGAAACCTTAGACGAAAATCTTTTAAATTAAGCAGTTTCCATTAAAGAAGGATTCTACCCCTTCCGCAAATATTTCTATACCACATGAATAATTTTGTTTTGAATTTATCGCTTTGAGTTCAATTTATTTTCGCTTCTTTGCATCACATTTACCATGTCCGTGACTCAGCGCAACTTAAAGTTCGCATTCTCTGTCTGATTTGCATGCAAATTCGTGCAAATTCACCTGATGGCATTATTCTGATTGCTGCCAAAGTGTCAGACTAACAAATTTAATGCGCGGTTGAGTCGCACAAATTCTGGAAATAAGAACATGTCCACAATTAACCAACAAACCGCAGAAAGTCAGACTTGTTCAAAGGTCGGGGATTGGGGTTGTGCGGGTAAGCATACTCTGCCGCCTGTTGCCTTCTAATTTGTTTATTTATTTCTTTTTTTCTTTTTTTTTTTCCATATGGTTAGATGGTTGGTGGAGGAGTTGGTGGCTACTACTATAGCTAATTAGTATAATTAACTAAATATATAAGCGAATGCGGTACTCGGACCGATGCCGATGCCATTCGAATTGTTACACGAACCATGGCAAATTGTGTGGAAGTGGCACTAAAAAGGGCAATTAAAACGCAAATGTGAATGCGAAAACAAATGAAATGGGATCACGGGGAGGGGGGTGCCTACATACACGTACACATGTAAAAACACCATTTTTATTTCGAAAGGGCATAAAAAAAAAAGGGAACCGTCCCGGCGGCCTAAAGAAAACAAATATATATATATCAGTATATAGTATATATAAATTAAATAAACTAATTACGGTCGGCAGCGTAGCAGCGGTCAGTGCACAATAATGAGCTTTTGATTTGCCGTCAGTTTTTTAGCATTATTTTTTTATATGAATATAAAAGCAACAGCATTACACGCGGGGACTACCAATAAATAAAAGGCCGAATATTTAATAATACAATTCAGAAAGACGACTTCCAGTTACCCTTAAACTTAATAAAGTGGCTATACAAATAAAAAAAATGATCTTTAATGAAATGAAATTAGAAAACCATGAAATAATTAGTAATTCATATCCTATCATTCCTATTATACTAGCAGTATTCTGTTTTAATAACAAATAAGAAATTCGTTTGTCAAAGAAGATCAAGGAACCAAAATACTTTATGGGATTGTAAATGCTTCGTTTTTTAGTATACCCAATTCACTTATATGGAAATAGGGTATAAAACAAAAAAAAAAGAAGTCAATACAAAAGTCAGTCTCCCTTACCGACACACCAAAGCAAACACACCGCAAAAGTTATAATTTTGGATAGGTTGGGGTTGGCAGGCAGTAGAGGATAGAATGTGGAAAACAAATATTTAGAATGTTTCGCTTTTTTTTTTCTCATTACTTTGAGATACATTGGCATTATTATGATGATTATTATTGTATATAGCATTAGAGTGGCGCCACCTTGACTTGCCAGTGAAGGCAACGGGGGAAATACTTCAAATTGCCACAAGTGCCTGATCAAAATTGATGCGTGTCTGACGGCTCTAGGGCCGGACATTCAGTGACTGTATGTGTGTGCGTCTGTGTGAGTGTTAGTGTGTTTGGTAGCAATATTTACTTTATTATTGCTGCGTGTACCTTATCGATTCGGTTGCCATATAGACCACTCATCCATGGCACACGCGGACTCATAATGGCGACATTTGTGGTACAAATTACACATATGTTCCACCCCGCCCCCGATCTACCATCACACAGGGACAGGTTTATTAATATTATTAAGCTGCATGCAATCAATGCAATTTATTTTGAAGCGTGTCAATCAAGTTAGTCTGACCATTATCAGTATCACTGGAGTCCACGTGTAAGGTTAACTAGGACACAAAGTCGGCAAAATGAAATAAATTACTTTATTACTTACAGAAAATTAATCCGGGTACCTAGGATATATGTCATGTTAATGCTATTATTATAAATTAAAGTTCATTCGCATCATAAATAAAATGTTGTATATATGTGAGTGTGTGTGTGTGTGTGTAATTAAAAACAGTCGACAACAGAACGGAATTTAACCAAGCAACCAGCCAACCAGCTACCCACCAAACATTCAACCAACCACCCATTCATTCATTCATTCATTTATCCATTCAACTACCCATTACTCCACCCAACCATTCAACTCGCTCAACTAGTTGTAAGTTTTTGTTTGTGTGCAAAAACTTGCGCATGGAAATTAATTTCCATTTTCATTATTCATATTTGTCATTGTTGTTGTCGTTTTTCGTTTTCATTGCCATAAGCCTGACATAACGCCCTCCCGGCCCTTTGGTTTTATTTTATATCTTTTTTTTTTTGGTTACAGGAAGAGGAAGCGTAGTTACAACTTTTTGTGGCCATGCAAGTTGCGTTGGTAAAATTTTGTTTTTAATTACAGGAGCGACATTCCCTATTCCGTTTGTGGCATTTTTAAAAGACATGATAACTAAGCATCGAGTCGAAGATTTGATATCCTAATAAATTAAAAAAACTTGGCAAATATAATTTGATAATTGAGTCGGAATCCCTGACAGAGAGTGTTAAAATAGATTTTAAATGAATAATAATAATAAATTGATAAGAACATATACTTAAGCTTAAAAAAATACAAAAGATTCTTTCATTGACTATTTTATTGATTATTATGTTCAAGTAATTTCATTCATTATTATTATTTAATAATAATTGATGGATTTGTGATATACATACATAGTTTCATCTCTGGCTGACTAAAATACCCATATACCCGTTTCATGAAAAGACATCATTTAATTATTTACAGCTTTTTTTCCAGTTTAACGCGCAGACATTTTTGTTTATTGCAACTTGTTGCAAAAGTTAAATTGCAACAAATGGTGAAAGTGGAATGTATTTTAATAGCAAACGCTTATGTAGTACTTACATCATATAAACAATTGCATGAATAACTTCTGTTGGCCATATTAGGCAATCCAACGACACATCGTTGTCTTCTTGTGGTCACATCTGGCATTGATATATATTCAATCAATGTCAGATACAGAAGTGGAACAACGGGCCACATTTCGTCTATATTTCGGCTGACTGATTTGTGGAATGTTATTTAATATGCTTCCAATATCTCTTGTCTACTTTTTTCTTTGCAGGTCACATGGCTCAAGGTTGACAAGGGCAAGTTTTTTGAGTTTATAAATGGACGAAATCCGCCATTTCGTAATTCAAGCATTGAGGGGGCTGAAATTGATGTAAGTACCAAGTAACAATTTGACAGGCATAATCAACAGACATATTGAATAATTTCTTTTTGATTCAATAAACAATTTCTTATATACATATAACCCAATTAAATGGATTTCATTTCGATTTTAGTGGGAGAACTCCAATGAGCAGCAGGTGACTCTAAAGGATGTACAATTCGATCTGTCTGGCCAATTTTATTGTGAAGTCTCGACGGATACGCCCATTTTTACCAAAGCCAGTGCCGATGAGCTAATGAGCGTTTTCTGTGCGTAACAATTAACAACAACAATTACAATATATTTACCTGTACTATAATTATGGTCTTCTAACTTTTGTTCTATCCTTTTTTAGTGCCACAGACTGGTCCGCCCACCATTAAATTTCGTAAGCGCACCCCCTTTGCGGTTGGCGAAAAATTGTTTGCCTTGTGCAACACGACACGCGGTCGTCCCGCACCGCACGTCACGTGGCTAATCAATGGTAAAAAGGTTAGTATTCCCTTTTAAATCAAATCGATTCAATTTGAATTGTATCTAGTTTATATGAATTTGTTTGTAATTTGATTATATAAATGTTGGTCGAGTTGGTTTTGTGTAGTAATCGGAGCCAAATTGCAATCAAATAATTCTTTTTTTTTTGCGTGCAGAAATGCATCCGCAATTTGTGGCATGTGGCATGGAGGAGTAGGAAATTACTGTGGCAACTGGTTGCTGGCCAGGGGCAGATAATACCATTGCCAGAATGACTGTCATGGGATGTGCCTGGTGCATTAAGATTAACATCATTTTAAGCCATTTTATAATTATGGCCTACATGAGCGGTCAGAGTAGCTTTCATTTTAATTACCCAGTCCAAAGGCAACAGAGCAGCTGGCAGTCCCCACCCTTCCCTTACTCTGTGAGCTGGGCAAAAAATTAAAAAGGAAATGAAATTTAAAATAAATTTATTATGTCTGCCACTGGCTTGTGGAATAAAAGAGATGTCTAAAATGAAATTTATTCATAAACGCGCCCCTAGGGCGGAGCGCCAACTGGCCACACCAACCAACCGACCAATGCATCCATATTTGTATATGTATATATAAATATATGTGTAGGCAGTGTGTATGTGCGTGTGTGGGTGAGTTAGTGTGTGAGTGAGCGGTTAAAAGATGGCGATTTCACCCGCTGTGCCATCATTCAAATTTAATTTTCAGCTGTACGCCGCCCTCTGTCAAAGTTTGACATTGAAGTGACTTTTGTGATAAGCTTATTGTAATTGTTACTCAACGCTCTCTTATATCCTCCCAAAACCCATCTCATCTCCTTTTCTCATTCTCGTTCTCTTTCTACTTTCATCATCAACAAAAAAAAAAAAAACTGGACAAATGGTCAGGTGGAGGAGAAGTACGTGCGCACCCATCATGTGTATTCATTCAATGGGAAGCATCAACGTCGCACCCAGCAGCAACAGCAGACAAACCAGCTGAGTCAGCTGCAGCCGCAGTACTATCAACCACAGTACTACAATCAGTATCAGCCGCAATATCACGTCCCTCACTTTATGGACCGCTATGACAAAAGCCTACGTTGGCCAGCCGGAGCACGTGGCGGTGAGTACAGAAGCCAAAAAAAGGGAACGGGCATGGCTAATAAATGCCTTACCCCTATGCACAAATAGGCACAAAACAAAATTATTTTAGGTGAAATGTTTACAATTGTCGAAGCTTAGATGACAAATAATCAATTTAGGAAACTAAAATCAAATACAAACAATAATTATAGAAATTATCACAAATGAAATGTATTCAGAAAATCAAGAATATTAATGGATAATTAAATACCATTATGCCCAAGATTAAGAATAGGTGTTATTTTCCTAAATATATGTCATGGATAACGATTGCATCTCAGATTATCGTTAAAGTTGATCTGATTTGCAAATCAAATTGTAGCTGTAGTAAAATTTTAATGAAATTAAATGAAAATTTTACAAATTGAATAATTGCTTAATTTGAAAATACTTTAAATTTTCATCTTCAAAGGTCTTGTGGCAAATCTTAACTGATTTGTCTCTTTTGACAGACAAAGGAAAGTTTACTCAATTATGTAAACTGTTTGACTTTGACATAGAGTTGGGGACAAAATGTACCTTAATTAGTGTGATTGCTGAAGCATTTTACTCATTTTCCTTCTTTCCTCTTTTTTTGTTTTTTTTTTTTTTTTTTTTTTTGGGACACTGCAGATGATTTGTCGCACTTTACGCCGCATCACCACGATGGGCATGGCAGCCATCATGGTGGTGGTAGCATCTACAATAATCCATTTAGTTCACTTGCCAACTACCATGATATGGGCGAAATACATGAGATACATCAGCGTAACTATGACCTTAACAAGAAGAAACTGGAGCTAAAAAAGCAACAACAAATGGAAATGAAAAAGCACAGGTAAGCACCTCCTGCACCACCATAAATGCTATTTATGAACATTAATCAAGTTAGCACAAGCTGAACTCGTCCTTCAACTAGATATTTATGGGCTATACAAATTAAATTGCTGCAACTTTTATCAGTCATCTCAGCCAACTCCTTTACCCAAAAAAAAAAAAAAAAAAAAAAAACAACAAAAACAAAAATTTATATATATGCAATGTGAAAAGTTGAACGGGTCTCTTGATTTACTCAGTGGCCAGAGAGGGAAAACTTTTCATATTCTTATCAATTTTCCTTGGTTGCGTGTGTGGTGTGTTTATTAAAGTTTTCTTATCTATGGTCTAAAAGGATTTGCTGGTGCTAGGCCAGGACCGAATGGTTGTTGTTCGCACATTGTTCGAGTTTACTGGCTGACGTGGTACGAGCATAACGCATAAATAATTTTTTTTTTTTTTTCTTTCCACCCTCTACCTCCCCACTACCAGTCACACCGACATACAGTTGGAAATCTTTATGTGGCGCGATTGGAAGTGAAACGTAAATGAATGCAATAAATTATTTACGCTTACCTGTGATATTAAAAATCAAGCAGAGAAACTTTTCCAATATACCAACTTTTTTGGAGCCAAGTTTGAATGCCAAGAGTAAGAGTGGGCCAAAAGAATGTGTGTGTATATTTTAGTATGGTTGTATGTGTATGTGTATGTGAGTGTGTGTGTGTGTGTGTGTATGTATGTTTATAGATGTGTGGATGGGACGTGGTGTTTTTATAATGAAAGCCCCAAGCTGCTTGGAAGTTCTGCGAAGTAGCAGCTGCCCTTTGAAGTTGTGTGGCCATGCGGGGCGTTACACATACGCCACGTGGCTGGCATTTCTATAACCGCAATTTGGTTTAAATAAAGTAAATAAATACAGATTTACTAAATAAACATTTGTGTATACCATACATACATATATAAAATATACAAAGCAATTGTAATGCAAATGCTTTTTTATAGAAGGATAAGTCTAAAAGTGTCACATCTTAAATGCCATGACCCTTGACAATTGTCATTTGACCAAATTGTTTATGCAAATACAGATTCTGCTATTTTTATTTAGTTATAGTAGTTATTTCTGGCATTGAACTTTATTCAATTTACCAAACTTGGCCCAAAAAAGAAAGATGGAGAGAGAGAGAGAGAGAGAGTGTGAGCGGGATAGAGAAAGAGTGCTCAAATTTTTGCTGATATAAGCCAAACTTTGGTTAATTTTCCATAATGCAACACCAGTCCATTATTTATATACAAACCATTTCCTCATAAGCTAATTAAATATACCAAGTGCTGCTGTTGCCAAGAAAGTACAAGGCCGAAATATGCATTTTCGTATCATCAATTTGTTGCAATGCAATGGTAGTGGTAATTTGTAGTACATTATAAACAAAAACTTTTAACTGAAAATCATTAATATTATCATGGGGGCATAGAATATCCCTGAAATTATTAATATAGAATAAATATTTTTGAGTTATAGGCTGTAATCTCTTCTTGGCTAACTAATACAGAATTTCAGAAAATTAGAAGTAATAAATAGAATAAGTTATATATGGAACTCGAATAGGAAAACTGCCTTCCTCTAATTGTAATTTTGACTACGCCCATGGATTTAAAAGGTGCCCTTATTATGTGAATTTATCAGTAAGTTTCATAAAAATTTTGTTGCCATTAAAGGGAACATAAATTCAATGACAATTAATGGGTATTCAATGAAGTTTTAATTTCGAGAAGAAATTTTGATTAAGATTAAGTAAATTTTTCACTACTAGGTAAAACTTTTCTTTTACTCACTCATTTGGGCGTGCTTTTAATACCTTATACCAAATACAAAAAAGAAACTTGAAAAAAGACACTTAAATTATGCGATAAGCGGGCCATATATGTATAGGTATATGTGTGAGTTTATATATATATGCAACAGTCTGGTACTAGGTAAAAAAAAAAAAAAGAATATTTAGTGCAGAGGGAAACAATAACAACAACAGCAGCAAACAACAAAAACAACAAATAGTGCCAGTAACGTGCCACATTTATGTGCATGCCAATGTGCATAAATTTCTGTATATATGTTGCTTTTGCTGGGCAGGCGTGGCATAAACTGCGCTGTTTATTAAGTTTATGCTACAAACAAACATACACTGCCCACACACGTGTGCTTTGCCATGCAGTGTGTGTGTGTGTGTGCGACTTTTGCGAAATATTCATGTTATTTTATGCAAATGCAATGCCAAAGTCAGGCCCTTAGCGACCTTGCAAAATTGATGTATAAACTGAATGAAATATTGAGTATACGCCATGTGTGTTCACTTTGACTGTCAAAGTTGTAATTAACCGCTTTACTTCTTTAATAACAAAATTTCATCGCTCTGAGAATATGTATTTAGTTAAGCATTATAATGTTAACCATTTTGCCATCTCATTAAGCAAACTGCAACTATTTGTTTTGTTTGCCATCCCCCTCTCCCTTCACCAGCGACCCGAAAACACAAAAAAATACTTTTAAAAGTGCAACAGTCAAGAAAGTACAAAGGGGTAACAGCCATAAAATAACAAAAACAATAGCAACAGATGTAGAAGTGGCATGGTTGTAAAAGGCATAGCACGTAACGTTGAATGAACACTTGGTGAGGCAACTGGGATCTGAGCTATAGTATAGGTATGGTATGGTATTGTAAGGTGAGCCATGGCTAGGATATGGGAATGAAACGTTTCATACAGTCAAAAAGTAGTTTACACGTTGTTGCACAATTTATGCTTGTGCAACACGTAAGGCCTTTTGTGGCATTCAAAGCTAAAATGTATGTAGGTATTATATATATATATATATGTATACTTATATATACATATGTAGATATGTATGTTGCAGGTCTACTGTGTAAGGTTTTTAGTCTGCATCTAGCGGCTATTCTTTCAGGTTGGCTGCCCATTGCTAGTCAGCCAACATTTCATTCTCTACTTTTAGTTGCCTTTGAAAAAACTTGCTTTGTATTATAGACCAAAACAGGTGGAACAGACACGAATAAAGTCAAGAGAATGGCAAAGTTAAATTGCTGGCAGGAAGTTTAAGAAAATCTTCTTCAATAAGTGCTGTTCAACGTGTCTTTCAATTGCAATCACTTCAATTTTCTTAAATTGTATTAGAGAAATAAAAACAAAAAAAACGAACTTCTTTCTTTTTGGTTCCTTTGCCATTAACAAACTTCGAATTGTCCAAAATTTTGGGCACTCCCTTGTCCGTTGCAACTTGTAATTTTCATTTAATTTTCAGTATGGCTTTCTCTTGTTTCATTTTTCCTTTCGCACGACAAAATTGCTAGTGACTTGACCCTCAAAAGGGCGGCCATTAAATGTCGGACTGGCAACCGGTAAAAAAAAATTGGCTGGTAGTGTGGCCGTAATTAGCTGCCTTAATGCCACTGCCACAAATCGCGTGTGCGCCGGCAATCCTTAAGGGGTATGGGGGCGGGTCAACGGTTGCTTGGTCGGCAACATCGATGTGCCATAATCCGAGGCACTAATTGTACAGGGTCCACCTTCACTCACTTAAATTTACGGCAATTTTTAAACGTGTTCGCCTTCAATGCCACTGCGCTTTTAGCTTTAATTGCAGGTTGCAAAGAGTGTGAGAGGGTGAGAGAGAGATGAAGAGATGAAGAGAGCAAGCAACAAAAGGCAATAGAATTAGCCACAAGACGTTGAAATGGCGTGCCACATTAATCTCAACGAGAACAAGAAGCAGAAGGCATTAAAATTAAATTTATATTTTATAACATAGGAGCTAGATGACTATGCAACACAATTTGGCTAATTTCTAAAACTCAAGGGATAGCATCTTATTTGACCTTGTTTACTGGCAAGTAAGTAGAACCTGGAGCAGCTGCAGCAGGCGGAATATAAGCACTAGGTGCCTCCAACTCGGCACCAATATTAGTTACACTGCCTGAGGATGAAGAGCTAGTACTGGCTCTGCGCTCATCTAACTGCAATTGCAACTGAGGCTGTTGCACCTGATGCTGTTGCAGTGGCAGCGGCAACGATTTGGAGGCAAAGTCTAGCACCGGAGCAATGCCACCATTGTGCGATGCTGAAGAGCCACCCAGACGTTCGTATTCCTGTTGAATGGTTCGCTGAGCATTGAGAGCATCTTCCGGTGTACGATACTTGACAAAATGCACCTCAGGCTTGCTGGCGCTCACATGATTCAGGTTCTGCAACTGATTGGCCAAGCTTGAGAGATCACCCTGCTTGGTTAATACATAGATGGCGGTCTGCTGTTCAGCAGCCTGTTTGGCAAGAGCCAGAGCAGCATTCTCCAAGCCCTTATTTTCGGGTGAACGAATAAAAACAACACGTAAATTCTTCTTTAAGGATGCGGCCAAGTCGTTGACACTCTTGTTGTCCTCAAAATCGGCCTCTGGTGCCGAATAGGTAAAGAATTCCTTATTAAATTCGGCATTGGCAGGAGCGTAGTTTTGTTGACTGTTCGAATATCCCAAAGATGAACTGCCACCACTTGAAGTGGAACCTCCGCTGACCAAATTTCCTCCTAAACCACCAGATAGAGAGGAGCCTGAGCCGGAACCTGCATTTAATGACCCACTTATACCTGAGCCGTAGTTATAGCCACTTACGTCTGCCTGCGCCACAGCCAATATGGCAAAAATCTATCGATAAAATAAAGGCACTCATTACTATCTCATACGCTGATTGAAAACAATTTCACTTACAATAAATCCACGCATTTCGATATATAATAACTAAGTTTTTTGTTTTGATCTATTTCCACGCAGGGTTGATCACGTCTCAAGGTGTGAGTGATTTCTGTGACCGCCGCTGCCATATTTAGGCGTTTTTATACTCAATCTCATAAACTGAAGATGCATAACCAATGCCGTTGTAACTTGACCCGATAATCCATATCAAATAGATGCCAAACCGTTTCAAGTGACGTAAAAACTATGATCAACTGGCGGATACGCCAGCGAATTAGTTTGCATAAATCACAAAGATATAAAAACATATTGCGAATTTTTATCTCAATGAATGAAATCGAAACCGAAAATGAAATGCAAATATATAAATTCATATAAATCGGTTGATACGGGAGCTGGGACATTGATAGGCCACAAATTATTAACGCCAATGTGGAGCAATGGACAAAAAATATTTGCCCCACTGATTTCCAATAGTTAATTAATTACAAACATTAGTCAAAAAAAAAAAACAAAAAAACAACAACAACAACAACAATAATAATAACATTGAATCAATTACAATGTCAACACACAGTTCTGGGAATGACTAGCAAATTATAAATTAATTCATGCATATAAATTTTTTACTCTGTCAATTGGTAGATTAGCATAGTTAGCATAAGAGCTAAATAACAGTGGAAACTGGTTATAGTAGACAAAAATTGAAACAGCTATCTATTGTCTGGCCAACTGTTATTCACTGTATAAATGTATCTCTATCTCTTGCCATTGTCTGCCCCCGCTTTAAAGTTAAAATTGCCATTTCGTAAATATGCATATATGAACACAGATATTAAAAGAAGAAAGAAAGAGAGAAAAAAAACGTATTTATGCAAATTAACTAGCATCGCTTGCGGCATATTATAGTTAAGGGTTTCATGTTTATGAAAACATTTATTGTTTGTGTATTTTATGAGAGATGTGATGTGGTAAGAAGAGGGGCGGGGTCGGCGGCGGCGGCGGGCTGCTCAATTTCATGCATTTATTACCTAATTCAAATGAAAATATTAAAAGGTTATAAACAAAATATGGCATACTTTTCAGAGGCTTTAACAGTGGCTTTCAAACTGTATTGCATAAACGGCAAATGGCAATTAACTGAACGTTTTGCTATCGATTACTGACACCATTCACAATGAATATTGAATTACATTTATAACTATAGTAACTGAATTGCACATGCAAACATATGATTGCCAATAAATGCACAATTATCGGGAATTATCCAAGTGCCCGCCTTCGGCAATCAAGTGTCAGACCAAACACCTGTATTCTAGGTGAACTTAACAACTGTAGCCAATTATTTATTGCTGCATGTGGCAGGCGTCAACAGGAAAATTAATACTTTACGGCTTTGACATTGAGGTTGGAAAATGAAAAATGCATTTGCATATGTAAATCAAACCGATTTGTATATCAGTCTAAGAGATAGGTTGCAACATTATATATGACTAGTAATTTATAGGATACATTGATAAGGTAAAACGATCGAGTAAGCGGTGACTTAAAATATTTTAGCGTGAGTAAGTTATTTTCTCTTTAACAACTTAAAATGCCTAAGCTTAGCCCACCATTTCAATAAGTTAGTACATACCTAAATACTTTTATCAAGCGAACCATTTTGCATGCAATTATAATACACTACCCAGTAAGGGTGTTTACGTTGCTGTCCTTGTTAAGGAAGGGCAACGGCAACGACAATGGAGCAAGCGTATGTAAGATGTCAGCTATCACAATGCGATATAAGTCGCTAGCTTGTCTGTCTGTCTATTTGACTGCCTTTACCTGTCCGTCTGTGTTCTTGGCAGAAGAAAAAAGAAGAAAAGGGGTAGTTGGGATGCCACTTTATAGTGAATAAATTATTCAATGAACCGCATGCCACGACGAGGTAAAAACGACGACACACAAAAGAACCTTCGCTGTCTGTTATAATTTTACATGCGTGGCAGTTGCTGCCGCCTGCCATTGTTATTATTGTTGTTGTTGTTGTTGTTGTTGCTTACAACTCCTGCCGTTGTTGCTTTTGCTTTTGTTGCTGCTGCTGCCGCTGTTGTCCTCGCCGTCAACTAACCCAGTTCTAAAGTAATATTCCATGGCATACTTTTATGCGCGCGCGCATTTCAGCCTTAAGTTAGACACTTGTTACGTAGGTCACCATTACTTATTTGCCAAGCAACTTGTTATCGATGCTCGATGACGAAACATTTTACACTCCTGAATAGTTAATACAAAATTAACCAACTGCCGGCCAATTACATGACAAGGAAATTTGCATGTAGGCGGCTAAAACTTTCGACATGCCTTCTTATTTGCCACTTCCAAGTCCCTCTCCTTCTCGGACTGAGTTTTGATTTTGGCCAACAGTTTTGCTTTTTTTTTTTTTGGGAATTAGAAAGTTAACCTAGCAAAAAGTTTAACTGGTGATCTGTTTGGTTTGCTAATGTTCTTGTTGTCTTCTTTTTTTCGTGCTTTTTCTTGTTGTTATTACCAAGTTGCGGTTTGCCCAAGTTCCGGTTTCCGATTTCAAGACCTCTTTTTATACTATAAGAAATTCATGGCATTTGCACGTAGCCTTTGCGCCACTTAAGTTGCTTTCCTTGTTTCTGTTTGTTGAGGGGGTGAAACTAGTTAGTATGACTGAAATGGGAGCTCTATATTGGAAATCTTTTGGGCTGTGGCTCTTAGTCTCTGCCGTTGAATATATATGTATATATGTATACATATATATATCAGTGTGTATCTATCTGTATGCGTTCTGGTGTTTTCTCTATCATAAATTGCTAAAAGGTTTTTGTTGCGTTACGCTCAACGCCTTTAGCTCGTTTGCTTGCGTTTGAAAACTAAATTAGGTTGCGGTTTTTGTGGCTCAGAGACACATAAATTTTGCCACACTAGAATCAAACGGGACTAACAACAGCAGCAGCCCAGTAAAACTACATGGCTTATCAATTAATTAAGCGTATTTCTCAAATTATCGCCTAGAGCATGGTTAGGCCATAGCATTGCCTTTTGCATGTCAGTGGAAAGTTAAGAAAATATATAGATTAAATCGAATTTAAAGTGCCATGTCCTAACTGAACTACACATATATTTCAAAGGCTTTAACTGGCATTTCCTGTCTGATTTGAATTGCTTGGGCTTGGGAACTTTGTTATGTTTTGAAGTTGAGCTTCCTGCCACGGGAACTTATCATACTACTGATGTTGTTGCTATTGTTACTGCTGCTGTTGCTGGTATTGCTGCTGTTGCTTTTCTTACTGCGGCTGCTGCCGGTTGTTGCTTTTCCTGTGAAAAGTGCGCTGCATAAAGAATTTTATTAAGACAACAACTGCAGAAACAGTAACAAGAGTCACGTTGATGATGCTGAAAGCTGCTCCAGCTGTTCCTGTTGCTAGGCGTCATCGTCGTTGTCGTCGTTGTTGCCGTTGTTGCCGTTGTTGCCGTTGTTGCCGTTGTCGTTGCCGTGAAGCCAAAGTCAAGCTGTCGAAGGCTTATGCGGATGATGTGCATTTGCTTTGAGTTTTTGCCTTGCATTTGTTTGTTTACTCCCTCTTCCTCTCTCACTCTCATTCTCATTTTGTCTGTCTATCTCTCTCTATCCCACTCTAGTTTACTTTCTCTTACCCTATTCAGTTAGTACTGGCTTACTGTTTGTTCCTGGCGTTGGCTTTCGGTTTGTAACTGTTACTGGTTTCCTTTGTTGTTTGCTGTTGCTTAAGTTTTCCTCCCATGTTGCAGGCTGCCTAGTGCCAGCCTAATGGCAATGTGGCACAATTGTTTGCTTTTTGTGCATATATACCCTATCCACAAATTCAAGTTGTGTTGCATCCAATCTTTTTGGCAATCAAAATCTATAAACGAAATGTGATTACTTTTCATAGACATTTGTAGTGTATTTAGGTTTCGTTATAGAGCTTGGATACAATTTGCATAATATTTTCCATAACATTTTCTTCTTTTCTTATGCTCTGTACACAACGGAAGCACGTTCAAGTTACACACACACACACACACACACATATATGTATATATATATACAGTCACACAAATAGATTAGCAGAGGAAGAAGCAAAAATACTCACACAAAAGAGTACATTTTTGCTGACACCTTACTTTGCCCCCCTCTTTCTCTCTCTCGCTCTCACTCTCTCTCTATTTCTCTAGCTCTGGCATCCTTCCTTCATTTAAGTTAAATAATATTTAAATATAATTTTTAGCAAAAGGCTTCTTCAGTTTGCCATTTGCATAAGCCCCTGACCGACAATCATTTTGTATGTGTGTCAGTCAGTCAGTCAGTCAGTCAGTTAGTCAGTCAGCTGCAACTGCTATGCAAATGAAATAATTGTTTAAATGAGATGAAAGTAAACGCTAGCCTGGTAAACATTTTGGAAAGTAAATTTACCACAAAATTTAATAAACCTGCCCATTCAGCTCGTTCATGGGCCATAAATTGAGGCTTGAAGCTATAAACTAACACACAGCTGACAATTGGTTTGCCAGCACATACGATGCATTAAAGTTTATGGTCTTGACATTATTTGCTCAAGTGTCTCGGCACGCACTTGCCATGACTGTGTATATATATATATGTATATATATGTGTGTGTGTGTGTGTGAGAGGATGTGTATTAGGGGTTGTTGTGCGTATGTGTTCAGGTAATTTCGCTGTCATTTTGCATTTGTAATAAAGCAACATGTCGTCACACACATCGTCGGTTCGTCTTGCTCTCCGTATGCGGGGTTCAGGTAATTACGAGTCCACAATTCTAACTCTCACCAATAGCTCCTGCCGCCTTCATTTATATGCCGCTCAGGTTTCTTATCAAATATGAAACAAAGTCGTAAAGGCTAATTAGACTTACAATGTGTGAGAGAAAGAGAAAGAAGAACAGCAGACGTTAGTACAGCGGCAAACTGGCATTTGAATAATGCAAACTAATCAGCCAGTAATACTGAAAATCCATTAGAGGCAGAGTAAAACTTTAATTTAAATGGTGGCAAATATATACATATAGTAATATATATATGTATATATATTTGAAAGCTATTTCAACTGTTAAATATGACAGAAAATAAAACAAATTGAAAGTATAAAGTATGCAATTTCCTTTCAAAAGGAAATGAGCAAAGTCGTTCATTTGCGCATTAAATTCAATAATTCATCAGGAGATTAGATGGAATTCTCATTTTGACATTTAAGTAAATAAACATTTTATTGGAAACATACTCTGGATAATGATTTGGCATGGCATTTGGTTGGCATTTGTGCGTGCTTGGCATTGGTAAAGTCTTGCCATTGTTTAGCATTTCTCTCTCCCTCTCTCTCTCTCTCTCTCTTTTAACTTCGCACATCAATCATAAAATGCAAATATTTACGATAATATTTGTGTGCAAATTGCTAAAGTCTCCGATTTCTCATTTCAATTCAACTTTGATCGTTACAGGAACTCCAATCGCAAGTATCGACGTCATATAAATGAGAATGCCTTGGGGATTATACGGAGTACTTTGAATAGCGGCGGCTTCGGACCACAAGCTCCCAATTTGAACAAAGAATTGGGTATACCATCGAATGCTGGGCCAATGAATCAGTTGGCCGCTGGCTATCAACGTCCACTTTCCCATCCAGGAGGTGGTAGTGGTGTGGCAGCTGCTGCAGCAGCCGTTACGGCTGCCCAACAGGAGAAGGGCATGTTCAGTATTAGTCAGCTTAATGTGGAGCTAACCGAGCAGCATGTGGGTGGTAATGGCCGTATGGAGATCACTTGCCTCTCAACGATACCAGCTACAGTGGGACAGGGTGAACAGTATGCTGACTACAAAACATATTCCGTGAAAGGTGAGTGCGGGAAGTCTGTGGTAGCTAATATATGTATACATATATACGTACGTATATGTCTCGAGTCGCACAACGCGTTGAATGCGTGATATGCATAATTGTATATCGGAATACGATATATACACATAATATATATATGTATATATGTATATATATATATGCTTCTGTTTCTGTGTAGGGATATTTGTTTTGCGTTCCGTGTAATGCTATGCAAGCATAATATTTGTTTTGCCTCTACGCTTCATAAAACACCGAGCAGTGAGCTCATCAAAAACGTGGCACGGTGATTCGTTGCAGAATTATGAAATGTCAGAAAGAATCTCGGACGGGAAAAAAAAAAAATAAATTAGCATGATAATACCGTTAGCTGACGACCATCTCCTCACATGTTTTGCCAGAAAGCCATGCCAGAGAATTTCATAAACGAAATTCAAGCCCCATGTCGTTGTTATCCTCATTTTCCAGTTTTCACAATTTTACCGCAATTTATATTTGAGTTCTTGGCTTTACAATAAACTGGGAGTGTCACGTCTATAGCCTACGTTTGCCTACGTTTAATTCCCGCATTTCAACCTCCCCTAAGCAAACAAAGGTTAATTTATACATACATACATATATATATATATATATATGTATATTTGTTGGCATTGTTTGTCTACAAGACCGGTTGTTAACACTTGCTCCATCCAACGCCATCATCTACTCCTTCCAAAGACTACTTCAGAGTCGTTCTGTGCGTTGTTGAGCCAGTGTTGTAAATTGTCTTAAATTGTATGAAATAATTTACACATTACCCGACCCATGACTCAGAATGGTCGTTAGCCGTCGGCGACCTGTTTTCTTCTGTTTGCCAACTTTTGACTGTCACTTGGACCGTACAACCCTGCGTATGCGTGTTATTTATGCTGCGTAAAGTGCGTCATTTGTTTTTTTGGCCACTTCACAGCCATAGCTATGCTCAAGATACTGTAATTGTTTCTCATGCCTGCCCTAAAGGCTGCCATCACTTTTGTCAGTGTCTCGTTTATTTATGCCAAAAGTTTTCAACGGTCGAGCCGAGAAATAGGACATTAATGTTAAGGTTTGTTGTGGTTGTGGTTTAGTATCTCATTTTAGAGACAATAAGCTAGTTCACAATGCTGAGCATGAAAAGCATATTTATAGACACTTAAATTATTTCCTATTCACCAAGAACACAAAATGTAAGAAATCAGATTAAGATTTTAGTTAAAGTGGCAGCAATTAAAAATCAATTGGCAAAATATTATTTTAATGTTTGCACAGCAAATGAAAATATTCAATTATTTAAACAAAGTCTTTCGTTCAACATAAAATATATTAGATTTATAGTTTGCATTAATTTAATAATATATTTCGTTTTCGCTAACAGAAGAAAGAAAATGTTTTAGGACTTGAGTTTTCCTTGTGAATTTATTATATGGCTATTTTTGTCGTTATATGAAAAAATTGATTTTTATTTTGTTTCACTCCTAGATTGTCAACTTGATTTATTTTCCAACTTAATGGGTTTTTAGTTAGTTCAATTAATTTTATCAATCTACCTTGACATCGTAAACTTATTTTGTCCTTTGTGTGCGTTTTGCAGTTGAAATTGAGCGACAGTTGACCTCCTCCACGTCAACGGCACCGCCCAGCATTGGAATGGCAGCTCTAGGCAATGGCAATGGCCATGGCAACGAGACATCGGCTGGTTGGAGTGCTCGTGGTACAGTATTGACTCATCTATGGTCCCTAATGCAGTTGCTAGTGCTTGTTCTATTGCCACTAAGCTACTAAAAATGGATTAATGACGATGTGAATCAACTAACTGGAGGAGAGCAAACCACCGACATACAAGAAGGTATAGATAAATAACAAAAAAAAAAAAAAAAACAGGAAATACACAAAATAACAAAAGGGCATCCTTATCAACATCATCAACCAAAAACAAAAAGAAAAATAGCAGCAGATACAACAAGAGCAACAGTAACAACAACAACAACAACAAGAACAATAATGTTGTGTTGTTTGCTTCATAGATTGTTATCCAATTTTTAATTTAAACCGACGACATGAGCTCATTGGAGCACTGAATTAGCACAGCTCAAAAGGCAGCAGCAAAACAAAGGATAAGCAAAAAGAGGGGGAGGAAAAAAAAAAACAAAGAAGAAGCCAACACAAACACAAACATTTTTGTTCTCATACCCCATCCGGGGGTTGGCCAATTGAATTGGCTTACAATTTGCATAGATATGTATGTATATGCTGTGCAATGGCCAAGTAAAAGTTCAGGCCAAAGAGGAATGCTTGTAATTAAGTTGCAGTCAAATGGGAAACTGAAAGACAGTTCCATTCAGTGCAATGGACATTTTTTGTAGCGTAAATGAATTTTACGTATAGCTAATTGAACATAAGTTTTTGAATGAAGCGACCCACTACTGACTGAGCAACTAAGATAAGAAGAAGAAGAAAAATGAGAGAGAGAGAGAGAGAAAGCCAACTAACTGAGAAATTGCCCAGCAATAACAATATAAAATAACAGCAGAATGGGTAACAACAAACAACAAGAACTAAGTACAAAAACTTAGTTCTATTATATTTTCTTATTGCCAACTTCAAGGTTAGTCAAGGATGCAACCAGGCTTATGCCTCTCGTTTGTGTGTGTGTGTGTGTAAACATTTTTTGTGGATTTGGCCTTGTCAACAAAGTTTGTGCAAA